>CM062290.1:376779191-377379191 GCA_031216915.1 Pictodentalium vernedei
A
Organism: Pictodentalium vernedei; assembly: GCA_031216915.1. Classification (NCBI taxonomy): domain Eukaryota; kingdom Metazoa; phylum Mollusca; class Scaphopoda; order Dentaliida; family Dentaliidae; genus Pictodentalium; species Pictodentalium vernedei. Next base: position 376,779,193 of record CM062290.1, read on the forward strand.
TGATATTGTTTTTCAAAACCGTAACATCAGCAGTATTTAAATTTCAATGCCATAACCATTACTGACAAGCCAGAAAATAAGCAGACTGCCATCTGCAAAATGAGGTCCCCAGAGGGTGAATTTAGTGATGCTACCCTGCACAGCAGGGTAGCATCACTAAATTTACCCTCTGTGAACCTCAAACTGAATCAGGGTCTCAAAACTAAACAAAGAGGTACCCAGAGGATAAATTGGCCCACTGTATGGGATAGCATCATCAAATTCACCCTCTGGGGACCTCATTCTGCAAATGTCAGAGTGCTTTTTTTCAGGTCTGATTACTGATAATCAACTCATCACTAATATTAATTTATGTTTGTGCACATATTTTGTATGTTGATTTTATTATATCTGTGCATGCAGGAAGGAATAAGATTTCTTGAAAGAGTTGATGTACTTGGCCATACTGAAGTACGACGAGAACAACTGACCGAGATGAAAAAGAAAAGTCAAACTGCAGAAAAGCCAAAACCTCGTTTATTGAAACAAGGGACAATGGCTGGTACACGGAAGGTCTGAATACTATTGGATCTCCTTAACTTTGCAGATTCATTTACATTTTTTTACAAACATTTAACATTAATAGTCATCACTTTCTCTGTGGGATTTTCGATGTTGATCATAATCAGCTATTTTATTGTTAAGGTCCATCTGTCTGTAACTGAAGGTCTTGGCTCATTTGGAGTTTCTTTCTCTAACATGATAGTTTGCTAGTTTCTGATCACCTTTTTAAGTGGTATTCACAACAGCATTCTGTCAGAAAGCCAAATATCCATTTTACAGAGAATGTCGATCTGTTAACTCCCAGTACTCTGGTAGTATTTCAAATTTTTCGTCAGTGACTCCATATTGCCCATGCGGCATGAAAAATTGAACAAATTATAATTTGTTTGACAGAGCTCAATGAATTGGACTTCAAACCTGAAGGTCCACGGTTTGATTTCCACCAGTGGTAACTGCGTTGTGTCCTTAGGCAAGATACTTAATACCGATTGCCCATGTGGGAGCTCTGGATGGCTCTGTGTACTAAGGTTTACTGCGTGTCGATGATGCACTTGTCTTCAACCATTGCTAACCCTGCTTGTGTGGAGTTAATGCATTTGGGAGTCAGACAGTTGCTTGGTGATTCTCACCGGGTACTCTGGCTTCCTCCACCTGTAGAACTATCAGACACGAGGCGACCCTGGATGTCAAAAGTGCCATTAAACCCAAATAAAAAAATAAATAACTTGCATTATGGGAAAAATTTGCTGCTGAAAACTTCGGTATTTTGACATCTGAGCACAGATGGTTAAACACACAAAGGAATTTTTTTTTCAACCACAAAAACTTGGGGTTTTTAAGAATGAATACATTGAAAGATTTCTTTTAAAGCAACCTGACACAGTTGTATGTCTAGTATGGTGGCATCAGTCGACTTTCAAAATGTTCCCCATCAGATGCATTAATTATCTGTAACACACTTCGATTCACTCTGAGGACACTAATATTCTTAAAGGGTGCTTTGGGGAAATTTCACCCTAGGGGCAAGATGTTTGAGCCAAACATGAGGCTTGCCAAGTGTCTCATGCTAATATTTCAGGCTTTGAAGATTAGTCTTCTATTACCTTACATGAAGGTGGTTTGATCATGGGCAAGAGATGGGCAATATACCATAAAACCAAACCGATACTAATATCATGGGGACACCAGAAAACGAAATCAATTCCATCATTGAATATCAAAACGGTCTGAATTGGGAGTGCCGTTGCCCAGTCAACTTCAAACCAAAAGCTCCATTCTTCGATCCCAGCTCGGGTTAACTTCATTGTGTCCTTGGGAAAGGCACTTAATAGGTAATCCACCCATGTAGGGAGCATGTGACACTGTATACTAAGGCATACAGAACATCAAGGATGCACTTATCTTCAACCAATGCCAACCTTGCTTGTGTGGAGTTACCCTTAACAGTTTTTTCCAGAAAAGCTGTCAGAGAGGACTTTTTTGACAAGTGAGATTCTTCAGTGATGCAAGTAGGAAAGTAGACTTTCAAGCACAAATTCTCTATCTTTGTGTGTAATAGCAATACTGTGTGTGAAGTATTGTTCCAGTCATCCTTTAACTTCCAGAGGTAATGATTACCTTCTAATAACCCAGCTACCTCAGTACAGTCACTGGTGTTTTGCCAGGAGAAAAATTTGAAGAAAATCTTTCCACATTCAATCTTGTGACGGCTATTACATGTACATTCATCACATTTATCATGCCTAGATTCCTTTAACACTGACTTTGCACCTTACACTTCTGTAACAATTTGATTCACATTTTAACCCTTTACCCAACGAATCGCCCGCATCCGCCCACGTAATAAGCAAATTCAGCAGCTGAAAAAATATTACTTTTCGAAAAACTTCAACAAAACCATATCATGTGACCCCTCTTTGGAACGAGCTCGCCGAGCTCGTTCCAAAGAGGGGTCACATGATATGGTTTTGTTGACATTTTTTGACAAAATTTAAAAAATTATATTTAAAATAATAAATTTTGAAATCGTCTGCATTGGGTAAAGGGTTAATCTCTGAAAATGAAAAATTGAATTACATGTGTGGAGTTAAAAGTACACTGAAGTGAGTGCAGTTGCTTTTCTTAATTTGCAAGCAGTGGGAGGAAAATCATTTGAGAAATTGCAGTATGACGTGTCCTAACACCTTTATCAACCTTTAGTGATACAGTTTATACTACTTTTCACTAGATTCTTTCCGCTTTTTTATGCTATGCAGTTTATTTTTTCACTTCAGAGTAGCAAACAATCATTTATCAAATACTTTACACAGTATGCAAAACATTAAGAGTGAATTATCTCCCTTTGTGAAGCCTGAGGAGGTGCAGTACACTTTCCATGGGTGGGCAATATTTCCACGGACGCAATAATATTAGATTTCAGACACTAATTGTAGGAAGAATCATCAGAAATTTAATTAACCCTTTACCCAACGTAACGGTCAAAACCGGCCAGCGCTATTCTCAAAAATCGCCAATGAATTTTTATTATTTTTTCATTTTTTGTCTTAAAAACATAGGTTATGACCCCTCGTTGGAACGAGCTCGTCGAGCTCGTTCCAACGAGGGGTCATAACCTATGTTTTTGAGACAAAAAATGAAAAAAATTAGTTATTCAAGAATTTTTTTTGCAAGTTTCGTCTGCTTTTCATGTTAGGTAAAGGGTTAATGAAACACCGGGGACAACCCGGTGCTTCATTGATTAAAATTTTACTGATGATAATGTTTATTACCTGGTAAATGCATATGTGGACATCACTGCCAATGTGTGGATTACAATCTGTCCATGGCGGGTTTATGTGGCCCAAGTCTGGTGTAACTTGCATGGCCCTAGATTTATGGGGAAGAAAAAATGAGGCAGAATTTTCTTGTTATAATTTATTATTATGATGAGAAGGCCACTGATAATTTTTAGCTCAACTTGACAAAGTCAAGCTGAGCTATTGCCATCACTTCTCGTACGTACGTACGTACGTCCACAATTTCCTTTGGCACACCTCACAGTTCGCATTTATGATCAGATTACTTAGAAACTTGGTATGCTTGTTTGGGGTGACCTCTAGATGGGAGCTATCGATTTTCTTCAATTTCCGTAAAAAAATGTTGCCGCGGCCAACGTTCTTAGAACTTAGTTTAGTCAAACCACAATATTTCCCTTTGGCACACCCTACAGGGCACATTTATGATTTGATTGCTTTGAAACCTGGTATGCTTATTTAGGGTGACCTCTAGATGGGAGCTATCAATTTTCTTCAAAAAATGTTGCCACGGCCAACGTTCGTAGAACTTAGTTTAGTCAGACCTCAATATTTCCCTTTGGCACACCCAACAGGGCACATTTATGATCAGATTGCTTTGAAACCTGGTATGCTTGTTTGGGGAGACCTCTAGATGGGAGCTATCGATTTTCTTCAATTTCTGTCAAAAAATGTTGCCGCGGCCAACGTTCTTAGAACTTAGTTTAGTCAGAAGACTCAGTATTTCCCTTTGGCACACCCTACAGGGTACATTTATGATCGGATTACTTTGAAACCTGGCATGCTTGTTTGGGGTGACCTCTAGATGGGAGCTATCGATTTTCTTCAATTTTCGTCAAAAAATGTTGCCGCGGCCAGTGTTCTTAGAACTTAGTTTAGTCAAACCACAATATTTCCCTTTGGCACACCCTTCAGGGCACATTTATGATTTGATTGCTTTGAAACCTGGTATGCTTATTTAGGGTGACCTCTAGATGGGAGCTATCAATTTTCTTCAATTTCCGGCAAAAAATGTTGCCACGGCCAACGTTCATAGAACTTAGTTTAGTCAGACCTCAATATTTCTCTTTGGCACACCCTACAGGGCCCATTTATGATCAGATTGCTTTGAAACCTGGTATGCTTGTTTGGGGAGACCTCTAGATTGGAGCTATCGATTTTCTTCAATTTCTGTCAAAAAATGTTGCCGCGGCTAACGTTCTTAGAACTTAGTTTAGTCAGAAGACTCAATCTCAATATTTCCCTTTGGCACACCCTACAGGGCACATTTATGATCGGATTGCTTTGAAACCTGGCATGCTTGTTTGGGGTGACCTCTAGATGGGAGCTATCGATTTTCTTCAATTTCCATCAAAAAATGTTGCCGCAGCCAACATTCTTAGAACTTAGTTTAGTCAGACCACAATATTTCCCTTTGGCTCACCCTACAGGGCACATTTATGATTAGATTGCTTTGAAACCTGGTATGCTTATTTACGGTGACCTCTAGATGGGAGCTATCGATTTTCTTTCATTTCTGTCAAAAAATGTTGCCACGGCCAACGTTCTTAGAATTTAGTCTAGTCAGACAACAATATTTCCCTTTTGTACACCCTACAGGGCACATTTATGATCGGATTGCTTTGAAACCTGGCATGCTTGTTTGGGGAGGCCTCTAGATGGGAGCTATCGATTTTCTTTGGTTTCTGTCAAAAAATGTTGCCACTGGCAAAAAAAAATGACATTGGTACCAATGATCTTCAATTTTGCCATTTCATTTATAACTTACCAAGTTCAAGTTTGTCAAGTTGAGCTACAGTGTCATTGACAATTTCATTGATGCTAGGGGGGGGGAGCAGTGGGATATCAGTGGCAGGGAGGTGGGTGAATATTAGCAGGTCATGTAATTTGTACCGTATTCAAATTTTTTTTGAGGGGGGAGGGGGCAATATTAATGGATTCAGCATTTGGAAGGCTTAACTTTTGATGAGGATTAATGTGAGGTGTGGGGGTTGATATCGGTGGGTAATGTTACTTGTCCCATATTCATATTCAGCATTTGGAGAGCTTGAATTTTGATGAGGGGGGTTGTGGGGTAATGTTACTTACCCACTTTCGTATTAGTGTTGGAAGACTTTTTGAAAAATTGTGATACTGTACTGGTCAAAATGAATTGTTGAACATTGTAAGTAAATTTTGATCTCATTTTAATTCCAGTGAGATTTTCCAATGAAGAAAAAAATTACACAAAATTTTCTTGATATACTGTTCAATTATTTTGATGGATTCTGAGACATCAGAGAGATGAAAGGTGGCAGAGCCTTCTAGGTCAATGCAATTCACTGTCTGTGTGTGCAACTAAGTATAAACACAGCTTGGCCTTGCCAAATTCATCCCACCGCAGAATCGTCAAAATGGCTGATGACACAATCGACTGTTTTTTAAACTTGACATGTTTCAGTTCAGTCTGCTTATAATTATTTTCAAATCAGAAATGGGTTGTTTGTCAGTTAATTGAAAAGCTATTCAATTTTCAAATGACAGTAAGGATGAATAATTGTTTCCGAAACCTCAGTTTTTTCTGAATCTCTGCGCTGGATTCATTAGTCCCCACAAAGTAGATCTCCTGTTTCCCAGGCCATTTTTTTGTAAAATTGCATGTCAGGCATTTTTTTATTTGTTTTTTTTTTGTAATTATTTCTTTGCCATCTAAAGTTCATGTTCTTGGTTTATTTTATGTTTTAGGCCTCATAATCTACAGCGTATTTGTGGTGCATTTCATCCCTTGAGTGCAAAACCGAGACAAATTGATCAGTAACTTGGGTAAAATATCAGACATAAACCATTTAATTTTTATTTTTATAAGTTTGCATTTGTTATAAAAAGAGAGTATGCAAGAGACAAAAAGAGCTTTTGGGAGGCCCTGGGAAACAGATTTTTAACTTTTTTAGGCCTTATGGACACATATAACAGTGCTAAGACAGCATGTTACTGATGTCAGAAAGGTACATTTGGAATTTCTTTATTAAAACTTGAATTTTAAAACAATAAAAATATAAATCAATGGTATATTGAATGTAAAAGATGGAAAATGTCCCAAATTCAACCTTTTTTGAGCTTATTTTCTGTTATAATAAACAAAATGTCTGTAATGTTTATTAGATTAAATAGTAATAAATTACAGGGCTGATGCAGAGAGATTTTATTACAATAAATGAAATATTATATTATGCATTATTATACAGTTAAAACTAGAAGTCCAGTCATGGAATGCGCACAAATAGCACGTCGATCTGCGCGTTGTTAATCTGCGTGTTATGACCATAGTAAGGCTGTCAAATTCTGTACGTATGGCCTGTGCACAAGCAGTGTTTCAGCCAATGTCCATTGGCAGAAACATTGCCTGTGTTTGCTATGAGTGACCAGGAGTACCTCCTGTGCCTTGGATGTCATTTGATATGGCAATTCCTACACGCAGTTAAGCCTAGATAAGCGCACAGTTCATGACAGGACTTCTAGTTTTAACTGTAATAACTGGAGTTGACTGCAATATGTGCACAAAACAAACATATCTTGTGGTCCTGTTGCCACAGATTCATGAAATAATTGATTCATTTTACAGGGGTCAATTTATTGGATAGAATTGGGATTAAACCAATTCTGTTGACAAGAGAATTGCTGTCACAGCAAATATATCTGTCAGAAACATGCAAATCATTAAAGACAGACTTTTTTTCTATGTTTTCATTTAGTCTTGTCAGATATCTTTGAGCACTTTTGCCTGCTTTAGTTTGTTTATATTTTACAAAAATAGCATTTCTATTCTTTTAACCATTTATTTCAGCGCTAAGATTGTTTCACCCTTTACCTAACAAATCAGTCTGTGTAATTTACAGTTTATGCAGTTGGAAAAATATTATTTTTCAAAATATTTTGACAAAACCATATCATGTGACCCCCTCAGTGGAATGAGCTTGTTGAGCTCATTCCATTGAGGGGTTCACATGATGGTTTTGTTGAAAGTTTTTAAAAATTTGAAAAATAATATTGAAAGTAATAAATTTTGATATCGTCTGTGTTGGGCAAAGGGTTAAATAAAATAGATATGTTTTTGTATTTGTAATTGCTACTTTTCTGTTGATAATAGCAGGAATTCTTTTTTCAGCTTCAACTGTATCTAAATAGCTGTTGTAGATTTATGTCTTTAGGTAGTTTCTTTTGATGATTAACAGTGTGTAGATTCTTATCTATTAAAATATTCACATTTCAGTTAATGGTTCAGTAATTTCTTTTGCAATGGCTCTTTTTTATGATTTTACCTTCATAGGTACAGAATGATTCAGAACAAAATGTACCAGGCTGGTTTAACTCTTTTGGCACGTAATTTCCTAGAGAATTCTCAGCGCATAATATTTTTCAGGAATTTTACTAAAATATGATTTATTAGACTAAAGAGTTATAATTCTTAAAAACATTCCAGGTATCTGATAGAGTGTTTTTTTCAGAATTGGATAATGATTTTTTTATGTATATATTGCTGTACATTTTAGTAGGATTTTGTGGGGCCAGTCTTCACTGATTTCTGTATTTCTACAGTCAAAATAACACAGTAAGATCTGAATTATTAGAGACAATGTGATATAGTCCCTTTAAAGCATAAAGAAGCCAACTGCAACCAAATGCGTTGTAGTTGGCACCTTCATGCTTTCCAGTCACAATATAGCTGTTCTTGGATAGAATGAAAATCGTGCACGAAACATAGGAATATGTTGGTGTTTGATTGATAGCACTTTGAGATGGACACACTGTTGTCTAACATGGCGACTATAGTTGCCTACCGTGGGTTGGCGTGCTGTCGACTTTAGCTGCCTGTTGTGCCAAAAGAGTTAAGGGAGAAATTAGGGTTTGTCAGAAAAAACAGTTGCATTAACTTTTTTTTTCAGGGTACTCTTTTTTCCAGTAACTCTTTTTGATAATAAGTGTTATGGATTAGAAATACAAAATTAACCCATGCAATCAACATAAAATATGACACTTCATTTTTCAGTTTCTCTCATTACGCATCTTTATATAATTTGAGTTAATCTGTTTGTCATTTCTATTTGTCTTGATATGCCCTATCTCCTCAGCCTCAAATGGCCAGATAAACTTTAAACATGTTTGATGGCAATATTTTGCATTATTAGCCGAGAATCGGCAATTGTGTCTTGAGATAGGTATTAGTAAAACACTTTATGATTTGGAGCTATCTTTGTTATAAGAAAGGTAACTCAAAATGCCACCTAGCGAAGAAAAAAAAACATGGATAGAATGGTTCCATCCACTAGTTTATGTAATATACTGTTGCCCCCCCCCCCCCCCCCCCCCCATCACATCCCTGCCAGTATTATTAGCTCAACTTTGACGAAGTCAAATTTGAGCTATTGTCATGGCCCGTCTGTCCGACAGTCCGTCTGTCCGTACGTCAACAATTGGCTATGGCTCGGGCTAGAGGTCGTATTTATGAACCGATCTTTACGAAACTTCTTGTGTACCTTTGTTATGACCCTGGGACGGGAACGAGTGTTTTTAGGTGTGGTCCGAAATTCAAGATGGCTGCCAGCGGCCATTTTGTACCGATGATGCAAAAATCAGTTTTTTTGTACAGAACTTCTGTATGAAAGTTCTGATTTGAATAAAGTTTTGTATAAATGTTTAGTACCATGGGATACATCACATATAATACGGGTTTTTTTCTCGTGCGTAAATTATGCAAATTAGACTGACTTTGATTTATTTAGTGTTACTTTCAGAGCTGGAAGTGCCAAGCTGCTATGGCTCGGGCTAGAGGCCGTATTTATGAACCGATCTTTACGAAACTTCTTGGGTACCTTTGTTATGACCGTGGGACGAGAACGAGTGTTTTTGGGTGCGGTCCGAAATTCAAGATGGCTGCCAGCCGCCATTTTGTACCGATGATGCAGAAATCTGTTTTTTGTACAGAACTTCCATATGAAAGCTCTGATTTGAATAATTTTTTGTATGAATGTTTAGTACCATGGGATACATCACATATAATACAGGTTTTTTTCTCGTGCGTAAATTGTGCAAATTAGACTAATTTTGATGTATTTAGTGTTACTTTCAGCACTGTAAGTGCAAATGCCAATACGGCTCGGGCTAGAGGCCGTATTTATGAACCGATCTTTACGAAACTTCTTGGGTACCTTTGGTATCTCCGTGGGACGAGAACGAGTGTTTTTGGGTCCGGTCCGAAATTCAAGATGGCCGATGGCAGCCATTTTGTACAAAATTAGGTGCAATCAGATTTTTGCACAGAACTTCCATATGAAAGTGCTGATTTGAATAATTTTTTGTGTGAATGTTTAGTACCATGGGATACATCACATATAATACGGGTTTTTTTCTCGTGCAGAAATTATGCAAATTAGATGAACTTTGATTTTTTCAGTGCGACTTACACACAGTAAGTACACATGTCAATATGGCTCAGACTAGAGTCTGTATTTATGAACTCATCTTCACGAAATGTCTTGGGTACCTTTGTTATCACCTTGGGACGAGAACGAGTGTTTCTGGTTACGGTCTAAAATTCAAGATGGCTGCCAGTGGCTATTTTGTACCGAAATTAGGTCTAGTCAGTTTTTTGTACACAACTTCTATACAGCTCAGACTAGAGGCCATATTTATGAACCAATCTTTACGAAACTTCTTGGGTACCTTTGTTATCACCGTGGGATGAGAGCGAGTGTTTTTGGGTGTGGTCCGAAATTCAAGATGGCCACCAGCAGCCATTTTGTACCAAAATTAGTGCAATCAGTCTTTTGTACAGAACTTCTGTATGAAAGTTCTGATTTGAATAAATTTTTGTATGAATGTTTAGTAAAATGGAATACATCACATATTGTAAGGGGTTTTTTTTTCATGCAGAAATTATGCAAATTAGATGAACTTTGATTTATTCAGTGCTGCTTACACAATGTGAGCACACATGTCAATACGGCTCAGGGTAGAGGCTGTATTTATGAACCGATCTTCACAAAACTTCTTGGGTACCTTTGTTATCACCTTGGGACGAGAATGAGTGTTTCTGGGTACTGTCCAAAATTCAAGATGGCTACCAGTGGCCATTTTGTACCAAAATTAGGTCCAATCAGTTTTTTGTCACAAGTTCTATACAGCTCGTATTTATGAATTGATCTTCACAAAACTTCTTGGGTACCTTTGTTTTCACCTTGGGACAGGAACAAGTGTGTTTTGGGATGCCTTTGTTATCACTGTGCTATGAGAACAACTATTTTGGGGTTCAGTCAGACCCACTCTGGGACTCAAAGTTTTCTTTTCTAGTTTAGCATCTGTCTGTTACCCACCGTTACAGTACTTCACCTTTTCCATTTGTTACAGGCAACGGTCAGTATTTATGTACAGACCGTTACAATACTTTATATGTACCTTTGTTATCAGGTCATTACCTAGATGTTTGTCATTGCTGTGTCACATACTACACATGCATGTCTTTGTCTTGACAAGTTGAGCTACAGTGTCATTGACACTTTCATTTTATTACATAAACTGGCCAAAATTTCCTATAGTTGGAAATTCGGAGGCCAAATCATAAGTAGTTAGAAGAGTTCCATCTATCTGGATTTTAGAACTTCTTTGGTGATGATGATGTCTCCTTTACTTCCTAAAATTTCGACTCGTTTTCAAATCGGCAAAAATTTTAACTGTTGCTATCTACAACTGCAGTGTACACAATATCGAGCTATATGCATAATGTCAATCGGTACAAGATTTCTATAGTATGTTTACTTATCGTCATAAAAAAATTCCTCGAAATGAACTTAAAGAAAATCACATCATGTAATATTGTTATCCTGAGTTAATTCCATCAATCACAGTTACAAAAATGATGAATCATCGAAAATTGATGATTCCTGCATAAGATCTGATTTAATGTTAGGACAATGTGAATTGCTCAAAGTTCTAAGCTTGAGTATTTGTTTAGCACACATTCAATTCCCAGAATAATACCAAATAATAATAGCCTGATAATTCTATCATAAATGTGTAGGCATTTCAGTTACTAGAATCAATTTTATGCCCCCTTTCGTGGCATCATTTTCAAAAATTTTCTTGGTGGTGAGTTTCCAACTTTGGAGAGGGACCTGGAGGGGGAAACCCTCTTCAAGTCCTGCGCACTAGTTGGAAATTTACTACCTTACACCTCCCCCCCCCCCCCAATCAGAAGCCTCTTGCCACATCCCTGACTTGGAAGGGCTCACAGAAATCTTTCTAACAGTGCATGGCATCACAGCATTGCATATTTATATTGCAATGAGTAAGTAGAATATGGATCTGAAATAGTTAACCCTTTACCTTACACAAAAGGCAGGGGGCGAGGTGGTGTTGCAGTAACCGCTTCTCATCGGATCACTGACTTTAAGCAGCGTCGAGCCCGGTTAGTCCTTGGATGGGTGACCATCTAAGTGATTGATTCGGACTCTCACAATGTTGTGTCCTTGGGCAAGGCTCTTAACCCCGATTGTCCACATGGGGGCAGGATGACGCTGTGTACTAGGCATACTTCATGTCAAAGGTGTTGTGTCTTCAACCAATCTAACCCTGCATGTGCTGCAGTGCAGAGTTACGATGTTGGGGAGCTGGCAGCTGCTCGTTGTTGTTCGGTGGTTCTCTCCAGGTACTCAGCTATATATGCTGAATTTTTATTTATTGGGGCTTAATGACACTTTTGACAGCCAGGGTCACCTCGTGTTGGACAGATTTATGGGTGGAGGAAGCCAAAGTTCCCAGAGAAAACCAAATGGCAAGCAACTGTCAGGCTCCCCAACATACTAACTTCACACAAGCAGGGTCAGCATTGGTTGAAGACAAGTGCACCATTGACGTGCAGTACACCTGAGTACACAATGCCACTCTGCCCCCACGTGGGCAATGGGGGTGAAGTGTCTTGCCCAAGAACACAACGCAGTTGCCGCAGATGGGATTTGAATGCTATATATGCAAAAGTGACCTTAAGCACCATTAACTCTTAACCTGTTGAGTATTTTCAAGATATTTTTCATCGAATCTAGTCATGGCTGCTATGCAGCAGCCATGACTAGATTTGGTGAAAAAGTAATCTTGGTATAACACAAGAAATCATTGGTGAAAAAAGGTCATTCAGTTTACATATGGTAAATGTGCCCAAATTATATTCATTTCAGTGACAAGAGAAACCTTGTGCTGGGCAGGAATATCTGCCAAGAGCATGCAGAAAGTTAAGTAAATAAATCTTTTAAATGAGAAGTATTCTGTGCAAGCAGACACTCTTGTTATTGCTATCAAATATGGCTAAACAAACTGATATTCCTTCTGTCAGTGAAAGAAGTAAAACTAGCTCTTGATACTTGACTCGAATCACTAAGAAAAGTGTGGGAATTATTGTTTATAAACATATTTTTCATTTTGTGTGGTAAATATATAAAAGTTGTAATTTTCTTTCTTCTAATTTGTTTCCAGGAGGGAGAAACTTTCTTGGAAGAGGTTGGAAAGCCAGATGAAGATGCTTTAACAAGAGGACAACAGAGGAAGTTAGATGAAATTCAAAATGAAACTGAGCCTTCTCCAAAAAAGCCAAGATTATCAAAAGACAATACAATGCTTGAAACTGCTAAGGTAATCCGAAAAGAAAATATATTTTTGTTCACATCTAAAATAACTGTTTATTCATCAGCTACAGTACATCGCCATGGACTGGTCGTAGTCCATGCATGAACAATGATGTCCATGCATGTGTTTATCAGGTAATAAAAATCATCAGAAAAATTTTAATTAATGAAGAACCGGGTCATACCCAGTGCTTCATTAATTAAATTTTTGATGATTATGCATATAGTTAGTATTTGGAATGTAATATTGCATCTGTGGAGATATTGCCCACCCATGGAAAAGTGACCAGCATTGGCAGCCGTACTGTAGCTTGGCTTAAAATTCATGCGATAATCAGAATTGATTTTCACAAATGACTCTCCCCAGAAGAAACGGTGAGAATCAGCTTTGCTTCTCAAAAAATGTTCATATGATCCTTGTCATAAATTTGGAGAGTATCCTTAAAGGCCTAAATGTTCATATGATCCGAGTATCCTTAAAGGTCTAGAGAATTCTAATTATTTTTTTGCTCCCTCATAACACTTTAACTTCACAACTGTGTCCAGTGGAGTCTTGCCTCTATGATGTTGACAATGTGGATGCATTCCCCTATTGGCTGACCTTGCTAAATATCAACGAGGGGTCAAAATTTGACATTGAATTGGACTCAGTTGTCATTCCCATTCAAAATCTTTGTAATTATCAGTATATGACTGGATATGACTGGAAACTACAAATGAAGATTTTCAGAAACAAATATGAATGGGACATCCTATATATTCACAACAGGGCAGGGACTCAGTTGTCATTCCCATTCGAAATCGTTGTAATTATCAGTATATGACTGGATATGACTGGAAACTACAAATGAAGATTTTCAGAAACAAATATGAATGGGACATCCTATATTTTCACAACAGGGCAGCTTTATTTGAACATATAATAATTAATTAATTGGATATCTCTCTATTGTATATCCCTGTTAATTGAATATAATTTCCCAACACAAAACCATTTACCATACCTTCAGTACAAATTTGACCTGTTAATTGAATATAGTTATAGAGTAAACTCCTGTTAAATGAATAAAAAATCTTGCAACTTATAGCGAAATCACCCTGACTCGCTCCAGTTTTCCTTTGTTTATAGACCTATTTGGCCTTTGTACATCCAATACAGGCATTCAGTCTATTATATCTTGTTTGACAGAGCTCGTGGAGCTCTGTCAAACAAGATATAATAGAATAAATGCTAAGTTTATCTCTAGAATACAGGAAAGTGACACAATACCTGTTAATTGAATACTCCTGTTAATTGAATAATATTCACTGGCAAAGTGGCTATTCAATTAACAGACTTCCACTGTAATAAGGGAATTCTACTTTTCAGCTCCGCATGACAAAATGTCAGCGCAGCTTTTCTAATGCTAAGTTGTCTGACGTCCGTCCGACCATCGTCAACATTTGGTTTGTCCGGGCCATAACTTCTCAACCACTGAATATTATTTTACAAAGCTTTATAAGATAGTGTGTTGCGAATTATAATAGGTCAAGGTCACAGGCCCTAAGTTAAGGTGACAGTTGGAAAAACATTGACATTTCATTGTCACTTTTGGCCAGTCCATATAACCTGGTATCATTTGACAGATCTTATTTATACTTGGTACAATTATTGCTCATGACCCAAAGGTGTCTCACCACATTTGATCTAAGGTCATATCATCAAGATCAAGGTCACAATGCAGCAAACTTTGTTATTGTTATACAGCCCTTGTCTGTTCCATATAACTTGGTATGATTGACAGATCTTATTTATTGTTGGTACAATTACTGCTCATGACTCAAAGGTGTGTAGCGACTTTGATCCAAGGTCATATCATCAAGGTCAAAGCCACAGAAGCAAAACTTGGATGTTGTTATACAACCCATATCTGGGCCATATAGCTTTGTATGATTGACAAATCTTATTCATACTTGGTTACCAATGCCTGGGGTGGAAGTCCTCTAAAATGGGTAACATGTTTTAATGATTGGCTGGACTTGACTTTATATCTATGTTGCATTCAGGATTAGCCATTGTGCAGTAATATGATCTTAAACACCATTATGTAACATAGATAAATAGTCCCGAATTTGTCCTATGTAAATCAACATACATAACAGGAAAAAACATCATACCTTTAACCCTTAAAAATCAAGCTGTTTGAAAATTGTTTTGTTGACCACCAGTCAATACTGACACAATCATCTGAAGGCAGCTGTGATTATATTACCAATTACTGATAACTGGTAATCACCCAAATGACAGAATTTAACAATGTTGTCGCTGGTACAAATTCGCTTTCATAAAATGACCATGCGACAGCAATTCTGTGCCATCACAAAATTTTCCTAATTCTGGGGACTGGGACTTGACTGCTCTAGAAACAAAAATATACAGTTTCACTACGTAATAGTACACCATACTATTGTATTGTAATCCATATGTCAGGTACCGAGTACATGTTCGCAGAATGATTGGTATCTGTCACCATCACATGTGCCCAACCAGAGATTAAAATTCGAATTTTGAGATAACCTTTTTACCGTTAGATATAATAAAGATGACTGATTACTGTACAGCCATCATGGACGGGTCAAAATCTATGGGTGGGCATTTTTCAACACATATAATTCAGAGATGATCTGCTATGGCACCTAGCAGAATTTTCACCAATGAAGCATCGAGGTAATCCCAGGTCGTGAACTTGATCAAATGGATTTTGACCCATCCACGATCACCCTACTGTATGAGAGTTCACAGATTTTGGAAGCATCTGCGGCAAGTACAGGGCGTCAGCTGTTTATGGGAGTTTGAGCATTGAAGAGAGGAGTCTTCCCACAGACACAACTTTTTGACGAACTGTTTGTAGTTCCATATGTTTTTTCATTTAGATACCCACCAGAGGAATAATAAAATCGTTCCTCTAAAATTTTATGGCCTGCCCAACCCTCTAATAAAATTTGTTTCAGTTATGTATGTGTATGTTAGTTACGTGGAAAAGTCTTGAATCCTGTCTTTTATCTGTCATTGAAAATCTTGAATTCACATTGATAAGGTTCTTGAAAGTCCTTAAATTCCCCCAACCCAACCCCACACCCCCCACCCTTTCAGAAAAATGTTGAAACCCTGTGTTATTCCTTTAATTTTGTTATCAAAATGGGAAGATTTATTTTACAACTTGATGCAGAAATAGTATCCACTGTTCAGTGTGTGTTTTTGAACATTCTGTATATTTCTTTTTTCTACAGGAGGCAAAAGCGTACTATATAGGGAAAGAAGATTTGGGTGAGACACGCTCAGAAACAAAAGCCAAAAATGCAAAGCCTGTTGCCCCCAAACGCACAGCCACAATTGCAGCCACTATGGAAGAGGGTGAGTTTCATAAAGATGAAAACTGAAAATACAAAACTTTTGTGTTTGATAATTTTGGGGCTATTCTTGAATATTCCGTTAAATGCTAGGACTCTTGATGAGACATTCAAAATATTTTACATCTTATATCGATTCTTTATTTTGAAATAAACTGTTTTTGTGGATAAGTGCATTGACTTCAGTTAATCCTTGGCAGAACGGCAATGTACTGAGATCACAAAAGTGATATTTTTCACGATCAGATTGCGATTGGATACCTGACCCACATCAGTGGGTTGAGATTTTGAACTGAAATACTGCAAAATCAAAACCGCAATAACCCTTAACCCAATGTCAAAGTTTATTAGCTCACCTGACTGAAAGTCAGGATGAGCTATAGTGATCACACATCATCCATGAACATGGTGTTTGCACCTGCCCCACCTAAACTTCTGAACCAATTTTAGTTAAAATAGAGGTGTTTGCTGGTTCTGACATCGCATTTTGTTTTTAGCTCACCTTGACAAAGTCAAGCTGAGCTAATCCCATCACTCTCCGTCCATTGTCTGTCATCCATCCGTTGTCCGTCAACACCATGTTTTGGTCTTCTCCTCCAAAACCACTGTGGCCAATTCAGGTGAAAGTTTGTGAGAGTGATGGTCCCGAAGGGGCATTGCATGTTTGTTCTACTCAACATGCCCAGCCCCATAGGGAGGGGGGGTGCAGGAACATTATCCAAAATATTTTAAAAATCTTCTCATGAACCAATGGGTACAATGAGTTGATATTTTTTTTATTTTTTACCCTGCCCAAAATTTCTATTTTCTGAACCGATGGTCTGATTTGAACCAAATCTGGTATGTGGTATTATTGGGCCATAAGTACTTGACTCGTGCAAAAAAAAATAAATTCCCGCTTCCCCATTGGAACCCTAGGAGCTAAAAATAGAAATATTTTCAAACAACCATATTTCCAAAACGACACGGAACAGAGAGCTGTTATTTGGTATGAATCATCCCCTTAGGACCAGTAGAATTGAATGATGAAAAAAACTGCCAACGGTTATGTTAGTGTGTTCTGTAGAGGGCATCCAAAAAGTGCTGAGTCGGCATATTTGCAAAAATTTTTTAAAATCTTTTCTCCAGAACCAATGGTCAGAATCTTTTAATATTCGGTATACAGCATTCATAGAGAGTGTGTGTGTGTGTGTGTGTGTGGGGGGGGAGGGGGGGGATACAAAATAAAGCCATTGGTTCATTTTCAATACAGGAGCCTGAATTTTTAACTTCGGGCAATATGGAGAATATTCTTTAAAAATCTTCTTCGGAACCACCAGTCAGAATCTTTTAATGTTTGGTATACGTCATAAATATGAGGGTCAGATTCAAGATTGTTCAAACCATTTCCCAAGGTTAATATTTGAGCTTCCTGTGGAAGCCAAAATTTTAACTTAGTTCAATATGGGGATAATTTTAAAAAATCTTCTTCAGATCCACCAGTCAGAATCCTTTGTTAAAATGAAACCTCTTGGCTCATGCTTGGGCTCAATACAGGAGCCCAAATTTTTAACTTAGGACTATCTGGGCAATAATTATTAAAAATCTTCTTCAAAACCACCAGTCATACTCTTAGGTATACATCATTGTTAAGAGGGGCATATTCAAGATTGTTCAAAAGAAGTCCCTTGGTTAATATTTGGCTTCTTATGGAAGCCCGAATATTAACTTGATGCAATATGGGGGATAATCTTTAGATCCACCTGTCAGAATACTTTCATATTTGGTATACAACATCTCTAGGGGAGTCAGATTCAAGCTTCTTCAGATTGGATCTCTGTATTAATATTTGGGCTCCCTATGGTAGCCCGAATTTTAACTTAGTTCAATATGAGAGAATTTATTTAAAAATCTTCTTCAGGTCCACCAGTCGGAAGCCTTTCACATTTGGTATACAACATCACTAGGGGGTTCAGATTCAAGTTTGTTCAAATCGAGTGCCTGGGTTTATATTTGGGTTTCCTATGGCAGCCTGAATTTTAACTTAGTGCAATATGATCAACTTTTTTAAGAATCTGCTTCAGATCCACCAGTCAGAATCTTTTGAAATATGGTATACAGCATCCTTAGGGAGGCCAGACCATAGTTTGTTCAAATCAAGTCCCTGGGGCTAATATTTGGGCTCCCTGTTGGATTCCGAATTTTAACTTAGTCCAATATTAGAAATAATCTTTTAAAATTCTGCTTCTTGAGATACAATCAGAATCTTTTAATATTTGGTTTACAGCATTCTTTGACGGTTCAGATTTAATTTGTTCAAATAAAGTCCCTGGGTTGATATTTGTGTTCCCTATTAGAGAGAGGGGGGGGGTGCAAATTTTTACATAGTGCAAAATTGGTAATATTCTCAAAATCTTTTTCCCCACAGAATCTTTTGATATTTGGTATACAACATACTTCCAAGTTTGTCCAAGTCAAGTCCCAAGGTTAATATTTGGACTCCCTAGTTTTCATTACTGAAAATCTGGGCATTATTTCTGTGGTAGCATCCCAATACTACAAAACATTCATTGGGCATGGACAGAAAAGTTATAAATAATTAAATAACTTCATTCCTCTGTTGTGTTAACTAGCCTATTCAGGCAGCCAACAATAATGTAAAAACACTTGTCAAGATGAATTGAGCCTACCACTAGATTTCTTCAGGAAAAATACACTTTGCGCGACATTTATAAAGCAATATAAAAGTATCAGTTACGGCAGTAGGGCGACTTTAGGATTAATGTCATTCAGCACCAAGTTTTTTAAGTATCAGTATTAATATTGATACCATTTCTTAACCCTTCACCCAATGCAACAACAGTGTCCTGTCAGTGCTTTTTAAAAATCTCCATTCCAGTTTTATTTTTTTAAAAACATTTTGCCCCCAAAACATGGCTTTTGACCAACCTTTGAACAAGCTTATTCCAATGAGGAGTCATAAGTTATCTTTTAGAGTAAACAAAGTAAAAAAGTAAACATGTTTATTGGTTATCCCAAGAAATTTGTCTTCAAATATCATCTGGTAGCTATGCTAGGTAAAGGGTTAGTTCTGCCTAGCAACACTTGTAAGTAGCCTTATCATTGCCTGAGTGCTAGAATGTCCTATGTCCCATAAGGGACATAGGACATTCTAGCACTCAGACGACGTTATGTGAAAGATGAGGTGGTAAATAATGATCTCAAAATATTATTCAAATGTTGAATTTTTTTTTTCTTCCCATACAGCCAAATATGTTTTAGAAGGAGAGGAGGTAGATGTTTCAGAGGGAAGAAAGACCAGATCTCGTGGAAAGTCGAATGAAAAAACTCCAGTTAAAAGACAAGGAACAATGCAAACCACTGCCAAAGAGGGAGAAGAGTTTTTGACCCGTGGGCAAGATGATGACGAAGATGATGATGCCGATGACGTGGATGAGGATGGGAGTGATGAGAATGAGGAGGATAGTTAAATCATAAAATATCATTCACTTGTGACCCTGTTCAAGTTGCCATAAAAACAAGAGGCCATTGACAAAAATGCTTTAGTATATTAGTGAAAACAAATATTTTGTAGAAACAGTGCCACTGCACTACAGTTCAGTCATTTCCACATCCTGCCATTGTCTGCAATACACATTGGCAGGCCTGTAGCTTTGAGGTGTGAGATTGCCCTCTCTTGCCATTGTCTGCCTGATCTGAATATAAGGAGAGAGCGGTAATTGACCACACAAAAATTCTGCAATAAACCAAAAAATTCTTAAATCTGTGCTCGTATAATATTTCCTTTGGAAACACCAAGTCCAGTGAGTAGCTTTCCAGACTTTCTGCTACACCAGAGCATGTGAGTCTGATGGCTTCGCAGTTATTTCTTGCCAAGTCTCAGCTGCCTTGGAGGCAGCCAAGACATGACAAGAAACCATTGCCAAGGTAATTGGACTATTGTATGCAGTGCATCTCCTTGATTGTATATTAAAGTATATACTCCATTATATACTATGTCAGTGTAGGATACAAACCTTTAAAGGTCATAAATTCTAGGAAAGCCGTGTGGTACAGGGTTTCCCAACATACTGTAGGGACCGCTGAATTGTGGGGCAGTCGCTCTTTTGAGCCATGTTTGCCGGATTACTTGCTTCACAGGCGTAGAGATATAGGCAGTTATTTTCCATATACAGGGAGTCCATATATAAATTTGCCGCAAGATTTGAGTTGATCCAGTTAAATGCACCTTCATCATGATGAATCTTCTCTTCTCAATAGCCTGAAAACAAGAATGTGGAAGTATACCAACATTCCTTCTTTCAATGAAAAAAGATTATGTGCACAAAATTCTTTTTAGATATCCTGTGTAACTCTTGAGAATTTCAGCTTTGGAGCACAAACCATCTCAGAGTTAGGATTACGTACCCCGCCCACATAATACAATGCATACCTGTATTACAGGCCACTTTGGTCATGAAACTTTGAATGTAAGTATTTAATCTATGATATCTCAATTTCCATTTATTATATCTTGTAAACTGGTTGAGTGTTGAATTATTTTTGGTCATCAAAATTTGTTCACATATCTTTGCCTTGTTACAATTTATGGGAGAGTGCCAATAGGCACTCTCCCATAAATTCTAACAAGGCAAATCCAAACAGACAAAATAATTTCACTTCAAAGGTGATGTGAACAACATCCACAGAATATGAAGCCTTTAAGTTATAGTACCTATACTTCTGAATAAAGTCCAAATATGGACTTCCAGCACTCCTCCAGTTATCAGAACTTACGAAGATATAACAGACAGGCCTCTGCCAAAATATTTATGAGTTCCGAACATTAGCAGACCAGAAGTCTCCTCAGTGATGTTAAATGTCAGCTAAATGTGGTAATTAAGAGATTTTGTGGTGTTAAAGGAGCAGTTCTTGACCAAAGTGGTGGTCGGAAACAAAAAAGTGCCAGTCACATCCAACCATCACTAACTATCGTGGGCAGTACCCTAAAAGATTCCCTGTGTGGTGTATCTAGCACTTGACTCAATGTCTGTACTGACATTGAATATGCAAAGGAATCGTGGTATAATATCTGGGATAACACATGGACAGCCACTACCCCAGGTATTGCAGATAAATACCGTGCCCTCTGGTTTCAGTACTTGTAAAAGGAATGGAGTATAAAAATAGGTGTTTATGGCATGCACCAGCCCCCTGGGTCCACTCATGATTTATATGCATCAACTTGTTTGGGTTAAACGTTATTTGTGAAAATTTTGCATTGAAAGATGAGTATTTAGCACTCAACTTCTAAGTTGCATTATTTGTTTAAGCTGCCTGTATGTGCAAGACAATTTTATAATTAAACTTGAGCTTGCTGGGAATCATGTATATTTTTTTGCATTTAAATAAAAAATCTTTGGCCTCTTGTTTTTTGTCAGATCCATAGCACCTTTGCTGTCATTCATTAGTATCATATCAGGTTCATTCAGACATGGCAGCACACTTGTTTATAGTGACAGCATTTCACAGTTTTGTAACATAAGTATGTCAGCATGTCACAAGCATTTAATATTTAAAAATTTCATTCTTCTGACTTGTTTTCTGTTTTATCCATATGAGACTGGGATTTACGGGTCAGTGCAAAATTGTCATCCATTGTAGTTCTGGACTTAAAATTCATGCGAGAATCAGAATCGATTCTCGCAATTGATTGAGAATTAACTTGCTTCATGCTATTCTTTATTTGATTCTCATCATAGATCAGGAAGTGTCCTGAAAACCCTGGAGAATTCTGCTTATTTTTTGCTCCCTCATAATATGGTAACATTTTGACTTATCAGTGGTGCCTAGTGAAGTCTTGGCTGCCTAAACAGGCATCCAAGACTTCACTAGAAACCCCAGCCAAGTTACTATAACTTCCATCGGCAAAAACACCAGAAGCCTGTATGTTTAAATATGTGTTCTTCATGTATATGTAAGACAAGGAACTTATAACCTGATCCTCAGATATATAAATATGAGGCTTGTTTTTTACTATGGTGTATATACTGGTTGCGATCGTGAGGACATAACAGAACTCTCAAATTCTAAATATTTGAACTGGAAATTGATTCTTGACCCATGAGTCTTCAAGAGTCAGAATTGATACACAACTATTTTTAAGGCCTATAGTTCCATATATTCTTTTGGAAAATACACGGTTATTATAGGGTCTTGGAAATGACATTGCAGGACATAGCAAATAAAAGATTGAAATTATATGGATAGATAATTTTATTTTGCGGTATATAAATCTTTATAACAGTCATATATCATTAATTCATTAATCCACACAAGAATAAAACTGAAAATATACAGCAGAAGGAGATAACTTGATAACGATAGATAAGAGATTGAGCATCCTCATGTTTTTTCAAATGACTGTTGGCATATATTCCAAATGTTGCTTGTCCTGGGCCAGACCTATGGCCTCTGAATCCCCTGTCCTCAGGTTACTACCCCAGCTCCTCCATCCTTTCATCAGCACTGCAAAGCAGTCACAGAAGTTACTTAAATCATGAATTCTCATTGTGGTTACTTCAAACGTTTTTTTCGAAAATTGGTAAGACTGTCTCATGCACTGGTTCAAGTGAACTCCTATCCATTGTAGTGAAACCTGAATCAGTTGATAATTTTAACCCTCACTCAGCTGGTAATTTTAACCCTGAATCAGTGTTAATTTTAATCCTGATCAGTTTGTAATTTTAACCCTGAATCAACTGGTAATTTTAACCCTGAATCAGCTGATAGTGTTAACCTTGAATCAGCTGGTAATTTTAACCCTGAATCAACTGATAATTTTAACCCTGAATCAGCTGGTAATTTTAGCCCTGAATCCGCTGGTAATTTTTCCTCCATGAGGCTGATTTTTTATTTTGACTTCCATTTTTCAGAGTCTAATATGTTCTTTAGATCTTTGAACACAAAGCTTACATCATAGATTTTTTAATTCTTATGTAGGCCTAAAAACAATTGAAAATCTGTTTCTCGGTCCCTCCCGCATGGTACTTTTGGCTGCTGCATGCTCTCTTTTTATATCCAAAGAAAACTTAACTTAAAAAAATAAAAATGTTGGATATTTTACCCAAGTTAATAAAATTGTTAAGTTTGTCCCTTTGCGTGCAACAAGGCTTTGCAATGCTTCAGCATTGCAAAGCCTTTTTTGCACTCAAGGGGCAAAATACACCACCACCCAAGCTATTCTGTAGATTATGAGGCCTAAAACATAAAACAAAACGTGAACATTTGATGGCAAACAAATGATAAAAATAAAATTAAAAACCACCCACCCACCCACATGTAATTTTACAAAAAAATGGCCTGAGAAACAGAAATCTACCTTGTGGGGGCCTGATGTGATAATTTTAATTATGAAGAGGGCTTCTCTGTGATGTAGCTTGTCAATCATTGTTCAGGAAGATATTTACTTATTTGGGATGGCAGTTACATCCATTGGCTGACAATTTTGTACTTTATAAAATCCCTGTTAGAGTTGATATATCTTGTTCTGAATAGTATATGTAAATTTTATCGTCAGAATGTTTTGCATTATTTTATATTTGATGTTGTTTTCTCATATATACATATCCTCAAATTTCCCACCTACCACTGTTATATAAAATAAGTGTTGGCAGTTAGTGAAAAAATAATGTTGGTATTCACAAACATGAAAACAAAATTTGAAAATGCAAGTTTAATCCTTTAGTAATAAATATTCTGAACAATCAAACGGAACCGGGCAGTTGAAGCAGTTTTATTCTGAATAGCTTAACCCTTAAAGGTCTGTTGATTTTTATACAGTTTTCCTAAACTTTGACAGTGTATATCCTTTTATATTGCAGCTGTTTCTTGACAAGTCTTGGCTGCCTATCTTGGCAGCCAAGATTTGCCTTAAAACCACTGCCAAGGTACATAAAATGTAACTTCCAAGTTCACTCAAAGACAGCAATGAGGGTACCTATTTGTTGCAGTAAAAAGGAATCAAAGTCAGGATAGGCCTTCAAGGGTTTACATATTGTAAGTACATATTCCTGATAAAAAAACATTGAAGGTTGAGGAACTGTTGACCTGCAAAATTTGTTCTTAAATTGCCAAACAAAATGAAGTCATGGTTGCTCTACAGCACCCATGATTTAGTTTGATAAAAAATAAATTAAAAAAAAACCATTGATACAAATGGTAAGAAAATAGATCACATCTTGGTGTAGTACAAAGTTGGGTTTGACAAATAGAAAGTAAAGGGATTCTGCTAGAGAGGCAGAAGATCTGCTTGGCAGCCTCAATGCCTAAACCAACTTTTTCCCTATTATGTAGTTACTGCTTATAACAAGACTGTTTTTTGATTTTGTGGTGGCTATTGTTTTCTGGGAGAAATTGTAGAAGTGTTAATACGTCTTCCTGCAGGTGATGTTTTGCTGCCGCAAAACATTGCCTGTGGAAGATGTATTAACTGGTTGAGTGCTAATATTTTACCTTTTCAGATGTGTGTAACTAAAGATGCAAAACTGTTTTATATTTAAAATTAAATGAGTTTTTTTGTGTAATTATGCACTTTCTAAAAATTCTGTGTGTGAAAAGCCTATGAATCCATGCTCACTATATGCAAGAAAAGAAATTAAAAAAAAAATTAAATCCACTCTCCATCACTGATTTGAAACAAAAATTACCTGAGAGTCCTTGAATTGTGTGGCCTAAGTAGGAGTAGTCTTGTTATCACTGAGGTTTTCATCAAATCAAAGTCAATACTGACGGTGAGCCTAGAACATCAATACAGCCTAGCACTACATGGTTTCTACAAGCCTGGAAATAGAGAGCTTACAACGTAATTATTAGTATGTCATCCTGCATAACATGATGGAAACCTATACGAAAAAAGTGTTAAGATGCTTTTCGGCTTCTCTGTTTTTACTATGTCAGCCATGCTGTTTATGTCTTAATAGAATTTCTCTCAATGTATAAATAGTAAGAGTAATTTGTGATCTCGCTTTGGTGAGATCGTGCATTCGTTGTGCGTATTTGTTTTGGTGGAAATTCTGTTGAGATGTGAACGGCATGCCACTCTATTCATATGTGGATGCAATGTGTAACTTTTGAGGCAAAATAGTCCCAAAATATTGTAAAATCTGTTGTCAAAACTTGTGGGATTAGGAATTTAATTTGCAGTTGAAGAAGTCCTGTCATAATTAGCACTGAAAATGCTCATTAGTTAATGTGTTCTTGACTTAGAAGAATGAAGTAGTCTGAAATACACAAGAGCGTTTGTGCTGTGCAATGCAAAATGTAATGTGCTGTTAATGAGGTCGGTACTGAAGTCACGAACTATCCCAACCAAACAAAGAAAATATTAAGACTGCAGTATGTGGCGGGTGGACTATTACTAATCACTGTGGGATAGATTTTTCACTAGTAATTATTTCCAGTTTGTGAAAACAAAAACACAAGAGACACTTGCAAACTTTCATCACATGGACTACCATGTTTCTCATGCTGTTAAGAACAATTATAAATACTTTTCGAGTGGGGAATTTTTGGCACTGCGATTAATTTGTAATCCACTGTCTCCATTTTGTATATGCAGTCGAATTTTAATATCTATTTATATCATTACATGTACATGTGTCCCAGTAGAGGTTATAAATGATGTTAATGATCTCTATGTACCAGTATAGAATTGTACCAAGTTGGGCACGCTGTTTTTGTACAGGAGTTCAGTTACACTAATGGTGCAGTTTCATAGGGACAAAAGAGCACTTACTCAGCACGCTATTAGTTCAAAGTAGTGCAGAATACAGTAACAGGTCTTCTAGTTTCAACTGTATATCGAATTGTTTTGTTGTGATCTGTAGTTTGTTTGCATATTTTATAATCAAAGTAACCCCCCCCCCCCCCCCCCTCCTCCTTGCATCTTATTTCCAGGCCTGTTTCATGAGATATGAGTATAAAGTATACTGAAAAGTATGTTTCAGAATAAAATGTGCACCAAGTTAGGCCTAAAAAAATAAAAAATCTGTTTCTCAGGCCCTCCTGCATGGGCCTTTTGGCTGCCGCATGCTCTCTTTTTATAACCAATTTAAACTTTAAAAAAATTAAAATTAAATGGTTTATGTCTGATATTTTACCCAAGTTAAAACAATTGATGAATTTGTCCCTTGAGTGCAAGAAGGCTTTGCAATGCTTTAGCATTGCAAAGCCTTCTTGCACTCAAGGGATGAAATACACCACCACCCATGCTATTCTGTAGATTATGAGGCCTAAAACTTGAACCAAGAACATGAACTTTTGATGGTTAAGAAGTAATTACTGAAATAAACAATAAAATAAAAAAACACTCGCCCGCATGGAATTTCACAAATAATGGCCTGAGAAACAGAAGATCTACTTTGTGTGGCCTTAGCTTATGTTTTATAGGTTTATGCCTCTTGAGGTTTGCCACATGTTGCAGATAAGACAAAACCATCAAGATAACTTTTTTCTCATGATTTTTTTAATATTAGGGCCTTTTGTCATAGAAAATCAAGTAATTTTTAATATTTTTAGCAGTACCATGATCTGTTCAAACTTAATATAATCTTGCCTTCGCAACTAGAAGACATTGTTTTGTGATACACTGTTGAAAAGTTCTCTCTCTACAACTCTGCCAACAACATTATTGTGATGAATTGAAGGTAACATGGTGTTAAGCAAAAATAAAAACATTGGGAAAAAATATGGTAGTTTTCTCCCAAATTCATTTCCTTGATGGGTACTGCACTGATGAACATAATCTTCCTTTGAATATTTTTCAAGAACCAACAGAAAATGGAACAGGGTGTATCAAGTATATGAAGCTGTGGTAGAAATGCATGGTAAATTAATATATCTGTTTTTAATAACCTGCCATATTTATTATGCTTTTGTGCCAGAAAACCTACTCATCATTATTACTGGGTTATGGATCATCATATAGCAAGATATTTCAATGCAAAAAGGTGGAGGGATATTTGGTAATCTTTCCTGGTTGTCCATATTATTGTGATATTCTGTTCTCACTTTAGATTTTAGAGATGTCATCAAAACTTGTTGAATATTGTTATTTCTGGTAGAAGTAGGTTTTATTTTTTCCGGCCTATTCAATTTGAATTTTAGCTCCTGTTAATGTTCTGTTTTGTATACATTTTATATTTATTTCAAGAATTTTGGTTCAAATAGATCTTGAAAATTCTGGAAGATAATGGAATTATAAAATTATTTTTCTGTCTTTAAAATCATTATTAGGCCTAAAAAAAGTTAAAAATCTGTGTCTCAGATCCTCCCATATGGCCCTTATGGCTGCTGCATGATCATTTTATAACGAATGCAAACTTAAAAATTAAAAAATTAAATGCTTCATTGTCTGATATTTTACCCAAGTTAAGAAAATTGATAAATATGTCCTTTGAGTGCAACAATGCTTTGCAATAGGCCTGCTGTACTTGAAGGACATATACACACCACCACCCATGCTTTTCTGCAGATTAAGAGGCCTAAAACATAAAAGAAATTAACATGAACATGATGCCATTCTTTTAATGAAGAAAATTGTAAAGCATTTTTCCAGATTGTCTCAGAGAATGGTGATTGGGTTGAAGCATGGACTGAAATTTGTGATTGGTTTTTCGAACTACTGGTTGGAGCCAATAAATAATCCTTGAAAAAGCTTATAGGAATTGCTTCAATTTTGGCTTGTGGAATCAATATGAGTCCCGATATATATCTGTCTTTCATATTTCCAAATGAAATATTTTTTGTTTGAATCTTGCGACTCTTCTGTTTTTTGAAGATCCAATCTGGATTGATTTGGACAAAGTAATCTGTTCCTGAATATGAATTGTTTTGGCAACTATTTTGGAACTCAAATTTCTCTTTATATTGATAAAGTCATATTATGATGGATTCATGGTGGCCATGACTAGATGTAATAAATTCTTTACTACCCAAAGGCCTAATTCCAGCATTGACAACTTTCCTTGTCTTGAATTCACTTTTCTTGTCTTGAATTAGGTGCACCGATGAAAAATCTCAAATTAGTCTTTTGGACAATTGCTGAAGCAGCTGTATTGGCAGCCAAAGCCTGAGTATAAGCCACTGTCGACTGTCGAGGCACTGCACTGAAATAATGTAACATGGAAGAGAAAACAAGCATGAAAAGAAAATTCTGCACAGAACACGTTTTAGCATTCTATGATTGAATATTTTCAGCATGATTTTTTAAAAAGCTCTGTTGGTAAGCCTTTCGGAGAAATAGCAATAAATCTGGCACAATGAGTGATGAAAAACTATAGGGCGGCACTGTATTTTAAACTGAATGCCGGTATTGGTATTGAAAAAAATACTGTGGTGTACCAGTATATCGAAAGACATAATTGCGACTTGAACCATCACAGTCGGAACAAATCAGCCTGCCTTGATGATGCAGTTCGAATAAAACTTTACCCAACGCAGACCATACCAAAATTTATTATTTCAAATATTAGTTTATCAAATATTTCAATAAAAATCCAACAAAACTATATCATGTGACCCCTCATTCGAGGGGTCACATGATATGGTTTTGTTGAATTTTTTAAAAAATATTACTGGAGTGGATGCGGGAGATTTGTTGGGTAAATGAAAATCTTGAAAGTTAAATTCTGGGCAAATAAATAATGACGATAAACCGATATTTTTGCAATTCCAATATGTATAGGTTTATCGATACACCATCCAGCCCTAAAAACCTAGGGTAGCAATTTTATTTTGGAAAGTTCAGAAGTATTCTCACTTGTACTACAAGTACCAATCTTTTTGTCTTCTATTAGAATTTCTGATATAAAGTTAGTGATGAGTTATACACCCAAAAGGAAATGGATTATATCATACAGTACTGTCATTGTGGAAAGGTCAAATCCACATGTGGGCAATATTTCCATGCATGCTTTTTCAGTCAATCTCCAATGTAAAACAATGGAATCACCATCAAATTTTCTATGAATGAAACACCGGGTACAACCCGGTTCTTCTTTCATTGAATATTTGCTGAAAAACTACTGATTATTGACTGGGAAAAGTGTCCATGGGGAACTCTGCCCATGCATGGATTTTGGCCATTCCTTGGCGGCTGTTCTGTACATGTATTCTTTTAGATGAAAAAATCTGGGCAACAGGATAAAAATCCATTGTTGAACTACTAACTCCTCTGTGCATCTTGCTTGTTATACCTGTACAAGTAATTGTCTGAAGCTACATCCTCCAAACAAAAAATAAGTTATTCCAGTTATCTTGAAATTATACTTGGGTGATATTGTGTGTAATTTTTGTAAGTAGTGTTGAAGGAACATTTTCAATTTTATGATCAAAATTTAGGGAAAATTCTATCAATGCGAGACTGACCTTTACAGTTATTCTATTTTTTCAAAAGGTTTATTTTCAGAACCCCTAGAATTTAAAACAGTACTTGTTTTCTGTGAAGATATTGTGTTTTAGGTGAAATAAAGATATAAGCATCATCTGTTGTGGAAGACCTTTTTCAAATCACGAATCAGTCATGTACACATGAGTTATTTATATCACATTGTATCTCTAAGATCATTCATTGATTTGGAATATTTTGCCATTTTTTACTTCAAGATAATGTCATTTTTATCATGTAAACATCATCTTTGAAAAATATTTTGTGCTTGTTAATCCCGTGTATGTATAGTGGGAATTGCTAGATTTATGATAGACATTGCTTGACCGGGTTATCACAACTCCTTGAAAGTCTTGGAATTTGAAAATGGCTTGCCAAAGACCATGAAATACCATGAATATTGGAACCTTTAAAAACTCTTGAAAAATGAGATATGTGATCCGAGGAATGTCATTTCAGAAGTATTAAGCTCGCCATGAGATGCTAGCTCTCTTTGATAGATTTAGGATAGATATTGTCTGATAGGGTTACCACAGCTCCTGGAATTTGGAAATGTCTTGCCAGGGACCATGCAAGTCCCTGAATATTGGAAGCTTCTTTAAAAACCCTTGAAAAATTACACTTGATCAGAAGAGATTCATTTCAACAATATTAACTTCGCTGTGAGATGCTAGCCCTGTTTGACAGATTTAGGATAGATATTGTCTGATAGGGTTACCACAGCTCCTCAAATTTAGAAATGTCTTGCCAGGGACTTGAAAGTCCATGAATATTGGAACCCTTGAAAAATGCGATATGTGATCAGAGGAGAGTCATTTCAGCAAATTAAGCCAAAACAACCTTGAAAATCCTTCAATTTCTCATCCCTTTGAATTCTTGAGAATATACCGGGAAGATGATTGCAGGAACTTCTATTGTTCACTGCTTATTAAAAGAAATGAACCCTGCATGTGAAGGAAGTTCTCCGAAAAATAAAAAACCATTGGCTTCACTTAGCTTGTTCTTATTCCACTGCCAGTACATGCAAGGATGTTAAAAGTAACATTAATTCATAAAAAGGAAATAAATTTGTGTTGCAAAGGTGACACTGATAGTGGAATTCCCTTGGCAGTCAGCTGAAATTGAAAAAAAGGTGAAAGAGATTGCAGATTTTTTTCGAAGCCAGTTTACATGAATTTAATTAGGACAGGCTAAAACTGGTCCTTATATTTGCACAAAACAGGGAATGGGGATGAGGGATATGCATCCGGTCTAAGAGGATGTCAACAAGGATTAATCTCT
This sequence comes from Pictodentalium vernedei, assembly GCA_031216915.1. Lineage (NCBI taxonomy): Eukaryota > Metazoa > Mollusca > Scaphopoda > Dentaliida > Dentaliidae > Pictodentalium > Pictodentalium vernedei. The sequence continues at coordinate 376,810,275 of CM062290.1, forward strand.
TGCAGGAATTATTGACTAAGTATTCCAAGCACAGTCTACAATCTAGATAATGTCTATCTAGACCATAGGTTGCCAAGGGCACCTGTCCCATTCAAGTAAAATGTGATCTAAATCGGAATTAGGCCTTTAACCCTCTGCACACTGATGTCAAATGTAAACATTTAAAGCAGCAAATTTTGGCCATAATGCACCACAGAATATTACCAATTCAATCTGGTTTGACAGAACTCAATGAGTTCTGTCAAACAAGATTGGGTTGGTTAACTGGTAGAGTGCTAAATTATTTTTGACCATCAAAATTTTATCATTTGTTTTTGCCTTATTACAATTCATGGGAGAGTGCTCGTCCTCTCCTACCAATTGTAACAAGGCAAATTCTTACCAGACTATATAATATCACTTCAAAGATAATATGAAGCATAGCCACTGAATTTCAAGCCGTTAAGTTGTGGTTCCTGCACTTCAGAATAGAGTCCAAATATGGGCTTCCTGCACTTTACCAGTTAATAGAGATGGGCGGTTGCTTATCGAAACCGAAACAATTACAGAAAACTTGTTGTCACGGTTTTCAACTTCAGTGTTGAAAAACTCTAATCAGGTCTTCACTTATCAGAATAAAGAGAGAAACAACCTAAAGTTAACCTTTGTTTTCAAACTCCAGAGTCGCGATACCCCTTTTTCAGAACAGCTGCTCTAATTGGTATTGCGTTCGAAAATCGATGACAACATCACTTCTTATGCATCATGGTTTAAATGTTCATCTGTTTATCAAATACGATTTTCTTTGCAGAATTGGAAATTGTCACTTGTTCCACATTTATAATGACAAATATATTTATTTCTACACATAATTTTGAAAGCTTGAACTTCAAAGCCAGCATCAAAATCACAGTTGATGTTGGATGTAAATTTAGGGTTACAATGACTTAGTATTAGAGGGACTTTTACTTGATAAAATGTATATGGTCGGCATAATTTTTAGGGTGTGTTGGGTTACCCTGAACACAGGAGGGGGTGGGGTGGGGGGGGGGCAAGTGGGCTAATTTTGCAACAGACTCAGGCAAAAATAATTTTTCACAGATTTGAAACTCTTGAGTCTTGAGATAATTTATGCAAATACCTTGTACTCCGGAAATCCGAGTTCCGGTACAGGCTGTTACAATTTACACAGGTGTGTTGGAAAGGGAGTCCCTGCAGCACTGACTGGTGCCAAAAATTGGCCAAATAACATCTTCTTATATGCAAATACAATGTATTGTTATGTTTGTACAATGAAAACCGAAACTGAAAAATAGAACTTGAATGGAACCAAAACCGGAACTGACATGAAATTTGAAAACTGCCCTTCTCTATTAGTTAACTTCCTAGTTGCATTATATGAAAAAAAAAATGGCTGCTGGAAATTTCATTGCTTTGACATTAGGGTGCAGAGATCAAGGATTAAGCTGATGCAGGAAATTGGAAAATCATTTAAATGTGTATGAATGTTCTGAAGAGTAAAGAGTTTAAAACCTTATAAATTCTTTGTGATGGAATCTTTTTATATAGAAATTTTTAAATCATTCATTGTATGAATTATATAGACTGTTTTATATATATGTATATATAAAATATGTATCTTTCCATCTTGATCTTGTAATGGAGTTTCAGTAAATTTTATTGAACAAATGTGCTATTGGCAAAATTTATCATGTTTCCATTATTTATTGAGTAATTGCTTTTTAGGTTACATTTTTATCAGTGATCAATAATTATTTAATTGACTTGGGAAATACTATTATAATTGTTTTATTGTGAATTTATACAGTTTCATATACACACAATAAGAAATAGTCTGTCATCTTTTAGTTTTTTACTGTATATTTTTTCTCTCAGAATATTAAATTTGTCGACAAAGCACTCATATTTTCTTGTTTACAACTCCACCATACTTATTTATTATGAAGTTATGTTTAAGGTGTAACCTGCTCTTAATATAATCAACAAATTTTTGCTTTTCTGTATTCAAAGCTCGTACAACCGGATTTTTGGTACCTTTATGGTGTAATCAACTACTCCTATAGTTTTAAATGTAGAGAATTGAAATTGTTAACGTTGTTACTCACATATTGAAGATGTGGAACATGTATATAAAAGATGGAAAAAAAGTCATTTTGGAAAGAGTCCAGAGATGCTAGTTTTCAGGTTATTTCCAGATTTCAGACTTTTTAGTATCACCATATTAAAAAATATTATTAATTTAAGTTTTATTCCTTTTTCAAAATGGTAAACTACCCAAGAGTATTTTGTTTATATTTGGACTATTTGCCATTTTAAAGCACTTAGCTTGTGACATCTCATTGTATTTGCCTTAAAATATGCATTAGTTTATTCAATGCAGATCATTTTTCAGGTTCTTTATTAATATGCCACTAGCATCTCTGACTTAGAGTTACTGCCCTTTATTTACTAAGAAAAAAATTTAATTGATAGGCAGGTTGGGTGATTTCATGGTCTCATCAACACAAAGTGCAGTTTCTGATGCAGAAAATTGAAGCTTTAGGGCTAGTTACATACATATGGAAGATGTGCAATATGTGTACCATTGGCATACAAAATTCATTTGTGATAGAGTTTTTCCCTTCATCAACTTCCAATGTTTTGAAAAATTCTGGGTCTCTTCATTGTGTAATCAACCCCAGGCACACAGTTTTGAATGTAGAAATTTAAAACATCTGAACCTTGTTACATACATATTGAAGATGTACATGTATGTAGATGATGAAAAAATATTTTTTAATGGTTGCATGTTGGATGCCTCCATATTGTAATCAACTCCCTCCTGCTACAGTTTGTAAAGAACTGAAACGTTATTAAGCTATGGTGACTCACACTGAAGGCATTTGTTCAGTTCAGGTCACTGGATTTGTGTTCAACCAACACGAAGCCTTTTTTTAACTTGGTGCAATATGCGAAAATTTCTTAAAAAATCCAACTCAGATCCACCAGTTGACATCTTTATTTTGTTTTGATATTTAGTATGCAGCATTCAAGCATATTCAATTCAAATCCATGGGTTCATTTGGGCTCCTTTTGGGAGCCCAAACTTTAACTTTGTGCAATGTGAGAAATATTCTTTTAACATCTTCAGGTTCACCATTTAAAATCTTGTGATAGTTTGTATACAGCGGGGACAGATTCAACTTGGTTCAGATCAAGTCCCTGGGTTCATATTTGTTCTCCTTATGGGAACTTGAATTTTAACCTACAGCAGTACGAGTAAAATTCTTTAAAAATCTTTTTCAGAATCTATAGCTGGTGTTCAGCAGCCTAAGTCTTCTTGGGGGATGGGTGGAGCAGATTCAAATTTATTCAAATAAAGTACCTGGGTTCATATTTGGGCTTCCTGTGGGAGCCAGAACTTTTAACTTACTGAGGAGTATTCTTCAAAAATTTTCTTCTGATCCACCACACAGAATCTTCTGATATTTGGTAATAGCATTACTATGATCTCCATTTTCAAGTTTGTTCAAGGCATTATGCTTGACTGATTTTTATACGCCCGTTTGAAAAACGGGACGTATTATAGTATGGCGTTGTCCGTCCGTCTGTCCGTCCGTCCGTCCGTCCGTTTGGTTTCCGAACAATAACTTTAGTATTTGTTTTCCGATCGGCTCCAAATTTGGTATGTGGTTTAATCACAACAAAATACAGGTCAAGTTCGAATATGGGGTCGGTCCGAACATTTTTCGCCTGAATTATGGCCCCCTGTTGGACTTGGAATTCGTCAAATATTTGGTTTCCGGATGATAACTTTAGTATTTTTTTCCGATCAGCTCCAAATTTGGTATGTGGTTTAATCACAACAAAATACAGGTCAAGTTCGAATATGGGATCGGTCTGAACAATTTTTGCCTGAATTATGGCCCCTGTTGGACTTAGAATTCGTCAAATATTTGGTTTCCGGATGATAACTTTAGTATTTGTTTTCCGATCGGCTCAAAACTTGGTATGTGGTTTAATCACAACAAAATACAGGTCAAGTTAGAATATGGGGTCGGTCTGAACAATTTTTGCCTGAATTATGGCCCCTGTTGGACAATATATGATGTTTCAGGTAAAGTAATTCTTGAAACCTCTCGCACTGATACATAATAGTGAAACCACTTTGGCTTCCTTTATAATTTTGCAGCATGACAAATCACTGTCAAGTGAAGCTAGAGAGGTCGAACAGGTTCACAGTGTGATCATGGGGTCTCAACCATATAAATCTAATACTCACTTCAGATATATTGCAAAACTACCATGAAACGTTGGAAAATGCAAATAAAAATGTATGAAGTTCAAAGAAAACACACCAATATTGTGTGACTTACTGCGTCAAATAATTAATTGGTCAAATAATTACCCAATTAACAAACTGACTAGTCAAATAAATCTCATGGTTTTGATGTGTTTTATTTAAACTTTATATCTTTTTCTATACACATGCCTCTATGTAAACCACAGGAAGTGAAACAGTACTTGTTTTCTTTGGAAAACAAATAAGATTTTACAGTCCAAATAGGATTCATTCTCCAATGCTTGAGTTGGAAATCCTCTAACCTTAAACACCAATAAATAAATAACTAAAGATAGGAAGCTTCAGTGTTTCTAATATATATATATATCTATATAAATATGTTAGTCAAACTGTGAAATCAAGAATTTTTTTTTGAAATTATTAAATTATTGAGTCCTTTTGTGAAGCTATTGTCCTTAATTTTTAGTCTTTTTCTCAAATGACTGAAAAATTTAGTCATTTCACAAAATCACTGATTTAAAAAGTATGACCGTAACATATATATATATGCCAGTATAAATTTCTCGCACTCTAAACAAATTGCAAATGTGTTAAAATGGTACAATTTGAACAGTTCACGGGCGTATGATGCAATGCCCAGCGGTGCTCTTGTTTCTTTTGAGGGGACCGGGGGGGGGGGGGGGGGGGGGGGGGCACCAGAAGTGGCAGGGCAAAATATAACATAGAACCTAATTGAGAATTTACAATTCGTTGGGGGTAAATGATTTCTGCCTTTGAGTGATGGAGCCAAGTGTAGTCAAATTTAGCCAGATGTATATTTGGGTGGATAATATTAATGTTTGTTTAAGGGGGTTCCAGCAGACCCATTGAGGTGACCCATTGGGTGAAAAGTGTGTTTGCTATAAAATAAGTTTTAAAGGATTTTGAGGAATTTTATACAAACAAAACAAACAAAAAATTCAGCCAAGTGCATCGCCAGTTCCCCACTGAAAATAATGAAAAACAGAGATGTAGAATTCTATATCCTGGAAAAACAAGCCTTTTTCTGGGTTACTGGAAATCTGGGTATTATTTCTGTGGTTGCATCTGAATACTACAATAATCATCTGACATGGACAACGGAGTTATAATTACACGACTTCCCGTTTAGTGTTAGCTAACCTTGGATGCAGAATGTTACCGTTAATTCTGCAAATACCTTTTTCAGCCTAGGAGTAGATTTAAGCTTAAATATTTTAAAAAGATTGATAAGGAATTGCAAGAAATTTTATTACTACCACTCTTTCGCGCCCAAATTCACAGGTATGTGGGATGACTTCCATAATGGCAACTGCATGGCCTCAAACATCTCTAATATTGCGATGGGATCTGTAGCCGTACCTCTATCCACACGGGGGGGGGGGGGGGGGGGGTCGTTTTACGTCCCAACCTCATATTGTGTTATGCAGTGACGGCCTCCCGTCGATAACTGATGCTGCCAGAGAGGAGATTTTGGGCCACATGGAAAGAGTAGAGATGACTGTGTCAACAACAGTGCTCAGAATCAAAAATGATATACACATACAGATATTCCAGAATGATTCCGGATTAAAGCTGACTTCCCAAGAATTGGCCAAAGTGAATCGTGTGGTAAATTGAGCCAAGAGAAGAATCGTGTGGTAAATGGAGCCAGGACAAGCACTTAGCTGTTGGTGGAAAGAAACGAAGATGCGGATACGCCTTGTAGTACTTGTTTATTAATCAAAGGAGAGAAAGAAGAGAGCGAAGCTATCCCAACAAACGAGAATGAAAGAGATACGAAAGACAGCTCCCATAAAGTACGAACCGAAGAAGAATGATGTTCAACAAGGTACAAACAAGAATGAAGATTCCACTCAAACTACAGAGCAGCCGGTAGAATGATCAGGCGAGAGGTCCTCGGTTCGAATCCCACCTGCGGCAACCGCGTTGTGTCCTTGGGCAAGACACTTCACCCCCATTGCCCACGTGGGGGCACGGTGGCGTGTACTAAGGCGTACTGCACGTCGATGGTGCACCTGTCTTCAACCAATGCTAACCCTGCTTGTGTGGAGTCAGTATGTTGGGGGGCTGACAGTTGCTGGCGGTTGCTCGATGGTTCTCTCCGGGTACTCCGGCTTCCTCCACCCATAAAATTGTCGCGGTCATGATTAGCCATTGTGCAGAAATATGTGACCTTACACACCAATAAATAAATACATAAATAAGAGAACGATCGATACGCCAAAGGCAGCTCCCATCAAGAACGAACCGAAGAAGAATGAAGATTCAAGAATCGACCAAGATCAAAACAAGAATGGAGTTTCCACTCGAATGACGAAACAGCCTGAAGACGAGAACGATCGATACGCCAAAGGCAGCTCCCATCAAGAACAAACCGAAGAATGAAGATTTAAGGATGGACCATGATCAAAACAAGACTGACGTTTACACTCAAACTACGACGCAGTCTGAAGACAAGAGAACGAAAGAGATGCCAGACAATACCCCCCCCCCCCCCCCCCCCCCAAAAAAAAAAAAACCCAAAAAACTGATGTTGCTACCCAGAAGAAATATGTCAACCGAACACCAGCAAGTAATGCAACCCACCAAAGCCAAGCTACCAGCGTTCCATGAGAGAACGTGTTTTATCAAGAATAAAGACAAACTTTAGTAATGGGAAGAAGGTCCGTTATAGAAGTTCGTAATAAGAAGGTTAACCCACGATGCAGGAAGAAGACTGAAGATCAACAAAGATATATTCGACGAAGAAGATGCCTTGAGCAATTGAATTGTAAATGAAGAAAGTGACTGTGTACTGTGAATGGAATAAAAATGAATGAAATGTTCAATATTCTTTTGTTATTTTTTATCAGCTACTCAACAGAAGTACCCAGATGAAGAAGTCAAACAAGTATCCTCCAATAGTCCGCAAAAGGTGTCCCCCAATAGTACAAACACGTTATGAGTATCCTGAAATACCCATAATTACTTGCCTATGTGTGGCATTTGTACAAAAGCCCACAAGCACATTCCATCAACTACCTGCCCCACGTTCCATGGAATCCCATTCGGACTATACTTTTAGAATTCCTTTTTCGTCGTATGTGCTGATGTGTGTTGTGCGAACATTGTGCTAGGCACACATGCACATATTGGGATAGCCGGCATATGCTGCAAAAAGTGTGTACACATTTTGACACACTGTGAACTAGCACACAAGGACATCTCGGTATTGATCAACAGAGTTTCTAATATGTAAGGTACTCTAGCCTGCACTAGGTCTGGGCATTGTAAATACCGATACAGGCTTAGGTGAATGGGTGATTTGATTGAACCCCTTAAAGATTTGGCCTGGGCAGAGATTGGAACAGGTCAGACAGGTAGCAAGCCACAAAACAGCAGTAATGGTACAAGACTGCAAGGGTGGTAGAAGACTAGAGTAATGGGGATTGCAATAGTATTGTGCCACGCGGGTCTTGGGGTGGCCCAGAAGGCCAGGCCAAACAAATACTAGGAGCCATAACTATCTTCAGATAGATACTCACCAAAGATATCGACCAAAGGGTATCCTTAAACAGTATCCTCAAAAGGTATCCTCATACAGTACAATACCGTATCAGAGGTATCCTTAAATACATGTATGTGCTGCATGAGTTGTGTACACATTGTGCACTAGCAGGCAAACGCACATCAGAACATTCTGCCTGTTCCTATGTGCTACGTGTAATGTGTACACATTGTGCACTAGCACACAAACACATCTAGGGAAGTCAGAAATAAGGAGGCCGAGACAGTCATAACAGAGACCGGACAGACCAAGGAATGGAGAAAATAAACTATAGAATAGACCAGGTTAGGCAGGGCACAGAATTCTGAAGGAATCTGAACTAGTAAAGCTTGTCGAGTCTATTTGGGTAATTCTAACCAAAGATTTTGGATAATTAGATTGAATCTTATACAAAGGAGCTCGCCTATTACTGGAAAAAAGAGGATTCTGGGTGAAATCAGTCCGTTTCGGTGATTTTAAACGTTTTGATGTTTGCTGGGTCTATTTGGGTAAATGGATGTACCACCATTTAATAGAACACAACCTCCGAACATCCCTGTTCATTAAGAAGCCTTCCAGGCTCATAGCAACCACGTGCTACCATTGAAACCAAGATATGGCCTCTAATATACAAAATTGACGACGGAAACACGTGTCACCTTAACAACGCACGCTGCGCATGCGTACTGTATGTATCACTATGGTAATGACTTCAAAACGTAGCTGTTCATGCTACCATGACAACCAAACATGACGCCACTGGGTCACGTGACATGATATCACTTCCGAAGTCCTGCAAATAAGGGATTAAAACCACATCATCTGCTTCTTTGGCCCATTAGTGTGCTAGACATGTTGCCATCCCGCTGCCAGCCGCGGAAGCTCAGCCCACATAAAACGATCGCGATCCCCGGCACCTTCAAATTCAAATAACCTTAAACTAACCTAAATAAGGCCGCTACCAGCGAAGGGCACAACAGGAAAGAAACACCCTCGGGTGTGGTCTAGTGTGCTAGACCTGTTACCCTCCCGCTGCAAACTCACTCGCAGACTTGGAAGCTCAGCCCTCTTAAAACGCTCGCGATCCCCAGCACCTTCAAAGAACTTAAACGAATCTAAATAAGATCGCTACCAGCGAAGGGTACAACAGGAAAGAAACACCATCGGGTGTGGTCTAGTGTGCTAGACCTGTTAACCCTCCCGCTACAACAAACCAAAGGCAGCCTCGCTCAGTCCCGGAAGCTCTGTCACTCGGGTAAGATTCGCAAAACGGCCACGGGACGACACAACCAGGCAGGGGTGGGGGGGGGGGGGGCTCACCAATCTCTCATCATTTCTAATTTCAGCAGCACCAAGAGCCACAGCACAGACACCCCAACGAAAGAAGCAGACACCCGATCAATCAAAACCGCTCAGACCCAGCCATCAACCACCAACAGAAGAGCTTGAGGCAGACTATACTTGCCAGGGTTAGCTCCAACACTCACCCAAGTGGCAGACTATACTTGCCCGAAGAAACACACAAGACACGAGAGACAATCAACCACGACAACATCCACCAGAACAGCCAAACCACCACGCAACATGGGAACAGAAGACGGGGGTGGGGGAGGGCTTTAATCATCATATACTTTTTAATTTCAGCCACGGCAGAGACAGATAAACTAGTACCACAAACGCACCAGACCAGACCAGACACCGTTGTAAGAAAGACTTCCCTACAGCCAACACAGCAACATCACAACAGCCAGAATAACAACAACAACAACAACACGGCAGAGACATAGAATCTAGCACCACTAACGCACTAGACCAAGACACCTCCGTAAGAAAGACTCCCCGTCAGCAAACAGCAACGACACAACAGCCCGAATAACAGCAACAACAGAAGAGCTTGAGGCAGACTATACTTGCCATTGATAGCTCCAACACTCATTTAAGCGACAGACTATACTTGCCTGAAAATCACACTCAACAGAAATACATCCAGAAAAGACCTTGCAAATGCACACACTTCTTCACTGTACTCTACCTTTTGCCGCTTTTAGTCTAAGTTTTTTTACTATCTTTCAGACTCTATCTTTTTCCCCAATAACCGCTATGGATATCAATAACCGCTACGGATATCAATAACCGCTATGGCAACACAATAACCGTTATGGCTTCAGCACACCCTTCACTCCATCCTTGGAGGTGGGCATCCACCACCAGGGAGGCGAGCGTCGGTCCTGCGCCCCAATTTCTTAGCCCCTTTTTGTAAAGCTCTCCTCTAGCGCACAATATGTCCCGACCCTATGCATGATAATCGCAGGCCTGTTACCTGAACCAGGAATGTTCAGGTTGGGTGGCACCTTGTTAAGGTCCGTTTTGTTTCTTTCAATTGTCAATCGCCGAAACCATACACACCAGCTAAAGAGCCCAAGGCAGACTATACTTGCCGATAAAGGCCTATCTTCACTACAAAACCAAAAGCGGCAGACTATACTTGCCTGAAGAACAACAACTGGAAACATCAACTCCAATCCTCTTCCTCCTTTGCACCGGCCGGACATGATGCGGATGATGCTGTCTCAAAAATTAACGAAACTATAATATACAGTTAACGAGGGTCGAAAGGGGCTTCTCTCATAACGTCCCAGCGCACCTTCGGCGCGCTAAAACTATTCTTTTGGCTTTTGGCTTTGGCCCATTTCACACAGTGTTGACACTTTTCGTTAGAAGAACCATTTTCCCAGGTTCTTCACTTAATAGTACCCTAAACCTGAAATCTAATGCAGCAATGACATTTTCATATCATGACACAGGTGAAATGCATTTTTTGTAGGGTTGGGGTTGATTATAGGTAAAACAGAACTAAATATTTGAATTAGAATTATCAGCCTTGAAAAGTTGTACTTGGAAATAATGCAATCTTCGAACCTAATCAGCCATGAAAAGTGTTCTGTTTTAATAAGGTTTGGAAACATTCTTCTGACATCTGTCGACATCTTTTATTATTGCTGAATATTTCAGGGGGTCGGGGGTCTTCAAAACATTCCTCTACACAATGTTGGGTGGTCTCGCCGCGATAAAAGTCACTTTTTTCCTCTCTTCAAATTGAAACATTTTTTCTGTTTTAATCTCTCTAGATAAACCCTTACGTGATTAAATGTTGTTTAGGGTAGTTAGTACATATGTGGCATAGTAGCATGACTGATAACTATGTATGGTTAGGTACAGATTATGGGAAATCAAGAAATCTGACTTGTGATTATAAGACTTGGACGAGGGCAGAGGTCGTAATAAGCGGTAGTCAAGCGGAGCAAGGACTAGATGAACTACTAGGGTTAGATTAGCTGGAATAGCGTCTGTAATAGGCAGAAAAAACTGGATTTTGGAAAATCCGAACCATTAAAGTACTCCAATTTAATAGAACACGCCTTATATCATTACGTGCTACTTTTATAAACCAAAAATGGGGCTTCGCTAAGTACGTTTCGGTGATTTGGGACAGTTTTCAGTGATTTGGAGTAAATTTGGGGTCTATTTGAGTAATTTGATTGACTCTTATATAATCGAACCGCACCTTATAGCACCACGTGCTGCTCTTGTTAGCCCAAAATGGGGAATCAGTTCCAAATAAAGTAGTTTAGGGTGATTTGGAAGGATTGTCGTGTTTATCTGGGAGATTAGATTTACTCCCATTCGTTCGAACACACCCTCCAAACATACCCCTTTCCTTTAAGAAGCCTTCCAATCTCACAGCAACCACCGGCTACAATAGAAACCAAGATGGCGCCCTCCAATATACAAAATGGCCGACAGAAACACATATCACCCAAACAACAAGTGCTGCGCATGATCTCACGTATCACTATGGTAATTATGTCACAACATGGACGCTCACGTGGGGTTTCATGACAACCAACATGGTGCTACATGGTCAGGTGGCATGACGTCACTTCCGAGGTCCCTAGATGGGGCACGAAACGTGCATGATATACTACTACCACAGATAGATAATATGGTAAAATAAAGCACCCAGCTCAACTAAATAAATAATGTCCTTTAAAGACCACTGCCGAGTAACGATTGCTTGACAAACATCATCCTTTATTGAAGAGGATTAGTAGAAAAGAATTCTTCATGACCTCCCACCAGACACGGTATGATTTTACAACGTTTAATAATTACAAATTACTAAAATAACTGCTGTTTAATAAATCAGTTTGTAGCTGTAAAAGTACCTATCATATCATTTTCACTGTGGACTCCGTGGTGTCAAAATCGATCAAATGGGGCTCCCATTTAAAATACAAGAAACACTGCTAAACCTGAAGGCTGCTCTTGTTACCACTTGGAGTATCCAAGTGCGCAAGGGCAAAATTTACTTAGCAGTGAAATTTGAGAGTAGCGCAGAGCCACGGTCCTTGGAGAGGTGTAGTATCGTTCGTAGGGAATTTCTGCCCGCACTGGTCACTTTCCTAGTGACTCGGACGCGCTGGGTGTAGATCTATCTAACCAACGGAATCCAGAGAAAAGAAGAAGCGAAAGAGGGGGGAGGGACCTTCCGTACGATGACGAGATCCCGCCGACTGACGGAATTCGTGGAAAGGGAAAATGAAGAGAAGGGGGCAAGTCGGCGAATTGGAAGTCTGCGGCCGGCACCCATGACAGTTGAACGCCCAGCACGCCCCCCCCCCCCCCCCCCCCCCAAGTAGGAGGGGGGTCGAAAGACTCTGGTTCACCAAGAAACGGATAAATTTCCAACTTTTCTCACTCTTCGCTTGAGGAGGAGGTGGGAGATCTGCCTTTGAAGCAGTCTGCTGATTCTGACAACGCACCATCTATCCTCCAACTCTGACCGAACAGGAGTAGCCATCGTGGAGTCCGTGGATGACATCCTGGGCGAAAAGGTCACCAACTTGGAAGAACTCCAGAACCTACAGAACTTTCTATAGATCTTCGTCATCGCAGGAGCGGATCGGGAAAGCATAAACACAGCCATAACACAACTACACAGACATTGGAAGTTGGTGAAAGGATCAAGAACTCATATTTGCAATGGAAATTTTACCAACTGCAACCGTGGGGACTATGCCTTATCAACCGAAACAGTCCCACTGCACTTCTCTTACTCCATCAACGCCAACAATATCAAGATGTCCTTCTCAACCACCACCTCCCAAGAAGGACAGAAGAAGGCGCAAACGTCGAGTACCACGGCAATCTGCTCCTTTGTCGCGCCCATTCATGATTCGTTTAATATCTTCACAGCTAGAGGGCAAGGTCAAAAGGGACGTGCCCCACCCCTTCCCTTCGGCGCGCGAAACCATTTCCTTTGCTCGTGTTAAGGTGACTAATTGGATATTAATTACTAAAGTCGACTCCACGTGTCAATCACAAAAGGTTTTAGAGTTACTGCGACGGTCGAGGGGGTGGTGGGGAGGTTTGGGATCTTTTTCTTCTGGGTTATTTTTAGTTATTTTGGGTGAATCGTTGCACCCGTTCTCCAAGAGTAAGTTGTTTACTTGTTTTCACGGAAACATGGAACTGAAAGACTTGGGAATTGCAAAAAAGGGTGTAAACTAATTAACAATTCACAGTTTAATTTCCATTTCATTGTCACAATAACTTGCAACAGTTACTGCCTGAAAAATTCCATCTTTTTGATAGAAATATAGAGTTAATTTTTGAAACTGAAACATGATTATTACATATTGGTTATATTTCATTTTCATTAGCTGTGATTTCTATTTTTTACTATAAATGATGAATATAGAAAGTGTTCCAAAAATAAAAGGAAGGTGCTGGTATAATTAACAGAGAAAAGATAGGCTTAAGAAATAAATTTTATCACATTTTGTCTCGACATTGTTTTTGGTTAGTTGAAGGTAAAGTTGCCCGTTAGGTGTCTGGTCCGACATCTGATCAAGAGGTTGTGGCCACAATTCAGTCAGTTACGTTTTGTCCAAAAACAAAACACATAAACCAGCTTCTGATGGCGCGTATGATATGCTGATTGTAGGCATTGGCATGCCGTCAGCAAATTAGGGTCGTCGAGAGGATGGAGGCGGGGTAGTTATCCTTATGGTTGTAGTGACCAAACGTTCTGTGAGGAGCCCTTCAAATCTCAAGGCAGCATGTAATCACATCTAAAATAGTGACGTTATGGCATCGCAAAATCATCATGACGTGCAGGTTGTCAGTGACATCGTAAACTCAACGTGCACTGTCCGGAGCGTCGCATGCAGCTCTGATAATTCACCCTCAGCAATCAGCAGTGCCGAGGAAAGGAAAAGTATCCACAGCCAAAATACTGCCGAGGATGGCTTCTTCAGAAAGCCTCGTGTGGCAGAAATTGCATAACTTCCAGGTTACACAAGGAATCAAATCATGTGGGGTTGCACTAAGCTGTATTGGGCCATTCTCATTTAAAGGACATATATATACGGTACTAATAAAGTCCATGAAAAACTATATCTGCCAAATCACGTTTAATTAAGCTCTATTATAGCTATAAGGTATCTATCAATTAGAAAAAGACCCAGGGTCCTTACAAACAAACCGTTTTAGTTGTGCTGGCTCAGTTAATAGAGATGTGCCAACTTTTAATTTTGTTGATTGTAAGATACGTTACAACGATACGTACTCAGAGGTTTAATCTGTAACGTCAATATTCGTGTGTGAATTTCATACGAATAGTAGTCCTAGGACTTATGTTCCCAGGAACATAAGTCCTGTGGACATCTATTCGTAGAAATGTTAGATTACGCTTGCTACGGACTTGCATTCCTTTTTCACCTGTACCACAGTACCACTCCAGTACCCAGGGGTTGCGCCAGAAATCTCCGACAGAGGGGCTAAAATCCCCGACAGGGGAGCTACACTCTCCGACAGTAGTTCGGCAGGTGTGAAAAAAGCCAATGAAAAACGCAATTTCCTTGCTTCGAAAAAACAGACCTCTTGAATAAAGGCATTTCGACAACAATATTCTAAAATAGTCACTTTCCAAACATCTTAGTGTTATTCAATGCAAGCTGAACAATCCCCTAGGAAAATCTCGACTTTTTAGGGCGATCCGAGAGTCACGAACGGCAAATCTGTGGGATCTCGACATAAGATGGCCTCCCCGACGAACTGGCCAAATTCCCCGACCGGGGGTGCGGTGCGGGACTGGACCTCCTCGATGGGGAGCTGTTGCCCCTCAACCACCTTGGCGCCACCCCTGCCAGTACCGTCTCGATTCCGATAATGCAAGTACCGGCGGTACTTTGAGAAGTCTGGCCAGAAAATCACAGAAAACCAGTCACATCACTTTTAGCAATAAATAAACTATTTTTGCTTGGAATGACTACATTTTAGAAAAATGACAAAAATTCCTTTATTTCAAGAGGTTATGGCGACCATAATTCTATTTTTCTGAGCGAGGAAATGGCGGTTTTCATTAGCTTATTTTCAAAACCCGACCCGGTCTGAGAAGTTTTGAAAATAAGCGTGTGAAAAGCGCTATTTACTCGTTCAGAGAGATAAAATTCATGACCTCTCGAAATGAAGGCCTTTGTATTATAGACCTCCCCACCCCCCCCCCCCCCCCACCCCCCTCCACACCACCACCTTTCTCGGTGATATTCTGGCATCACCCCTACCCGTCAGGAATTATCGGGTGTTCGACAAAATGTATGAAACAATGAACGACAAATATAGAAAATGTGTCCGTGAAACCACGGGAAGCGTAGGCGTACTGGCCAATTGTTTTGGCCTGGAAGATTTTGCCTGCCAAAACTGATTCCGTAGGGCGAGGTGCCTCACCGAAGAATTTTTTTAAAAAGAAATTGTTTGCCTGAGACCGATTCTAGAACGCCACCTGCTAGCTGCCTTTCCGATCTTTTAACTGAGAAGAGAAGGAAATTGGTCACTTTTTGGGTGTATCAAGCTGAATTTGGTTGATAAGTTTCATATGGTTAACCCTTTACCTAACATGAAAAGCAGACGACACTTGCAAAAAAAATTCTTGAATAACTAAATTTTTTCATTTTTTGTCTCAAAAACATAGGTTATGACCCCTCGTTGGTTCCAACGAGGGGTCATAACCTATGTTTTTGAGACAAAAAATGAAAATATTTTGAAAACTAATTGGCGATTTTTGTTTGAGAATAGCGCTGGCCGGTTTTGGCCGTTACGTTGGGTAAAGGGTTAAGGTCTAAAGTTGAATTGTGAAAATCGAAATTTTCGTGAATTCTTCCTAAATTTTTTAAATTGAAACTTGCCCGAAAAAAGAAACTGCCCCAAAAATTATATTTCTTTACAAACTCATTGGAGGAGGGGGAGGGGTGGAGTGCTGCAGCTCCGCCACCACCGACCCATACGCCCATGACGACAAGTGATAAATCATATTAACCATTTACCCAACGTAAGCCGACCAGCGTTGTTCACAAAAATTATTATGTTCTCATTTTGTGTCTCAAAAAGACAGTTTATGACCCCTCAGTGGAACGAGCTCGTTCCAATGAGAGGTCATAAGTTATGTTTTTGCGAGGAAAAAAAGGGAAATTTTTTGTTGTTCAAAACCCTCGTGGGAACCCCAGGAAATGAAACAGTGCTTGCTTACTGTGGTAAAGAAGTTCAGCTTCTGGTAAAATAGGACCCGGTAACTAATGCCTGCGCGGACGTCCTCTAAAATGGGTAGCATCTGGGTGTAAACGATTAACTAAACTTGACTTCACACCTCTGTTGCTGTCACAATTAGCAATAGCTGCAAAAAAGACCTTAAAAACCAATAGATAGATACTAATGCCTGCGCGGACGTCCTCTAAAATGGGTAGCATCTGGGTGTAAACGATTGACTAAACTTGACTTCACACCTCTGTTGCTGTCACAATTAGCCATAGCTGCAGAAAGGTGACCTTAAAAACCAATAGATAGATAAATAGTTCCAAGATTTTTTGCATTCAACTTTGGCGACTTAATCAAGCCTGAATTTAAGCAACTTGTCATTTGCAAAATGGGGTCCCCAGAGGTTGAATTTGCTGATGCTATCCCATACAGTGGGCCAATTTATCCTCAAGGTACATCCTTCTGTTTTGGCTTGAGACCTTGATTCAGACTGAGGTTCACAGAGGGTCAATTTTGTGATGCTACCCTGCTGTGCAGGGAGGCATCACCAAATTCACCCTCTGGGGACCTCATTTTGCAGATGACAGTCTGCTTATTTTCAGACTTGGACTTAATTATGGCACTATGTCGATTATATAAGTCATCACTCATCGTTTGGATGCAACATCATGTATCTTGCAGATCGTTCAACTGGAATTGGTGGTTTGACAGTTTTGACAACATTCTCTCTCGAAACCATATTTCATCTTGTCTCTGAGGCCACTTCAACTTTCTACCCCACTTTGAGAAAACATTTTCCATGAATATTTATTTATTGGGGGTTTAAGGTCCCATACGCATGCACAATGGCTAATCGTGACAATGATAGTTTTACGGGTGGAGGAAGCCGGAGTACCCGGAGAGAACCATCGGGCAACGACGAGCAACTATCAGCTCCTCAACATTCTAACTCAGTTCAAGCTCCGCTCTAGCAGGGTTACAGCGGTTGAAGACGTGTGCACCATCGACGTGCAGTACGCCTTAGTGTACGACGTCATAGTGCCCCCATGTAGGCAACCGGAATAAAGTGCCTTGCCCAAGGACACAACGCGGGTCCTTCCGGTCGGGGATCGAACTCGGGACCTCTAGCATAGAAGTCTAACAGTCTACCACTGAGCTACCGCGCCCCCTTTTCCGTGAATAATATGTATATTTCATCGTATCCGTTGCCAATCTCTTCAACCCGACCAATGTACTCTACGTTGCGATATTTAGCGGCCAGGTAATCTCCGATATTTAGGTTGGTTGGAATACATCGCTGTGGTGTGATACTCTGTGAATCTGCACTTTATTATTTCGATTGTTTTATCTATTTGTTAGCTGTTGCATGGAATTCCCAGTATGCAGATCTCACACTAACAAGAAACATGCTTTATATAGATATGAGAGCCTACTGGAATTGCAGCGTGCACCTTCATCGTACCAGGCACTGCACGTGGGTTCACGTCAGACAGCAAAGCATCTGCCTTCTCTGTGCCTTTTGAATTGTGAAAGAAGTAGCTAATTTTGCCTCCTTGGGTCGTACATTTTTGTGATATTCAAAGAAATCCCATGAGCCCTGCATACACACCTTCTCTTGTTTAACTGCAGTGCCGGCATAGGTCCAAATCCGACTTGGGGCAGTGCAAATTTTTATAAAGTTTGTTCTACACTTTTTAGCTTTTTAACCTAATGGCATTCGTGTTCGCACCTTGATCTGATATCAGAAACATTTTAATGAATAATTTATCCGACATATCAAACATGTTTCGACACCCGTCTGAAAACAGAATGCTTTTCAAAATTCTGTCTGATAGGCATTAGCATGAATATACGTAGCATTTTTGTTTTTACTTACCAAAAATCGTTATATCCAATTTATAAACATATGGTAACGTATCTCATAGTAACGTATCTTACAGCACAATTCTTTCAAGTGTCGTAAGTTTTTTCAAACAACTTGTAATTATCTGCGTCATTCGGACCCCTTTGTGGGTAGATCAGCCCTGTCGACCATATAAAGGTCCTTCAATAAATTACTGCGTGTTGGATATCACACAAGTGGTAACGTATCTTACAGTGGTCATCGTAACAGCCCAATTTACGGAATATATCATAGTCACTTCCAGAAGTTGTTGTGGACTCGGAGCGCACATTCTCGCCTTCAAGTTAACAACATGGTCGGCTATCTTTCACAGTTCAGAGTGTGTCATATGACAAACCTATTGTCCACACGAGACTCACTATTTGATGGTAACGTATCTTACAATGATATTAGGGACAATATTGATTTCGACCCACAAACGAGGAAGTGCCTCATCACGCGATTCGTACATTATCAGATTTATCCCCATTTCAAGCGATTTAACTAACATTAATCACTCGCTCCAATGAGACAATACTGTGTAATTCATGGGGGGTATAGATCGTACACCTATCGAAGGACACACAAAACGCTTAGCTTTCGTGGTTTTAAAGCGAGCGTGTGTACTGTTAAACGTTTTTATATGGGACGATTCTTTTTTTAGTCGAGTTCATACTTCAACCCTACTCGAAAAACATTTTTTTACTGACGTTGATGATAATAACTATGGTTTTCAGTTCATGGACACGTTTTTCGTGTATATCTGTATTTTTAAAGCGAATGGCCTATTGCTAATCTTGCAATTTACAGTACAAGTTGCAACATAACTACTAGACACTATGTGTTCTGCTTCTTCTGTGTTGATAACACCAGAATCTTACATCAGTTTCTGGAAAGCTCTTACAGAGCTTTCCAAAACTGATGCCAGATTCTGGTGTTATCAACACAGAAGTAGTGACATACCTAGTTTGTGGTTATGCTACACCTTATTTTCACTTATGCTATACATATTGAGCAAGTCACCTGCTTACTTCCAAGATTTTTTCTCAGCAGTCACATGGTTCATGATATTGGCATGATCTTATTGGGTGAAAGATTCTGCTCACTGATTGTGATTATATACTATACACATATATTTCGAACTACTCTCACATGTTAAAGTTACAAAGTTACTTAAAAGTTTTCACTTCGCCGCATACTACGTATACATGGCAATTGAGACTTAGCCCTGCCCCCTGATGATTTTTACATAATCGAACAGGCTTCACAGCAATTGTCACAGAGGCACCAGTTTTACACAGCATTTTTTTTTGCCGAGGAAACAAGGGTGACTTACCTGAACATCGCGTGTAAACTTGCATCCGTTGAACCTGCACCTTCTTGGTGGGGACACCAGGACAATCCCATAGGTGAATGTCCTGGGTCTTCTTAAAAGTGGGGGAAAGTCCCTTAATAACAACACCCCACTCACCCCACCCAAACACGCCACTCGTTGTCAAGGTAACCATTTTCCGCATGCAAATACTCAAAATAAAAGTGTGGTTGGAGATAAAAAATGTTCCCAACTAAATATATGTACACATATACAATATAAATGTCATTTGATATTTTTTTTATATCCTAGCGTCGTATTCCCGTGGTATGGCGTCATGTTTAATCAAACCTGCTCGAAATTGATCAAACTCATTAACTTGAATAATCCAATAACAATCTCGGTCAATGTGGATTGGTCACGGAAACACGTCCATGGTGTCGTCTGCACTGAATATTTAGTTCGTTGTAACCACCTTGTCAAAATCCCTCGCCCTTTCTGTGCGCATTGATATTTTGTTTCATGTTCAAAAATAAATTGCACTTCTCCTTTTCTTCCAGAGATTGAAGATGTGTGTATTTTACTTGAAATAAAATGCAGCATAATGTTCCATATTACTTTGTTAAAATCAAAGGCCATATGTAGATTTAATTCCTATCGCGCAATGTTTTAAAATTGTAAATAGAGTACTACGGTTATACAAGGAAGTGGTTTCGAAAAAGTTTTTTGAACTTTGCAATTTTTTCTTATTTTATAACAGTTCTCAAATTACATTAAGAATCGTTATTGTGTATGTATAGCGCATAGCGAAATTTAGAATATCATTTATGTTGATTGTTATTTGTAAGATAGCTCCGAATACAAAATTTATTTAATATTAGAGGCTCGAAATTAGGAAATATCCTGACAGCAGCTCTCTTGGGTCAAAAGACAACGGTTCCGCTCCACATTTTCCAGGCATTTCCAAAAATGACATGCCATACACTATCTTCAAATGCAAATATTCTGTAATTTGGTAATCTAACCTATAACATGTATCACCATTTCTAAATCCACAAAAAACGTATAACACTATCTGACTAAGTTAGTAAGTAGAAATAAACAATCTGAATTTGGGTGGAATAATTTATTGTCAAAGGCAAGACTTCAACCTGCAAAATTGTATCAAAAAATGCCGAAACCAGTCATTTTCAGCTACCCAGCAGCCTCAAAAGCAGACTTTTCCCACTACCCCACCTACCTACCCCCTGGCGCATAGCATTCCATGTTTCTAAAATGCCAAAAATATTTTATATGTTTCCGTTTCATTTTTTAGTTACATGTCCAGTAACAAACCCATGTAAACATAACATTTTAAAAAATTTTTAAAAAAATATCCAATTCTTTTAAGCCACTGTCTCCCATAATTCATCTGGTAATTTACCCCTATGTATCAGACTCCAACTTTGGGACCAAAACATCAAATTCTCTTGTCCAACAAAAAGCCTAATGCAATCATATATCTGAATCGGATACTAAAAATATATCGCTATTTTACATGGCCTTTGTTTCAACATATGCCCAATGTTTAAAATTTCGCCCCTGTGCAATATAACTAGTGCGAAACTGTAGAGCGGAACCTTAAGAGAAAACAAGAGTGATCTCCCCTTGGATTCCACTCTGGCAAAAGAATCTTGAGTCTATTCTGAGTTGAATGAACAAAAAACACAAGTCTCTATTTTCAACCAGTAAAAAGATACAACATGTCCTTTCTGACTCCCGAATAGCTGTTGCGGCCAGTTCTTACCTGATTTTCACAACCACACCACATCTCCTCAACCCTCACATTTCTCTGAGCCACTTCAGAGAGCATTTTTGTTATTACCACCAGCCACATTGACTACCCGAGTCCTGTCAATAGTACTGTTAAATACAATCAAAATGTAAAATAATAAGCAGTTATAACCAATGCTTTGGGATTGGGTGTTGCTCTCCAGATATGAAAGTGCAAACAGCTTACCGAACGGATGACACACAGACATGACACCAATAACCCAAATGAAAAATTTGACACCATGACTGCAAATCCGTGGTGAATAATAACATCCAGGCTGTTCATAATTCCATATATTTGTCATGAATACAAAGCTCGGTGTTTAGGAAAGGCAGTGCTCTACCTTAATGTGTTTTCAAAATCGATGTAAATTCAAAACAGATGCAAAATTAGGCTACATCAATACATTTCTAAAAATTTCCACTTATTTCCTTCCAGTTGTGCTGAGATATCACTTGATGAATTTTAACTACCGGTACCGTATCACTAATAATTACACACAAACCAGAAATAATGAAAAGTGTTTTTAAAAATGGTGTTTTTATAACTCAAACACAGATAAGGAACTTCCTGGTTCAAGATTGACACCGACGGCAGAATGTTCTTTAACTTCCGCTCCACAGTTTTCCAGGCATTTCCAAAAATGACATGCCAAACACTTTCTTCAAATGCAAATATTCTGTAACTTGGTTATCTAACCCATAACATGTATTACATTTCCCAAATCCACAGAAAAACGTATAACACTATCTGACTAAGTAGAAATAAACAATCTGAATGTGGGTAGAATGATTTATTGTCAAAGGCAAGACTTCAACCTGCAAAATTGCATGAAAAAATGCCGAAACCAGTCACTTTCAGCCACCCAGCAGCCTCAAAAGCAGAATTTTTCCACCACTCCCACCAACCTACCCCTGGAGCAGAGCATCCCCGTTTCTAAACTGCAAAAAAAAATGTATATGCTTCTGTTTCATTTTTTAGTTACATGCCTGGTACCAAACCTGTGTAAAAATTACATTTTAAAAAATAGCCAATTTTTTGAAGCCACTGTTTCCCATAATTCATATGGTAATTTACCCCTATGTATCAGACTCCAACTTTGGGACCAAAACTTCAAATTCTCTTGTCCAACAAAAAGCCTAATGCAATCATATATCTGATACTAAAAATATATCTCTATTTTACATGGCCTTAGTTTCAACATATGCCGTATGTTTAAAATTTTATGGAGACAAGTCGCCCCAAATGTTTTAATTCAAAAGTATTTTTTACTTACATTTTTCCGACATCATAATTTTTAATGACTGTCTACAATGGTTCCTGGTCAAGTCGCCTCGGGTGAAGTCCCCCCCCCCCCCCCCCCCCCCCCCCCCTCCTTATTTCCAGGTCAAGTTGCCCCTGGTTGGGGCAAGTTGACCCACTTTGGGTGGCCAGTTGACTCACCAAAAAAAAAATAAACAATTATGAAATATTCATTTATATACTTACCTTTAATAATACGAAAATCCTGTTCAAATGCAAATCATATTTTTATACCTCTTCCATATCATTTGATATCGATGTCATCGACTAGAGGAATGTGTGGCGGACATCAAAGACAGGATGACTAATAAATTTTTAAAGTTAAATGCCGACAAAACGGAGGTTATTTACATTGGTTTACCTCACCAATTAGGCAAAATTTCAAAACTTCTGTTATCAATAGAAGGAAATAGCATTATACCATCGGCTACCGTTTGTAACCTGGGATATTTCCTCGATGAGTCATTGGCAGCTGACAAACACATCCAGCGGGTCTGTCGTGCTGCATTCTACCATTTTAGAAATATCTGCAGGGTGTGAATGTTGATAGTCAAACACACAGCTGAACAATTAGTCCACGCTTTTGTCACTAGTCGTCTTGATTATTGCAACTCACTGCTATACCAATGCAAAAAGGCGTCACTTGATAAGCTTCAACATATCCAAAACTGTGCTGTTAGGTGTGTAACTCGAAATAGGAAGTTGTGTTACACAACACCTATCCTAGCTTACCTCCACTGGCTTCCTGTCCAACAAAGAATTCAATATAAAATAATCCTTCTGACATATAAATGTATAAATGACCTGGCACCATCATATCTCTCAGATCTGGTCACATGCTACACACCTGCCAGAGACCTCCGTTCTTCGGACTCGCACACCTTGGTCCAACCTGTTTCAAAATTTGCATCCTCAGGTGACCGGGCCTTTTTGATCGCCGCCCCTAACCTCTGGAACCTTTTACCGACTCACCTGAGACTACCACAGGAAACTGAGTCATTCAAAGCTGCTTTGAAAAGTCATCTCTACAAACAAGCTTTCTGCACCAATATGTAGATAAGAAATCATTTCCCTTTTTTGTGTGTAAAGCCAAAGAGCACATTTTGTGGATTTTAGGCTGAAAATTATATTTAAATAAAAACGTGTTTCGGTAATCAGTCTCATGTTATTTTTTAGCTCACCTGACTGAAAGTCAGGGTGAGCTTTTCTTATCACTCTTCGTCCGTCGTCTGTCGACCACCGTCCATCGTCCTGCGTGAAGGTGGTGTTTGAGCCTCTTTCTCCTAAACCACCGGCCACATTTTAATTAAATTTTATGTAAGTAGTGGTTATATACATGTAAGGGCATTTTGATTTTTATGCAAATTAGGTTTCGGATCATATTGAGCAGAGGTGTGGCGAAAAAATTGCCAAATTTTTGAAAATCTTTTTCTAATGAACCACCAGTAGCAGAGACTTGATATATGGTATACAGAGTCCTTTTGAGGTTTAGAATCAAGTTTGTTCAAGAGAAGTTTGTTGGGCATTATTTGCCTTCGTAATGGGAGGGGCAAGAATTTTTGCCAGTCCCAAAATTTCCATTTTCCAAACCGAGTGGCAGATTTGAACCAAATTTGATATGAGGGCTTATTGGGTCATAAGTACTTAATTTATGCCCCAATTTTTAGCTTAACTTGACAAAGTCAAGATAAGCTATTGCCATCACGCCTGCAGAAGTCTGTTAGTTCACATTTTCCTTTAGCACGGGCTACACCCCGCATTTCTTGTCTGTCTGAACGTCCTCTTGTGGTCGCGATCGGTCAACCAGTATGGCTGCCCGAAGCCAAAACCCGAAAACCATTAGCACAGTCTACAGGTCGTATTTATGAAAGGATTTCATTGTAACTTGGTAAGCTGCCTCTGTATAATGTCTAGATGAGAACATCCCCTTTTGGGCATGATCTGTCAACCGTAATGGCTGCCCAAGCCCGAAACCCAAAAACTTTTAGCACAGTCTGCAGGTCATGTTTAATATGGAGGGATTTCATTGTAACTTGGTAGGATGACTCCTTATGATGTCTAGATGAGAATTTCCCCATTTGGGCGTGATCTGCCAATCGTGATGACTGCCCGAGCCCAAAACCCGAAAACCTTTAGCACAGTCTACAGGTCATATTTATTGAGGAATTTCATTGTAACTTGTTGGGTTGACTTCATATAATGCCTAGATGAGAAAGTCCCTTTTTGGACGTGATTGGGCAACTCTCACAGCTACAGGGGCCCGAAGCCCGAAAACCTTTAGCACAGTGTACAGGTCATATTTACAAAGGGATTTCATTGTAACTTGGTAGGATGACTCCAAATAATGTTTAGATGAGAAAGTCCCATTTTGATCGTGATCATTCAGTTTTTGGGTGCCCGAGCTCAAAAACCTTTAGCATAGGCAAAAGGTCATCTTTATGGAAGGATTTCATTGTAACCTGTTAGGTTGACTCCATATAATGCCTAGATGATGACATCCCTTTTTAGTCGTGATTGGTCAACTGTGATGGCTACACATGCCCGAAGCCCGAAAACCTTGAGCACCGTCTACAGGTCATATTTATGAAGGGATTTCGTTGTAACTTCGTAGGATCACTCCAGATGATGCCCAGATGAGATTGTCCCCTTTGGTTGCGATCATTCAATCGTGATGGCTGCCCGAGCCTGAAGCCCAAAAACCTTTAGCACAGTCTACAGGTCATATTTATGAAGGGATTTCATTGTAACGTGGTAGGTTGGCTTCATATAATGTCTAGATGAGAACATCCCCTTTGGACACGATTGGGTATCTGTGATGGCTAAAGGGGCCCGAAGCCCAAAAACCTTTTGCACAGTCTACAGGTAATATTTATGAAGGGATTTCATTGTAACTTGGTATGTTGACTTCATATAATGTCTAGATGAGAACGTCCCCTTGTGGACATGATTGGGCAACTGTGACGGCTATAGGGGCCGAAAGCCCAAAAACCTTTAGAACAGTCTACAGGTCATAATTATGAAGGGATTTCATTGTAGCTTGGTAGGAGGACTCCAGATAATGTCTAGATGAGAACATCCCCTTTTGGTCGCGATCATTCAACCTTTATGGCTGCCCGAGCCCAAAGACCTTTAGCATAGTCTATAGGTCGTTTTTATGGAAGGATTTCAGTGCAACTTGTTAGGTTGACTCCATATAATGCCTAGATGATGACATCACCTTTTGGTCGTGATTGGTCAACTGTGAAGGCTACAGGTGGCCGAAGCCCAAAAACCTTGAGCACAGTCTACAGGTCATATTTATGAAGGGATTTCATTGTAACTTCGTAGGATCACTCCAGGTGATTCCCTGATGAGAATGCCCCTTTTAGTTGCGATCATTCAACCATTATGGCTTCCCGAGCCCAAATACCTTTAGCACAGTCTACAGGTCATATTTATGAAGGGATTTCATTGTAACTTGGTAGGTTTGACTTCATATAATGTCTTGATGAAAACATCCCCTTTTGGACATGATTGGGCAACTGTGACAGCTACAGGAGCCCGAAGCCTGAAAACTTTTAGAACAGTCTACAGGTCATAATTATGAAGGGATTTCATTGTAGCTTGGTAGGATGACTCCAAATAATGTCTAGATGAGAACGTCCCCTTTTGGTCGCGATCATTCAGTCTTGATGGCTGCCCGAATCCAAAAACCTTTAGCATGGCCTATAGGTCGTATTTGTGGAAGGATTTCATTGTAACTTGTTAGGTTGACTTCATATAATGCCTAGATGATGACATCCTCTTTTGGTCGTGGTTGGTCAACTGTGATGGCAACAGGTGCCTGAAGCCCGAAAATCTTGAGCACAGTCTACAGGTCATATTTATGAAGGGATTTCATTGTAACTTTGTAGGATCACTCCAGATGATGTCCAGATGAGAATGTCCCCTTCTGGTTGCGATCATTCAACCATGATGGCTGCCCGAGCCTAAAGCCTGAAAACCTTTAGCGCAGTCTTCAGGTCATATTTATGAAGGGATTTCATTGTAACTTGGTAGGTTGACTTCATATAATGTCTAGATGAGAACAGCCCCTTTTGGACACCATTAGGCAACTGTGATGGCTACAGGGGCCTGAAGCCCGAAAACCTTGAGCACAGTCTGCAGGTGATATTTATGAAGGGATTTCATTGTACCTCGGTAGGATGACTCCAAATAATGTCTAGA
This sequence comes from Pictodentalium vernedei, assembly GCA_031216915.1. Classification (NCBI taxonomy): domain Eukaryota; kingdom Metazoa; phylum Mollusca; class Scaphopoda; order Dentaliida; family Dentaliidae; genus Pictodentalium; species Pictodentalium vernedei. The sequence continues at coordinate 376,837,214 of CM062290.1, forward strand.
TGAGAACGTCCCCTTTTGGACTCGATCATTCAGCCCTGATGGCTGCCTGAGCCCAAAACCTTGAGCACAGTCTACAGGTCATATTTATGAAGGGATTTCATTGTAACTTCGTAGGATCACTCCAGATGATGCCCAGATGAGAATGTCCTCTTTTGGTTGCGATCGTTCAACCATGATGGCTGCCCGAGCCCAAAAACCTTTCGCACAGTCTACAGGTCATATTTATGAAGGGATTTCATTGTAACTTGGTAGGTTGACTTCATATAATGTCTACAGGAGAACGTCCCCTTTGGACGCAATTGGGAAACTGATGGCTACAGGGGCCCGAAAACCTTTAGCACAGTCTACAGGCCATATTTATGAAGGGATTTCAATGCAACTTGATAGGATGACTCGTTTTGGAATAATTTCAATGTAACTTGGTTACTTCTGTTGATTTTCATTAACTGTAAGGGCCACATGCATTAACTGTGAGGTCATATTAACCCCCCCCTCAGCTCTTTAGTACAGTGTGCATCTCATATTATTTTTATCAAAAACATAGCATACACGGACCAGAAATGAACATATTCCCAATTATCACAATTCTTGTCTTATTTCATAATCCTTTCATAAACATTCAACATCATCCTTTTCATCAAACACAACACACAGGTTAAGCTACAGTGTCATTGACACTTTCATTTTTTCCGTAGCCCCATGGGAACCGCAGGAGCTAAAAATAGAAAAAAATTAAGACGCCCATATCTCCAAAACTACATGGCACTGAGAATTCTTATTTGGTGTGAAGCTTCCTTAGGACCAACCGAATGGAATGGTAAAAAATAATTGCTATTGGTTTTATCATGGGGTACATTTTGGGGACTTTGAAAAACTGCGGAGTCAGCATTTTTTTAACACTGTGGGTAATGGGAAAAACATGTAAGACTACTTTTCTTCCAAACCACTGCTCCAAAAGCTTTCAAATTTCACATATAACATCTTTGGAAGATTGTTTCACATGTTTATTGAAATCAATTCCCCGGTCCATATTTGGGGTCTCTATGGGATCCCAAATGTTTAAATTAGTGCAGTATGAGGAATATTCTTTAAAAATCTCCTTCAGATCTACCAATAAGAATCTTTTGATATTTGGTATGCAGCATCCTTAGGGGGGGGGGGAGGGGGGGGGGGCAGGGGGTGAGATTCAAGTTTGTTCAAGCCAAGTCCCTGGGTTCATATTTAGGCTGAAAATTTGGGGCCCCGTTGCGGACTTAGAAATTTTGGACCAAAATTCGGAAATTTTTTTTTTGTTTTTTATGCGTTTCGGTAAATCTTAAGAAAAAAAAAAAATTTTTTTTACACTGAAAATTTGGGGTGCGGGTGGGACTTGGAAAATTTTGGACCAAAATGCAAAATTTTTTTTTTTGTTTTTTATGTGTTTCGGTCAATTTTAAGAGAAAAAAAAAATTTTTTTTACACTGAAAATTTGGGGTCCGGGTGGGGTGACTGAAAATTTTGGACAAAAATCTGGAAATTTTTTTTGTGTGTTTTTTGTGCGTTTTCGGTAAATTTTAAGACAAAAAAATTTTTTTTTTTCACACTGAAAATTTGCGGTCTGGGTGGGACTTGGAAAATTTTGGATCAAAATCTGGAAATTTTTTTTGTTTTTTATGCGTTTCGGTAAATTTTAAGACAAAAAATTTTTTTTTTTTTTTACACTGAAAATTTGGGGTCCAAGTGGGAATTTTGGACCAAAATCTGGAAATTTTTTTGTTTTGTTTTTTATGTGTTTTTGTAAATTTTAAGACAAAAAAAAATTATTTTTTTCTACACTGAAAATTTTGGGTCCGGGTGACAAAATTTTGGACCAGATGGAAATTTTTTGGGTTTTTTTTTTTTGCGTTTCGTTAAATTTTAAGATAAAAATTTTTTTTTTTTTTTTACACTGAAAATTTGGGATCCGGGTTGGACTTTGAAAATTTTGGATCAAAATCTGGAATTTTTTTTTTGGTTTTTTATGCATTTCGGTCAATTTTAAGACAAAAAAAAAATTTTTTTTTTACACTGAAAATTTGGGGGCTCGGTTGGACTTGGAAAATTTTGGACCAAAATCTGGAAATTTTTTTATTTTGTTTTTTATGTGTTTTGGTAAATTTTAAGACAAAAAAAAATTATTTTTTTCTACACTGAAAATTTTGGACCAGATGGAAATTTTTTGGGGTTTTTTTTTTTTGCGTTTCGTTAAATTTTAAGATAAAATTTTTTTTTTTTTTTTTACACTGAAAATTTGGGGTCCGGGTGGGACTTCGAAAATTTTGGATCAAAATCTGGAATTTTTTTTTTGTTTTTTATGCATTTCAGTCAGTTTTAAGACAAAAAAAAATTTTTTTTTTTACACTGAAAATTTGGGGGCCGGGTTGGACTTGGAAAATTTTGGACCAAAATCTGGAAATTTTTTTTTTTGTTTTTTATGTGTTTCGGTCAATTTTAAGAGAAAAAAAAAAAATTTTTTTTTACACTGAAAATTTGGGGTTCGGGTCGGATTTCGAAAATTTTGGACCAAAATCCGGAAATTTTTTTTTTTTCGTTTTTTATGCATTTCGGTCCATTTTAAGACAAAAACAATTTTTTTTTACACTGAAAATTTGGGGTCCGGGTCGGACTTAGAAAATTTTGGACCAAAATCTGGAATTTTTTTGTTTGTTTTTTATGCGTTTCGGTCAATTTTAAGACAAAAAAATTATTTTTTTACACTTAAAATTTGGGGTCTGGATGGGGGTCCGCATGGGACCAAAATCTGGAAATTAGTTTTTGGATTTTTTATGCGTTTCAAGAAGAAAAAAAAAATTTAGGCTGAAAATATTTTGTTTGGGAAAAAAATCTGTTTTATGTGTTTCTCTCAATTTTGGGACGTAAAAGTGCAGGAGCTGAAAATAGAAGGAAAATCCTGTGTATTGTGTGGGCGCAGTCGCTTCATCTAGTTGGTATATGCTTTTCTTAGGAGGGGCGTATGCAGTTTATTCAAGTCAAGTCCCTGGTTTGATATTTAGACTGCCATGTCAGATGAGCGCCCCCAGGTGGGGCGAGTTGTCTCAACAGTTTGGGCAAGTTGTCTCAAATGTTGAGGCGAGTTGTTTGACTTGGGGTGACTTGTCTCAGGGCTAGTTGTCTCAGGGGCGAGCTGCCTCATCCCCCTCTCCTGCTCTCAACTTGAAAGTTCCCCAGACAGAGAAAACCCGAGAGCAGACAAAAGCTCCCCGTAATATAAAGTCACTAAAATAAACCAGGAAAATCAGATAATAGGAGTGAAGTTTTATATAAAAAATAATTAACACACCGGTAACCTAATTCGGAACATTAACAATGTCTATGCAAACAACAAACTCATTTCCTTCAGACTGTGACCCGTGTGGTTATGGGATGTTTCGTCCCCAAACCATCACTGGATGATTTGTCTGGGATGTTTCATCTCAAAATTACAACTGGGATGATTCATCACAAACATCGGGACGATTCATCCCAATATATTTTTTTCAAAGTATAGAGACAATTCTCTCTTTTGAAACTGAAACATGGTAAAATACAAAATTTGTCAAAAAAATCTTCAAATACACCATTTTTAGCTCAACTTTGGCGAAGCCAAATTTGAGGTATTGTCATGGCCTGTCCATCTGGCGCGCCATCAACACGGCTCGTGCTAGAGGCCATATTTATGAACCGATCTTTACAAAACTTCTTGGGTACCTTTGTTATCACCGTGGGACGAGAACAAGTGTTTTGGGGTCCGGTCTGAAATTCAAGATGGCCGCTGGCAGCCATTTTGTACAAAATTAGGTGCATTCAGATTTTTGCGCAGAACCTCCATAAGAAAGCTCTGATTTGAATAATTTTTTTTTTATATGAATGTTTAGTACCATGGTATACATCACATATAATACAGGTTTTTTTCTTGTGTGTAAATTATGCAAATTAGACTAACTTTGATTTATTTAGTGTTACTTTCAGCACTGTAAGTGTCAATGCCAATACGGCTCAGGCTAGAGGCTGTATTTCTGAACCGATCTTTACGAAACTTCTTGGGTACCTTTGTTATCACGATGGGACGAGAACGAGTGTTTTTGGGTCAGGTCCGAAATTCAAGATGGCCACTGGCAGCCATTTTGTACAACATTAGGTGCAATCAGATTTTTGCTCAGAACTTCCATATGAAAGTGCTGATCTGAATAATTTTTTGTGTGAATGTTTAGTACCATGGGATACATCACATATAATACAGGGTTTTTTTTGTGCATAAATTATGCCAATTAGACTAACTTCGATCTATTTAATGTTAGGTTACTTTCAGCACTGTAACTGCAAATGCCAATACGGCTCGGGCTAGAGGCCGTATTTATGAAACGATCTTTACAAAACTTCTTGGATATCTTTGTTATCACCATTTTTGCAGTCAGTTTTTTGCTCAGAACTTCCATATGAATGCTCTGATTTGAATAATTTTTGTGTGAATGTTTACTAACATGGGATGCATCACATATAATACTTATGTCCTCTTCTTTAGACCATTGCAGTCATCTTGTAATTGGTTTACTATGGTTGACGTGATCACAACAAAACTCCTTTTTCTCTTATTCATTATTGTTGACTTTGTCACAACAAATACTGATTTCTGTCATATTCATTATCGTTGACCTGGTCACAGCAAATACTAATTCCTGTCATATTCAAAGTTGAGCTACAGTGTCACTGACACTTTCATTAGCTCAACTTTGACATAGTCAAATTTGAGCTTATGCCGTGGCGCGTTGTCCATCTGTCCGTCAACAATTCAATACGGCTTGGGCTAGAGGCTGTATTTATGGACCAATCTTTACGCAACTTCTTGGGTACCTTTGTTATCACTGTGGGACGAGAACAAGTGTTTTGGGATGCAGTCCGAAATTCAAGATGGCCACCAGCAGCCATTTTGTACTGAAATTAGTGCAATTAGTTTTTTGTACAGAACTTCTGTATGAAAGTTCTGATTTGAATAAATGTTTGTATGAATGTTCAGTAACATGGAATACATCACATATAATACGTTTTTTTTTCTCGTGCAGAAATTATGCAAATTAGGTAAACTTTGATTTATTCAATGCTACTTATACACAGTAAGTAGACATGTCAATACGGCTTGGGCTAGGGGTCGTATTTATGAATCGATCTTCACGAAACTTCTTTCGTACCTTTGTTATAACCTTTGGACAAGAACTAGTGTTTTTTGGTGCGGTCTGAAATTCAAGATTGCTGCTGGCAGCCATTTTGTACCGAAATTAGTGCAATCAGTTTTTTGTACAGAACTTCTTATGGAAAGTTCTGATTTGAATACATTTTTGTATGAATGTTTAGTAACGTGGTATACATCACATATAATACAGGTTTTTTTCTCATGTGTAAATTATGCAAATTCTCATGTGTAAATTATGCAAATTAGACTAACTTTGATTTATTTAGTGTTACTTTCAGCACTGTAAGTGCAAATGACAATACGGCTCAGGCTAGAGGCTGTATTTCTGAACCGATCTTTACGAAACTTCTTGGGTACCTTTGTTATCATCATGGGACGAGAATGAGTGTTTTGGGGTCAGGTCTGAAATTCAAGATGGCTGCTGGCAGCCATTTTGTACAAAATTAGGTGCAATCAGATTTTTGCACAGAACTACCATATGAAAGTGCTGATTTGAATAATTTTTTGTGTGAATGTTTAGTACCATGGGATACATCACATATAATACAGGGTTTTTTTTGTGCATAAATTATGCCAATTAGACTAACTTCGATCTATTTAGTGTTACTTTCAGCACTGTAACTGCAAATGCCAATACAGCTCGAGCTAGAGGCTGTATTTATGAACCGATCTTTACAAAACTTCTTGGATATCTTTGTTATCACCGTGGGATGAGAACGAGTGTTTTGGGGTCCGATCCGAAATTCAAGATGGCCACTAGCAGTTATTTTGTACAAAATTGTGTGCAATCAGTTTTTTGCTGAGAACTTCCATATGAACGCTCTGATTTGAATAAATTTTTGTGTGAATGTTTACTGACATGGGATGCATCACATATAATACTTATGTCCTATTCTTTAGACCATTGCAGTCATCTTGCAATTGATTTACTATGGTTGACGTGATCACAACAAAACTCCTTTTTCTCTTATTCATTATTGTTGACTTTGTCACAACAAATACTGATTTCTGTCATATTCATTATCGTTGACCTGGTCACAGCAAATACTAATTCCTGTCATATTCAAAGTTGAGCTACAGTGTCACTGACACTTTCATTAGCTCAACTTTGACATAGTCAAATTTGAGCTTATGCCGTGGCGCGTTGTCCATCTGTCCGTCAACAATTCAATACGGCTTGGGCTAGAGGCTGTATTTATGGACCAATCTTTACGAAACTTCTTGGGTACCTTTGTTATCACTGTGGGACGAGAACCAGTGTTTTGGGATGCAGTCCGAAATTCAAGATGGCCACCAGCAGCCATTTTGTACTGAAATTAGTGCAATCAGTTTTTTGTACAGAACTTCTGTATGAAAGTTCTGATTTGAATAAATGTTTGTATGAATGTTCAGTAACATGGAATACATCACATATAATACGTTTTTTTTTCTCGTGCAGAAATTATGCAAATTAGGTAAACTTTGATTTATTCAATGCTACTTATACACAGTAAGTAGACATGTCAATACGGCTTGGGCTAGGGGTCGTATTTATGAATCGATCTTCACGAAACTTCTTTGGTACCTTTGTTATAACCTTTGGACAAGAACAAGTGTTTTTTGGTGCGGTCTGAAATTCAAGATGGCTGCTGGCAGCCATTTTGTACCGAAATTAGTGCAATCAGTTTTTTGTACAGAACTTCTTATGGAAAGTTCTGATTTGAATACATTTTTGTATGAATGTTTAGTAACGTGGTATACATCACATATAATACAGGTTTTTTTCTCATGTGTAAATTATGCAAATTCTCATGTGTAAATTATGCAAATTAGACTAACTTTGATTTATTTAGTGTTACTTTCAGCACTGTAAGTGCAAATGACAATACGGCTCAGGCTAGAGGCTGTATTTCTGAACCGATCTTTACGAAACTTCTTGGGTACCTTTGTTATCACCATGGGACGAGAATGAGTGTTTTGGGGTCAGGTCTGAAATTCAAGATGGCTGCTGGCAGCCATTTTGTACAAAATTAGGTGCAATCAGATTTTTGCACAGAACTACCATATGAAAGTGCTGATTTGAATAATTTTTTGTGTGAATGTTTAGTACCATGGGATACATCACATATAATACAGGGTTTTTTTTGTGCATAAATTATGCCAATTAGACTAACTTCGATCTATTTAGTGTTACTTTCAGCACTGTAACTGCAAATGCCAATACAGCTCGAGCTAGAGGCTGTATTTATGAACCGATCTTTACAAAACTTCTTGGATATCTTTGTTATCACCGTGGGATGAGAACGAGTGTTTTGGGGTCCGATCCGAAATTCAAGATGGCCACTAGCAGTTATTTTGTACAAAATTGTGTGCAATCAGTTTTTTGCTGAGAACTTCCATATGAACGCTCTGATTTGAATAAATTTTTGTGTGAATGTTTACTGACATGGGATGCATCACATATAATACTTATGTCCTATTCTTTAGACCATTGCAGTCATCTTGTAATTGATTTACTATGGTTGACGTGATCACAACAAAACTCCTTTTTCTCTTATTCATTATTGTTGACTTTGTCACAACAAATACTGATTTCTGCCATATTCATTATTGTTGACCTGGTCACAGCAAATACTAATTCCTGTCATATTCAAAGTTGAGCTACAGTGTCATTGACACTTTCGTTATTTCAAAGTTGAGCTTATGCCGTGGCGCGTCGTCCAACTGTCGATCAACAATTCAATACGGCTTGAAATTCAAGATGGCTGCTGGCAGCCATTTTGTACCGAAATTAGTGCAATCAGTTTTTTGTACAGAACTTCTTATGGAAAGTTCTGATTTGAATACATTTTTGTATGAATGTTTAGTAACATGGAATACATTACATATAATAAGGGTTTTTTTCTCATGCAGAAATTATGCAAATTAGATGAACTTTGATTTATTCAGTGCTTCTTATACACAGTAAGTGCATGTCAATATGGCTCGGGCTAGAGGCTGTATTTATCAACCGATCTTCATGAAACTTCTTGGGTACCTTTGTTGTCACCTTGGGACGAAAACGAGTGTTTTTGGGAGCGGTCTGAAATTCAAGATGACTGCCTGTGACCATTTTATACCAAAATTAGGTGCAATCAGTTTTTTGTACAGAACTTCTAGGACTACGTTCGTTATCATCATGGGACGGTAACGAGTGCTTTTCGGCTTGGCTGTGTTAATATTTGGTGTTGTTTGGGAAGGGAAAACACTCATTCATTAGCACAACCCAGTTTTCTGTTTCCAATGAGAAAAATAAAACCTCTTCACCCGTGGGAACCCCATGAACCAAAGATAAAAAATTCAAATACCTATATTTTAAGAAGGACTAGACAAATATTTATTAATTGGTAGGAATCAACCGTAGAAGGGTTTGAATCAAACAGGCCAAAACAATTGCTAATATTTGGCTTATGATGCACCATACAAGGCTCCCCATTGTAACATTAACCCCATGGAGATTTCTTTTCTAGTTAACTAGTTCAGCATCTAACTGTCACCCACCTTTACAATACTTTACCTGTACATTTGTTACAGGCTATGGTCAGTATTTATGTACAGACCTTTACAATACTTTACATGTACGTTTGTTATCAGGTCATTACCTACAATACAGTCACCATGGATTGGTCGTAATCCACACATGGGCAGTTACGTCACGCATATGTTTACCAGGTAGTAAAAATCATCAGCAAAATTTTAATTAATGAAGCACCGGGTTGTGCCTGGTGCTTCATTAATTAAATTTGTGATGATTATTCCTGTAATTAGTGTTTGGAATCTAATATTATTGCGTCCGTAGAAATATTGCCCACACGTGGAAAGTGACCAGTCTACAGCGACTGTACTGTAGATGTGTGTCATTGCTGTGTCACATACTATACATGTACATGTCTTACACAAGTTGAGCTGCAGTGTCATTGACACTTCCATTTATCATCCTTTTCACATGTCGAACATCTGTGGTAAACATATGGTCAAAATAACACAATAGGAGCAGAAGGGGTGTGGTTGCTCAGTTGGTAGAGGTGCAGACTGCAAGCTGAGAGGTCCTCAGTTCAAATCCCACCTGCAGCAACCACATTGTGTCCTTGGGCAAGACACTTCCCCCCCCCCACCCCCCATTTCCCACATGGGGACATGGGGGCATTGTGTACAAAGGCATACTGCACGTCATTGGTGCACCTGTCTTCAACCAGTGCTAACCCTGCTTGTGTGGAGTTAGTATGTTGGGGAGCTGACAGTTGCTCATTGTTGCTTTGTGATTCTCTCTGGGTACTCCAGCTTCCTCCACCCGTAAAACTGTCGTGGTCATGATCATGCAGAAATATGTGACCTTAAACACCAATAAATAAATAAATAATAGGAGCAGATCATTAGAACTGTATATGCTATGCATATTTTGTATGGGATATTTTCTGTTCATCATGTATATTTTGTGTATGTACATGTATGCTATGCATATTTTGTGTACTTTGTGAAAAAAATGGAATAAATTTTCAATTTGTCATAGTCACTAGTCTTCCTTTGTTTATTTATTCGATCAAAATACCTCACAGTCAGTGATATTCTAATGCCAGTTTTAACTGGAACAGCAGCACTGGATGGAAAACGAATGTTATTAAATCTGAATTAACACAAAAGTTCAAGTTGTTAATTCTGGAGGTAATGTGGACAATTAATATCACCAACAGTTGAGAAATATTTGGTATTCAAGCTACCACTGAATTTTTTTTTCAATTTGTTTATGCTTCATTAGTCCAGCACTGTAGTGGGGGTATGAAATGCCTTCAGCAATAGCTTTTGTTTGTAGAAGGTCTTAAAAACACATAAATACAGATCAAGTATAATTTTGATTGTTTTTTTTTAATAATCTATTGATGAGTTATTGCCCTTTATTGACACAGAATTTCATATATTTCTTAACGTTCACTTTTAGTTTCCATAAGATAACTTTGGCTATACATGTGATATCCAATTTAAAAAATAGAACATATTCTGTTGTGGCATTGTTTATATGTCCATCCATCACTACACAAATATAAACAATTGTACAATTTGAACAGCTCACAGGGCATATTACGCAATGCCAAGCGGAGCTCCTGTTTTATCTTGTGAACTCTTTGAACCTGAGCTGCTTTTCTGGCCCAGAAGAATGATGAGTCATAATTTCCCTACAGTTAAAACTAGAAGTCCTGTCATGAAATGCGCACAAATAGCACGTTGATATGCGCGTTAATGTACGTGTTATGACCCAAGGAAAGCCTTCAAATTCTGTACATATGGCCTGTGCACAAGCAATGTTTCAGCCAATGGACGTCCGGGTAACCTGGAGGTCCATTGGCAGAAACATTGCATGCATTTGCTATGAGTAACCAGGAGAACCTGCCTTGATTTGGATGCCATTCCAAATGGCAATTGTGCGCATGCAGCCCCTTGGCTGCACTTTGAAAATATTAATTCGTCTACACCCAAATAAAGAATGTGGTCTCTTCCAATTACTGCCATTGAACTGACATGGAAGATACCACCACAGATCAAAGGGTTAAAATGATAAAATGATGTGGTAAATTAAAAAAAGTACTGTAATGATATCCAATCAAATCTGGGAAAGCATATTGGCATTTTGTGAAAAATTATGGAATTCTGATTCCAAAAAGTTCATGATACATCACTATTCTAGAGCTGAAACTGTTAAAGGTTTTCTTGATCGATTAATCGCATACATGTAGATTAACCTTGGTTAATCGATTAATCACTTGCCCTAATAGGTACTTGAATAATTACCTTACCGTTGATGATTTACAGCATTAACCCTTTACCAAAATTAACGGTGAAAACTGGCCAACTCTATATACAGAAATCTCCATTCAAAATGTATTGTTTTCAATTTTTGTCTCTAAAACATAGCTTATGACCCCACATTGGAATGAGCTCTTTGAAATTTTTTAGTAATTCAAGAATTTATTTTCATGTGACATCTCTTACCCACATTGGGTGAAGGGTTAAGAATGGCCATTTTCAGCTACTGATACTGTATAATGATCATGCAAGTGAACAAGTATTTCAGCACGTAACTTGCATGCTTTGCCCTGTCTCATATAATTGATGTAAGTCAGTGTGACAATGTTTGCCTCTTTTGGAGCAAGTTTATTCCATTGTTAACCCATATAATACAGCTGTCAATAGTAACGGTTAATCGATCAATTACTTTTTTGATCGATCAAGACATTGATCATTGGTTAATCGATTAATCGGTTAACCATTTCAGCGCTACACTATTCATACCACATTTTGATACATGTAAATATATTTTCAGGTGCTTATTTGGTTGAGTAAAGATAGACTGGGATGGTGAACAATAATCAGAATGCCACCTGTAATGATAACAATCCCAGATGTATCAGTTGCCGTCAATACTTCTGGGAACATCAAAATTGATTTTCTGTTACCAAATGGAATCTTTATTCCCATGGATGTGGAGTTTTATATGCCATTTGAAACTATCAAGCAAGTGAGTATATTTATGCTGGGGGTAGTGAAAAGTGATGAGTGATATCTCATGGGCAAGAACAGGTTTAGACAGTTTCAGTGAATGAATGTTTTGTCTTCTTCTTTTCATCTTAAAAGTCTGCAGGACAAAGTCAAGATAAGCTATTGCCATCACACGTGCGGAAGTCTGTTCACATTTTCCTTTAGCACAGGCTACACCTCGTAGTTCTTGTCTGATCGTCACAAAATTTCGTATGCAGGTTTGGGGTCATGTCTAAATGAGAACGTACCCTTTTGGTTGCAATCAGTCAACCGGTATGGCTGCCCGAGCCCAAAACCCGAAAACCATTAGCACAGTCTACAGGTCGTATTTATGAAGGGAAATGTAACTTGGTAGGATGCCTCTGAATAATGTCTGTATAATGTCTAGATGAGAACGTCCCCTTTTGGTCATGATCTGTCAACCGTGATGGCTGCTCAAGCCTGAAACCCCAAAACTTTTAGCACAGTCTGCAGGTCATATTTAATATGGAGGGATTTCATTGTAACTTGGTAGGATGACTCAGTATGATGTCTAGATGAGAACTTCCCCATTTTGTCGCGATCTGTCAACTGTGACGACTGCCTGAGCCTAAAACCCGAAAACCTTTAGCACAGTCTACAGGTCATATTTACGGAGGGCTTTCATTGTAACTTGGTAGGTTGACTTCATATAATGTCTAGATGAGAGCATCCCCTTTTGGACACGATTGGGCATCTGTGATGGCTACAGGCTCTCAAAGCCCAAAAACCTTTAGCAGAGTCTACAGGTCATATTTATGAAGGGATTTCATTATACCTTGGTAGGATGACTCCAAATAATGTCTAGATGAGAACGTCCCCTTTTGGTTGCGATCCTTCAGCCTTTATGCCTGCCCGAGCCCAAATCCAAAAAACTTTTAGCATAGTCTGTAGGTCATATTTATGGAAGGATTCATTGTAACTTGGTAGGTTGACTCCACATAATGCCTAGATGATGACATAGATGATGACATCCCTTTTGGTCGTGATTGGTCAACTGCGATGGCTACAGGGGCCCGAAGCCCGAAAACCTTGAGCACAGTCTACAGGATCACTCCAGATGATGCCCAGATGAGAACGTCCCCTTTTGGTTGCGATCATTCAACCATGATGGCTCCCTGAGCCCAAAATCCGAAAAACTTTAGCACAGTCTACAGGTCATATTTATGGAGGGAGTTCATTGTAACTTTGTAGATTGACTTCATATAATGTCTAGATGAGAACGTCCCCTTTTGAATGCAATTGGGTAACTGTGATGGCTGTTTGGAGCCCAAAACCCGAAAACCATTAGCACAGTCTACAGGTCGTATTTATGAAGGGAAATGTAACTTGGTAGGATGCCTCTATAATGGCTAGATGAGAACGTCCTTTTTTGGTCATGATCTGTCAACCGTGATGGCTGCTCAAGCCCAAAACCCAAAAACTTTTAGCACAGTCTGCAGGTCACGTTTAATATGGAGGGATTTCATTGTAACTTGGTAGGATGACTCCTTATGATGTCTAGATGAGAATTTCCCCATTTGGGCGTGATCTGCCAACCGTGACGACTGCCCGAGCCCAAAACCCGAAAACCCTTAGCACAGTCTACAGGTCATATTTATTGAGGAATTTCATTGTAACTTGGTGGGTTGACTTCATATAATGTCTATATGAGAAAGTCCCCTTTTGGTTGTGATTGGGCAGCTGTGACGGCTACAGGGGCCCGAAGCCCAAAAACCTTTAGCACAGTCTACAGGTCATATTTATGAAGGGATTTCATTGTAACTTGGTAGGATGACTCCAAATAATGTCTAGATGAGAACGTCCCATTTTGATCATGATCATTCAGCCTTGATGGGTGCCCGAGCCCAAAAACCTTTAGCATAGGCAAAAGGTCATATTTATGGAAGCATTTCATTGTAACCTGTTAGGTTGACTCCATATAATGCCTAGATGATGACATCCCCTTTTGGTCGTGATTGGTCAACTGTGATGGCTACAGGTGCCCGAACCCCGAAACCCTTGAGCAAAGTCTACAGGTCATATTTATGAAGGGATTTCATTGTAACTTCATAGGATCACTCCAGATGATGCCCAGAAGAGATTGTCCCTTTTGGTTGTGATCATTCAACCATGATGGCTGCCCGAGCCCAAAGCCCAAAAACCTTTAGCACAGTCTACAGGTCATATTTATGAAGGAATTTTATTGGAATCTGGTAGGTTGACTTCCTATAATGTCTAGATGAGAACGTCCCCTTTTGGACACGATTGGGCAACTGTAACAGCTACAGGGGCCCGAAGCCCGAAAACCTTCAGAACAGTCTACAGGTCATAATTATGAAGGGATTTCATTGTAGCTTGGTAGGATGACTCCAAATAATGTCTAGATGAGAACATCCCCTTTTGGTCGCGATCATTCAGCCTTTATGGCTGCCCGAGCCCAAAGAACTTTAGCATAGTCTATAAGTCGTATTTATGGAAGGATTTCATTGTAACTTGTTAGGTTGACTCCATATAATGCCAACATGATGACATCCCCTTTTGGTCATGATTGGTCAACTATGATGGCTACAGGGGCTCGAAGCCCGAAAATCTTGAGCACAGTCTACAGGTCATATTTATGAAGGAATTTCATTGTAGCTTCGTAGGATCACTCTAGATGATGTCCAGATGAGAATGTCCCCTTTTGGTTGCGATCATTCAGCCATTATGGCTGCCTGTGCCCGAAGCCCAAATACCTTTAGTACAGTCTTCAGGTCATATTTATGAAGGGATTTCATTGTAACCTGGTAGGTTTGACTTCATATAATGTCTAGATGAGAACGCCCCCTTTTGGAATGATTGGGCAACTGTGACAGCTACAGGGGCCTGAAGCCCAAAGCCCAAAAACCTTTAGAACAGTCTACAGGTCATAATTATGAAGGGATTTCATTGTAGCTTGGTAGGATGACTCCAAATAATGTCTAGATGAGAACGTCCCCTTTTGGTCGCGATCATTCAACCTTGATGGCTGCCCGAGCCCAAAAACCTTTAGCATAGTCTATTGGTCGTATTTATGGAAGGATTTCATTGTAACTTGTTAGGTTGACTCCATATAATGCCAGCATGATGACATCCCCTTTTGGTCGTGATTGGTCAACTGTGATGGCTACAGGTGCCCGAAGCCTGAAAATCTGGAGCACAGTCTACAGGTCATATTTATGAAGGGATTTCATTGTAACTTCATAGGATCACTCCAGATGTTGCCCAGATTAGAAAGTCCCCTTTTGGTTGTGATCATTCAGCCATGATGGCTGCCCAAGCCCAAAGCCCGAAAACCTTTAGCACAGTCTTCAGGTCATATTTATGAAGGGATTTCATTGTAACTTGGTAGGTTGACTTCAGGCCTGGCAGTCTGAAAAATGCAGGAGGGCAAAAAATCGCTCTCCTCAATCAGTTTAGGAGAGCAATTAGCTTTACACAGCATTTTAAGTATCCAGTTGAACGAACTCATTGAAACTGAAACCAACAGTCTACATCAGTGATTTTATTAACTTTACTAAGGTAAAGCTAAATCTCTTAGACATCTAGATGTCTCACTCAACAACCGAACACACACTTGACAAGACCTGTGTGTGTACCCAGACCTGTTGTCCAAGAAAGTCATACGCCTACCACTACCACCTTCAACCCCCCAAGGGGGGTTGAAGGTGGTAGTGGTAGGCATATGACTTTCTTGGACAACAGGTCTGCTTGAATGTACAGTCACATCCTGGTGCAAGTGCTTCAAGTGACAGGAAGGTAGTAATGGTAGTATATTATAGTGTCAATATTCCTTGAATAATTACCCCTCAAACTGTGATGTCAGTTGTTGAACTTGAAACTGACAGAAAAAAAAAATATTGCTGTGACCCATTTTGCTTCAAATGATTGCAACTGTGTTTGGGTATGGTTGCAGCCATTACCTTTTACCAATAAACCACTTTCAAAATGAAATTACGTGATGTTATGTGACTTCGAAGTTAAATTACATTTTTGCTTTACAACAAAAATTTAATGTGAGCATAATACATGTAATCTCAATCATCCCAGACCAAAATATTTAGGAGGGCAATTTTTCGCTCTCCTTAATTCTTTCAGGAGGGCAGTAAGGAGAGCTAAAAAATCGCTCTCCTGAAATTGCCAAGCCTGTGACTTCATATAATGTCTAGATGAGAACAGCCCCTTTTGGACACCATTAGGCAACTGTGACGACTGCAGGGGCCTGAAACCCGTAAACCTTTAGCACAGTCTACAGGTGATATTTATGAAGGGATTTCATTGCAGCTTGGTAGGATGACTCCAAATAATGTCTAGATTATAACATCCCCTTTTGGTCGCAATCATTCAGCCTTGATGGCTGCCCGAGCCCAAAACCCCAAAACCTTTAGCATAGTCTATAGGATATATTTATGGAAGGATTTCATTGTAACGTGTTAGTTTGACTCCATATAATGCCTAGATGATGACATCCCCTTTTGGTCGTGATTGGTCAATTGTGACAGCTTTAGGGGCCCGAAGCCCGAAAACCTTGAGCACAGGCTACAGGTCATATTTATGAAGGGATTTCATTGTAACTTCGTAGGATCACTCCAGATGATGCCTAGATGAGAATGTTCCCTTTTGGTCGCAATCATTCAACCATCATGGCTGCCCGAGCCCAAAGCCCAAAAACCTTTAGCACAGTCTACAGGTCATATTTATGAAGGGATTTCATTTTAACTTGGTAGGTTGACTTCATATAATGTCTAGATGAGAATGTCCCCTTTGGACGCAATTGGGAAACTGATGGCTACAGGGGCCTGAAGCCCAAAAACCTTTAGCACAGTCTACAGGCCATATTTATGAAGGGATTTCAATGTAATTTGATAGGATGACTCGTTTTGGAATAATTTCACTGTAACTTGGTAACTTTCGTTGATATACGTTAACTGTGAGGGCCACATACATCAACTGTGAGGTCATATTAACCCACCCCTCAGCTCTTTAGTACAGTGTACACCTCATTTTATTTTTTACAGGGAACAGAAATGAACATATTCCAAATCATCACAATTCTTGCCTTATTTCATAATTCTTTCATAAACATTGAACATTATCCTTTTCATCAAACACAACACACAAGTTAAGCAACACACAAGTTAAGCTACAGTGTCATTGACACTTTCATTGTATATACCATAATATATAGTTCACTTCAGATTATCTAGATCTTACAAGATAAAAGTTCATTTTAGGAATTTTGGTAATACATTTAATAAATAAACACTAGATTTCAAGCTTGCAATTATTGGTGAACGGTCTACCTCTTTCTAGGTCTGTTGAGTTCACCTTTTCTTCTACTGCTCTAACCTCTGTTATGCCCAGGACTGTACCTTGTGGGAAATGCCTTTTGCCCAAGCATGTGGATGATTCCCATGCTTCTTGTTCCACTTGTAATGGGTGTTCTTCAGATCAGCACTGTGGGTCTTGGTCATCCACTTTTTGGGCTTCTGTGAACCATATGATGTGTTCTAGTGGTTGTTCCTCCTGCACACGCGGGAAGGGGGAACACTGCCATTCAGGGCCTCCGACACCACCACGTCTGGTGATATACCCCCCCCTCCCCCGAGATGGATGTGCAGTCTTTTCCTCTTGTGGACACTGTGGGAGCTGTTGAGTTGTCCGGTGAAGAGATGCCTGGTTCAGGGACTGTAATCCCTCTCCAGTCGACATCTGAGGCTGTCACTAGGGTTGTGACTCCTCCTTTGGAGCGAAGCTCGGTTGCTCTCTCTCCACCTTTCCACCGGGTTCAACAGCTACCGATGTATCTGCTGCTACTGCTGTTCTGTCTGCAACGTCTTCAGTCACCATTTCAGCCCGGCCTCGGCTTATCCCTGCACAGGGGTCTGCAGAGATGTCTGGTAGTATGGATGTGGGATATCGGCCTCAGCCTTCCCTGACTTCAACTCGGTAAAGTTGGAAGGGGCTGCTGGCCAAACCCTCTGCTGTGGTCCCTCAGCCATCGAGCCCAGCAGCTTTTTCATTGGAGTCAGATGTTCATGGTGGGGTCATCATAGACTCTGTTGCGTTTCCGTCCACGCCCTCTGGTCCTACAGCCAGTTTTGCAGGACCGACACATTTTGTGCAGCCTAGACCTTTTGTTTCTCAGACAGGGGTCAGCCTGGCAGCTGATTTTAGGGAGAAGTGACTTCTCCCTCCAGAGACTTTAGGGAGAAGTCAGGGGTCAGGAGGGAGAAGTCAGGGAGAAATCAGAAAGAAACATAAAACGTATATGACATCGTGACAAAATAAATGAACATAGAGGACACAATTGTGGAGAAAAAAATAAATAAAAGTTATACAAACATACATACACGCACAAAACTAAGTCAGATGGTATATAACAAGAATGTAGGTTAAAATCCCCACCCCACCCCACAAGGAACTGTGTCATTCATGGTTTCTGAATACCCCCTAACTCTTTCCCTAACAGTGATGACTAATGTTACCATGCAGTTGATTTTGTATTTGCCTCAATGCAGTGGATTTGAAATTTAGCATTACCCATGGTGAGAGTGTTCTTCTCTGTAATAGAAGGTAAATTCTTTTTAAAAAAATATTTAAAGTGTTTAAAATAAATTTCAAGTTCATATAAGAACCTGGGTCATTCATGGTTTCTGAATGCCCTAATTGAATTGAAAGGCGTAGTTAAAAAAGTTTTCGATATCCTTCGTAAATTAAGCGTTATGAACAATTTAAGTTAATTTATTTCTTTGGTAAATAACAAAATATTTCAGTTGTCTCCCTTCCCGGCTGCGCTGGGTAATAAAACTGACAATGTCTGCCAACCATCTTACATGGACACGTGCGATTGGTGCTATGAAGGTCTGCCATTCTTATCCATCCTAATAACTGTGATTTCTATCGTAGCCTTATTACATTTTACCCCCTTAAAACACAACTTCACAAGTTTTCAAAGAAAAACATTCAGTGCAAATTGCGGGGCGAATTTCAATGCAACCAATTTTTCAGTGGAACAGAGCGTAACCGCAAGCAATTTTGATATGGATGAACTGTCTCCAACACAATTTTTTTTGTTTTGAAACGGTGGTTAACTTTAATAAATTCTAATTTACTCGATGTGTGTCTTGTGTGAATCGTTGTTTTTTCTGGCACTTTGTTTTTAAATAGCCATTTTGTGCTGGTTGCTATCAGTTGGGGCGTATTGTTCGAACGACTACGCCATTACAATTCTTTTCAGAAATATAAAATTGGGCTAGTTTAGGCTATTTTCATAGCCGTGTGACGGACTTTAACAGCAGCCGTGTTTACTTTTTTGCTAATGCGGAAGCAGGTTTTTTAAAAAAATAAAACATAAGAAAATACAGTAAACTGCCATGTCTCCCAAGGAAGTTTTGGAGGGCGACTTGAATTTCGCCCCCAATGTAAGCCAAGGCGACTTGAGGAATGATAAGGGGACTTCTTCGCACTAGTCGCCTACTCGGCTGACACCTGCCCTCAGAGGTCTGCTTGGACTCTCCTGAGTTCCCGCGCTTCACATCCTCAGGGTTTTTCATACCCCTATAAGCATACACATTTAGATGTTTCAGCTGCCACCCGTCGCCCTGTGCCGGGTGTACTAGAGGATCATGACCCTTCGCTGGTTAAAAGGGTCAGGAGTGAAGTCACTTTGCCGGGTCATTCCCATGTCCCACGTCAAACTGGCTGACACGGGCCGTGAGCTTAGGGAGGCCCTCTCCTTGCTTACCCAGGTTCTCCCCAAGAGCCTTCCCATTGCCTGCAGCGAGGCTACTAGTAGTTTAAAGGTGCCCCCTGGTGTACCTACACCATGGGAGGCATCGGCTGGTTTGTCCATGATGGGCTATGTGTCTTCCGACTCTGAGGATGGGTCAGACATACAGTTAAAACTAGAAGTCCTGTCATGAACTGTGCACTTATCTTGGCGTCAGTACGCGTATGAATTGCGCGCAAGGTCCATTGGTGGAAACATTGCTTGGCTTGTGCATGTACAGAATTTGATAGCCTTACTATGGCCATAACGCGTAGATTAACGCGCAGACCGACGTGCTATTTGTGCGCATTTCATGACAGGACTTCTAGTTTTAACTGTACCTGACATCGAGAGTCAACAGTCTTCTGACTTGGGGGCAGCTCTTGACTTTGTGTTTGAGTTCCTTCCGGATCTCAAACTGTCAGACCAGCCGATGGTGTCAGCCAGCTGGTCCCGATCATCGGTCGCTCGCCTACAGCCTGTGAAGCAACCCGTTTCTGGGCACCTTCGACCGTGCCAGTCAATACAGGTGGCTGAAGCGTTTGCAGCTTTGGACTCCAAGCTGAGTTCCAAGTTCATGAAGACATTGTTCTTCACCAGGGCTGATACCTTTTTGCCTCCAGTGTGTTATCGTTTCTACGATTTGGCCAATGTCTCAGTCTGCCAGACTTTGACGGTTTTGTATCAGGACGCCTCCTTCCTGGGGCTTTCAAAGCCCAAGTCGGCCGTTATTCCTATGGCGACTCTGGAGCCCCTGTTGGGCTCATCGAGAGAGATTCTGGAATGCTTTCTCTCTCAAATCATGTTGTCTCTGCTTTGGCTGCTTATCTGCCTCCAGATAAGTTTGACGACATACAGGCTCCTTTGCATGTGATTTCCAAGGCGCTCATGCATCTTACTCACACGCATGCCCATAAAACGGCTAACTTGGAATTAGTTTACCCAGACACTGTGTTGGACACAAGCTGTTCCCTTCCTGAGGGGCAGCATGCTGCTCTTCGATCCACTTCTTTGGCGGGTCTGTGACTATTCCATGGTTCCGTGGCAACAGTCCGGGATGACGTCCAGCGTCATTCCAAAGATCAGCTGCTGCTGCTTCGCCAGCTTGATCAGCCTTCTGTTGGAGGCCGGGCGGTTCTAAGCCTTACAAATGCTCTTCTGCTTCCTCTGTGAAGCCAATGGCTGATCCTCCTGCCGCCGCTTCTACTTCTTACTCACCTGGTAAGGGTAAGCATCGGCAGACCAGAGGGAGGACTCAGAGTCGTTCATCTAGTAGAGGAGGTGGTTTCTCCTCTCACAGGCCTTGCCGGGGCTCGAAATGAAGGTCTTTACCTCGATTCGCCCCAGGTTGGAAGAAGGATATCAGAGTTCACAAACCATTGGACCACGATCACATCCGATCCTTGGGTGATAGATGTTGTTCGGTCAGGGCTGCGAATATCCTTCCAGACGCATCCCACTCTGTCGAGAGTGCCTCTTTCAACACAAGTTCTTTCAGACATTTCACATCAGGAACTTTTGATCACGGAGATAGACAATTTTCTGTCATAGGGGGGCATTCAAGGTCATCAAGATTCAAGAACAATCATTCAGTGGGATTTCATTCCCACCTGTTCTTGGTGCCGAAGAAGGATGGCCGACTCTGACCATTTATCGATCTGAGTATCCTGAACTAATCATTGCTCCCAAGTTCAGCATGGAGACTTTCAGATCGGTTCGCCGCTCCTTTCACCAGGGAGATTTTGCTTCCGGCATCGACCTGCGAGACGCTTACTTTCATGTTCCGATTCATCGGACATCGCAAAGGTATCTCAGGTTCGCTTTCTTGGTCAAGATTACCAGTTCAAGGCCATGCCTTTCGGTCTCAACCTAGCTTCTTGGCCCTTCACCCAACTGATGTCGCATGTGATAACCTTCCATCGCACACAGTCTATGGTGATGGTGACTACTTTGGCATATCTGGACGATATCCTCCAGAGGCACTCCAATGCTGCTCTTCTGGAGTCATATGTCGACACACTGTTGAGCCTGCTCACATCGCTAGGGTTCAGAGTCAACGAGGAGAAGTCGACCTGGTCCCTTCTCGGTCGTTTTGTCATCTGGGGATGGACTTCCGCACTCAGCTGAATATGGTGGCGGTTCCCCGGGGTAAGGGCTGTGATTCTCACGGCTTTCGCCCTGTTTCTATCCCAGTCTGCAACAGCTCGGTGTATTCTCTGGCTGCTCGGTCTCTGTGGTTTGGTGATGGATGTCATTCCTCTAGGTCGGCTGCATGTCAGACCTCCAAAACTTTCTGCTCTGTTGTTGGAAGCCGAATGTGGATCCTCTGGATCTGGGCTTCAGTTACCAGACTCTCTTCATCGTCACCTTCTCCCCTGGATGGAGGATGTTCAGTGGTTTATGCAGGGAGTCAGGGACCAGCCTAGGGGGGAATTTTAGGGAGATTTCATGTCTCCCTCCAGAAAAAATAGGAAGACTGCAGAGTCAAGTAGGGAGACTTCATAGGCAAGTGGGGAAAATTAAGAATATTTATGTACCACCCCTTCATATTTTCAGCTTGTGGTCCTCCATTAACATCAGATTAATCCAGGTCCGGTTTTCTATGATGCCTCTTTGCCAGGTTAAAAAATCACAATTATTGATTAAAAATCACCCACTGCTACCTCTCCTTCATGACCCTTCCCCTCTTCGTGCCAATCCCCCCAGCACCCTCCTGTGGTTGCCTTTTAGCAAAGTCAACTAAGCTAATAATTTCTTAAGTCTGAAAGTGTGAACAGGACCAGGTGTAAGAAGGTTGCTTGGAAGGTACTTTGTTAGTTAATAAACAAAAATACATTCTGGGGTCGAGTATTTTGTAAAATAAATGTCATTCCACATCATTTTTATGGCATTCCGGTGTCATTCCGCATCATTTGGGTGTTTAGGAGGACCCCTTTTTCAAGATCCTCCATATTCACACTTGTGCCCTGTACAAAGCTTTTCTTGTCATCACTAAAGCTTTTTCTCATGTGTTTCAATTCCACTTGTGTTTTACTGGGAATAGATGGTCCAAGAGTTAACAGTTGTCAGCAAAACGAAATAAAAATACAGAGTTAGAAAATACATCTGTTGTGTATACATTTTTGGCATCCTAAGCGAGGTAACCTATTTTTAAACTGTGTTATTTTGTTGAGTTGCGTAAGTCACCTATTTTTGTTTCGACACTTGAAGTTCCGACTGAGACAGATCAAAATAGAAATAATAAAAATCCGCCGCAAAGCGACAATCGACATCGTGTGATTTCAAATAAATGGGAACTTTTTTCACGAATGAAAATGCCCATCTATCACACTCAAGCACATTCGATTCTTCTTGAAAATAATCGTTTTTATGTAAACCTTGTATCACTCAGTTCAGCCTTTCCTCATTTTGGCCAATTTTTAGAGGGCGACTTGTAATCGCCCAGACTATTTTTCAAGGTGACTTTGGGCTTAGAAGGACGACATAATCGCCCTAGTTGCCCTCATGGCTGGTCCCTGCAGGGAGTTCCATTGGACTTGTCCATGTCCGATTGTGTTCTGATGCAGACGCCAGCGATCTTGGATGGGATGCGACGTTCGATCCTCTAGGTCTTTCCCTTCACAGGGTATGGGACCAGGATCATGCAGCTCTTCACATGAACCAGGAAGAGCTTTTTGCTCTTCTTCTGAGTTTTCGGCAGTGGATCTCCCACCTTATGAATTGTCAGGTCCTTCTGTTGTCTGACAATTCAACAGTAGTCGCTTACATTCGGAATGAGGGAGGCACGCACTCGGTTCCCATGTACGAATTGGCTCGGGATCTTATACTGCTAGCTCAGGATGTCAACGCCGGGTGGTGGATCATCACATTCCCGGTCGGCTGAACGTCCAAGCAGACTTCCTGTCCCGACGGGGCAGGGTCATTTCTACTGAGTGGATGCTTCAAAGGGCAGTGTTCCAGTCGGTTTGTGATCTCTGGGGCCATCCCCACATCAATCTTTTTGCGATTCGTTGGAACCATCAGGTGGACACCTTCGTGTCCCTGTGTCCAGATCCTCTGGCTTTCACTGTGGATGTTCTGTCACTCGATTGGAATGGTCTAGTCGGCTACGCCTTCCTGCCGGTTCCGAATCTGCCTCGGGTTCTAGCCAAGATACGAATCTGCAGTTGTCAAATCATTCTGATCGCTCCCCTGTCGCCTCAACAGGTGTGGATCAAATCAGCTCCACTCTCTGTTGGCAGTGGTTCCGGCACGTCTCCATCTACGTTGCGACCTTCAATGGCAAGGTCTCCCAAGGAGATTTCACGTCGACCCGATTTCATTGTGCCTTCACACATATCTTTTTTCAGGCCCTGTATCCTCCGGAGAGTTTTTTTTTTTTCGAGACGAACAGTGGAGTGTATTTCTTCTTCAAGGCGGCACTCCACTGGTTTAGCCTATGCAGCTAAGTGGAAGGTCTTCTGTTGATGGTGCGCTGATCACTCTGTTGATTATGCCAATCCTTTGATAACACAGATAGCGGAGTTTCTGGTATATCTGTTTGATTCTCGGGGTGTACAGGCTGTAACCATCAAAGAGTACAGGTCTATGCTTTCGGAGACCATTTCGTATGTGGGAAAGCGTCGTATCGGCACTTAGGTTTTTGCAGCTTACCCCAGGATGGATTCTTTCTTGGGTGCTGCTTTGCTTGTGGGGAGGGGGAGGCGTTCAAACCTTTATCCCAGGTGGATATGCATTTTCTCACATATAAGATGGCTTTTGCCTCAGCCAGACAGGTTAGTGAGCTTCACACCCTCTCGGTTGATCCGGCCTTTTTCAGGAGCTTTGCCAACAGTGTTACTTTTACCACTGATTGCTCCTTTCTGGCCAAGAATCAGATACCAGAAACAACTCCACCTCCTATCTGTATCAGGGCTCTTCCTTCTGCTGAGGGTAATCACCCTTTGCTCTGTTCGGTTTGTGCACTTCACATTTATCTCAACCGAACGCAGTTCATTAGGAAAGACAGGAAACGATTCTTTCTGTCTCTTTTTCCTGGTTGACAGAAGATCTCTCCTCAACCCGTTTCTCGATGGATTTGCCTTGCTATTCGGATGACCTACACTCGTCTAGCGACTAACGATTGTATTACCAATCGTATTTCTGCCCATGAGGTGCATGCCTTGTCTACCTCCTGGGCTTATGCTAAGTCCGTCAAGTTGTCGGATGTTATGCAGGCAGCCTATTGGAGAAATGCTTCTACTTTCTCCACCTTCTATATATCTGAGTCAGTTGCAGGAGCAGTCTGAGGACCTTTTTTCTTTCGGCTCTCCTTCTTTCTTCTGCGCAGGCAGTTGTCTACCCTAGCCATTAGGCTTCTTACAAGGTCAGTTCCAGCCCTGTGCTGTTTTACTGTCCTTTCAGTCTGTGCGTCACGCAGAGCCATATGCCTCATCTCTCATTGTCTTTTACTAATGTTTGTGATGCTTTGGTTTGATAGGCTAAGGGAACTCTTCTTCTGTCCACAGTCTCAATGCAGTCCGGTTATGTGGGGGTTGGTTATGTGATTCCCTCCTCCTGTTGTCTATTCAGCCTGTAGTAAACAATTGTAAGGTAGGTTGATAAGAAATTTAAATTTTATAGTAAATGTCCTTTCTTATTATACCTACCACAATTGTTTACTTGGAGGCCCTCCTGCCTTCTTATTCAGGTAAGAATCCTTCCTCCCTCCTGATCACTTAACTCCAATGTTGGCGGATTCAAAAGAATGAGTCATTGGTTACACGTCTGCACACTGGTACTGGAATCTGTGGATCTGTTCTAAGAGAAGAGCGTCCCCTCGACTCGACCCAGTTTTGGCTTATTTTTTCTTGGTGCTTTTGCAGCACTTTTCTTTCCCAAATCGCTTGGGAAAGATCAAAATAGAGAGTATATTTTCTGAGTTAGGGACTTCCACTGTAGTGCAAGCCTGTAGTAAACAATTGTGGTAGGTATAATAAGAAAGGAATTTTTTTCGCAGTCTGACCGTGATACAATTGCGACACACTTACACCAGTAGGTCGAGATTTTGTAATATGCTGTGACATCAAGATCGCATGAAAAGGGAACAAAGAGAAATAGCATCTCAGGTTCAGTGTTCTGTTATTTATTTTTCAATAAGTGACCTTCTGTGGTGTTTACAGAGAGGACAGCACACAAATAATTTTGACTCAATCGTGATCCAGATCTGATCTGATTTAAATTCTCTGTTAGCTTTAGTGATCACAGTACTATAAGTGAATATCACAGTTAATGATAGAATGTTTAAACTGGCAAATTTGCTTTTCAGTTATCAATGTACCAGCATAATAAAAAAGAAAATGTATATGTACACTTCAGAACTATTCCATGCTAACTGGTATAAAAATATCAATAAATTAGGCCTAAAAAAGTAAAAAAAATCTATTTCTCAGGCCCTCTCACATGGTCATTTTGGCTGCCACATGCTCTCTTTTTATAACCAATGCAAACTTGAAAAAATAAATATTAAATGGTGTATGTCTAATATTTTACACAAGTTAATAAAATTGATAAATTTGTCCCTTGAGTGCAACAAGGCTTTGCAATGCTCTAGCATTGCAGAGCCTTCTTGCACTTAAGGATCGAAATACATCACCACCAATGCTATTCTGTAGATTATGGGCCCTAAGACATAAAACAAACCAAGAACATGAACTTTTGATGGCAAAGAAATAATTACAAAAATAAAATAAAAAAATGCCCGTTCACATGCAGTTTTACAAAAATGGCCTGAGAAACAAGATCTATTTTTTTAAGCCATAACTATTCTTTTGAAAAAATACATGCAGTGGAGCCCGCTTAAATGAATATCTTCTATTTGAATAATCATGTTTATTAAATATCATTTCCAAACACTAAGTACATAGCATTACATAAATCGACACTGCTATTTTAGCGGTATAGTATATTTGTGGAGGGCGTGGTGGTGTTGTGGTAATCAGTTCTCATCAGATCATTGAAGTTAAGAATGTCAAGCCCTGTTAGTCCTTGGATGGGTGACCATCTGAGCATCATTTGTTAGTCCTTGGATGGGTGACCATCTGAGCGATCGATTTGGACCCCCGTGTTGTGTCCTCAGGCAAGGCACTTCACCTCGACTCCACATGGGGGCATGATGACGCCATGTACTAAGGTATATTGCACCTCAATGGCATGCAGGTCTTCAACCAATCTAACCCTGCCTGTGCTGCGGTGCGGAGTTATGATGTATGATGTTGGGGAGCTGGCAGCTGCTCGTCGTTGCTCTGTGGTTCTCTCCGGGTACTCCAGCTTCCTTCATCCATAAAACTGTCACTGACACAATATGGCTATTAATGTGTCATTTAACCCTAATAAACAAATAAATAAATAAATAGATAAGATATTTGGAGATGTCCCACCCAATCACCTCTCAAACACACTTTCATCAAGTCTCTTCCTCAGTTGTCCATTCGCTGTGGTCTGTCTTTGTTCAAATCAAGACCTTGGGTTCCCCAAATTTTTGCTTAGTATAATATGAGAAAAATTGCACCCGGTGCTTCATTAACTGGTTCAGTGCTAGAAGCTACTATCAGGGCTCTCCAAAAATAGAGGGTACCAGAGCAAAAGCAAACATTTTTCTTGCTTATATTTCATATTCACTTAACGTAAATAATATTTTGTTCATCTAAATTTGTTTTATTGTGGGCACTCTTCAATAATTTGTAATAAAACAAACTTTGATGAACATATTCAGACCCCCCAAAATAAGGTAGCCCGCAACCAGTTAATTACGTTTTTTATAAGTATTCCTATAATTAGAGTTTGCAATATAATATAAAAACTTCCCACCCCATGGAAAGTGACCAGTCCACAGTGGCTATACTGTATATATATTCAAATAATTGATGAGAAAATGTTTTTTTGCAGTTATTATGGAAGGAAGCAGAGAAATATCCTCTTTTTAAACTTCTGAAAAACAAAGAAGTATATTCATTCATCTGTGTATCACAGCATGGTGAAAGGGTAAGTACGTCATAAATACTTTAGTTTTTGTTTTTTTTTATATCATGAATAAGAGAAATTTAAAAGTTGAAAAGGAATTTGAACCAATTTCCTATAGATGTGATTAGATAACAGTGTCTATAGAAAATCTGTTCAAATGGACAAAACAATCTGTTCTACTTCATCAAGGGATGGGGGGGGGGGGGGGGGGTCGGTGGCTCAGTTGGTAGAGGTGCAGGCTGCAAGCCGAGAGGTCCTCGGTTTGAATCTCACCTGCGGCAACCGCGTTGTGTCCTTGGGCAAGACACTTCACCCCGATTGCTTACATGGGGGCACGATGACGCTGTGTACTTTGGCGTACTGCACGTCGATGGTGCGCATGTCTTCAACCAATCTAACCCTGCCTGTGCTGCGGTTCAGAGTTACGATGTTGGAGAGCTGACAGCTGCTCGTTGTTGCTCGGTGGTTCTTTCCGGGTACTCCGGCTTCCTCCACCCGTAAAACTGTCATGGTCACGATTAGCCATTGTGCATAAGTATGTGACCTTAAACACCAATAAATACATAAATAACTTCATCAAGGATGAGAAAGATCTCAGTTGGCCTTAAAACATGTTAAGATGATTTATGGAAGTTCATCTGTTAACTTAAGTTGTGATTTCAATTTAATGCTGTTACAGTGGAGCCCACTTAATTGGATATCTCTTAACTGAATAACCCTGTTAATTGAATATAATTTCCCAGCACAGAACCATTTACTATACCTCCAGTACAAAGTTAACCTGTTAATTGAATATATATTATATAGTAAACTCCTGTTAATTGAACAAAAATCTTGTAACCTGTCGAGAAATTACCCGGACTCTTCCCAGTTTTCCTTTGTTTATAGACCTATTTGGTCTCAGTACATCTGATACAGGCATTTAATCTGTTATATCTTGTTTGACAGAGCTCATGGAGTTCTGTCAAACAAGATATAATAGAGTAAATGCTAAGTTTATCTCTAGAATATAAGAAAGTGACACAATCCCTGTTAATTGAATACTCTTGTTAATTGAATACTCCTGTTAATTGAACTGTACTATCTTTGTTAACATTATCAAAACCCTTCACTCCTGTGAAGGCCACTCTCCTTAATTCTTGCAAAAAATGTGATTAAGGAAGCCTTCAGCAAATGTGTACAAACAGATACTACACCAAAATTAAACATACATCTGGCTGTACATACATGAAGTACAATGCAGTGGATAAACCTAGCATTTATTCTATTATATTTTGTTTGACAGATCTCATGAGCTCTGTCAAACAAAATATCAGGGTTCTACACACCTCTTTTGAGAAAATGTCCATGACCTTTCCAGTTGGGAATTTTTTGCAATGTTACCACCCATATTGGGAAGTGTTTCACAATTTTTTTAACAAAAAATTCTCACTTTTAGTAACTGTCTTAGCCAGTACCCAGTGAAGTGTGACTGTATATAAATGATTCAGTGCCAGTATTGCATGTATTGAGGCCAAATTGGTCTATAAACAAGGGGAATTTGGTGTCTGTCAAGGTAATTTCTTGACATATTACAAGATTTTATATTCAGTAAACAGGAGTTTACTCTATAGCCTATATGCAATTAACAGGTCCAATTTGTACCAAAGGCTTGGTAAATGATCTCATTTATATTGCTCTTTGTCATTTGTATGGTAAATGGTTTTGTGTTTGAAAGTTACATTCATTCAACAGGGTTATTCAGTTAACAGTTATACAATTAAGTGGGACAGTACTATGATTATATAAGCAGACAAAGAAGAATTTTAACCACATTGTGACTGGATCATGATCTGGTAGAAATTTGTCAGTGGACATGAGGGAGACGTCAGAAAAAAACATAAAACGTATATGACATGGTGACAAAATAAATGTACATAGAGGACATAATTGTGGAGAAAAAAATAAATAAAGGTTATACAAACATACATACACACACAAAACTAAGTCATGTAAGTTAAAATCCTCCCCCCTCCCCTACAAAAAAATTGTGTCATTCATGGTTTCTTAATACCCTAACTCTTTCCTTAACAGTGATGACTAGGGTTACCATGCAGTTGATTTTGTATTTGCCTCAATGCAGTGGATTTGAAATTTAGCATTATCCATGGTGAGAGTGTTCTTTGTAATAGAAGGTATATTCTTTTAAAATAAATGTTTAAAGTGTTTAAAATAAATTTCAAGTTCACATACATGTAAGAAGCTGGGTCATTCATGGTTTCTGAATGTCCGAATTGAATTGAAAAGTGTAGTTAAAAAGTTTTCGATATCCTTTGTAAATTAAGCGTCATTAACAATTTGAGTTAATTTATTTCTAAGGTAAATGACAAAATAGTTCAGTTGTCTCCCTTCCCTGCTGTGTTGGGTGATAATGCACTGTTCAGAAAAATGACAATTTCTGCCAACCATCTTGGCGACTTGAATTTCCCCCCCAGTGAAAGCCAAGGCGACTTGAGGAATGACAAGGCGACTTCTTCGCCCTAGTTGCCCACTCGGCTGACCCCTGTGCGGGAGTGAAGTGAAAAAGCACAATCCTGTGTCCATATCAATAATTTGGAATTTAACATCTCTCATGATCTGAATATGGCACACATTTTGCAGAGAATTTAATCTTTCAGAATGATGATGTACTATATACAGTGTAACCCAGTTAATTGACACTTTGAAAGTTAAAAAATTCAGTTAGTAGGAATATTTATTTAGCAGAAATTTGGTCATACCCCTGTATTTTATTGTTAAACTGAGCATTTAATGTATTACCTGATATATCTTGTTTCACAGAGCTCAAAAAGCTATAATAGATTACATGTTTATAACGGATTACTGAGGACAGATAGGTCTGTGAATATGGGGGTTCATGGGCTATCATAACAATTATTCGATAGATCACAAGAAATTTACCTGACTAACAGGACTTTAGTCTTTAACCTATATGTAATTTACAGGTCTTCTGGTTTGTTCAGAAATTACATACAGGTAAAGGAGTTATTCAGAATATCCAATTGAGTGAGAACCACTGTCCATGTGGAAATGCTATTTTTTCAGTAAATCCAGGCCTTCATGTAAATAAATTTTAGGATATGAAAAATAGATACATGTTAATTATGAAGGCCCCCCCCCCCCCCCCAACCCCCCCCCCCCCCCCCCAGCTAAAAATCCAAAAGATTAGTCATGCAAACACTCCATGTACACATTACATTGTAATGTGAATGGACAGGTGATATTTAGTCTGCTAATAATGGCAGGGATTCCATTTGAACTGATTTCGGGCCATGGTTATCAGTGCCTGGAGTCATGTTTCTGGTGTTTATACACTTCTTGTTTACATTGACAACAGTCTCTGTGGAGGGGGATTTCTTGTCTTTGCATTAGCTTAATCATAACAAGATACATTATTATTATATGTAAGTGTTGCATTAATTTTTTAAAATATTTTAAAAATTTTTGTCCACATTTAGACTTCTTGGGATCCATTGGGGCTCAACGTTACTTTTCAGAAACTTGGGCTTTTCTGAAAAAATATTTTTTCAAAAAAAGTTTTTTGATTTCAATTATTTTTTCTATGTTAATGGATCATGTTATTATGTATCTTTGTTTTCAGGGGTTGGTGCGAGTACTAGGACTTTTTGTATTCTTTTCACAATGAAAGGATATTGTTCAAATTGTAATAAGAGGAAATCTTCCTCTGACTTTCATAATCATTGTATTAATTGTAGTCAGTGTACTCGCACTAACTCCTGTTCAGTATGTGTCAATTGGGATGACAAACATTGGAAACGTGTGTCACGGTATGTGTTAGCGGGGAAAAGGCCATGCCGGTCCTTTCTCCGCAGAGTCACTCTAGTTTATCAATTTCTATTTCAGAGGAACAAGAACAGGGTGATGTTTCCGTGATGTCTTCCAAAAGTGTGCCTCCGTCGTCACAGTTAAATGAAGAGCTAGCGGCAAAAGTGCTCATGGAAATACGTCAATTGCCTAAGAGGTCCCTAGTAGGATTGACAGCGTTGGCGTCCGCTAGCTCACCCGGTGTAGCGTCCATTCATCGAATGGTTCGGCAGCCGGGTTCGTCCATTGCGGTCCAGGAAGGAGATTTGGGTGATGCGAGCACTATAAATAGACAAAGTGCACACCCAGTGACGACGGATCAGAGGAGAGAATGGAGGAAGCCTATTAGTCCGGTTCCTAGATCCTCCAGGTCCATCCGGGCTGCGAGCGAGAGAGGTCCCTCTCTCGTACAACAACATCTGGGACCAGATGTTGTGGTACAAAACGTTTTGCATTCGAAGCATACGTCCGCCGCTTGGGACGCTCCGTTATATAGACAGTCCGGAGAGACTGTCGATAAGGCTTCCTCATCCTCACGGCAGCGCACACGACTGCACCTTGGCTACGTGACCACGGACATCCAGCCAGCTTCGCCAATCAGGGATTCCACGGCGACCAGTTCATGCCATCCGGTAGCCAGGAACACGAGGCCTGTAGACTCTGGACGTTCGCATAAGAGAAGTATGCAGGAGTCAATGTACACGGAGCTTCCAGCGGCAAAGCAACGTAAGACCGCTACTCCACAGGCCTCAGTTATGGACGTGCTATCCCAAACAGCACAACTTATTGCAGCATCCCAGCAAACGACAGAATGTCTGTCGGATCAGGAATTGTCCGACGACGCTGGGTCGGTTCGCTCTGCTGAAGCATCAGGTACGGACGACCGAGAACTTCATAGGGTCTGACAGGATGGCGAAAGGGATTCGGAGGATTTGGAGCTTTCCCTTTCGGAACAACATAAAGCTGCCGTAGATTTCATCCGGCATTATCTTCCAGAGGTTGTTCCGTCGGACCAGAATGCTGCGATGCCGGATAAGAGACTGATAGCGTCATTGGACACAGAATTTTTTGATCGGTTCAGGGACATCATCCCTGAGTTTTCGACACAGTCCAATAATGTCACAAGAACATTTGAATTATTGAACGACGCTATATATAAACTTGCTACCAAAACAGGAAAGTCTGGTTTCTTGTCCGCAAATGCTCTAAATCTGCCTTTCATCAATTCAAGGAATAAATTTGAAACGGCAGGACAGTGCATGCCGAGAGTTCCTCTGCGTCTAGACGACGAGGCTGAAGACTTGGAATTGTCTATACCGTCGTCTATGTCAATTCCAACCACGAAGTTGAAAACAACAATAATGTCTAACAGAGTTAACTTAGACGCTTTATCATACGCAGACCACCTTACTAAGGCGTTATCATTACGTCTTCAAGGGAAAGAATTCCAGGATGTACAATCCTCATTGAGACTTCTTTCAAGGGCAGTAGATTATTCCACGTATAACTCCACCCTTTCAGTGGCAAACCTGGAGTTGGTTAGACGTGACGCAGCCCTAGCTACATCCACACGCGTGGATAGTAAGGTGAAGAACTCTCTCAGAGTCGCTTCGGTCTCCGGAGAGCTTCTCTTCGACGGCAAGCTTTCAGCAATCTATGATAAGATAACTAAGAAAGCTTCGGATTCTCTGCTATTCAAATCCGCTTCCAAAAAGTCGGATACAGCAGAAAAGAGTAAGACAGGCGCTTCTGGGACAAGTACGTCCAAGAGAAGTTTCTATAGAGGTTCTTATACATCCTCTAGGTCTTATTCTAGAGACCGTCAAGGCAGCGACTCATGTACGGGACGTTATTCTGGCCGAGACAACCGGTCAGACATCCCTAGGTCGACGGGATGAGGTGCGGGTCGTGGAGGATGTAGTTTCTCCTTCCGCAAGCCTCACAGGTCCAGGAGGTGATGGTTTGAACCTCTATCGTTTTCCGGTAGGCGGAAGATTATCAAGTTTTATAAACGAGTGGGCGTCAATTACGGACGACCCCTGGGTCCGAGGGGTAATTTCGGAAGGACTAAGAATATCCTTCAAACGAAAGCCTCCATTAACTCGAAGTCCAAAATGGACTCAGCTTCCGTCAAATCCGCAGAAAAGAGATGCTCTTTTATCAGAAGTACAGTCTCTTCTGACGAAGAACGCGGTAGAGGTCGTAGAAGACCAGGAATCACCGGGTTTCTACAGCCATCTGTTTCTGGTTCCGAAGCTAGATGGCTCGTTCCGTCCAGTCATAGATCTGAGCTGGATAAACAAGCTGATCGTCGCTCCGAAGTTCTATATTGAGACAATTCGATCAGTCAGAGCGAGTATTCGGGTGAACGACTATGCTACAAGCATAGATCTCAAAGATGCGTACTTTCACGTCATGGTACATCCGACATTCAGAAAGTATCTACGCTTCATAGTCCTAGGAGTTGTATATCAGTTCCGAGCGATGTGCTTCGGTTTGAACCTAGCGCCCTGGGCTTTCACTCGAATAATGAACTCGGTAATGATACATTTCCGAGCTCATTCGTCTGCGGTAACGTCGGCCTACCTGGACGACATTCTTCAGAGGTACAGCAACGAGTTAACGCTTCAGAACGATGTGCAGAATCTGCTTCTATTACTCCGACGTCTCGGTTTTATAATAAACGAGGAGAAGTTGGATCTGGTGGCGTCCAAGTCATTCACTCATCTGACGCACAACAATCTCGTTCGTCTGTCGTTAACCAGAGCAAAATTAATCAGTTGTTACGCTCGCTATTGTCTTCACTCAGACAAAGTCACAGCGAGAGAGTTCATGAGACTGATAGGTCTGTGCGGAGCCGCTGCGGATCTCATTCCGATGGGGCGGTTACGCACTCGTCCTCTCTAAATTTTCTTGACTCAGAATTGGAGTGTAAAGATTCATTCGCTCGATATAGACATTCTCTTGTCAAATCAAGTGAAACAAGAGATTCAGACTTGGGCAAACATTCAGTGGTTGACTCGGGGAGTTCCACTGCAGTTGCCGGATCCGAGTTTTACGATTATGACGGATGCCAGTCAAACAGGTTGGTGTGCAACATTGATCCCAATGGATTCAAAGTGCCAGGGTTTTTGGGATCCGCAGTTTCTAGGCAAGCACACAAACATCAAGGAAATGATGTCAATTTGGCTTGCACTACGTCATTGGATGAACATTATTCAGAAAGCACATGTCCAAATCCTGTCCGACAGTACAACAGTAGTAGCGTATATCTGGAAACAGGGAGGCACTCATTCCGTTCCGTTATTCAATTTAACGGAAAGAATCCTTCTTTTTGTTCTAGAACACCAAGTTCTGTTTTCGGTCCGTCATATTCCGGGTCGTCTGAATGTATTAGCAGACTCCCTTTCACGGAAGGGTCGCTTGTTGCCGTCAGAATGGACTCTCAACAAACAGGTATTCAATCAGATTTGCTACCAATGGGAGCGGCCAATGATAGACTTATTTGCGACACAACTCAACAATTAGTTGCAGACGTATGTGTCACCATGTCCGGATCCCCGAGCATATGCAGTAGGCACTCTATCGATCTCGTGGGACGGAATGATAGGATATGCGTATCCTC
The DNA here is from genome assembly GCA_031216915.1 of Pictodentalium vernedei. Taxonomy (NCBI): domain Eukaryota; kingdom Metazoa; phylum Mollusca; class Scaphopoda; order Dentaliida; family Dentaliidae; genus Pictodentalium; species Pictodentalium vernedei. The sequence goes on from CM062290.1 coordinate 376,872,248, forward strand.
CAGCGCCGTTGATTCAGCAAATATTGCTAAAGATAAAACAATCACAATGCAAAATTCTGTTGGTAGCATCTCTGTCTCCACAGAGACCGTGGATAAATCTACTCAGATGTCTGCTGTGGGACTTACTGCGAAAACTTCCTCCACAAGAGGATCTTCTTTCGCAGGGGAAATCGCGTCCACTTCATCACAACCCACAAAGTCTCAACCTTCACGTATTTCCGTTGTGCGGTCCTTCTTGCACGGCAAGCATTTTACAGGACGAGCAGTGGACGCGATTTCTAACTGTAGGAGGACCTCCTCTTCGCTAAACTATGCGGCTAAGTGGAAGGTCTTTCGTCGTTGGTGTAGGGATCATTCTGTTGATATTTTTGATCCCTCCATACCAGACATTGCAAACTTTCTAGTATACTTGTTTGACGAGATCAAACTGCAGCCTGTTACTATTAAAGGTTATAGGTCTATGTTATCTGATACCTATGCACACCATGATAGTTTACAAATTGGATCTAATGTCTCTTTATCTAAATTAGTTAGAAACTTCTCGATAAATAGACCTAGAACCCTTAGATTAATTCCTAAATGGAATTTAGCTTGGGTTCTTCTTAAACTAAAAGAAAAGCCATTTGAGCCTCTTGAGACAGTAGAGTTCAAATTCTTGTCTTATAAGACAGCATTTCTCTTAGCTTTCTCTTCTGCTAGAAGAGTCAGTGAGCTTCATGCACTATCGGTGGATGATTCTCACTATCGTAGTGTCGGGAACACTATTACCTTTACTACTAATGTTGGATTTTTGGCTAAGAATCAGGCTCCTAATAAATATCCGGAACCTATTGTTATTAAGGCCCTTCCGTCTTCAGAAGGGCATAGGCCTTTACTCTGTCCGGTTAGAGCTTTATGTATTTATAAACAAAGATCTCAGTTTATCAGAAAGGGACGAAAACGCTTCTTTCTGTCTCTGATGCCTAATAGAAAGGACATTACGGTCCATTCTATTGCTAGATGGATTCAATTAACTATCCGTACTGCTTATGATAATCTATCTTCAACTCAGCAGTCTGTGCTTAAGATTTCGACTCATGAAGTAAGAGCTCTTTCTACATCTTGGGCTTACGGAAATAGTGTTGCTATTACAGATTTAATGAAGGCTGCATATTGGTCTCAGCCATCCACATTCACAAATTTTTATCTCAGAAATAGTGAGTCCATTTCTGGAGACCTGCATTGTTTAGGTCCGTTATCTGTTGCTCAGAATGTCGTCCACTAAACAATTGCAACTATAGTTATGCAGGCTTTCTGTTCCGGCAGTGACTCTGTCCTGCTGCCCTCTTTGCTCTGGGCTATTTGACCCAGGGCAAGGGGAAGGGGGGGGGGGGGGTGTTCCCTTATGTCACCTGCTTTATAGTGAAAAGCAAGGGGATACCTCCTCCGGAGTCAGTAATTCTGAGTCGTTACCGGGATGGTTTTAAAGTGTAAATTTAATGTTTAAATTTCATTCATGTCATATTTTTAAAGTGTAGCTCGGTGTGAAGCATTTGTATATGTCACGTGTCAAACGGGCGTTAATATACAATCCTCGGACACTTTTAAAAGAGTATAAAGAGTCTCAATTCTCTGGACTAACTTCATTTATTGGCTTACTTTAAAAATAATTAGTATAAAGGGTTATACTGGATGTTAATAGAGAACATGAATGTTATTATGCTCAATTATGGAGGGTGTTGTGTCTTTCTAATTTATCATAAAATAAGAAAGATACATGTAAAGCCTAATACTCCTTTTCTCCTCGAGGGGATGACTCTATTTTATATAGTTGAGCTTATTGGATTTTCCTCTATGTCCTAGGCCCTCCAGCTTTTTTACTATTCAGCTATGTCTGGGTCATTGGTACAGTATAAAAGTGTTAAAAAATTTATGGTAATTTATATATTTTTTATACTTACCAATGACCCAGACGGGGATGGCTCTCCCAGGAGTTGGGAACTCATACCTCCCCGCTGAGTACATAGCGCTGACCAGGCACTGCTTGTAAGAATGATATTTGGCGCCAATTTCGAGACCTCCTTGACACTGCGCATGCGCAGTGGAGGGAAAGTATGGAGGATCTTTTAGGACATGATTTTTTCGGTTTTAGATGCAAATTTTGGGGGATTGGGGGGCAAAATTTGTGTTTGGCCCTAGATTTTGAAGAGTTAGCCCCAGTTATGTCTGGGTCATTGGCAAGTATAAAAAATATATAAATTACTATAAATTTTTTAACTTTTATACTGTACCAATGACCCAGACTCAGCTGGTGCTAACTCTAAAATATTAAGGGTCAAACGCAAATTTTACCCCCAATCCCCAAAATTTGCATCTAAAACCGGAAATTACATATCCTATATGGTCCTCCATACTTTTACCCCAATGCGCATGCGCAGTGTCAAGGAGGTCTCAAAATTGCCGCCAAAAATCATTCTTTGTTTGGCCCTCAATTCAGTTACAACTGACTGATATTTGTGCTTGTATATCTCAGTTTAAATGATGCCAGATGCATAATTATGAGAGAAATGGTGGATATATGGTGAAAATAGAAGGTGGAGAGGAAAAAACAGTGGAAACAAATGTTCAGGGCTGTAACTTATAATTATTTTACGAAATTATTCATATTACCTATTTTCGAGGCATGACCTTGTTGTGGTCATTCTTGCTATGAATATTCCATTGTTTAATCAGTGTTTCCTCTCTCCCTTTCCTTTATTCTCCCATGCTTTTGGCTTATTTTTTGTAATGTTTATTACTAAAATTTCTTGGGAGTTTTTGGCTTGGTAACAGAATTATTTTCTGTTTTTTCCCCATGTTTACGTCCTCACCCCAGGGGTGTTTAGGCGTTTTGGTCTGCATCTCCCATCTGATGTTCTACAGTTCCTTCTCTGGAAGCCTCTGTTTTGCATCAGATAGTGTTTAACTTGGTAACTGATTTCGGGCTTTGTTTGTTTCAGTGCCTGGAGTCATGTTTCTGGTTTGTTGACACTTTTGCTTATTTTGACAACTGTTACTTCTGACAGTGATTACTTGTCTTCTGCTTAATTTAGTTCATAGGCAGATACATTAATATTGTCCGTAAGTGTTACATTAATTTTTCAAAATCATTAAAAAATTTTGTCCACAATTAGGCTTTTTTGGGATCCTTGGGCTCAAGGTTCCCATTGGGAACTTGGGCTCTTCTGAAAATTTTTTCCAAAATTTTCTTTTTGAAAATTATTTTCTTTTGAAATGTTATAATGAATTATAATATTTATGTATATTTATTTCAAGGGTTAGTGTGAGTAATATGACGGTGTATATTTTTTCTGGTTGGAAAAAATATTCTTCATTCGTAATGCGAGGATATCTTCCTCTTATTCACAAGTTCATTGTGTTTCTTATAGTCTATGTAGTCGCATTAATTCTTGCTCTGTGTGTGTTGATTGATATGACATCGTTGGAGACGGGTGTCACAGTATTTTATTAGCGGTGATGGGTCCATTACGGTCCTCTCTCCGTAGGGTCACTATATTCTATCTTTTTCTTTTTCAGAATTCAGAGTGATGTTTCCGTGATATCTTCAATATGTGTGTCTCCGTCGTTGCAATAGTAGGGCTAGTGGGAAGTGCTCAAGGTATTACGACAATTGCTGGGAGTTAGCTAGTTCTATCGAAGGCATTGTCGCCCGCTAGTCCACCCGATATCGCATCCATTCACCAGGGAAGAGTGGTACAGCACCCAGGTTAGTCCGTTGTGGTCCAAGGAAGCAGATTGGGTGATGCGAGCACTATAAAACTTCAGATGTGCACACCCAGCAACGACGGATCTGAGGATAGTACGGAGGAAGCCTGTCAGTCCAGTAGCTAGCTCATCCAGGTCCCCCGGACCGCGAGCGAGAGAGGCCCCCTCTCTCTTGCATCAACATCTGTGCTGCGATGTTGTTGAATGTTGTTCGCTTAGTCGGAGCTTACGTCCACTCCTCCTCCTCGGGACGCTCCGTCGCATGACAGTCCGACGCGGCTGCTATATTGGCTTCCTCATCCTTGTCAACACACACGACTGCACCTTGGCTAAGTGACCACAGATTTCCAGGGGACGTTCGCATATTATATAAATGGAGGACTGAACGTCCCTGGTGCTCCTGCTTTGCCGACCAAGGAATACACGTCAACCAGGTCACTCCATCTGCTAGCCAAGGATACGAGACCTTTCCAGTCGGGACGTTCGCATATTATATAAATGCAGGAATGAATGTCCAGGGTGCTTCCAGCGGATATTTCACGTAGGACCACGGCTCCACAGGTCTCATAGGGTAACATGAACTAGGTATTGTTACCCTGAAGTCTTTGTAAGTGTGCTTCCGTTGTCATAGTCAAATGAAGAACTAGCGGTAAAGTGCTCATACAAATATGTCAGTTGCCTAAGAGGTCCCAAGTAGGATCGACGGCGTTGGTGTCCGCTAGCTCGCCCGGTGTCGCGACCATTCACCGAATGGCTCAGCATCCGGGTTCGTCCGGTGCGGTCCAGGAAGGAGATTTGGGTGATGCGAGCACTATAAAATACAACCGAATGGCTCAGCACCCGGGTTCGTCCGTTGAGGTCCAGGAAGGAGATTTGGGTGATGCGAGCACTATAAAATACAATGTGCACACCCAATGACGACGGATACGAGGATGGTACGGAGGAAGCCTATTAGTCCGGTTCCTAGCTCATCCAGGTCCATCGGGCTGCGAGCGAGAGAGTTTCCTCTCTCGTATTACAACATCTGGGCCCAGATGTTGTGGTACAAAATGTTCCTCACTCGGAGCATACGTCCGCTGTTTGGGACAATCCGTTATATAGACAGTCCGGAGAGACTGCTCTTTCGGCTTCCTCATCCTCACGGCAGCACTCGCGACTGCACCTTGGCTACGTGACCTGTGATATTCAACCAACATCGCCGACCAGGGATTCTACGACGACCAAGTCACGCCATCCGGTAGCTCGAATAATGGACTCGGTAATGACTCATTTCCGAACTTATTCGTCTGCGATAACGTCGACCTACCTGGACAACATTCATACGGGTACGGCTATGAGTTAACACTTCAGAACTATGTGCAGAATCTGCTTCTATTGCTCCGACGTCTCGGGTTTCTTAAGTAAACGAGGAGAAGTCTGATCTGGTATCATCCAAGTCATTCAACCACCGGGGGATGAGCTTCGCAACGCACAACTTTTTCGTTCATCTGCCGTTACTCAGAACGAAATTATTCAGTTGTTGTGCTCTCCATTGTCTTTGCTCAGACAAGTCTCAGCTAAAGATCTTATGAGACTGATACGTTTAGGTGGGACTGCCGCGATTTTATTCCAATGCGGCGGTTACGCATTGGTCTTCTCCAAATTTCTTTAATTCAGTATTGGAGAGTGAAGATTCTTTCGCTCGATATGGACATCGTCTTGTCTAATCAAGTGAATAAGAGATTCAGACTTGGGCAAGTTTTCTGTGCTTAACTCAGGTAGTTCCATTGCAACTGCCAGATCCAGTTTTACAGCCTTGACGGATGCCAGTAAACAGGTTGGGTCATTTTCATTGAGTCCAACGGATTGAAGTGCCAGGGTCTTTTGATTCCGTAGTTCCTTATCAGCACTCAAACATCAAGTATGATGTCATTTTGGCTTGCGCTACGTTATTGGATAACGTAATTCAGAATGTTCATATGCTAATTCTGTCTGACAATTCGATGGTATTAGCGTATTTTCGGAATTTTAGAGGCACTCATTCCATCCTGTTATTCATGTTAACGGAATGTATCTTTCGGTTGCTACTAAAACATCAAGTTCTCCTATCAGTCCGTCATATTCCGGGCCGTCCGAACGTATTAGTGGACTCCCTTCACGGAGGGGCCGTTTGTTGCCAACAGAATCGGTTTTCAACAAACAAATTTTCAATCAGATTGCTACCATGGGGAGCAGCCAATGATCTATTATTCACGATGCATCTCAACAATTAGTTGCAGACGTATGTGTCATTATGTTTGGATCTTCGAGCGTTTGCAATAAACGCTCTATAGATCTTGTTAGACGGAATAATAAGATATACGTATCTTACAGCATTGTTGATTCAACAGATTTTGTTCTAGTGTAATTATTTCAATGCAAATTCTGTTGGTAGCTTCTCTAGCTCCACAAGACTGTGGACTATTTACTCAGGTGTCTGTTGTGGGACATGCCGTGGAAGCTTCCTCCACATTTCCTTCCATTCTGTGGTCAGATGGATTCAATCTACTGTCAGTTCTGCTTATGATTATTTCTTCATTCAGCAGTCTGTGTTTTAGTTTAAGCTCATGAAGTAAGAGTTCTTTTACTTCATGGGCTTAAGCTATTAATATGGTTATTACAGATTTAATGAGGGCTGCATATTAGTGTTAGCCCTCCATTTTCACAATTTTGTACCTGTGAATATTGAGTCCTTTTCTACAGATCTACATTGTTTAGGTCCGCTATTTTTTACTCTGAAGGTCGTCTACTAAATAATGGCAACTATGTGTGTATAGGCTTTCGGTTCCGGCAGTGACTCTGTCCTGCTGCCCTCTTTGCTCTGGAGTATTTGATCCAGGGCAAGGGAAAGGGGGGGGGGAGTGTTCCCTTAGGTCACCTGCTTTATAGTGTAAAGCAAGGGAATACCTCCTTTGGACTTAGTAATTCCGTGTCGGTTCCAAGATAATTTTAGGGTTAGCCTATGTTTACTCATCTGTGTAATATTTTTTCGTGTTAATTGGTGTGAAGCATTCATATATATCACATGATTAATTGAGCGTTAATTATACAATCCTTGAACACTTTTAAATGAGTATATAGAGTCTCATTTCTCTAGACTCCCGCATTAGTTGGCTTTCCTTAAAAAATATTAGTATAAAGGGTTATACTAGACATTTATAGACATCAATGATTGTATTGTGCTCAATTACAGAATAGTATTGTGTCTTTCTTTTTTGTTACAAATAAGAAAGATACATGTAAGACTATCTCTCCTTTTCTCCTTAAGGGGATAGGTCTGTTATAGGTAATTGAGTCTATTGGATTTTCCTTGTGTCCTAGGCCCTCCAACCTTTTTACTATTCAGCTAAGTCTGGGTCATTGGTACAGTATAAAAATGTTAAAAAATTTATAGTAATTTATATATTTTTTATACTTACCAATGACCCAGACGGGGATGGCCCTCCCATGAGTTGGGAACTCATTCCTCCCTGCTGAGTACATAACGCTTACCAGGCACTGGTTGTAAGAATGATTTTTGGTGGCAATTTCAAGACCTCCTGGACACTGCGCATGCGCAGTGGGGTAAAAGTATGGAGGACCATATACGACATGTAATTTTTGGTTTTAGATGCAAATTTTGGGGATTGGGGGGTAAAATTTGCATTTGGCCCTTAATATTTTAGAGTTAGCACCAACTAAGTCTGGGTCATTGGTAAGTATAAAAAATATATAAATTACTATAAATTTTTTAAATTTTTTCAAAAAATGTCAACAAAACCATATCATGTGACCCCTCATTGGAACGAGCTCGATGAGCTTGTTCCAAAGAGGAGTCACATGATATGGTTTTGTTGAACTTCTTTGAAAAATAGTATTTTTTTTAGCTGTTGAATTTGCATATTACGCGGGCGGATGTGGCTGATTTGTTGGGTAAAGGGTTAAACCATATCATGTGACCCCTGATTGGATGAGCTATTTGTGCTCGTTCCAGTGAAGGATCACTTGATATGGTTTTGTTGAAATTTTATGAAAAATTTGAAATAATAATATTTAAAGTAATGAATTTTGATATCATTTGCATTGGGTAAAGGGTGAAAGTAATGAGCACATGGTAAATTTGGTATTTTCCCATAACCCTTTACCTAACCTGAAAAGCAGACGACACTTGCAAAAATAATTCTTGAATAACTATTTTTTTTCATTTTTTGTCTCAAAAACATAGGTTATGACCCCTCGTTGGAACGAGCTCGATGAGCTCGTTCCAGCGAGGGGTCCTAACCTATGTTTTTGAGACAAAAAATGAAAAAAATAATGAAAATTAATTGTCGATTTTTGAGAATATCGCTGGCCAGTTTTGGCCGTTACGTTGGGTAAAGGGTTAATTTACTTAGTGATTTGTTAATGTTATAAATTCAGTAATGTTTACAGGTAAACTCAAGTATGATGATTTACTTCTAAGCAGCGCAGGTGTGTGATATGAATTGTTCAGGACTTATATTTCGATGAGAATCCGAGAATCGATTCGCACAAAGATTCGCGCAATAAAACCGGCGAGAATCCATGTAGATTCTTGCTGCACCTCTGCTAGGATGCACGTGAAAAACATTGAGTCAATTTAACCCTTTAACTAACACAGCGGCAACAAATTAACCAATAGAAGGCTAACATGACCTGAAATATCCTGACACTTTGCCAATAAAATCTTACAAATATGGCTGTCATTGGAACCGGCTCATTGAGCCGGTTCCAACGACAGCCATATTTGTAAGATTTTATTGGTAAATATTGTTCGTTTAATTATATTTTTATACTGTACCAATGACCCAGACATAGCTGGTGCTAACTCTTAAAAATATAGGGCCAAACACAAATTTTGCCCCCCAATCCCCAAAATTTGCATCTAAAACCAAAGAAAACATGTCCTGAATGGCCCTCCATACTTCACCTCTACTGTGCATGTGCAGTGTCAAGGACGTCCCGAAATTGGCGCCATTAATCATTCTTTGTTTGGCCCTTCATCAGTTAACATCTGACTGATCTTTGTGCTTGTAAATCTCAGTTTAAATGATGCCAGACACATAAATATTAGAGAAATGGTGATTCTAAGGAGGATATAGAAGGAGGAGAGGAAAAATGAGTGACAGAAAATTATCAGGGCTGTAACTTAAAATTTTTTAATGAAATTATGTTAAGTTACCTATTTTCGAGGCAACAGCCTGTTGCGGTCATTCTTGTTATCAAGTTACACTGCTTGTTCAGTGTTTTCCTCTCTCCCTTTCCCTTAAGTCCCCTCTTGCTATTCTCCCATGCTTTTGGCATATTTTCTTCAATATTATTACTAAAATTTCTTGGGAGTTTTAGCTAGATAACTGAATGAATTCTGTTCTTTTCCCCATGTTTACGTCTTCACCTATGGGTGGTTAGGCGTAGTGTTCTGCATCTACCATCTGATGTTCTGCAGTTTCTTCCCTGGAAGTCTCTGTTTTGCATCAGATAGTGTATTATTGGTAACTGATTTCGGGCCTGGGTGCCTGGAGTCTTCTTCTGGTGTGTTTACACTTATTGTTTACATTTACAACAGCCCTCTGTGTGAGGGGGGATTTCTTGAAAATAATATCTTGATGTTCATTTAATCATAACTAGATACATTATTATTGTTCGTAAGTGTTGCATAAATTGTTTAAAATATTTTTAGAATTTTTGTCCACACTTAGGCTTGGGATCCATTGGGGCTCATCGTTACTTTTCAGAAACTTGGGCTGTTCTGAAAAAATATTTTTTCAAAATTTTTTGATTTCAATTATTTTTTCTATGTTAATGGATCATGTTATTATGTATTTTGATTGTCAGGGGTTGGTGCGAGTACTAGGACTTTGTTTTCTTTTCACAATGAAAGGATATTGCTCAATTGTAATAAGAGGAAATCTTCCTCTGACTTTCATAATCATTGTATATGTAGTCAGTGCACTCGCACTAACTCCTGTTCTGTATGTGTTAATTTCGATGACAACATGGGAAGCATGTGTCACAGTATGTTAGTGGGGAATTGGCCATTCTGGTCCTTTCCCCGCAGGGTCACTCTACTTTATCAATCTCTAGTTCAGACGATCAGGAACAGGGTGATGTATCCGTGATGTCTTCCAAAAGTGTGCCTCCGTCGTCACAATTAATGAAGAGCTAGCGGAAAAGTGCTCATGTAAATACGTCAATTGCCTAAGAGGACCCTAGTAAGTTCGACGGCCTTTGACGTCCGCTAGCTCGCCCGGGGTAGCGTCCATTCATCGAATGGTTTGGCAGCCGGGTTCGTCCGTTGCGGTCTAGAAGGAGTTTTGGGTGATGCGAGCACTATAAATCAACCAAATGCACACCCAGTGACGGCGGATTAGAGGAGAGAACGGAGGAAGCCTTTTAGTCCGGTTCCTAGCTCGTCCAGGTCCATCCGGACTGCGGGCGAGAGAGGCTCCTCTCTCGTACAACAACATCTGCCCCAGATGTTGTGGTACAAAATGTTACGCATTCGGAGCATACGTCCGCCGCTCGGGATGCTCCGATATATAGTCAGTCCAGAGCGACTGTCAATAAGGCTTCCTCATCCTCATGGTAGCGCACACGACCGCTCTTGGCTACGTGACTTCGGATATCCAGTCAGCTTCGCCAATCAGAGAATCATCGGCGACCAGGTCACACCATCCGGTAGCCAGGGACATGAGGCCTGCAGACTCCGGACGTTCGCATAAGAAAGTGTGCAGGAGTCAACGTACACAGAGCTTCCAGCGGCAAAGCATCGTAAGACCGCTACTGCACAGGCCTCGGTGACGGACGTGCTATCCCAAATAGCACAGCTTATCGCAGCATCCCAGCAACGACAGAATCTCTGTTGCATTATGTATTATCCGATGATGCTGGGTCGGGACGCTCCGCGCAAGCAGGTACGGACGTCCGAAAATTTCATCCGGTCCGACGGGATGCCGAAAGGGATTCGGAGGATTTCAAGCTTTCCCTTTCGGAACAACATGAGCTGCTGTGTATGTCATCTGACTTTATCTTCTAGAGGTTCTTTCGTCGGACCAGAATGCTGCGATGCCGGATAAGAAACTGATAGTGTCGGTGGACACAGAAATTTTTGGTTCCGTTCAGGGCCATCGTCCCTCAGTTCCGACACAGTCCAATAATGTCACACAAACTTTCGAATTATTGAACAACGCTATATATATTATTATATGCTTGCTATTAACAATCATGTCTGGTTTCTTGTTCGCAAAGTTACTGAGATGTCTTTCAAAAGTGTGCCTCTGTCGTCATAGTTAATGAAGAGCTAGCGGCAATAAGTGCTCATGGAATACGTCAATCGCCTAAGAGGTCCCTAGTAGGATCGACAGAGTTGACATTCGCTTGCTCACCCGATGTAGCGTCCATTCATCGAATGGTTCGGCAGTCGGGTTCGTTCGTTGCGGTCTAGGAAGGAGTTTTGGGTGATGCGAGCACTATAATAGACTTTAGTACACACCCAGTGACGACGGATTAGAGGACAGATCGGATGAAGCCTGTTAGTCCGGTTCCTAGCTCGTCCAGGTCCGTCCGGGCTGCGAGCGAGAGAGGTCCCTCTCTCGTACAACAACATATGGGACCGGATGTTGTGGTACAGATATTTCGCATTCGGAGCATATGTCCGTCGCTTGGGACGCTCCGTTATATTGACAGTCCGAGAGACTGTCGATAATGCTTCCTCATCCTTACAGCAGCGCACATGACCGCACATTGGCTACGTGACCTCGAGTATCCAGCCAGCTTCGTCATTCAGTGATTCCACGGCAAACAGGTCATGCCATCCGGTAGCCAAGGGACACGAGGCCTATACACTCCGTTCGCTCGCATAATAGAAGTATGCACGGGGTAACTAACACGGAGCTTCCAGCGGCAATGCATCGTAAGACCGCTTCTCCACAGGCCTCAGTGACGGACGTGCTATCCAAAATAGCACAGTTTATCACAGCATCCCAGCAAACGACAAATTCTCAGTCGGATCAGGAATAATCTGACGGCGCTGGGTCGGTGCGCTCCGCTGTTGCATCAGGTTCGGACGACCGAACACTTTATAGGGTCCGACAGGATGGCGAAAGGGATTCGGACGATTTCGAGCTTTCCCTTTCGGAACAACAGAAGCTGCCATACATTTCTTCCGGCATTATCTTCCAGAGGTTGTTCCGTCGGACTACATTGCTGCGATGCTGGATAAGAGACTAATAGCGTCATTGGACACGGAGTTTGAATCGGTTCAGGGACATTGTCCCTGACTTACCGACACAGTCCAATAATGCCTTTAGAACATTCGAATTATTTAACGACGCTATATATAAGCTTGCTACCAAGCATGATAGTCTAGTTTCTTGTCCGCAATGCTCTATTCTGCCTTTTTTCAATTCTAGGAAATAATTTATATTGGCAGAACAGGGCATACCGAGAGTTCATATGCGTCTAGACGGCGGTGCTGAAGACTCGGAATTATCTTTTTCGCCGTCTATGTCAATTCCAACCACGATGTTGGAAACGACTATGATGTCTAATAGACTTAACTTAGACGCTTTATCATACGTAGACCACCTTACTGAGGCGTTATCATTACGTCTTCAAGAGAAAGAATTTCAGGATATGATTCTTAATGAGATTTCTTTCAAGGGCAGTAGTTTTTCCACGTATAACTCTGCCCTTCAGTGGTAACCTGGAGTTGGTTAGACGTGACGCAGCCCTGGCTACATCCACGCGCGTGGATAGTAAGGTGAAGAACTCTCTCAGAGTCGCTTCGGTCTCGGAGAAGCTTCTCTTCGACGGCAACTTTTCTGCAATCTATGAATTGCTCGATATACACGTTCTCTTGTCTATCAAGTGTAGCAAGAGATTCAGACTGGGGCAAACATTCGGTGGTTGACTCAGAGAGTGCCACTGCAGTTGCAGGATCCGTGTTTTATGATTATGACGGATGCCAGTCAAACAGGTTGGGGTACAATATTGATCCCAACGGATTCGAAGTGCCAGGGTCTTTGGGTTCCGCAGTTTCTAGGCAAGCACTTAACTTCCAGGGAATGATGTTATTTAGGCTTGCACTATGTCATTGGATGAACATTATTCAGAAACGCATGTCCAAATCCTGTCCGTTAATACGACAGTAGTTGCGTATCTCCGGAACCAGGGAGGCACTCATTCGATTCTGTTATTCAATTTAACGGAAAGAATCCTTCTGTTTGTTATAGTACACCAAGTTCTGCTTCGGTCCGTCATATTCCGGGTCGTCTGATTGTATTAGCAGACTCCCTTTCACGTAAGGGTCGCTTGTTGCCGTCAGAATGGACTCTCAACAAACAAGTATTCAATCAGATTTGCTATCAATGGGAGCGCCCAATGATAATTTATTTGCGACACAACTCACTATTCAATTGCAGACGTATGTGTTTCCATGTCCGGATCCCTGAGCTTATGTTGTTAACGCTCTATTGATCTAATAGGACGGAATGATAGGATACGCGTATCCTCCAGCGCTGTTGATTCAGCTAGTATTGCTAAGATAAACATCCACAATACAATTCTGTTGATAGCATCTCTGTCTTCACAGAGAACGTGGGTAAATTTACTCAGGTGTCTACTGTGGGACTTACCGCGAAACTTCCTCCATGAGAGGATCTTCTTTCGCTGGGGAAATCGTGTCAACTTCATCACAACCCGCAAGGTCTCAACCTTCACGTATTCCGTTGTGTGGTCCTTCTTGCACGGCAAGCATTGTACAGGACGAGCTATGGACGTGATTTATTACTGTAGGAGAACCTCTTCTTCGCTATACTATGCAGCTAAAGTGGAGGCTCTTCCGTCGTTGGTGTAGGGATCATTATGTTGATGTTTTTGATCCCTCCATACTAGACATTGCAACTTTCTAGTATACTTGTTTGACAAGATCAACTGCAGCCTGTTATTATTAAGGTTATAGGTCTATGTTATCTCATACCTATGCACTCTATGATAGTTTACAATTGAGTCTTATGTCTCTTTATCTAAGTCATTTAGAAACTTTTCGATAAATAGACCTAGAATCCTTAGATTAAATTCCTATACGGAATTTAGCTTCGGTTCTTATTTACCTAAGTAATCATTTGAGCCTTTGAAAACAGTAGTTTTCAAATTCTGACCTTTTAAGACAGTAATTCTCTTAGTCTTCTCTTCTTCTGAAGAGTCAGTGAGCTTCATGCACTATCGGTGGACGATTCTCACTTTCGTAGTATCGGAAACACTATTTCCTTTACTACTAATGTTGGATTTTTGGTTAAGAATCAGGCTCGTAATAAATATCCGGAACCTATTGTTATTAAGGTCCTTCCGTCTTCGTACGGGCATAGGCCTTTACTCTGTCCGGTTAGAGTTTACGTATTTATAAACAGATATCAGTTTATTAGTAAGGACGTAAGCTTCTTCTGTCTTTGATGCCTAATAGAAGGACATTACGCTCCATTCTATTGCTAATGGATGCAATTAACTATCGGTACTGCTTATGGTATATCATTAACTCAGCAGTTTGTGCTTGAGATTTCGGCTCATGAAGTAAGAGCTCTTTCTACATCTTGGGCTTACATTAATAGTGTCGCTATTATAGATTTTATGAAGGCTGCACATTGGGCTCAGCCATCCACACTCATGAATTTTTATCTCAAATATTGAGTGCATTTCTGGAGGCCTCCATTGTTAGGTCTATTATCTACTGCTCAGAATGTCATTCACTTAACAGTTGCTACTATAGCTAGGTAGGCTTTTTGTTCCGGCAGTGACTCCGTCCTGCTGCCCTCTTCTCTCTGGGCTATTTGACCCAGGGCAAGGAGAAGAGGGGGGGGGAGGGTGTTCCCTTGGGTCACCTGTTTTATTATGAAAACAAGGGGATACCTCCTCCGGAGTTAGTAATTCTGAGCTGTTGCTGGAATGGTTTTTAAGTGATAAGTTTAAAAATTCATTCAGGTCATAGTTTTTAAAGTATAGCTTTTGAATATATATCACGTGTCAAACGGGTGTTATTATACAATCCTCAGACACTTTTAAGGAGTATAAAGAGTCTCTATTCTCTGGACTAACTTTATTTATTGGCTTACTTTAAAAATTATTAGTATAAGGATTATACTGGATATTAATAGAGTACATGGATGTTATGATGCTCAATTATGGAAGGTGTTGTGTCTTTCTAATTTATCATAAATAAGAAAGATACATGTAATGCCTAATACTCCTTTTCCCCTCGAGGGGATGACTCTATTTTATATAATTGAGCTTATTGGAATTCCCTCTATGTCCTAGGCCCTCCAGCCTTTTTACTATTCAGCTATGTCTGGGTCATTGGTACAGTATAAAAATGTTGAAAAATTTATAGTAATTTATATATTTTTTATACTTACCAATGACCCAGACGGGGATGGCCCTCCCAGGAGTTGGGAACTCATACCTCCCAGCTGAGTACATAGCGCTTACCAGGCACTGGTTATAAGAATGATTAATGGCGCCAATTTCGGGACGTCCTTGACACTGCGCATGCGCAATAGAGGTGAAGTATAGAAGGCCATTCAGGACATGTTTTCTTTGGTTTTAGATGCAAATTTTGGGGATTGGGGGGCAAAATTTGTGTTTGGCCCTATATTTTTAAGAGTTAGCACCAGCTATGTCTGGGTCATTGGTAAGTATAAAAAATATATAAATTACTATAAATTTTTTAACTTTATCATTTATTTATTATTTATTGTTTAAAAATTATCAAATTTAGTTTTAAAAATTAAAAAGGTGTGTTGGGTAAAAGGTTAACATGTGTTATCAGTATACAACAGTATACAACAGTGGTTCATCCATGGTGGCGTCAAGGGATCCTGGGACACTCATAGTAGGTATGTATTCTCGCAACCATTTTCACGAGAATCCAAATGGATTCTCACAAATTTAGACAAAATATAAGCCCTGATTGTTGACATTAAGATACTTTGCTTGTTTCCAACTTAGTGACAAGATATTAACCCTTAAGGGTCAAATTACGACTTTGATCACCTTTTTGCTGCAGAACAGGTGCCCTAACATGCAGTCTTTTGGTTAACTCATACAGCCCATCATAAATTTTTAATTCTGAATTGTCCTAATTTGATATCATGTTGTTTGTTTGATGACATGGTGACAGGTAATATGACATTATTTGACTTATTATTAACTTATTCTTTGTATTTTGGGGTATCTTCAGGAAGAAATTTTAGATGAACTCCAGTGTTTGAAGGATGTAAATCCATCAGGACTTTTTCTGCAATTGACAGAAAAGCATGGAGACGAGCGACATAAAACACTTGTTCGAAAAATCAATCATCTTATTGGAAGAGGTACGTGCACAGATATTATAAACATAAAAAACTTGTTTGAAAAATCAATCATCTTATTCGAAGAAGTACGTGTACAGATATTAAACCGAATTGTAAGAGTTTGTGTTTGAATTTGTTTCTTCAAACCCATGGGCCCAGGGCTTTCAGATTGCAGCTAGGACCATGATTACAGTACTTAATCCTTATAATTGGGATTTTTTTTTTTTTTTTTTTTTTTTTTTTTCTCAATGAAAACCAATTTTCTGTTGTAAGAAGTTGTGTTAAAGAAATTTTTAGCTCACCTTTTTCAAAGAAGTGCTGAGCTTAAATGGCTCATGTGGTGACTCTGGCGGCATCAGCGTCTGGCGAACATGTCTAGTTTTATAAGAGTTTGTTCCTGTTTTTGGTTGACTTGGTCAATTTTAGGTTTTAAAAGTTTGTGTTTTAAGTTGTGTTTCTATGTATCTTTCCATGTGATTAATATTGTAGACTTGAGTTACTGAATTCCACTGCAGTAATATTTAACTCATTATAACATTATCCAAACCTCATCCTGTGAATTTTTTTCAGTTCCACCTATAATTGTCAGCCCAAACTAAGTAAAATTCTAGTTATAAGAATTAGTGTTCAGGTCACCTTTTGTACAGATTGTGGGGCCTTTACTTCTTGTTAGGTCACACAGAGTAGATCTTCTGTTTCTCAAACCATTATTTGTAAAATTGCATGCGGGTGAGTGGTTTTTCATTTTATTTTTTATTTCTGTAAGTATTTCTTTGCTATCAAAAGTTCATGCTCTTGGTTTATGTTTTAGGCCTCATAGTCTTCGGAATAGCATGGGTGGTGGTGTATTCGGCCCTTGGGTGCAAAAAGGCTTTGCAATGCATTGCAAAGCTTTCTTGCACTCAAGGGGCAAATTCATCAGTCTTTTTAATTTGGGTAAAATATCAGGCATAAACCATTTAATTTTGATTTTTTTTAAAGTTTACATTGGTTATAAAAAGAGAGCATGCTGCAGCCAAAACGATCATGCGGGAGGGCCTGAGAAACAGATTTTTAATTTTTTTAGGCCTTACTGTGTATATTTTTATACTGTACCAATGACCCAGACTTAGCTGGTGCTAACTCTAACAAAACCAGGGCCAAACACAAATTTTGCCCCCCAATCCCCAAAATTTGCATCCAAAACCAAAAGAAATCATGTCCTATAGGACATCCATACTACGCCCCCACTGCGCATGCGCAGTGTCAAGGACGTCCCGAAATTGGCGCCAATTATCATTCTCTGTTTGGCCCTTCATCAGTCAACATCTCACTGATCTTTGTGCTTGTAAATCTCAGTTTAAAGGATGCCAGACACGTAATTTTTGGAGAAATGGTGATTCTGAGGAGGATATAGAAGGAGGAGAGGAAAAAGGAGTGACAGAAAATAATCAGGGCTGTACTTAAAATTTTTTTATGAAATTATGTTAAGTTGCCTATTTTCGAGGCATGGGCCTCTTGTTGTCATTCTTGCTAAAATGTTGCACTGCTTATTCAGTGTTTCCTCTCCCCTGGCCTTCTAAGTCCCCCCTTGCAATTCTCCCATGCTTTTGGCATATTTTTGAGAAAGTTCATTTCTAAAATTTTCCTGGGAGAGTTGCTTGGTTACAGAATGTTTTCTGTTATTTTCCCCATAGTTACGTTTTCACCCATGGGTGTATAAACGTTGTGTTCTGCATCTTCCATCTGATGTTCTGCAGATTCTCCCCTGGGAGTCTCTGTCTTGCGTCAGATAGAGTGTAATTTTGATGACTGATTTCGGGCCAGTTTTTTCAGTGCCTGGAGTCATGTTTTCTGGTGTTTTACACTGTTTGTTTACATTGGCAACAGCCTTTTTTGAGGGGGGCTGTTTGCCTTTGGTGTAGTTTATCTCACTATAAGATACATTTATATTATCCGTAATTGTCTCATTAATTATTTAATATAAATTTAAAATTTTTGACCACACTTTGCCATCGGATCCATCGGGGCTCAACGTTACTTTTCAGAAACTTGGGCTTCGCTGAAAAAATATTTTTTCAAAATTATTTTGATTTGCAATTGTTTTTTCATTTATTAATGGATCATGTTATTATGTATCTTTGTGTCAGGGGTTTGTGCGAGTAACTAGGACTTGTTTTTGACTTTTCACAATGAAAGGATATTGTTCAAATTGTAATGGGAAGAAATCTTCCTCTGACTTTCATGATCATTGTATTAATTGTAGTCAGTGTTCTCGCACTAATCCCTGTTTTATATGTCAATACAGGGATGACAAACATTGGAAATGTGTGTCACGGTATGTTGTTACTGGAGAAAGGGCTATGCCGGCTCTTTCTCCGCAAGGTCACTCTACTCTCCCAGTTTCTATTTCAGAGGAACAAGAACAGGGTGATGTTTCCATGTTATCTTCTGCAAGTGCGCTTCCGTCGTCACAAATGAATTCAGAGCTAGCGGCAAAAGTGCTCATGGAGATTAAACAAATGTCGTCCGCTAGCTCGCCTGGTGTAGCGTCCATTCACCGAATGGTTCGGCAGCCGGGTTCGTCCAATGCGGTCCAGGAGGAAATGTTGGGTGATGCGAGCACTATAAACATTCAATGTGCACACCCAGTGACGGCGGATAGTAAGCGAGATCGGAGGAAGCCTTTGAGTCCGGTTCCTAGCTCGTCCAGGTCCAGCCGGGCCGCGAGCGAGAGAGGCCCCTCTCGCGTACAACTACATCTGGGACCAGATGTTGTGGTACAAAATGTGTCGCAAGTGGAGCATACGTCCGTCGCTCGGGACGCTCTATTGTATAGGCAGTCCGTGGAGACCGCTAAGGCTTCTTCTTCTCGTCAGCGCACACGACCGCACCTTGGCTGCGTGACCGCCGATATCTTACCAGCTTCTCCGATCAAGGATTCTTCGGCGACCAGGTCACACCATCCGTCAGTCAGGGACACGAGGCCGATGGACTCCGGACGTTCGCATAGAAAAAGTATGCGGGAGCCATCTGATGCGGAGCTGCCCTCGGCGAAGCAGCGAAAGACTGCGCCTCCGCAGGTCTCGATGCCGGACATTCTTGTGCAGGTAGCACAGCTTATTGCAGCATCCCAGCAGCCGACAGAAACGGTGTCGGATCGGGAATTATCCGACGGCGCTGGGTCGGTATGCTCCGCCGAAGCATCGGGGACGGACGACCGGGAGCATCATGAGGTCCGACCGGATGGTGAAAGGGATACGGATGATTTGGAGCTATCCCTTTCGGAACAACATAAAGCTGCCGTGGATTTCATCCGGCACTTTCTCCCTCAAGTTGTTCCGTCGGGCCAGACTGCTGCGGTTCCGGACAAGAGGATTATAGCGTCATTGGACTCTGAATTTTTTGAGCGGTTCAGGGACATCGCTCCCGAGTTTCCGTCGCAGTCCAATAATGTTGCAAGAACATTTGAATTATTGAACGACGCTATATTTAAACTTGCTTCCAAGACGGGGAAGCAGGTTTCTTGTCCACCAATACTCTCAACCTGCCTTTCATTAATGCAAGGAATAAATTCGACACGGCAGGGCAGGGTATTCCGAGAGTTCCTCTGTGTATGGACGACGAGGCGGAAGACTTAGAGCTATCATTACCGTCGTCGGCTTCTATTCCAACCGCGGTGTTGGAAACAGCTATTTCGTCTAACAGAGCCAATTTAGATGCCTTATCTTACACAGATCATCTTACTAAGGTGTTATCACTGCGCCTTCAAGGGAAAGAATTTCAGGATATACAATCCTCTTTAAGACTTCTTTCAAGGGCAGTAGCTTATTCCACGTGTAACTCTGCCCTTTCAGTGGCAAACCTGGAGTTGGTTAGACGTGACGCAGCCCTAGCTACATCCACACTCGTGGATACTAAGGTGAAGAACTCTCTTAGAGTCGCTTCGGTCTCCGGAGAACTTCTCTTTGACGGCAAGCTTTCTGCTATTTATGATAAAATTACAAAGAAAGCTTCGGATTTTCTGTTGTTCAAATCTGCTTGTAAGAAGTCGGATACGGCAGACAAGAATAAGACAGGCACTTCTGGGTCTAATGCGCCCAAGAGAGGTTCCTATAGAGGTTCCGGTGCGTCCTCTTGGTCTTATTCGAGAGACCATCAGGGTAGCGACTCTCATTCGGGACGTCCTTCGGGCCGGGACAACCGGTCGGACGCCCCGAGGTCGACGGGACGAGGTGCGGGTCGTGGAGGACGTGGGTTCTCCTACCGCAGGCCTCGCAGGTCCAGGAGGTGATGGCTTAAACCTCTATCGCGTACCGGTTGGCGGAAGGTTGTCGAGCTTTTCACAAGAATGGGCATCGATTACGGACGACCCTTGGGTGAGAGGAGTGACTTCGGAAGGCCTAAAGATATCCTTCAAACGAAAGCCTCCATTAACTCGAAGTCCAAAGTGGACTCAACTTCCGTCAAATCCGCAGAAAAGAGACGCTCTATTATCAGAGGTGCAGTCTCTTTTAATGAAGAACGCGGTAGAGGTCGTAGAAAACCAGGAGACTCCGGGATTCTACAGCCATCTGTTTCTGGTTCCGAAACCAGACGGCTCGTTCCGTCCAGTCATAGATTCGAGCTGGATAAACAAGCTGATCGTCGCTCCGAAATTTTATATGGAGACGATTCGGTCGGTCAGAGCGAGTATTCGGGTGAACGATTATGCAACAAGCATAGATCTCAAAGATGCGTACTTTCACGTCATGGTACATCCGACATTCAGAAAGTATCTACGCTTCGCAGTCCTAGGAGTGGTGAATCAATTCCGGGCGATGTGCTTCGGACTGAATCTAGCACCCTGGGCTTTCACTCGGGTAATGAACTCGGTAATGATCTATTTCCGAGCTCATTCGTCTGCGGTAACGTCGGCCTACCTGAACGACATTCTTCAGAGGTATGGCAACGAGTTAACGCTTCAGAACGATGTTCAGAATCTACTTCTATTGTTCCGACGTCTCGGTTTTATAGTAAACGAGGAGAAGTCGTATCTGGTGCCGTCCAAGTCATTCACTCATCTGGGAATGAGCTTCGAGACGCACAACAATCTCGTTCGTCTGCCGTTAACCAGAGCGAAATTAGTCAGTTGTTACGCTCGCTATTGTCTGCACGCAGACAAAGTCACAGCGAGAGAATTTATGAGACTGATAGGTCTCATTCCGATGGGGCGGTTACGCACGCGTCCTCTCCAAATTTTCTTGACTCAGAATTGGAGTGTGAAAATTTATTCGCTCGACGTAGACGTTCTTTTGTCAGATCAAGTGAAACAAGAGATTCAGACTTGGGCAAACATACAGTGGTTAACTCAGGGAGTTCCGCTGCAGTTGCCGGATCCGAGTTTTACCATTATGACGGATGCCAGTCAAACAGGTTGGGGTGCATCATTGATCCCAACGGATTCGAGATGCCAGGGTCTTTGGGATCCGCAATTCCTGTGCAAGCACATAAACATCAAGGAAATGATGTCAATTTGGTTTACGTTACGTCATTGGATGGACATTATTCACAATGCTCATGTCCAAATCCTATCCGACAATACGACAGTAGTGGCGTATATACGGAATCAGGGAGGCACTCATTCAGTTCCATTGTTCAATCTAACAGAAAGAATCCTTCTGTTTGCGCTAGAACATCAGGTTCTTCTTTCGGTCCGTCACATACCGGGTCGTCTGAATGTGCTAGCAGACTCCCTTTCACGAAAGGGTCGCTTGTTGCCGTCGGAGTGGACTCTCAACAAACAAGTATTCAATCAGATTTGCTACCAATGGGAACGGCCAATGATAGACTTATTTGCGACACATCTCAACAATCAGTTGCAGACGTATATGTCTCCGTGTCCGGATCCAAGAGCATTTGCAGTAGACGCTCTGTCGATCCCTTGGGACGGAATGATAGGATGTGCGTATCCTCCAGCGCCGTTAATTCAACAAGTATTGCTAAAGATAAAACAATCTCAATGCAAGATTCTGTTGATAGCATCTCTGTCGCCACAGAGACAGTGGATAAATCTACTCAGGTGTCTGTTGTGGGTCCTACCACGAAAGCTTCCTCCACGGGAGGATCTTCTTTCGCAGGGGAAATCGCGTCAACTCCATCACAACCCGCAAGGTCTCAACCTTCACGTTTTTCCATTGTGCGGTCCTTCTTGCATGGCAAGCACTTTACAGGACGAGCAGTGGACGCGATTTCTAACTGTAGGAGGACCTCCTCTTCGCTAAACTATGCGGCTAAGTGGAAGGTTTTTCGTCGTTGGTTTAGGGATCATTCTGTAGATATTTTTGATCCCTCTATACCAGACATTGCAAACTTTCTAGTATACTTGTTTGACGAAATCAAACTGCAGCCTGTTACTATTAAGGGTTATAGGTCTATGTTATCTGATACCTATGCACATCATGATAGTTTACAAATTGGATCTAATGTCTCTTTATCTAAGTTGGTTAGAAACTTCTCGATAAATAGACCCAGAACTCTTAGATTAATTCCTAAATGGAATTTAGCTTGGGTTCTTCTTAAATTGAAGGAAAAGCCATTTGAACCTCTTGGGACAGTAGATTTCAAATTCTTATCTTATAAGACAGCTTTTCTCTTAGCTTTCTCTTCTGCTAGAAGAGTCAGTGAGCTTCATGCACTGTCGGTGGATGATTCTCACTATCGTAGTGTCGGGAACACTATCACCTTTACTACTAATTTGGGTTTTTTAGCTAAGAATCAGGCTCCTAATAAATATCCGGAACCTATTGTTATTAAGGCTCTTCCGTCTTCAGACGGGCGTAGGCCTTTACTCTGTCCTGTTAGAGCGTTACGTATCTATAAACAGAGATCTCAGTTTATCAGAAAGGGACGGAAACGTTTCTTTCTGTCTTTGATGCCTAATAGAAGGGACATTTCGGTCCATTCTATTGCTAGATGGATTCAATTAACTATCCGTACTGCTTATGAGAGTTTATCTTTTCTTCTCAGCAGTCTGTGCTTAAGATTTCCGCTCATGAAGTAAGAGCTCTTGCTACTTCTTGGGCTTATGCTAATAGTGTTGCTATTACAGATTTAATGAAGGCTGCTTATTGGTCTCAGCCATCCACATTCACGAATTTTTATCTCAGAAATATTGAGTCCATTTCTGGAGACCTGCATTGTTTAGGTCCGTTATCTGTTGCTCAGAATGTCGTCCACTAAACAGTTGCAACTATAGTTATGCAGGCTTTCTGTTCCGGCAGTGACTCCATCCGGCTGCCCTCTTCGCTCTGGGCTATTTGACCCAGGGCAAGGGGAAGGGGGGGGGGGGGGGGGTGTTCCCTTAGGTCACCTGCTTTATAGTGAAAAGCAAGGGAATGCCTCCTCCAAAGTCAGTATTTCTGAGTCGCTTCCGGGATGGTTTTAAAGTGTAATATTAATGTTAAAATTCATTCATGTCTTATTTTTAAAGTGTAGCTCGGTGTGAAGCATTTGTATATGTCAAGTGTCAAACGGGCTTTAATATACAATACTCGGACACTTTTAAAAGATTATAAAGAGTCTCAATTCTCTGGACTACTTTATTTATTGGCTTACTTTAAAAATAATTAGTATATGGGTTATACTGGATGTTAATAGAGAACATGAATATTATTGTGCTCAATTATTAAGGGTATTGTATCTTTCTAATTTAATATTAAATAAGAAAGATACATGTAAAGCCTAATACTCCTTTTCTCCTTAAGGGGTTACCTCTTTATTATATAGTTGAGCTTATTGGATTTTCCTCTATGTCCTAGGCCCTCCAGCCTTTTTACTATTCAGCTATGACTGGGTCATTGGTACAGTATAAAAATGTTAAAAAATTTATAGTATTTTATATATTTTTTATACTTACCAATGACCCAGACGGGGATGGCCCTCCCAGGAGTTGGGAACTCTTGCCTCCCCGCTGAGTACATAGCGCTGACCAGGCACTGCCAGTAAGAATGATAATTGGTGCCAATTTTGGGACGTCCTTGACACTGCGCATGTGCAGTGGGGGCGTAGTATGGAGGTCCTATAGGACATGATTTCTTTTGGTTTTGGATGCAAATTTTGGGGATTGGGGGGCAAAATTTGTGTTTGGCCCTGGTTTTGTTAGAGTTAGCACCAGCTAAGTCTGGGTCATTGGTAAGTATAAAAAATATATAAATTACTATAAATTTTTTAACTTTTTTTTATTTCAATAACATCTTTAGGTATTAACCCTACTTATGTATGTAAAGATTTAACTGATCTTTTTAAAAATTCCGGTCAAAACTTTCAAATTTTTCTTGAACTTTGTTCTAGGTCATAAAATATTGTGTTATGAGAAGGCAAATTTTGTTTCTGTGGGTCTATCCAGATTGTTGATATTGTAGACTTCGATTACTGAAAACCATTGTAGTAATATTAACTTTGTGATAATTACAATATATCCCATTAGAAATTAAATATATTCATTATTTGGTGTGATATAAGGCTAAAAAAAATAATGTTTTGATTCTCAGGCCCTCCCTCATTGGATTTGAACCTCCTGATTAGACATTTTTATTATGTCATGTTTTTTTAAAGAATTTGTAAAAACTTGGAATGGTCATTTTTTCACATTTCTCGACATAATTATTTAGCTGTGTTTGCAGTAAATTGTTTTTTCTTGTTGCAGTTTATGGGAGAGTGCCCAGAAACTGTAACAAGGCAAATTCTGATATACTGGATCATGATTTAATTATTTATTTATTTGCTGGTGTTTAAGGTCATATATTTCTGCACAATGGCTAATAATGGCTGCAACACCGATATAAACTCAAGTTTAACCAATCATTTAGAGTCATGTTTCCCATTTTAAAGGACTCCTACACCAAGCATTGGTTACTTGGGCCTATTCTAATGGATCATGATGCTTGACAGATCTGTACCATTAAAAAGAACAATAAAATACAAATCCTTTTAGCTGTTGTTACGGCAGTTTGTTATAAAAGGTATACTATAATTACACTAAAATACAACCTTTTCTCTTTTTCAAGTGGAAAGACAGCAAAAAGATTTACTGAGTATACTCAACCCTTTACACGAAAAAAAAAAAAAAAAAATAAAAATAAAATCCTCTCTCCCTCACTGATTTGAAAAAAAAATTGTCTGAGAATCAATTCCTTTTTTTTATTTGGCCTAAACAATAAAAATGCAGCTTTAAGGCGCCATCTTGACATTGGATTAACTGTCTCAGATATAGGTTAGCTTTAAGGATGTTACATCCCTCTTGTTTCTTGTACTTTTAATTTGAAGTGAAGTTTATGCCAACAAACAGCACATTTACTGTTGAAATCCTTTATTGAATGGCACCAAATAATCCTACAGTTAAAACTAGAAGTCCTGTCACCAAGAGTGCGCTTATGTAGGCTTAATTGCGCATTGGATTTGCGTGCAATTGCCATATCGAATGGCATCCAAAGCACGTCATGTACTCCTGGTTACTCATAGCAAACACATGCAATGTTTCTGCCAATGGACCTCCGGGTTACCCGGAGGTCCATTGGCTGAAACATTGCTTGTGCACAGGCCATATGGACAGAATTTGATAGCTTGGGCCATAACGCATACATTAACGTGCATATCGACGTGCTATTTGTGCGCATTTCTTGACAGGACTTTTAGTTTTAACTGTACAAAGTTTTATTTATTTCTGAAGAATATTATTTTTGTTTCTTTGCAGGTCATTATGAATTTGACAAAATCATCAACAAGGAGGTACAGCATTTCCAAAAAGACACTTTAAAATTTTGTGATAAGATCGTTGATGATAGAAGAAGATTCTTGGTGCGTACTGATCGTATTAGTTACCATTACAAAAAGAAAATGAATTGAACCCCAAATGCCCTGGGCAATTTTTGGGCATTCCCATCACACCACCCTTTTAAAGTCTAGAGGCTCTTGAACAATTTCTAGAGAAGTCTTAATTGCCTGCAGACTAGAAACTACTGTTGGGGTAATTATACTTTTTTTTACGGGACTTCTGTATATTGGGTCCCCTAGCTATGTGACAATGAAGTGTGTCAAAGTTACAAGTACAGTACTGTCGCCATGGACAGCTCGTAATCCATGCATGTGCAATGATATCCACGCATGCATTTACCAGGTAATAAAAATCATCAGCAACAAAATTTTAATTAATGAAGCACTGGGTTGCAGTACCCGGAGCTTCATTAATTAAATTTTTTAGCTTAACTTGACAAAGTCAAGACAAGCTATTACCATCACGCGTGCGGAAGTCTGTTAGTCTATGAGTGTCTGTGAGTCTGTTCACATTTTCCTTTAGCTCAGGCTACACCCCGTAGTTCTTGTCTGATCATCACAAAATTTCCTATGCAGGTTTGGGGTCATGTCTAGATGAGAATGTCCCCTTTTGGTCATGATCGGTCAAACGGTATGGCTGCCCAAGCCCAAAATCCGAAAATTATTAGCACAGTCTACAGGTCGTATTTATGAAGGAATTTCATTGTAACTTGGTAGGATGCCTCTGTATAATGCCTAGATGAGAATGTCCCCTTTTGGTCATGATCTGCCAACCGTAATGGATGGCTGCCCATGCCCGAAACCCCAAAACTTTTAGCACAGTCTGCAGGTCATATTTAATATAGAGGGATTTCATTGTAACTTGGTAGGATGACTCTGTATGATGTCTAGATGAGCACTTCCCCATTTGGTCGCGATCTGTCAACTGTGACAACTGCCAAGCCCAAAACCCGAAAACCTTTAGCACAGTCTACAGGTCATATTTATGGAGGGATTTCATTGTAACTTGATAGGTTGACTTCATATAATGTCTATATGAGAACGTCCCCTTTTGGATGTGGTTGGGCAACTGTGACGGCTACAGGGGCCCGAAGCCCGAAAACCTTTAGCACAGATGACAATGTCCCCTTTCGGTCGCGATCATTCAGCCTTGATGGCTGCCCCAGCCCAAAAATCTTTAGCATAGTCTGTAGGTCATATTTATGGAAGAATTTCATTGTAACTTGTTAGGTTGACTCCATATAATGCCTAGATGATGACATCCCCTTTTGGTCATGATTGGTCATCTGTGATGGCTACAGGGGCCCGAAGCCAGAAAACCTTGAGCACAGTCGACAGGTCGTATTTATGAAGGGATTTCATTGAAACTTTGTAGGATCACTCCAGATGATGCTCAGATGAGAATGTCCCATTTTAGTTGCACTCATTCAACCATCATGGCTGCCCGAAGCTCGAAAATCTTTGGCACAGTCTACAGGTCATATTTATGAAGGGATTTCATTGTAACCTGGTAGGTTGACTTCATATAATGCCTAGATGAGAACGTCCCCTTTTGGTCGTGATTGGTCAACTGTGATGGCTACAGGTGCCCAAAGCCCAAAAACCTTGAGCACAGTCTACAGGTCATATTTATGAAGGGATTTCATTGTAACTTCGTAGGTTCACTCCAGATGATGCCCAGATGAGAATGTCCCCTTTTGGTTGCGATCATTTAACCATGATGGCTGCCCGAGCCCGAAGCCTGAAAACCTTTAGCACAGTCTACAGGTCACATTTATGAAGGTATTTCATTGTAACTTGGTAGGTTGACTTCATATAATGTCCAGATGATAACATCCCCTTTTGTATACGATTGGGCAACTGTGACATCTACAGGGGCCTGAAGCCCAAAAACCTTTAACACAGTCTACAGGACATATTTATGAAGGGATTTCATTGTAGCTTGGTAGGATGACTCCCAAATAATGTCCAGATGACAATGTCCCCTTTTGGTCGCGATCATTCAGCCTTGATGGCTGCCCCAGCCCAAAAACCTTTAGCATAGTCTGTAAGTCATATTTATGGAAGAATTTCATTGTAACTTGTTAGGTTTACTCCACATAATGCCTAGATGATGACATCCCCTTTTGGTCGTGATTGGTCATCTGTGACGGCTACAGGAGCCCAAAGCCCGAAAACCTTGAGCACAGTCTACAGGTCATATTTATGAAGGGATTTCATTGTAACTTTGTAGGATCTCTCCAGATGATGCTCAGATGAGAATGTCCCCTTTTGGTTGCGATCATTCAGCTATCATGGCTGCCCGAGCCCGAAGCCCAAAAACCTTTAGCACAGTCTACAGGTCATATTTATGAAGGGATTTCGTTGTAACCTGGTAGGTTGACTTCATATAATGTCTAGATGAGAACATCCCCTTTTGGACGTGACTGGGCAACTGTGACGGCTACAGGGGCCCGAAGCCCAAAAACCTTTAGCACAGTCTACAGGTCATATTTATGAAGGGATTTCATTGTAACTTGGTAGGATTACTCCAAATAATGACTAGATGAGAACGTCCCCTTTTGGTCATGATCATTCAGCCTTGATGGCTGCCCGAGCCAAAAACCTTTAGCATAGTCAAAAGGTCGTATTTATGGAAGGATTTCATTGTAACTTGTTAGGTTGACTCCATATAATGCCTAGATGATGACCTCCCCTTTTGGTCGTGATTGGTCAACTGTGACAGCTACAGGAGCCTGAAGCCCGAAAACCTTGAGCACAGTCTACAGGTCATATTTATGAAGGGATTTCATTGTAACTTCGTAGGATCACTCCAGATTATGCCCAGATGACAACACCTCCTTTTGGTCGTGATCATTCAACCATGATGGCTTCCTGAGCCCAAAACCCGAAAAACTTTAGTACAGACTACAGGTCGTATTTGTGAAGGGATTTCATTGTAACTTAGTAGAATGACTTGGTATAATGTCGAGATGAGGATGTGCCCTTTTAGTTGCAATCGGCCTACCATCATGGCTACACAGGTCTGAAGCCCGAAAACCTTTAGCACAGTCTACAGGCCATATTTATGAAGGGATTTCAATGTAACTTGATAGGATGACTCGTTTTGGAATAATTTCACTCTAACTTGGTAACTTTTGTTGACATACGTTAACTGAGAGGCCCACATACATTAACTGTGAGGTCATATTAACCCACCCCTCAGCTCTTTAGTACAGTGCACACCTCATATTATTTTTATTAAAAACATAGTATACAGGGAACAGAAATTAACATATTCCCAGTTATCATAATTCTTGACTTATTTCACAATCCTTCCATAAACATTGAACATTATCCTTTTCATCAAACACAACACACAAGTTAAGCTACAGTGTCATTGACACTTTCATTATGATTATTCCTATAATTAGTGTTTGGAATCTAATATTATTGCATCCGTTGTAATATTTCCCACCCATGGAAAGTGACCAGTCCGCGGTAGCTGTACTGTAGGCGTTTAAAGGGTAAATAACGGTTTGAAACCTGCATACGTACTTTTCTTTTACCTCCTGCAAACTAATGTTGAAATATCAAAATTTCAAGATGAAATTATTTATTTACATAATGCAACAACGAATTTAACCAATTCAGTCGTCTTTGACAGTGCTCTATCAATCAGGGTTGAACCAGTTAAACTAGTTGCATTAAGGGAAAATTTTGCTGTTTGAAATTTCTTTGTATTGACGCTAGTGTGTAGAGGGTTAAGGGTAGAGTTATGGTTCAATCTAGTACAGTCTTGAAACGGGCTTACAACACTGATGTACCCAAATCTATGTCGTTTTTACTTTGGCTGTTTCAGCCTTGGACATTTTGACCTGGAACAGTTTAGCCAATGGAAGTTTCGGCTCACTTCTCATATTAATTCTATAAAATTAGCATTTTCTTTTCATTTAGTTTGTTAGCTTTCAATAAATGGATGGTAAATATTTTTATCCCACTCACCCCTCCCAACCCAATAAAAAATAGAAATTCAGTGGGATATAGCTGTGGCACTGTCCATCTATGGTGGGATAGATTGGGTTTCAACTTTATAATTAATTGAAATTTTGCTTTGCTGATTAAAATGAAATTTGACATGTGGGTTGGGCAAGACGAGAGAAAAAACTCTGTTCATTTTGGAGTCATTCTGCCAAAGGTCACGGTCACAGAAACCTTGACTTGAAATTGGTTTCTGCTTCATAACTTTAGATATTGGCAAGGTTACTGTATCAGGTTGTATTTTTTCGAAGGATCTGAAAGCCACAACTTCTTGCCACCTCTAGTTTAAAGTAAGAATAATGCAAGAGTAATGTCTAAGAATGTTTTTTTTAACCCTTTACCTAATGTAATGGCCAAAAACGGCTAGCGCTATCCTCAAAACTCGCCAATTAATTATCATTATTTTTTCATTTTTTTGTCTCTAAAACATAGGTTATGACCTCTCATTGGAACGAGCTTGTTGAGGTCGTTCCAATGAGGGGTCATAACCTATGTTTTTAAGACAAAAAATGAAAATAATAGTTATTCAAGAATTTTTTTTGCAAGTGTCGTCTGCTTTTCATGTTAGGTAAAGGGTTAAAAAACACTTCATTGGGCTTCAGATGGACATGGTCTCAATTTCTTTAAGCCCCAAAAGGAGGCTTCTTAAATCCTGGCTGTCCACCCCTCTGTCCAAATTTTGTATGTCAGTTTGGAAAATTGTGTTTTAGACATAATTTTATATTCACAAAACTTCACATAAGGGGAAAAAATCAAGCGAAGTGTGTTGTGCAGCACCACCAGGTCCGAATGAAAAAGGTCAAGGACACATGATTATGAAAACTGAAATCGTAGAAAAAAATTTGTGTCCGATGGAAAATTATGTCTTAGACATAACTATAATGGCTGGTTGGATATTCACGAAACTTCACACAAGGGAACAGGTCAAAGGGAAGGTGTGTTGTACAACACACCAAGTTCAAATGAGAAAGGTCAAGGTCACACAGTTAACAAAACTTGAACCTTAGTAAAATTTTGTCACCACCATGCTTTTGGGGTCCACTAGCATCAGTGTCTTAGCGGTCCCAGTTTGTCTTCTTTGAGGATCTTATTCAAGGCTCATAATTCCTCTATTTTTTGGCTTGAGTTACCAAACTTTGTATGTTTGAGGCCTTGATGTTGGTGGGATGGGAGGGGATGTCCACTGGGTAATATTTTTTGTTTTGTTTTAAAATGTAGTTTTGAAGGATTTTTAGTGATTTTATTTCATTTTGTGCAATATGAGGAATAATCATTCAACTTTGTGCAGTATGAGGAATAATCATTCAAATATATTCAAATCAAGTGCATGCATGGGTTACAGTTAAAACTAAAAGTCCTGTCATGAAATGCGCACAAATAGCACGTTGATATGCGCGTTAATGTATGCGTTATGGCCTTAGTAAAGCTATCAAATTCTGTACATATGGCCTGTGCACAAGCAATGTTTCAGCCAATGGACCTCTGGGTTACCCGGAGGTCCATTGGCAGAAACATTGCATGTGTTTGCTATGAGTAACCAGGAGAACCTGCCGTGCTGTGGATGCCATTCGATATGGCAATTACGCACAATTCCAATGTAAAGTTAAGCCTAGATAAGCACACTATTGGTGATACGACTTCTAGTTTTAACTGTAATATATATATTGGAGCTCAAATTTCAACTTTGTGCAATGTGAGGAATAATCTTTTAAAAATCTTCTCCGAAAACCACCACTTATAATCTTTTGATATTTGGTATAGAACACCCTTACTGGAGTCAGATTAAAGTTTGTTCAAACCAGGTCCCTGATGGTCCACCGGTTTGTTTGAGCCTTCAGGTTGATGGGAGGGGAGGGGATGTCACTGGGTAATTGTTTTGTTTTTTTCCCTTATAGGGAATTTTTAACCCCATTGAAAATGGGGTGTGTTATGTTATCCCATTGAAAATGGGACGTGTTATGTTATTGGTCTGCCCAACTGTCTGTACGTCTGTCCATCCATCATCTTCTGTAAACATTTTGGTTTCATTGCAATAACTTAGGTATGATTTGTCCCAAAGTTTTCAAATTTTGTTTGTAACAGTAACATATGAGAATACAGGTTGGTATTGATTTTCAGCTCTGTCTGCCCATTTTCACCAGAGTTAGGGCACTTTGTTTGTACAAAATTGAGCTGTTTATTGGTTGTGGACATCCAAAACTTACTAAGTCATCTGTGGTTCAACCCCATTCAAGAAATTTTTTTTAATATTGACTCTCAGAAATGCTATGTTCGTGCTTCTCAGGGCTTCATTGATGCTTCAGAATACATATTAATTCACCTCTTTGATAAAACTGTGAAAAAAGTCATAAAAACCTATCTGTTATGCCCTCAAATATGGGAACATTCCTATCATTTTGAGGGTATGTATATTAATCGGTGGATTTTTTGAAGGGCATCTTTCATTAGAAATTAGAAAATCTCCATATAAAGTGTTTTCATGTGATAGTTTATACACATTGCTGTTTGTTTTCTGTTATTTTGTGTGTTTTACCTTGGATTATAAACATAATTGTTTTTTTTGTTTTGCAGACTTGGAAAGATAAGCTTTTAACCAAAGGTCCTTCACGGGTAAGATGTGACTGCAGTCTACCACCAGATGTAGAGGCCAAGCTCCAAGACGGCTATATCCTTGTGGCTATAAACATATCTGAGTTACGGGTATGTCAAAACTTACAAACATTTTTGTTGTTTATTTCATCTTAATTCTTTGAGTCTGGAAGGCCTATTTCAGCTGGTCAGCTATTTTTCATTGTTCAGACTCACAGAGTAGAACATCTGGTTCTCAGGCCATTTTGTTGTAAAATTGCATGTGGGCGGGCAGTTTTTAGCTCAACTTTTGCGAAGCCAAATATTTGAGCTTATGCCCAATGGCATAGATAAAGGGGGGGGGGGGGGGGGGGAGGGAGGGAGGGGGGTGCAAAAGCCACCACCAGAAGTTTTGTCGGAAATTTTTTGGGACCATTTTTAGGCAAATTTATGCCTAATAACATTAAAATGCTGGCTTTGGGGATAAAATAAAGACCAATTTTCAGTACATTTGCAGTAAACAACAGATTCTTTGTGTTTGTTTGGGTTTTTGTTGTTGTTACACTGTCGGAAAATTTTCGATCTGTCGGAAAATTTTGGGTTTGCCCCTCCGCCAGCGAAAAGGTATCTACGCCACTGCTTATGCCATAGCCAGTTGTCAGTCTGTCTGTCTGTCCATCCATCAACACTTCAATACGACTCTGGCTAGATGCCGTATTTATGAACCGATCTTTACAAAACTTCTTGGGTACCTTTGTTATGACTGTGGGATGAGAACAAGTGTTTCGGGGTCCGATCCGAAATTCAAGTTGGCCCCTGGCAGCCATTTTGTACAAAATTAGGTGCAATCAGATTTTTGCGCAGAACTTCCATATGAAAGCGCTGACTTGAATAATTTTTTGTATGGATGTTTAGTACCATGGGATACATCACATATAATACAGGTTTTTTTCTCGTTCATAAATTATGCAAATTAGACTAACTTTGATGTATTTAGTGTTACTTTCAGCACTGTAAGTGCAAATGCCAGTACGGCTCGGCCTAGAGGCCATATTCATGAACCGATCTTTATGAAACTTCTTGGTAACCTTTGGTATCACCGTGGGACGAGAACGAGTGTTTTGGGGTCCGGTCCGAAATTGAAGGTGGCCGATGGCAGCCATTTTGTACAAAATTAGTTGCAATCAGATTTTTGCACAGAACTTCCATATGAAAGCGCTGATTTGAATAATTTTTAGCTCATCTTGACAAAGTCAAGCTGAGCTAATCTCATCGCTTCCTGTCCGTCGTCCGTCAACACCATGTTTTGGTCTTCTCCGCCAAAGCCACTGGGCCAATTCCAGTGAAAGTTTGTGTGAGTGATGGTCCCAAAGGGGCATTTCATTTTTGTTCAACTCAGCATGCCCAGCCCCATAGGGAGGGAGTGGGGGAAAATGCTCCAAAATATTTTTAAAATCTTCTTCTCAAGAACCAGTGTGTACAATGACTTGATATTTGATATGGAGCTTCATATGAGGTGTAGAATCAAGTTTGTTCAAACGAAGTTCGTGAAGTAATATTTGGCTTTGTAATAGGAGGGGTAAGATTTTTGGCCCCGCCCAAAATTTCTATATTTCTTATCAACCTACTCACAATTGTTTACTACAGGCTTGCACTACAGTGGAAGTCCCTAACTCGGATAAAATACTCTCTATTTTTGTCTTTCCCAAGCAAGTTGGGAAAGAAAAGTGGTGCAAAAGCACCAATAAAAATAAGCCAAAACTGGGTCGAGTGCAACCGGCGCAGACCCAGTACGGGACGCTCTCTCCCAAGTACAACTCCACGACTTCCGTTGCCAGTGCGCATACCGTCTCTAAAGACTCATTCTTTTTAAAATCCGCTTCGTGTCGAGATGTTTTTGCACGCTTATCAGTGTTCCACCAACTCGATGTTTGATGATTCCTGATTCATTATACCACAGTGTATCCTTTGTATTCTCAGGAACAGTGTTTTTTATTCTCTTTTTTCTATTATATGTCCATCATGTATATTTATTTGCTCTCTCTCGAGTCGCGCGCGAATTTCGCGGGCCACGCGGTTCGGACTTAGATTATTTCACAATTATTGTTAATGCTTTTTTTGCAAAATTTTTTAATTGTGTTAGAGTTAGGTGTCAGCGGGGTACCACTCCTACAGTGTTTCTTCTTTCTGTTGAGAGTAGTCTTCCTGTTGGGTGGTTCCCGGTCGGCCGTCTGGGGTCTTTGTTTCTGTCACCTTTCTCTCTTTGGGGGTGTTCTGTTTTCTGATCTCACCTTCTCTGCTCCTCTCACCTCTTTCATGCCTAGGACAATTCCTTGTGGGCAGTGTCTGCTGCCTAAGCATGTGGACGATGTACATTCGTCGTGTTCCTCCTGTAATGGGTGTTCGGCCGAGCGGCCGTGTGGTGTCTGTGGAACATGGTCTTCCACCTTTTGGGCGTCTGTAAATCGTGTCGTTCGTTCTCGTGGCCGTGCCTCCCGCTCCCGCGGGAAAGGAGAACGTGGTCGTTCGGGGCCTCCCGAACCGACTCTGTCTGGTGAGAGTTATTCCTCCTCCGTGGGGGATGTGCAGTCTTTTCCTGTGGTGGATACTGCGGGAGCCGTTGAGTGTTCTGGTGTAGAGATGCCTGGTTCCGGGACTACGGTCCCCCTCCAGTCGACATCTGAGGCTGTCACTAGGGTTGTGACTCCTCCTTCGGAGCCGAGCCGGTGTGCTCTCTCCATTATTTCACCAGCCTCAACGACTCTCGACGTATCTACTACTGCTGCTGGTCCGTCTGCTTCGTTGTCTGTTTCAGCCGGCCTCGGCTTTTCGCTGCAGGGGACTGCAGAACTGTCCGATACTGTAGACGTGGGATATCGGCCCCAGCCTTCCCTGACTTCAACTCGGCGAAGTCGGAAGGGGCTGCCGGCCGAGCCCATCGCTGTGGTCTCGTCGCCGTCGAGTACCACAGTTGTGTCTTTGGATTCGGATGTTCATAGCGGAAACACTATGAACTCCGTGGCGTTTCCGTCCGCTCACTCTGGTCACACGACCAGTTTTGGGGGACCAACGCCTTTTGTGCAGCCTGGACCTTCTGCCCCGCAGAGGTCCGCGGTGACTCTCATGAGTTCTCGCAATATTGATCCTCGGGGTGCATCGTACCCCTATACACGTCTGCCTTCAGATGTTTCGGCTGCCGCCCGTCGTCCCGCGTCGGGTGTTTTGGAGGATCGTGACCCTTCGCTGGTTAAGAGGGTCAGAGGTGAAGCCACTTTGCCGGTTCGCTCCCCTGTCGAACCGGTCGGTACAGGCAGTGAGCTTAGGGAGGCCCTCTCCTTACTCACTCAGGTTCTCTCA
The DNA here is from genome assembly GCA_031216915.1 of Pictodentalium vernedei. Taxonomy (NCBI): domain Eukaryota; kingdom Metazoa; phylum Mollusca; class Scaphopoda; order Dentaliida; family Dentaliidae; genus Pictodentalium; species Pictodentalium vernedei. Next base: position 376,908,088 of record CM062290.1, read on the forward strand.
AAGAGCCTTCCTGTTGCTTCCAGCGAGGCTATGGGTGGTTTCCAGGCGCCTCCTATGGCGCCGCCTCCCGGGATTGGAAACAGGCCGGTTTCCGATTCCTCTGGTGTCCCGACACCATGGGAGGCGTCGGCTGGTTTGCCCACGATGGGCTATGTGTCATCCGACTCTGGGGAGGAGTCCGACATGCTTGAGGTCGAGGGCCAGCAGTCTTCGGACTTGGGGGCGGCTCTTGACTTTGTGTTTGGGTTTCTGCCTGAGCTCAAACCTGCTAACCAGCCGACAGTGTCAGCCTGGCCGCGATCTTCGGACGCGCGCCAACAGCCTATGGAGCAACCTGCTTCTGGGCGCCTTCGACCGTGCCAGTCGGTACAGGTGGTTGAAGCTTTTTCAGCATTGGATGCCAAGCTGAATTCCAAGGCTTTGAAGACTTCGTTCTTCACCAGGGTTGACACCTTTTTGCCTCCTGTGCTTTATCGTTCCTACGATTCCGCCAATCTGTCAGTCTGCCAGACTTTGACGGTTCTGGATCAGGACTCCACTTCCCTCGGGCTTTCCAAGCCCAAGTCTGCCGTCATTCCAATGACGACTCTGGAGTCCACGTTGGGCTTATCTAGAGAGATGCTTGGCATGCTTTCTCTCTCAGATCACGTCGTCTCAGCTTTGGCTGCTTATCTGCCTCCAGATAAGTTTGACGAGGTACAGGCTCCTTTGCGTGTGCTGTCCAAGGCGCTTATGCACCTTACTCACACGCATGCCTGTAACACGGCCAATTTGGAATTAGTTCGAAGGGACGCTGTGCTGGACACAGGACGATCCCTTCCCGAGGAGCAGCGTGCTACTCTTCGATCTGCTTCTTTGGCAGGTCCGCAACTTTTCCATGGTTCCGTGTCGACGGTCCGGGATGACGTCCTACGTCATTCCAAAGATCAGCTGCTGTTTCGTCAGCTTGATCAGCCTTCTCGGGGAGGCAAGGGCCGTTCCAAGCCTAACAAGTACCCTTCTGCTTCCTCTGTGAAGCAAAAGGCTGGTCCTTCTGCCGCCGCCTCTGCTTCTTACTCACGGGGTAAAGGTAGGGGTCGGCAGAATCGAGGGAAGTCTCAGGATTCTTCATTTAGCAGAGGAGGTGGTTTCTCCTCTCGCGGGCCTCGTCGGGGCTCGAAATGAAGGTCCTCACCTCGACTCGTCCCAGGTTGGAGGAAGGATAGCAGAGTTTGCAGACCATTGGACCACCATCACATCCGATCCATGGGTGTTAGATGTTGTTCGGTCCGGGCTGCGCATATCCTTCCGACGGCACCCCACTCTGTCAAGGGTGCCTCTTCCAACCACAGTTCCTTCAGACGTTTTACGTCGGGAACTTTTGTCCACGGAGATTGCCAATCTCCTGGCAAAGGGGGCGATCGAGGTCGTCAAGAACGTTCAGTCAGTGGGTTTCTATTCCCGCCTGTTCTTGGTGCCGAAGAAGGACGGCCGACTCTGACCGGTTATCGATCTGAGCATCCTGAACCAGTCTATCATTGCTCCCAAGTTCAGCATGGAGACTTTCAGGTCGGTCCGCCATTCAATTCACCAGGGAGATTTCGCCGCCAGCATCGACCTGCGAGACGCTTACTTCCACGTTCCGATGCATCGGGCGTCACGGAAGTATCTCAGGTTCGCTTTTCTGGGGCGAGTTTACCAGTTCAAGGCCATGCCTTTCGGCCTCAACCTGGCTCCTTGGGCATTCACCAGACTGATGTCGCATGTGATAGCGTTCCATCGCACACAGTCCAGGGTGACTACTTCGGCATATCTGGACGATATCCTCCAGAGGCATTCCAATGCTGCCTTACTGGAATCGGATGTCGCCACTCTGTTGAGCTTGCTCACGTCGCTAGGATTCAGAGTCAACGAGGAGAAGTCGGACCTGGTCCCTTCTCAGTCGTTTTGTCATCTGGGGATGTCTTTCCAAACCAAATTCAATTTGGTGGCTGTTTCCCAGGCCAAGGCTGTGATTCTCTCAGCTTTTGCTCTGACTCTGTCCCAGTCCAGGTCCGCGACCGCTCGGAGTTTTCTCCGGCTGATCGGTCTCTGCGGTTCGGTGACGGATCTCATTCCTCTAGGTCGGCTGCGTGTCAGACCTCTCCAACACTTTCTGCTCAGTCGTTGGAGACCGAATGTAGATTCTCTGGATCAGGTGCTTCCGTTTCCGGACTCTCTGTATCCTCACCTTCTTCCCTGGACAGATGTTCAGTGGATTACGCAGGGTGTTCCGCTGGACTTACCCACGTCCGATCGCGTCCTGACGGCAGATGCCAGCGATCTCGGATGGGGTGCGACGTTGGATCCTCTCGGTCTTTCCCTACACGGGATGTGGGACCAGGATCAAGCAGCTCTACACATCAACCAGAAGGAGCTTCTTGCTCTTCTTCTGAGTTTCAGGCAGTGGATCCCTCACTTGTCGAATCGCCTGGTCCTTCTACTATCCGACAATTCGACAGTGGTTGCTTACATTCGGAACCAGGGCGGCACGCACTCGCTTCCGATGTACGAGTTAGCTCGGGATCTTTTACTGCTCGCTCAGGAGGTTCACGCCGGGGTGGTTGTTCGTCACATTCCCGGTCGTCTGAACGTCCTAGCCGACTCCCTGTCCCGACAGGGCAGGGTTATTTCCACCGAGTGGATGCTTCACAGGGCAGTGTTCCAGTCGCTTTACGATCTCTGGGGACGTCCCCACATCGATCTCTTTGCGACTCGTTGGAACCATCAGGTGGACACTTTCGTGTCCCCATGTCCAGATCCTCTGGCTTTTGCCGTGGACGCTCTGTCACTCGATTGGAACGGTCTAGTCGGCTACGCCTTCCCGCCGGTTCCGATTCTTCCTCAGGTTCTCGCCAAAATTCGAACCTGCAGTTGTCGAATCATTCTGATCGCTCCCCTGTCGCCTCAGCGGGTGTGGATCAATCAGCTCCGCTCGCTGATGGCGGCGGTTCCGGCACGTCTCCCGCTACGTCGCGACCTTCTTTGTCAAGGTCGCCCGAGGAGGTTTCACGTCGACCCGACTTCATTGTGCCTTCACGCATATCTTTTGTCAGGTCCTGTCTCCTCCGTAGAGGTTTTTCGAGACGAGCAGTGGAGTGCATTTCTTCTTCAAGGAGGCACTCCACTGGTTTAGCTTATGCAGCTAAATGGAAGGTCTTCTGTCGATGGTGTGCTGATCACTCTGTTGATTATGCCAATCCTTCGATTTCACAGATTGCGGAGTTTCTGGTATATCTGTTTGATTCTCGGGGTCTCCAGCCTGTTACCATCAAGGGTTACAGGTCTATGCTTTCAGAGACTTTTTCTTATGTGGGGAAGCGTCGTATCGGCACTAATCCTTACCTCTCCAAGCTTGTTCGGCACTTTTCTTTGAAAAGGCCTCGGACTTTGCAGCTTACTCCACGATGGAATCTTTCGTGGGTGCTGCTTTGCTTGGGGGGGCGCCGTTCGAACCTTTATCCCAGGTGGATATGCAATTTCTCACATACAAGACGGCTTTTCTGATGGCATTTGCTTCGGCCAGACGGGTTAGTGAGCTTCACGCCCTCTCGGTTGACCCGGCCTTTTTTAGGAGTTCTCCCAACAGTGTTACTTTTACCACTGATTGCTCCTTTTTGGCTAAGAATCAGTTACCAGATACTACTCCTCCTCCTATCTGTATCAGGGCTCTTCCCTCTGTTGAGGGTACTCGCCCTTTGCTCTGTCCGGTCCGTGCTATTCGCATTTATCTTGATCGGACACGCTTCATACGGAAGGGCAGAAAACGGTTTTTTCTGTCTCTCATTCCGGGTCGACAGAAGATCTCTCCTCAATCCATTTCTCGATGGATTTGTCTTGCTATTCGTACGGCTTATAGTCGTTTAGCAGCTGGCGATTGTATTACCAATCGTATTTCTGCCCATGAGGTGCGGGCACTGTCTACCTCTTGGGCTTATTCTAACTCCGTCAAGTTGTCGGATGTTATGCAGGCAGCCTACTGGAGAAATGCTTCTACTTTCTCCACCTTTTATTTACGCCAGTTGCAGGAGCAGTCGGAGGACCTTTTTGCCTTGGGTCCTCTTTCTTCTGCTCAGGCTGTTGTCTGCCATAGCCATTAGGCTTCTTGAAGGTCAGTTTCAGCCTTGTGCTGTTACTGCCCTTTTTTTCTGTCTGTGTGTCACACAGGCTCATATGTCTCTTTTCATTGTCCTTTACCAATGATTGCGACATTATGGTTGATAAGCCTCGGGACCTCTTCCTTCTGCTTCACGGTTCCAGTGCACTAGGGTTATGTGGGGGTTGGTTATGCGATTCCCTCCAGCCTTTTGTCTATTCAGCCTGTAGTAAACAATTGTGAGTAGGTTGATAAGAAATCTAAATTTTATAGTAAATTTCCTTTCTTATTATACCTACCACAATTGTTTACATGGAGGCCCTCCCGTCTTCTTTACGGGTAAAGAATCTTTCCTCCCCGCTGATCACATAACTCTAACGTTTACGGATTCAAAAAGAATGAGTCTTTAGAGACGGTATGCGCACTGGCAACGGAAGTCGTGGAGTTGTACTTGGGAGAGAGCGTCCCGTACTGGGTCTGCGCCGGTTGCACTCGACCCAGTTTTGGCTTATTTTTATTGGTGCTTTTGCACCACTTTTCTTTCCCAACTTGCTTGGGAAAGACAAAAATAGAGAGTATTTTATCCGAGTTAGGGACTTCCACTGTAGTGCAAGCCTGTAGTAAACAATTGTGGTAGGTATAATAAGAAAGGAAATTTACTATAAAATTTAGATTTTTATACTGTACCAATGACCCAGACATAGCTGGTGCTAACTCTTAAAATATAGGGCCAAACACAAATTTTGCCCCCCAATCCCCAAAATTTGCATCTAAAACTAAAGAAAACATGTCCTGAAAGGCCCTCCACACCTCGCCCCCACTGCGCATGCGCAGTGTCAAGGACGTTCCGAAATTGGCGCCATTAATCATTCTAAGTTTGGCCCTTCATCAGTTAACATCTGACTGATCTTTGTGCTTTTAAATCTCAGTTTAAATGATGCCAGACACATAAATATTAGTGAAATGGTGATTCTAAGGAGGATAGAGAAGGAGGAGAGGAAAAGAATGTGTGACAGAATATTATCAGGGCTGTAACTTACAATTTTTTAATGAAATTATGTTAAGTTACCTATTTTCAAGGCAGCAGCCATTTTGTTGTCATTCTGATTATTTAGTTACACTGTTTTTTTAAGTGTTTTCCTCTCTCCCTGTCCTTTAAGTTCCCCCTTGCTATTCTCCCATGCTTTTGGCATAGTTTCTGTAATTATTATTACAAAAATTTCTTGGGAGTTTTAGCTGAATAACAGAATGAATTCTGTTCTTTCCCCATGTTTACGTCTTCACCTACGGGTGGTTAGGCGTTGTGTTCTGCATCCACCATCTGATGTTCTGCAGTTTCTTCCCTGGAAGTCTCTGTTTTGCATCAGATAGTGTATTTTTGGTAACTGATTTCGGGCCTGGGTGCCTGGAGTCTTATTTTAGTGTTTTTACACTCATTGTTTACATTTACAACAGCCCTCTGTGTGAGGGGGGGATTTCTAAAAAATAATATCTTTATGTTATTTTAATCATAACTAGATACATTATTATTGTTCGTAAGTGTTGAATAAATTGTTTAAAATATTTTTAAAATTTTTGTCCACACTTAGGCTTGGGATCCATTGGGGCTCAACGTTACTTTTCAGAAACTTGGGCTGTTCTGAAAAAATATTTTTTCAAAATATTTTGATTTCAATTATTTTTTCTATATTAATGGATCATATTATTATTATGTATTTTGATTGCCAGGGGTTAGTGCGAGTACCAGGACTTGTTTTCTTTTCACATTGAAAGGATATTGATCAATTGTTTTAAGAGGAAGTCTTCCTCTGACTTTATTATCATTCTATATGTGGTCAGTGTACTCGCATTTACTCCTGTTCTGTATCGTATGATTTCGATGACAATATGGGAAGCGTATGTCACGGTATGTTGTTGGGGATTTGGACACTTCGGTCCTTTCCCCGCAGGGTCACTCTACTTTATCAATTTCTATTTCAGACGATCAAGATAAGGGTGATGTATCTGTGATGTCTTCCAACAGTGTGCCTCCGTCGTCACAAGTAATGAAGGGCTAGCGGAAAAGTGCTCATGTAAATACGCCAATTGCCTAAGAGGACCCTAGTAGGTTTGACGTCCGCTAGCTCGCCCGGTGTAGCGTCCATTCACCGAATGGTTCGGCAGCCGGGTTCGTCTGTTGCGGTCTAGAAGGAATTTTGGGGTGATGCGAGCACTATAAATTAACTTAATGCACACCCAGTGGCGGCGGATCGGAGGGAGAACGCAGGAAGCCTTTTAGTCCGGTTCATAGCTCGTTCCGGCCCATCCGGACGGCAAGCGAGAGAGGCCCCTCTCTCGTTCAACAACATCTGGCCCCAGATGTTGTGGTACAAAATGTGTCGCAAGCGGAGCATACGTCCGTCGCTCGGGACGCTCCGTTGTATAGGCAGTCCGCTGAGACTGCTAAGGCTTCCTCTTCTCGTCAGCGCACACGACCGCACCTTGGCTGCGTGACCGCCGATATATTACCAGCTTCGCCGATCAAGGATTCTTCGGCGACCAGGTCACACCATCCGGTAGCCAGGGACACGAGGCCTGCAGACTCCGGACGTTCGCATAGGAAGTGTGCGGGAGTCAACGTACACGGAGCTTCCGGCGGCAATGCATCGTAAGACCGCTACTGCACAGGCCTCGGGAACGGACGTGCTTTCCTTAATAGCACAGTTTATCGCAGCATCCCAGCATCAACTGAATCTGTCGCATATATTTTATCCGACGATGCTGGGTCGGGACGCTCCGCGGAAGCGGGTACGGACGTCCGAAAGTTTCATCCGGTCCGACGGGATACCGAAAGGGATTCGGAGGATTTCGAGCTTTCCCTTTCGGAACAACATATGCTGTTGTGTATGTCATCTGACTTGGTCTTCTACAGCTTCTTTCGTCGGACCAGAATGCTGCGATGCCGGATAAGAAACTGATAGCGTCGGTGAACTTAGAAATTTTTGGTTCGGTTCAGGGACATCGTCCCTCAGTTCCGACATAGTCCAATAATGTCACACAAACTTTCGAATTATTGAACGACGCTATATATATTATTATTTTATGCTTGCTATCCAAGCATTTCTGGTTTCTTGTTCGAAGAGTTATGGAGATGTCTTTCAAAAGTGTGCCTCTGTCGTCATAGTTAATGAAGAGTTAGCGGCAATAAGTGCTCATGGAATATGTCTATCGCCTACGGAGTGACATTCGCTAGCTCACCCGGTGTAGCGTACATTCATCGAATGGTTCGGCTGCCGGGTTCGTCCGTTGCGGTCTAGGAAGGAGATTTGGGTGATGCGAGCACTTTAATTACTTTAGTACCCACCCAGTGACGGCAGATTGAGGACAGATCGGAGGAAGCCTGTTAGTCCGGTTCCTGGCTTGTCCAGGTCCGTCCGGGCTGTGAGCGAGAGAGGTCCCTCTCTCGCCCAACAACATAGGGGACCGCATGTTGTGGTTCAGATATTTTACATTCGGAGCATATGTCCGTTGGTCGGGACGCTCCGTTATATTGACAGTCCGAGAGACTGTCTTTAATGCTTCCTCATCCTCACAGCAGGGCACACGACCGCACATTGGCTACGTGACCTCGAGTATCCGATCAGTTTCGGCATTCAGTGATTCCACGGCGAATAGGTCGCGCCATCCGGTAGCCAAGGGACACGAGGCCTATACACTCCGTTCGCTCGCATATTGGAAGTATGCACGGGGTAACGATCACGGAGCTTCCAGCGGCAATGCATCGTAAGACCGCTTCTCCTCAGGCCTCAGTGACGGACGTGCTATCCGAGTTAGCACAGTTGTTTCGCAGCATCCCAGCAATTGACAGTTTCTCGGTCGAATCAGGAATTATCCGACGGCGCTGGGTCGGTGCGGTCCGCGGTTGCATCAGCTACGGACGACCGAACGCTTTATAGGGTCCGACAGGATGGCGAAAGGGATTCGAAAGATTTCGAGTTTTCCCTTTAGTAGTATCGGAAGATGCCTTTCATATCTTCTGGCATTATCTTCCAGTGATTATTATTTCGGACTTCATTGCTGCGATCTTGGATAAGAGACTTATAGCGTCATTGGACTCGGATTTTTCGATCGGTTCAGGGACATTGTCCCTGACTTGCCGACGCAGTCCGATATTGTCATTACAACATGTGTTTTATTTTTCGACGCTATATATATATATATATACAAGCCTGCTACTAAGCATGATAGTTTAGTTTCTTGTCCGCGTTGCTCATTTCTGCCATTTTATCATTTATACAAATAGTTTATTTTGGCACAGCAGGGCATACCGAGAGTTCATATGCGTCTAGACGGTGTGATTAAAAACTGCATATATTCTTTTTCGCCATTTATGTCTTTTCCAATTTCAATGTTGGGAACGACATTATGTATAGTAGACTTAACTTAGACGCTTTATTATACGTAATCCGCCTTACTGAGGCGTTATCATTACGTCTTCAAGAAAAGATTTACGGGATATTATTCTCACTGTAATTTCTTTTGAGGGCAGTAGTTTGTTCACGTATAACTCCGCCCTTCAGTGGCTGATTGGAGTTAGTTAGATGTGACGCAGCCCTAGCTACATCCACACGCGTGGATAGTAAGGTTAAGAACTCTCTCAGAGTCGCTTCGTTCTCGGAGGAGCTTCTCTTCGACGGCAACTTTTCGGCAATCCATGAATTGCTCGATTTATACGTTCTCTTGTCTATCTAGTGTTACAAGAGATTCAGACTGGGGCAAACATTCGGTGGTTGACTCAGAGAGTGCCGCCGCAGTTGCCGGACCCGAGTGTGGCTGTTATGACGGTTGCCAGTCAAACAGATTGGGATATAATACTGATCCCTACGGATTCGAAGTGCCAGGGTCTTTGGGTTCCGCAGTCTTTTAGCAATCAGTTTAACTTCTGCGGAATAATGTTTTTTAGGCTTGCTTTATGTCATTGCATGAACATTATTCAGAAACGCATGCCCAAATCATGTCCTTTAATTCGACAGTAGTGGCGTATCTCCGGAACCAGGGAGGCACTCTTTCGTTTCCGTTATTCAATTTAATGGAAAGAATCCGTCTGTTGGTTATAGTACACCAAGTTCAGTTTTGGTCCGTCATATTCCGGGTCGTCTGATTGTTTTATCGGACTCCCGTTCTCTTACGGGTCGCTTGTTGCTGTCAGAATGGACTCTCAACAAACAAGTATTCAATCAGATTTGCTATCTATGGGAGCGCCCAATGATGATTTATTTATGACACAGCTTGCTAATCAATTGCAGACGTATGTGTTGGCTTGTCCAGATCTCTGAGCTAATATTGTTAACACTCTATTGATCTATAGGACGGAATGATAGGATACGCGTATCCTCCGGCGCTGTTGTTTTAGCAGGTATTGCTAAGATAAACAACCACAATACATTTCTGTTGATAGCATCTCTATCTTCACAGAGATCATGAGTAATTTACTCTCTTGTCTACTGTGGGTCTTAACGTGAAATCTTCCTCTATGTGAGGATCTTTTTCACTGGGTAAATCGTGTCATCTTTATCACAACCAGCAAGGTCGCAACCTTCATGTATTCCATTGTGTGGTCCGTATTGCATTGTAAGCACTGTACTGGACGAGCTTTGGACGCGATTTCTTACTATAGGAGATCCTCTTCTTCGCTATTCTATGCGGCTAAAGTGGAGGCTCTTCCGTCGTGGTGTAGGGATCATTATGTTCATATTGTTGATCCCTCCATACTACTCATTGCTATTTTTTAGTATACTTGTTTCACAAGATCTACTGCAGCCTGTTATTATTTAGGTTATAGGTTTATGTTACCTCATACCTATGCACTCTACGATAGTTTACAATTGAGTCTTTTGTCTCTTTATCTAAGTCAGTTAGTAACTTTTTGATAAATAGACTTAGAATCTTTAGATTAAATTCCTATACGGATTTTAACTTCGGTTCTTATTTAGCTAAGTAATCATTTGAGCCTCTGGAAACAGTAGTTTTCAAATTCTGACCTTTTAGACAGTAATTCTGTTGGTTTCTCTTTTACTGTAGAGTCAGTGAGTTTCATGCACTATCGATGGATGATTTTCACTTTCATAGTTTCGGAATCAATACTTCCGTTACTATTTAGGTTGGATTGTTGCATAAGAGTTAGGCTCCTATTATCCGGAACCTATTATTTTAAGGTCCTTCCGTCTTCGTATGGGCATAGGCCTTTACTCTTTCCGGGTACAGTTTATGTATTTATAAACAGATATCTGTTTATTACAAAGGGCGTAAGCTTCTTCTGTCTTGATGTCTAGTAGAAGGACGTTACGCTCCATTTTATTGTTAATGAATTCTATTAACTATCGGTACTGCTTATGGTATATCATTGACTTAGCAGTTGTGCTTAAGATTTCGGCTCATGAAGTAAGAGTTCTTCTACTTCTTGGGCTTACATTAATAGTGTCGCTATTATAGATTTTTGAAGGCCGCTCATTGCGCTCAGCCATCCACATTCATGAATTTTATCTTAGAAATATCGAGTCCATTTCTGGAGGCCTCTATTGTTAGGTCTATTATCTACTGCTCAGAATGTCATTCACTTAACAGTTGCTACTATAGCTAGGTAGGCTGTCTGTTTCGGCAGTGTCTCCGTTCGGCTGCCCTCTTCGCTCTGGGCTATTTGACCCAGGGCAAGAAAAAGGGGGGGGGGGGGGGGAGGGTGTTCCCTTGGGTCACCTGTTTTACTATGAAAACAAGGGGATACCTCCTCCGGAGTTAGTAATTCTGAGCTGTTATTGGGATGGTTGTTTAGTGAGAAGTTTAGGTTTTTAAAATTCATTCAAGTCTTGTTTTGACTCTATTTTATTTTATTGAGCGTATTCCATTTTACTCTATGTCCTTGGCCCTCCAGCCTTTTTACTATTCAGCTATGTCTGGGTCATTGGTACAGTATAAAAATGTTAAAAAATTTATAGTAATTTATATATTTTTTATACTTACCAATGACCCAGACGGGGATGGCCCTCCCAGGAGTTGGGAACTCTTGCCTCCCCGCTGAGTACATAGCGCTTACCAGGCACTGGTTATTAGAATGATTAATGGCGCCAATTTCGGAACGTCCTTGACACTGCGCATGCGCAGTGGGGGCGAGGTGTGGAGGGCCTTTCAGGACATGTTTTCTTTAGTTTTAGATGCAAATTTTGGGGATTGGGGGGCAAAATTTGTGTTTGGCCCTATATTTTAAGAGTTAGCACCAGCTATGTCTGGGTCATTGGTAAGTATAAAAAATATATAAATTACTATAAATTTTTTAACTTTCTGAACTGATGGTCCGGTATGAACCAAATTTGGTTTGTGGTAGTATTGGGTCATAAGTACTTGACCCATGTGAAAAAAAGAATTCCCGCATCCCCATGGGAACCCTGGGAGCTAAAAATAGAAATATTTTCAAATGCCCATATTTCCCAAACCCCACGGAACAGAGAGCTTTTATTTGGTATGAAGTATCCTTATGACCAGTAGAATTGAATGGTAAAAAAAAATTGCCATCGGTTATGTTAGGGTGTTCTGTAATGGGCATCGAAAAAATGCTGAGTCAGCACATTTGCAAAAATTTTAAAAAATCTTTTCTCCAGAACCAATCATCAGAATCTTTTGATATTTGGTATACAGCATTCATAGGGGGGTCAGATAAAAGTTTGTTGAAATAAAGCTCATTGGTTCATATTCAGGCTCTCTACAGGAGCCCGAAGTTTTAACATAGGGTAATGTGGGGAATATTCTTTAAAAATTTTCTTCTTCAGAACCACCACTCAGAATCTTTTAATATTTGGTATACATCATTGTTATGAGGGTCAGATTCTAGATTGTTCAAACCAAGTCCCTAGGTTAATATTTGGGCTTCCTATGGAAGCCCAAATTTTATCTTTGTTCAATATGGAGGGTAATTTAAAAAAATCTTCTTCTTCAGATCCATCAGGCATCATCTCTATGGGGGACAGATTCAAGTTTGTTTAAATCAGATCCCTAGGTATATATTTGGGCTCACTATGGTAGCCCAAATTTTTACTTAGTGCAATATGAGAAAATTTCTTTAAAAATCTTCTTCTTCAGATCCACCAGTCGGAATGCTTTTATATTTGGTATACAACATCTCTAGGGGGGGGGGGTCAGATTCCAGGTTGTTCAATTCGAGTGCCTAGGTTAATATTTGGGCTCCATATGGGAACATGAAATTTAACTTAGTACAATATGAGGGAATTTCTTCAAAAATCTTCTTCTTCAGATTTACTTGTCAGAATGCTTTCACATTTGGTATACAACATCTCTAGGGGGGGTCAGATTCACGTTTGTTCAAATCGGATCCATAGGTCAATATTTGGGCTCGCTATGGTAGCCCAAATTTGAACTTAGTGCAATTCGAAGATATTTCTTTACAATTTCTCTTCTTCAGATCCAACATTCAGAATGCTTTCATATTCGGTACACAACATCTCTAGGGAAGTCAGATTTAACTGTGTTCAAATCAAGAGCCTGGGTTAATATTTGGGCTCTCTATGGGAGCCGGAATTGGCCATTTTGCTGAAGAATTAAAAATTTTGTATTCAGTACCCTCTAGAGGTACTAAGATTAATCCACATAGGTTGTATCAAGGGGTTTCATAGGGGTGCTCTACATTTTACTTATGATCAACTGAAGAAAAGGCATGATGCCCAGATTATTTTTGTCACTCCTGAGGGACTCAAGGATTGACAGTGTAGCCTATGGAGATGGCTTGCTGAATGTAGACTCATTCTTGGACTCTGTTTAAATTGTGTTCTGTACAAGATGAGCGCTTCAGGCCCCATGGGGCCTCTTGTTTGTGTGAATGTTTAGTACCATGGGATACATCACATATAATACAGGTTTTTTTCTCATGCAGAAATTATGCAAATTAGATGAACTTTGATTTTTTCAGTGCTACTTACACACAGTAAGTACACATGTCAATACGGCTCGGGCTAGAGTCTGTATTTATGAACCAATCTTCAAGAAACGTCTTGGGTACCTTTGTTATCACCTTGGGACGAGAACGAGTGTTTCTGGGTGCGATCCCAAATTCAAGATGGCTGCCAGTGGCCATTTTGTACCGAAATTAGGTCTAATCAGTTTTTTGTACACAACTTCTATACGGCTCAGGCTAGAGGCCGTATTTATGAACTAATCTTCACGAAACTTCACAAAACGAGTGTTTTGGGGTGTGGTCCGAAATTCAAGATGGTCACCAGCAGCTATTTTGTTCCAAAATTAGTGCAATCAGTCTTTTGTACAGAACTTCTGTTTGAAAGTTCTGATTTGAATAAATTTTTGTATGAATGTTTAGTAACATGGAATACATCACATATAGTACAGGTTTTTTTCTCGTGCAGAATAAGTGCACATGTCAATACGGCTCGGGCTGGAGGCTGTATTTATCAACTGATCTTCACAAAACTTTGTGGGTACCTTTGTTATCACCTTGAGACTAGAACGAGTGTTTCTGGGTGCGGCCCAAAATTCAAGATGGCTGCCAGTGTCCATTTTGTGCCGAAATCAGGTCCAATCAGTTTTTTGTCACAACTTCTATACAGCTCGTATTTATGAAATGATCTTCACGAAACTTCTTGGGTACCTTTGTTTTCACCTTGGGACAGGAACGAGTGTGTTTTGGGGTGCCTTTGTTATCACTGTGCTATAAGAACAAATATTTTGGGGTTCAGTCAGCCCCACTCTGGGACTCAAAGATTTCTTTTCTAGTTTAGCATCTGGCTGTCACCCACCTTTACAATACTTTACCTGTAAATTTATTACAGGCTATGGTCAGTATTTATGCACAGACCATTGCAATACTTTATATGTACCTTTGTTATCAGTTCATTACCTTGATGTTTGTCATTGCTGTGTCTCATACTATACATGTACATGTCTTAACAAGTTGGGCTACAGTGTCATTGACACCTTCATTTATTTTATTTTTTATTTTCGCAATTATTTCTTTCCCATCAAAAGTTCATGTTCTTGGTTTGTTTTTTGTTTTAGGCCTCATAATCTACAGAATTTCATAGGTGGTGGTGTATTTCATCCCTTGAGTGCTAAAGCATTGCAGAGCCTTGTTGCACTCAAGGGACAAATTTATCAATTTTATTAACTTGGGTAAAACATTGTTCAAAAACCATTTAAATTTTTATTCTATAACCCAATGGCCCAGACTTAGCTGGTGCAAACTCAAAGTTATCAAGGGCCAAACACAAATTTTGAACCCCTCAATCCCCAAAATTTGCTTGCAAAACCAAAAATTAAAAGTCATATCTGGTCCTCCATACTTTTACTCTCCGTGCATGAGCAGCCATCAGAAAGTGACCGGAATTGGTGCAAACATCATTTTTTGTTTGGCCCTAAAGTCAGCAGCAATGATCTGAAATCTGTGCATTAAAATCTCCTTTTTTGAGGATGCCAGACACAAATCAATGCAAGAATTGGTGGATCTAAGGCTGTTATTGGGTGATGGAAGTGTTCAACGGTGGTTTTAGACGTTCAGGGCTGTAACTTTATAATAATTAGAAAATTATTTTATGTTTCCCAATTTCGGGACATATGGCTGACGTCATCATTTTTGTTAATGATTATTCCACTGTTTGTTAAGTATTCCTTCCCTATCCTTCCATGAACCCTTCCTGTTAAACTCTTAAGCTTTTTGGCTATTTTTTATTGAAATTTTTTGTTAAATTTCTTGGGAATTTAACACGTATTACAGAATATTATTCTGTTTTTGCCCATGGTTACGACCTCACGCTAGGGGTGTTAGGTCGTTTAGTCTTGCATCTTCTATCCGATGTATCATTTCTTTTTCGTATGAAGATCTAGCTTTGCATCTGATAGAACTTAAATTGGTTTCGGACTTTGGGCCTTTTTGTGTGCCTGATGTCTTGTTTACATTGACAACGTCCTCATATATAGGTAGTTTTTTATATTCTATTACTGTAGAATTACTGAAGACTACATGGATTATTATTCCGGTAGTGTAGCTAAAACAATTTGGATTTTGTCCACACTTAGGCTCTATTGGGATGCCTTTGGGCTCTTAATGTTCCCTTGGGAACTTAGGCGTTTTTCAAAAAAAAAATTTCCAAAAAATATTTTGAAGTTAATTTTGATTGCTATTATTCATGTATCTTAATTATATATTTCGTTGTGGAGTTTGGAGGACTGATATCAACTTAAGTCGATGCACTCCTGCAGACTTTTGTCATTCTTATGTTCACTGGGACGACTGATGTTGGAGACGTGTGTCGCGGTACGTTGTTGGCGGTGAGGTTCTGAGGCCACGCCTCTCACCGCATTATAATTCATTTTGTCAATTTCTATTTCAGAGGAACATGAACATGGTGATGATATTCTGACACCCATCCAAGTGTGCTGTTGTTGTCACGCTCCATTGAGCATATACAGCTAGCTGCAGTAGGATGATTACCAGAGTTAGGGCCTTTTGTTAAGGGTTTTAATCTCTTGCAAGCAGCTAGCTCGGCCGGTGAAGCGGTACTCCATCCGCGGGTGCCGGGTAAGTCTGTTGCGGTTGAAGGAAGTGTAGCTGTGGGTAGAGCAAGCACTTTAATATAAATAAGCTCACCCAGTGACGACGGAAATAGGGAGGAAGTCAGCAAGTTTCTTGTACTCGGTGAGGTCTAATAGACCGCGAGCGGGAGAGGCCCCTCTCTAACCTAACAAATTTGGGCCCAAATGTTGTTATGAGAAACTTGCACGAACCGGAGCATATGTCCGCCCTCCACTTGGGATGCTCTGTTTAGTCTGCAGCCAGGGTCGGCTTCCTCTGCTACATTTCACAATCCGAAATGAAGTTTTCTGGTTGGAAACTTGCACGAGATAGAGCATACGTCTGCCCATCGCTTGGGACGCTCCGTCTAGTCTGCAGGTGGGGTCGGCTTCAGTCATGGCTTTCTCCGCTACTTTATTAAAGCACACACGACCGCATCCTAGCCACCCGACTTCGGATATTCAGCCTGCTGCTCGAAGAAGGCACCACTCTTCACCCGTGAAGTCAGACCATCCGATAGCTAGGGAGACGAGGCCGCGATCATCGGGACGTTTGGAGAAGAGATCTATCTCCGACACCCCATCCCAGGAGCAGCAAGCGGCTAGGAAACAGAAGACTGCTGCACCTCAGGCCTCGATGACAGACTTACTGTTGCAGATTGTGCAGCTGATCGCAGCATCCCAGTAAATGCAGATGCAGCCTACCTCAGACTCAAAACCTCAGCTGTCAGACGGTGCTGGGTCGGTCCAGTCGTCTGTTCATGCAGATGCAATGGAGCGAGATTCGCAACTGATTCTCTCAGATGGTGAAAGGGATAAGGAAGAGGATTACCGTTCCCTTTCGGAACAGCACAGGGTTGCGATGGATTTCATCCTTCAACACTACCATGAATTTGTTCGGACGAATCAGAATGCTGCGACAAGTGAAAAACCGCTGGCGTCGTTGGACGCAGACTTTATACGGACAAAGGAAGAAGTTCTTTCTTTTCCGATTCAGTCTAGGTAGTTGTCGCAGGCCTTTGGCCATATAGACGATGCCATATTCACCTCTCGAGTGCGAGGAAAGGGCGATTTCTTAACTACATCTTCCCTAAACATACCGTTTCATGGACTACGTTCATTTAAAAATGGTTGGAGAAGATGTTCAGAGAGCTCCTCTTCGTTTGAATGAGCAGCCTGGGGATCTAGATGTATCCTTGCCTGCATCATTCACTATTCGCTCAGATACAATTACAGCAGCAATTTCATCAAGTAGAGCGAATTTGGAAGCAGTGTCTTACTAGAGCTATGGCACAACGTCTCAATGGGAAGGAATTTGAGAATGTTTGTACTCCTCTTAGAGTTCTTTCCAGGGCAATTTGTATACCACATATAGCTCAGCCCATACAGTGGCTGAGCTGAAGTTAATCAGATGTGATGCCGCCCTTGCGTCGTCATCACTTATAGTTGACAAGGTGAAAAGCTCTCTTTGGGTCGCTCCGGTCTCCGGACATACTATTTTGGATGTCAAGCTTTCGTTAGTCTATGATCAGGCTACTAAGAGAGCATCAAGTGATCTGCTATTGAAGTCGGCGTCTCATCAACCCACTTCAGCAGACAAGAGTAAAGGAGGTTGTTCCAGATCTAAACGTCAAACAGGAACTCCTCACGAGGGTACAAGAAACTCTCTTACAATTTCTCTTGAGGTCGTCAATATAGCGACTCGGGAAAGGGGCGTAGGTCTGATCAGACGCCCCTAGGCCGACGGGACGAGGTTCTACACGGGGAGGACATAGTTTCTCCTCCTGTAAGCCCTGCAGGTCATACAGGTGATGTTCAAAACCTCTATTGCTTGCCAGTTGGCAGAAGGGTATCATCTTTGTGAGAAACTGGACAGCAGTCACGGAAGATCAGTGGTGAGAAGTGCAGTCTCGGATGGCCTATGGCTAGCATTCCGAGCAAAATTCCCCACTAACAAGATGTCTGTGTTAGACAGATCTTCTGTCGGATCCTTTCAAAAGAGAGTCTCTCCTAGCGGAGGTACAGGCTCTGTTATTAAAGGAAGCAATAGAGGTCGTCAAGAATCAGGATTCTCAGGGCTTTTAGCTCACCTAAGCGAAGCTCAAGGGGAGCTTAATTGATCGCTTTCTGTCCATCGTTCGTCCATTGTCCGTCATTAACTTTACATTATCGACTTCTCATGAACTGCTGGACCAAATCAACAAAATTTGCTGTGTATGTTCCCTATCATATGTCAGTTCAAGTTTGTTCAAATCAAGTTGACCCGCCCCTCTGTAGGGCCACGCCCAAACAGTGTGCTTAAATCTTAAAAAATCTTCTCATGAACCAGCAGTAGCAGAGACTTGATATTTGGTGTGCAGCTTCCTTTTGAGGTGTAGACTCAGATTTGTTCAAGAGAAGATTGAGGAGCTATATTTGCCTTTGTTATGTGAGGGCAGGCCTCGAAATAACAAGATTTTGATAAACCTTCCAGCAGGTTGCCTTATTTGACAATGGTTAACCTGTTGATCGGTTACCTACATTTTTTTTTCATAAACCTATTGGTTAACCATTGCATTAAAAGTATTAATACTGACAAAGCTTCTGACATACCCAACTACAGTTCCTCCCAAATTAGTTTGGCGTTTAGACACAAGGGACCCAAAGCAGGCGCAGTACAAAACAGGTACATACACATGCCTCCCCCCCCCCCCCCCCCCCACACACACACATACACACGCACATTCACGTATGCACACATTAACATTTGTTGTTCTTTGCTTTATATGATTTTTGTGTCTAATAAAAATTAAAGAATTTTAATTGTTTTTTTGCTGAGTGGCTTATTATTTCAGAAACCCAAACACATTTGTCTTGAAACTGATAGTGGGAATTGGGCAATTGTATGGGGATGGGGTAAAATATTGTCGATGGACGTGTGTATTACGAACGAATACATTGAACTTTAGTGCATGGGAGTTGCATTGGCAGTCTCTGATTAGCATTGGGAAAGAAACAATTGTAAATCGTATCTAGCTTCCCCTACATTTCGGAATCCGGAGAATGTAATCCAAAGTTCCAAACTAAAATTTGATTTGTGCCACAATGTTCAAAATCATTTGGAAAAACCCATGTTCACAACCATGCTGGCTGTTTATTCAAATGAAATAAGCACGTAAATAAGAAGTCGGCATTGGTGAATAAAAGACGTTTCCATAATATGTTCGAAACTTTTTCTCATAGATTGGTAGGGTAAAAAGGGGCAGAATGCAAATAATTAACAACAGCTCATTTGATTTTCAGTATGTCTCTTTTTTATTGTATCGAAGACTTATTTTCAGTTTCGCGCAATGCGAGAGTTAATACCTCACGTGCGGTAAATGTGTGAACAAAGCAGTTAGCTCCCTTTAGCTGTAACAGACAATCATCTTTCTCAGAATCGAAACAAATTAATCGAGAGCCAGAGGGCGCCGCGAGTTGGTACTGCAGATCTTCAGTACCACTAATACTATAGATTTATACCCCCACAAGTACAGTAATGATTGAAACACTCTGTATGATAACCACATGAGCATTTTGTTCTCGTTTTGTTCACTGCAGTGCTTCTTTTAAATCAGTGGGAGGAAAAATATTGAAAACTTTTCTCATCCCGTAACAACTAACTTCGTCGGCCATCGGTGCGATTTTTAGTTAACCGATTGAGCGTTCGCCAGAAAACAAATCTGCGTAACCGATAGGCGAACGGTACGAGCGTTCGCCTCTTATTTCGAGGCCTGGGAGGGGCAAGAATTTTCACCAAGCCCAAAATTTCTAGTTTCCAAACCGAGAAGCAGATTTGAACCAAATTTGATATGAGGGCATATTGGGTCATAAGTACTTAATTTATGCCCAAATTTTCTTTCCAGTCGCCCCATGGGAACCGCAGGAGCTAAAAATAGAAAAAATTAAAACGCCCATATCTCCAAAACTGCACTGCACTGAGAATTCTTATTTGGTGTGAAGCTTTCTTAGGACCAACAGAATAGAATGGTCAAAAAAATTGCTATCGGTTTCATCATGGGGTACTTTTTAGGGACTTTGAAAAAGTGCTGAGTCATCATTTTTTAACACTGTGGGTAATGGGAAAAACATTTAACACTACTTTTCTCCCAAACCACTGCTCCAAAAGCTCTCAAATTTCACATATAACATTTTTGGAAGAGTGTTTCACATGTTTATTGAAATAATTCCCTGGGTCCATATTTGGGCTCTCTATGGGAGCCGAAATGTTTAAATTAGTGCAGAATCAGGAATATTCTTTAAAAATCTTCTTCTTCAGATCTACCAATAGGAATCTTTTGATATTTGGTATGCAACATGCTTAGGGAGGTGAGATTCAAGTCTGTTGAAGCCAAATCCCTGGGTTCATATTTGGGCTGAAAATTTGGGTTTCTGGTCCAGACTTAGAATTTTTGGACTAACATCCGGAAATTAGTTTTTTGGGTTTTTTATGCGTTTTGATCAATTTTAAGACAAAAAAAATTTATTTTTTTTTTTACACTGAAAATTTGGGGTCCGGGTGTGACTTAGAAAATTTTGGACCAAAATCAGGAAATTAGTTTTTTTTGTTTTTATGCATTTTGGTCAATTTTAAGACAAAAAAAATTTTTTTTACACTGAAAATTTGGGGGCCGGGTGGGACTTAGAAAATTTTGGACCAAAATCCGGAAATTAGAAGAAGAAAAAAAAATTTTAGTCTGAAAAAATTTTGTTTGAGACTTCGAAAATTTCCGAACAAAAATAAAAAAAATCTGTTTTTTATGTGTTTATCTCAATTTTGGGACATAAAAGTGCAGGAACTGAAAATAGAAGGAAAATCCTGTGTATTGTGTGGGCACAATTGCTTCATCTAGTTGGTATATGCTTTCCTTAGGAGTAGCATATTGCAGCTTATTAAAGTCAAGTTCCTGGTTTGATATTTAGACTACCATGTCAGATGAGTGCCCTAAGGCCCCCTGGGGCCTCTTGTTACAGTCACCTGTTCCTCTTACCAAAGCCAGGCAGCTCGTTCCGACCAGTAACAGACTTGAGCTGGATAAATAAGCTTATCGTCGCTCCAAAATATTTATACGGAGACCATTTGGCCAGTAAGACTATGCGGCAAGCCTAGATCTAAAGGATGCATACTTTCATGTCCTGGTACATCCGGCATTCAGAAAGTACCTGCGATTCACCGTACAAGTGAAAGTGTATTAGTTCAGAGCAATGTGCTTTGGTCTGGACCTGGCTCCCTGGGCATTCACTCGAATAATGAAGGTGAGCTCTGTCAAACAAGATATAACAGATTAAATGCTTGTATTGGATGTACTGAGTCAAATAGTCCAGGCACATTAGACATAAAAATGAGAAAGTAAGGAAAAAAATCGGAGAAAGCTGATTTTTTTATATGTTTCCGGGACACACATTGCGGATAAAGTGTGAAAAGTCCCCGCGAATCCGAGTTGAGCTTTTTTAGTTATAGCGTTTTTTTGATGAAAAAAATTTTTTTTAAAATTCGACCCAGCTCCATATTTCTCATTCTTATTCGCCTTAGTAGGGTGAGAATCATAAATATCGTGCTGAATTATATTGAGAATACATATCCCCAACAGAATTTGCCAACTTTGTACCAATCCTCACACTCAATGGTGAAATTTTCATGAAAATGTACAAAATTACGAAAAAAAATTTATTGTTTTCATACACACAACGGTACACAACGTCCATTAAATCAAATCTACGACTACTTTGGGAGTTAAATTATATATCAAAAATTGCAGAAAAGCAGTGGCTTTATAATGATATATAACAATAGTCATTTATTCCAGTGGCGGATTTAAGGGGGGGCGCCCCCGGCGCGCGCCCCCCCTATTCTCCAGAGCAAAGTTATCACAAACAGTCTATATAATACCACGACAGCAGATCAGAACCACGCCTAGCGTTGCCTAAGCACAATGCTAGCAAGTTAATCTTTTCCTTGCAAATGAACGTCACACTTGTGCACGGACCGAAACGCACAATGTTATCTTACACGTCATACATGTGCCGCAGCCGTTTTTGTGCGATCCGTAATCGAGTCAGTTTTTACCCTATATACATTTATTCGTCGGATCAACAAACTTCCGGCATTGTTTTGAAAAGTAAACTAGCGCGGCAGCAGTCAAATATGTCGCAGCAAAGTAAAATTGAATCATTTTTCGGGACTAAAGGCAGTGAAAAGTCCACGAAGAGACAATCAAATGACGACACGATTGCACTTATCGAATATAAGGCTAAGAAAATGAATGACGATTGTGAATCACAGGCCGGTACTTTATCCAAAATTGAGCCGATTGTGGCCGCTCGATCTGTCATGGCTGATTCACCCCAAACAAATTTAGCATCCACAATGAACTCGGGTCTTGTCGGTAATAGTGCTGAGAAAGGAGAGAAGTCTACACGAGTAGATATATCCGATTATATACCCGGATCAACGAGTGAAAATGTTATCACAGACGACATCCGTGCATACCTGTGGAAAATTAGAGCGCCCGAAAGGTCTTATAAGTTTCCACCCAAGGTTTACAAAGACAAGCGTAAAAAATCGGGTATAATGAACAGGTACTGTCAACACGAGTGGTTCTCCAAATATGATTTTCTTTCTTACTCCAAAAGGATGGACGGGATCTTCTGTATAAGCTGTGTCTTGTTTCCTATGCCATCTCATAAAGGGACACGTGCTATCAATATGATAGATACATGTTATACCAATTGGAAAGATGCCACCAATGACTTTGATCTCCATGCAACTTTGCAATACCACAAAGATTCCATGCAGAAACTCAAGTCCTTCAATTATTGCTGCTAACCGAGAAATACTAATAACTATTCTGAAATGTGTCGAGTTCTGTGGGAGACAAGGGATTCCACTCCGAGGGCATAGGGATGATGGTATTCCTGGTAGTGATAACTGTTACTCGACCAACATGGGTAACTTTAAGTCTTTGTTACATCTAGTGGCTGAATTTAACCCCCAGCTACGCAATCACATTGACTCCGTCTCGTGTAAACGGAATGCCGTATATATTTCCAAAACCGCTCAAAATGACATACTGCAATGTTGTCTGAAATTTATTCAGAACACCATCATTAAGGAAATTAACTCTCAACCATCAGGTCCATTTTACGGCTTAATGATTGACGAGGTAACCGACTCCTCCAACCACGAGCAGTTGGGAATTGTACTTAGATACGTTAAAGATGGCGTTGCTTGTGAGCGCCTTATCGAGTTTATAGAGTGCGATAATATCACTGGCGATGCTTTGTCTGATTATCTTTTGAAGTGTTTGAAAGAGTTCAACGTAGACCCTATGTACTGTCGCAGCCAGACATATGATGGGGCGGGAAACATGGCCGGTAGCAATAAAGGTGCTGCAGCACAGTTTCGCATGAAAACAGGCAACAACAAAGCAATATATTTTCACTGTGCCTCACATGACTTGAATTTAGCTCTCTCCAAAGCATGCAACGTACCCGAAATTCGAAATATGATTTGTGTCTTACAATCCGTTGGAGTTTTCTTTAAATATTCGCCAAAGCGTTCCAGTCGGTTAGAACGTGCAGTTGATGAATATAATAGCATACATCCCGAATCTACCGTGTCTAAATCTAAAGTAAAACCCCTATGTGAGACGAGATGGGTGGAAAGACATACTTCTCTTGACACATTGAAGGCCATATACGAACCACTGTTAGACACTCTTGATGTAATAAGATACAACCGGGAAGGGAACTGGGATTCCAAAACCGTTACCGAGGCTAATGGCTTATATGCACAGTTAACGGCTGTTGGTTTCATTGCATCTTTCCAGACATGTCATTTCTTATTTGGATTTACAAAATCACTTGCAACATTGTTACAAGGTAGGGAGAATGACATCGTCGTCGCTTATGAGGAGATCGATTTAATACGGGCAGAGTTGGCTGATATTCGCAGCAACTCTGAGAAAGAATTTAAGGCCATATATTGCGAAATTAGCCAAATGGCAGATGCAGCTCGAACAACAATAACAGTTCCGAGGCGGTGCGGTCGCCAAACACTGAGAAACAATGTTGAAGCCGAATCTCCTGAAGACTATTATCGTCGCTCTATCTTCACGCCATTTATTGACAGTATGTTAGCACAACTGAAAGAGCGATTCAATCAACTTTCTAACAATGCTGTGCGTGCGATGGTTATTATTCCAAAATATATGGGTCTTCACAGCAAAAGTGAAAAATTTCAAAAAGATATCGCGAGCATCCGAGATTATTATAGTGATGATATGCCGACACCCGATAGTTTCAACCAGGAAGTCAGACTTTGGGTGAGGTATTGGTCCACAGAGAATGAAAAACCAGCAACCATTGACAAAACCGTTCAAATGATGAAAAGCCGAGGTGATTCTCAATTCCCAAATATATATGCCATACTTAATATATTACTTGTCACCGCCGCCACGAGTGCTTCAGTTGAGCGGGCAAATTCTGCATTGAAATTTGTAAAGAATAAATTTAGAAGTACTATGGCTGAAGACAGATTGAATGCATTGTTACTCATGTTTGTACACAGAGATATTCAGTTGAATTACTCGGAGATAATTGATTCTTTCTCTAGAATGCATCCTCGCCGCATGCTTCTGGAATTCCATACTGATAAGTAACTGGGTGTTTCCCAATAGGCCGATAATGTCAGACTCACAGTGTTCACACTGTACTACTGCCAAGGGTCCTATACTTGGGTGATGAGAAAATGACTTCAAGTAATTTTGTTGGCCATTATCAAAACAATGTATCCTCTAAGTCTTTGGGTGTATATTTTTGATAATGGTCAGCATAATTATTTTAGGGTAATTTCTCAATACTCAAGTATACGCCGCCTGTCATGTGCTGATGTATATATACTCTTATTAAACAGTTATCTCGGACTCCATCAATATTATTACATTATCATGTCTGTCACATATTAATTTACTTTGCTCATTACCTGTCGTTTAGTTTGCAAGAAATTCCGAGTTTACTAAAAAGTATTGATTCCATGCTAATCGTGCTACCTAGCTCGTTAACCCGCAGCACTCTGATGTTGAAACGCGGTTAGCTTCCAAAGTCGACTTTGAAATTGAAAGTCGATTAGTCGAAAGGTGTCCCAGTAGTTCACGTTCAAATTAATTTCCCTTCACTTTTGAATTGCGTAGTTCAACGTCATTACTCATATGTCATATGCGACTCCATTTCGCTAGACACCCCCCTAAATATTTACATGCCCTCACCCCCCCCCCCCCCCCCACCTCTTATAAATTTCAAAATCCTGGCGCCGCCACTGATCAGTTGACATAGGACAATAGACATTCTGGTTATCACACGACAAAATGGCACACCTCTGATCATTTACTCAGTAACTGACCAGACATGCGCCATTTCGTCGTTTGAGAACCAGAACGTGCTTTGTCCAGTTTTGGACATAGGAACCTGGATGACCCTCTGGATCTCACATGACGATTTGTTTGAATTTATTCATTGACAATTTGTCAGGATTCGAATTTCTTTCAATAACGATTGCGCAATGCAAGCTTAAAAACGAAATGCTAGTGTTAATTAGCTCCCTTGATGCCCAACATCAAACCTGAATGATCATTGGTCATCAAGCACGACGGTTTAGAAGGCACTCTCTAACCACGAGGCAGTGAATTACTGTTTGCGTTGTAGTTACGAATGGGCAGACTGGGCGGACGCCCAGAGCGGCAGGGCCCCCATCTTTGGCACGGAATTTTGTCATGTTAACACTAGATCTGATGTGAGGTTTGTAGCTCCATTTTTTAAATTTCTCAAATTTTCCCAACAAAATACTGATTTCGCTGTTGAAATGTTCCTGTGGGAGGCCCATACCCCCACCATTTTTCAAGCCAGTAACGTTGGATATGGCATGTGGGTCGGACCAGACGGACCTGAGAATAGACATTTTTTCCCTGAATAATTATTTGCTGAACATTTTTGCGCTTTGACAACGTCATGAGTTCTTTTCGATGTGCGACCAGCACGGGTCGACAACTTCCAACAACTTGGCATGCACCCGAAGTGGACCTGGTCCACTTCGGCCGCTGGCGAGTTGTTGGAAGTTGCCGTTGCCGACTAGTCGACGATGACTCGATTTTGGGGCTTCGGCTAGTCGACTGTGAAATTCCATAGTCGTCCGAGCACTAGTGATCTCCCTGCATTGTCAGAAATTCAGCAATTTATATTTTGGTTAACAGAGCTCTGTCAACCAAAATCTAAATTGCTGAATTTCTGACAACACTGGAGCCACATAACCATGGATGACTGGAAGATGGGTTGGGGTTTGAGGGTGGGGACGGATGGGTCTCGGATGACGCTTCACGTCATTATGATTGGCGCCCCCACCCTTATTCCCAAATCTTGTATCCGCCAGTACCCGGGTCCAGCTGTCACAACAGAGCGCACCATTTGAAGGCCCATTTTAAAATGTATCTGCACCCCTGACCCCCCCCCCCCCCCCCCCCCCCGCCACCCTTCCATTGCGAGTGCCCCCCGACACTCGCAACAAAGTATAAGTATATATATTACCACTTTTAACCAGCAGGTTTGAATTTTCCTTGGCACCGCACCGGTAATTGTTGGTTAAAAAGTGACATTTTAACAGCAAAAGAAATCTCTACATATTTTTATACTGTACCAATGACCCAGACTTAGCTGGTGCTAACTCCACAAAAACCAGGGCCAAACACAAATTTTGCCCCCCAATCCCCAAAATTTGCATCCAAAACAAAAAGAAATCATGTCCTAAAGGACCTCCATAGTACGACTCTACTGCGCATGCGCAGTGACGCAGTCGTCCCGAAATTGGCGCCAAATATCATTCTCTGTTTGGCCCTTCATCAGTCAACATCTCACTGATCTTTGTGCTTGTAAATCTCAGTTTAAAGGATGCCAGACACGTAATTCTTGGAGAAAATGTGATTCTAAGGAGGATAGAAGGAGGAGAGGAAAAAAGAAGTGGCAAAAAATAATCAGGGCTGTACTTAAAATTTTTTGTTAAAATTATGTTAAGTTGCCTATTTTCGAGGCAAACGCCTCTTGTTGTCATTCTTGCTAATTGTTGCACTGCTTATTCAGTGTTTCCTCTCCCCTAACCTTCTAAAGTCCCCCCTTGCAATTCTCCCATGCTTTTGGCATATTTTTGAGAAGTTTCATTTCTAAAATTTCCCTGGGAGAGTTGCTTGGTTACAGAATGTTTTCTGTTATTTTCCCCATAGTTACGTTTTCACCCATGGGTGTATAACGTTGGTGTTCTGCATCTTCCATCTGATGTTCTGCAGATTCTCCCCTGGGAGTCTCTGTTTTGCATCAGATAGAGTGTAATTGAGGACTGATTCCGGGCCAGTTTTTTCAGTGCCTGGAGTCATGTTTTCTTCTGTGTTTACACTGTTTGTTTTCATTGGCAACAGCCTTTTTTGAGGGGGGCTGTTTGTCTTTGAGGTAGTTTATCTCATTATAAGATACATTTATATTATCCGAAAGTGTCTCATTAATTATTTTATATAATTTTAAAATTTTTGACCACACTTTGCCATCGGATCCATCGGGGCTCAACGTTACTTTTCAGCAACTTGGGCTTCTCTGAAAAAATATTTTTTCAAAATTATTTTGTTTTGCAATTGTTTTTTCATTTATTAATGGATCATGTTATTATGTATCTTTGTGTCAGGGGTTTTTGCGAGTAACTAGGACTTATTGTTGTTCCTTCACAATGAAAGGAACTTGTTCAAATTGTAATAGGAAGAAATCTTCCTCTGACTTTCATGATTATTGCATAAATTGTAGTCAGTGTTCTCGCATTAATCCCTGTCCTGTATGTGAACATTGGGATGAGAAACATTGGAAACGTGTGTCACGATATGTTGTTTCTGGAGAAAGAGCGATGCCGGCTCTTTCTCCACAAGGTCACTCTACTCTCTCAGTTTCTATTTCAGAGGAACCAGAACAGGGTGATGTTTCCATGTTATCCTCTTCAAGTGTGCGTCCGTCGTCACAATTAAATACAGAGCTAGCGGCAAAAGTGCTCATGGAGATTAGACAAATGTCGTCCGCTAGCTCGCCCGGTGTAGCGTCCATTCACCGAATGGTTCGGCAGCCGGGTTCGTCCGATGCGGTCCAAGAGGAAATTTTGGGTGATGCGAGCACTATAAAAATAATAGATGCACACCCAGTGACGGCGGATAGTGAACGAGAACGGAGGAAGCCTTTTAGTCCGGTTCCTAGCTCGTCCAGGTCCAGCCGGGCCGCGAGCGAGAGAGGCCCCTCTCTCGTACAACAACATCTGGGACCAGATGTTGTGGTACAAAATGTGTCTTTAGCGGAGCATACGTCCGTCGCTCGGGACGCTCCGTTGTATAAGCAGTCCGCAGAGACTGTTAAGGCTTCCTCTTCTCGCCGGCGCACACGACCGCACCTTGGCTGCGTGACCTCCGATATCTTGCCAGCTTCGCCGAGGAAGGATTATTCGGCGACCAGGTCACACCATCCGGCAGCCAGGGACTCGAGACCGATGGACTCCGGACGTTCGCATAGGAAAAGTATGCGGGAGCCATCCGATGCGGAGCTGCCCTCGGCAAAGCAGCGAAAGACCGCTCCTCCGCAGGTCTCGACGTCGGACATTCTAGTGCAGATAGCACAGCTTATCGCAGCATCCCAGCAGCCGACAGAAACGGTGTCGGATCGAGAATTATCCGACGGCGCTGGGTCGGTACGCTCCGCCGAAGCATCGGGGCGGACGACCGGGAACATCGGGAGGTCCGACCGGATGGTGAAAGGGATACGGATGAATTGGAGCTATCCCTTTCGGAACAACACAAAGCTGCCGTAGACTTCATCCGGCACTTTCTTCCTCAAGTTGTTCCGTCGGGCCAGACTGCTGCGCTTCCGGACAGGAGAATTATAGCGTCATTGGACTCTGATTTTTTCGAGCGGTTCAGGGACATCGCTCCCGAGTTTCCGTCGCAGTCCAATAATGTTGCAAGAACATTTGAATTATTGAACGACGCTATTTTTAAACTTGCTTCCAGGACAGGGAAAGCAGGCTTCTTGTCCGCAAATACTCTCAACCTGCCTTTCATTAATGCAAGGAATAAATTCGACACGGCAGGTCAGGGTATACCGAGAGTTCCTCTGCGTATGGACGACGAGGCGGAAGACTTAGAGCTATCATTACCGTCGTCAGCTTCTATTCCAACCGCAGTGTTGGAAACAGCTATTGCGTCTAACAGAGCCAATTTAGATGCCTTATCTTACGCAGATCACCTTACGAAGGCGTTATCACTGCGTCTTCAAGGGGAAGAGTTTCAGGATATACAATCCTCCTTAAGACTTCTTTCAAGGGCAGTAGCTTATTCCACGTGTAACTCCGCCCTTTCAGTGGCTAATCTGGAGTTGGTTAGACGTGACGCAGCCCTGTCTACATCCACACTAGTGGATTCTAAGGTGAAGAACTCTCTTAGAGTCGCTTCGGTCTCAGGAGATCTTCTCTTTGACGGCAAGCTTTCCGCTATTTATGATAATATTAAAAAGAAAGCTAGTGATTCTCTGTTGTTTAGATCCGCTCCTAAAAGGTCGGATTCAGCAGACACGAATAAGGCGGGCACTTCTGGGTCTTATCCGCCCAAGAGAGGTTCCTATAGAGGTTCCGGTGCGTCCTCTAGCTCTTATTCGAGAGACCGTCAGGATAGCGACTCTCGTTCGGGACGTCCTTCAGGCCGGGACAATCGGTCGGACGCCCCGAGGTCGACGAGGCGAGGTGCGGGTCGTGGAAGACGTGGTTTCTCCTACCGCAGGCCTCGCAGATCCAGGAGGTGATGGCTCAAACCTCTATCGCGTTCCGGTTGGCGGAAGGTTGTCGAGTTTTTCTCAAGAGTGGGCGTCGATTACGGACGACCCTTGGGTGAGAGGAGTGACTTCGGAAGGTCTAAAGATATCCTTCAAACGAAAGCCTCCATTAACTCGAAGTCCAAAGTGGACTCATCTTCCGTCAAACCCTCAGAAAAGAGACGCTCTGCTATCAGAGGTGCAGTCTCTTTTAATGAAGAACGCGGTAGAGGTCGTAGAAAACCAGGAATCGCTGGGATTCTACAGCCATCTGTTTCTGGTTCCGAAACCAGACGGCTCGTTCCGTCCAGTCATAGATTTGAGCTGGATAAACAAGCTGATCATCGCTCCGAAGTTTTATATGGAGACGATTCGATCGGTCAGAGCGAGTATTCGGGTGAACGATTATGCAACGAGCATAGATCTCAAAGATGCGTACTTTCACGTCATGGTACATCCGACATTCCGAAAGTATCTACGCTTCGCAGTCCTAGGAGTGGTGTATCAGTTCCGGGCCATGTGCTTCGGATTGAATCTAGCACCCTGGGCTTTCACTCGAGTAATGAACTCGGTAATGATTTACTTCCGAGCTCATTCGTCTGCGGTAACGTCGGCCTACCTGGACGACATTCTTCAGAGGTACGGCAACGAGTTAACGCTTCAGAACGATGTTCAGAATCTTCTTCTATTGCTCCGACGTCTCGGTTTCATAGTAAACGAGGAGAAGTCGGATCTGGTGCCGTCCAAGTCATTCACTCATCTGGGAATGAGCTTCGAGACGCACAACAATCTCGTTCGTCTGCCGTTAACCAGAGCGAAATTAGTCAGTTGTTACGCTCGCTATTGTCTAAATACAGACAAAGTCACAGCGAGAGAATTTATGAGACTGATAGGTCTGTGCGGAGCCGCTGCGGATCTCATTCCGATGGGACGGCTACGCACACGGCCTCTTCAAATTTTCTTGACTCAGAATTGGAGTGTGAAAATTCATTCGCTCGATGTAGACGTTCTCTTGTCAGATCAAGTGAAACAAGAGATTCAGACTTGGGCAAACATTCAGTGGTTAACTCAAGGAGTTCCGCTGCAGTTGCCGGATCCGAGTTTTACCATTATGACGGATGCCAGTCAAACAGGTTGGGGTGCATCATTAATCCCAACGGATTCGAGATGCCAGGGTCTTTGGGATCCGCAATTCCTGTGCAAGCACATAAACATCAAGGAAATGATGTCAATTTGGCTTGCGTTACGTCACTGGATGGACATTATTCACGATGCTCATGTCCAAATCCTATCCGACAATACGACAGTAGTGGCGTATATACGGAATCAGGGAGGCACTCATTCAGTTCCGTTGTTCAATCTAACGGAAAGAATCCTTCTGTTTGCGTTGGAACATCACGTTCTTCTTTCGGTCCGTCACATACCGGGTCGTCTGAATGTGCTAGCAGACTCCCTTTCTCGAAAGGGTCGCTTGTTGCCGTCGGAGTGGACTCTCAACAAACAAGTATTCAATCAGATTTGCTACCAATGGGAACGGCCAATGATAGACTTATTTGCGACACATCTCAACAATCAGTTGCAGACGTATGTGTCCCCGTGTCCGGATCCAAGAGCATTTGCTGTAGACGCTCTATCGATCCCTTGGGACGGAATGATAGGATATGCGTATCCTCCAGCGCCGTTAATTCAACAAGTATTGCTAAAGATAAAACAATCTCAATGCAAGATTCTGTTGGTAGCATCTCTGTCGCCACAGAGACCGTGGATAAATCTACTCAGGTGTCTGTTGTGGGACCTACCGCGGAAGCTCCCTCCACGAGAGGATCTTCTTTGGCAGGGGAAATCGCGCCAACTGCATCACAACCCGCAAGGTCTCAACCTTCACGTTTTTCCGTTGTGCGGTCCTTCTTGCATGGCAAGCACTTTACAGGACGAGCAGTGGACGCGATTTCTAACTGTAGGAGGACCTCCTCTTCGCTAAACTATGCGGCTAAGTGGAAGGTTTTCCGTCGTTGGTGTAGGGATCATTCTGTTGATATATTTGATCCCTCTATACCAGACATTGCTAACTTTCTAGTATACTTGTTTGACGAAATCAAACTGCAACCGGTTACTATAAAGGGTTATAGATCTATGTTATCTGATACCTATGCACATCATGATAGTTTACAAATTGGATCTAATGTCTCTTTATCGAAATTGGTTAGAAACTTTTCGATAAATAGACCCAGAACTCTTAGATTAATTCCTAAGTGGAATTTAGCTTGGGTTCTCCTTAAATTGAAGGAAAAGCCATTTGAACCTCTTGGGACAGTAGATTTCAAATTCTTATCTTATAAGACAGCTTTTCTCTTAGCTTTCTCTTCTGCCAGAAGAGTCAGTGAGCTTCATGCACTATCGGTGGATGATTCTCATTATCGTAGTGTTGGGAACACTATCACCTTCACTACTAACGTCGGTTTTTTAGCTAAGAATCAGGCTCCTAATAAATATCCGGAACCTATTGTTATTAAGGCTCTTCCGTCTTCAGACGGGCGCAGGCCTTTACTCTGTCCTGTTAGAGCACTA
Organism: Pictodentalium vernedei; assembly: GCA_031216915.1. Taxonomy (NCBI): domain Eukaryota; kingdom Metazoa; phylum Mollusca; class Scaphopoda; order Dentaliida; family Dentaliidae; genus Pictodentalium; species Pictodentalium vernedei. Next base: position 376,940,225 of record CM062290.1, read on the forward strand.
CGTATCTATAAACAGAGATCTCAGTTCATCAGAAAGGGACGGAAACGTTTCTTTCTGTCTTTGATGCCTAATAGAAAGGACATTTCAGTCCATTCTATTGCTAGATGGATTCAGTTAACTATCCGTACTGCGTATGAAGATTTATCTTCTTCTCAGCAGTCTGTGCTTAAGATTTCTGCTCATGAAGTAAGAGCTCTTTCTACTTCCTGGGCTTATGCTAATAGTGTTGCTATTACAGATTTAATGAAGGCTGCTTATTGGTCTCAGCCATCCACATTTACTAATTTTTATCTCAGAAATATTGAGTCCATTTCTGGAGACCTGCATTGTTTAGGTCCGTTATCTGTTGCTCAGAATGTCGTCCACTAAACAGTTGCAACTATAGTTATGCAGGCTTTCTGTTCCGGCAGTGACTCCGTCCGGCTGCCCTCTTCGCTCTGGGCTATTTGACCCAGGGCAAGGGGAAGGGGGGGGGGCGGGTGTTCCCTTAGGTCACCTGCTTTATAGTGAAAAGCAAGGGAATGCCTCCTCCAAGACAGTATTTCTGAGTCGCTTCCGGGATGGTTTTAAAGTGTAATATTAATGTTTAATTTCATTCATGTCTTATTTTTAAAGTGTAGCTCGGTGTGAAGCATTTGTATATGTCAAGTGTCAAACGGGCTTTAATATACAATACTCGGACACTTTTAAATGATTATAAAGAGTCTCAATTCTCTGGACTACTTTATTTATTGGCTTGTTTTAATAATAATTAGTATAAAGGTTATACTGGATATTAATAGAGAACATGAATGTTATTGTGCTCAATTATTAAGGGTAGTGTATCTTTCTAATTTAAATATTAAATAAGAAAGATACATGTAAAGCCTAATACTCCTTTTCTCCTTAAGGGGTTATCTCTTTATTTTATAATTGAGCTTATTGGATTTTCCTCTATGTCCTAGGCCCTCCAGCCTGTTTACTATTCAGCTAAGTCTGGGTCATTGGTACAGTATAAAAATGTTAAAAAATTTATAGTAATTTATATATTTTTTATACTTACCAATGACCCAGACGGGGATGGCCCTCCCTGAGTTGGGAACTCTTGCCTCCCCGCTGAGTACATAGCGCTGACCAGGCACTGCCAGTAAGAATGATATTTGGCGCCAATTTCGGGACGACTGCGTCACTGCGCATGCGCAGTAGAGTCGTACTATGGAGGTCCTTTAGGACATGATTTCTTTTTGTTTTGGATGCAAATTTTGGGGATTGGGGGGCAAAATTTGTGTTTGGCCCTGGTTTTTGTGGAGTTAGCACCAGCTAAGTCTGGGTCATTGGTAAGTATAAAAAATATATAAATTACTATAAATTTTTTAACTTTCACCCGAAAAGTCGCCAGAGCGCACCATTTGAACGGTCATTTTAAAATTTTCTTGGGGGGAGAACCCCCCCAAACCCCCCTTCTATTGCGAGTGCCTTCGGCACTCGCGGCAGATGCCTTCGGCATCTGCGTGCTGGGATCAACCCGTTCTGCCACACCCCCAAATTTTCGTCATCAAGATTGGCGCCCCCCCTATTCCAAAATCCTGTATCCGCCGGTGTATTCCATAATGAACTGGTGAACGTGTGAAATATTAACCATACCCCCTAAACTCAAATTCAAACGGCATCGACTTTTCTCATTCAAATACCGTATTATAGCATCATTGTTTCAATTTCCATGTTCGATTAAATCACATAATGTGGTGTCAGGGACTGAACGTTTGTCCAGTGACGTTTGACCAACCACTTTATATCAAAGCAGTGGAGATTGTGTCTTCGTCAGATAAGTTGACAAAAGTTTTCGTTAGACTCGGCGGCTTCCATATGATTATGTCATATTTAGGGGCAATTGGTTCGATCATGGCTGGTAGCGGCTTGGATGAACTTTGGGGGACTGTTTATGCTGGTGGGTCAATCCATCATTTGATCAGTGGTCATGCATATTCAAGAGCAGTTCGTGCCCATTTGCTAACACAAATTGCCATTACAAAACTTGTGTTTGAAGAAAGCCGAACACTAGATAACATAGACTGCACAGAAGTCAATGAAATATTCTGTGGACTTGCCAGAGGTGACTGTACAACAGCTGACGCTGTCAATCAAGAAAGTGTCAACCATCTACTGTCAAAATTACACGAACTGCTCCAGAATGCGTCCGTAGGACACACAGGAAAGCTTTGGGTACAATACTGCGAGCAAATAGGTCTTCTCCAGTTGTTCTTGAGAGCAGAGCGCACAGGCGACTGGGAACTCCACACATATTGTGTTCGCAATATGATTCCAGTATTTCACGCAGATGGTCATTTTGCATACGCAAAAAGTTCTCATCTCTATTTGCAGCAGATTAATGAGCTAACAGAAATAATGCAACAGGATGATTTGAAGTTGTTCACTGAGAAAGGTTACTTTACCATAAGGCGCTCAGATAAATTCTGGGACGGGATATATTCTGATCAGACCATAGAGCAGTGTTTAATGAGAATGTTCAAGCTCCCTGGTGGTCTCACACATGGCAGGGGAATAACCGATAGCACTGTTGCGAAATGGGTACATGGACTACCTCTTTGCCTTCCGATATGTAATGCTCTCGAAAATTTTGTTCATGTTCGCACTGGTCATGGCGAACAACATCGGGATCTCCGTCAAAGTTCACAATTGACTGATGCCAATGATATCACCAAATTATTGAACTGGCTCAGAGTGCATTCCCCCTTTCAGAATAGAGATCCACTACAATTAGTCTCTATAGCGACCGGGCTTGTGGCCGACGAAACTGTGAACTGTGACCAAGTTCGCAAAATTGGTGAATGTTGCGTATCGAATGTTGTAAGCAAAACGTTCAACAGCATCAAACTACGACGTGTTGACACTGTGAAGTCTTTCGCATCGATGGCAAATAGCATCAAAGTCCGTGGAAGTAAGGTAGTGATTGACCCCACAATTCTGTTCAACCACATCACATGTGTTATTCAGTCACAAGCAGAGATGGAAGAGTATCTCAAATATGAACTCGCCCCGAAACCACCAGCATTGTTTGATTCTGCTGGAATGAGGAAGACACAGAAAAGCACGCTCGGTAAGATCCTCAAAACATACGGTTCCGAGCAAACTAAAATCCCAGAACATTCTCTGTTTGTTGTAGATGGTGGATTTTTATTGAGGGCAGTTGTATGGCCTAAACAGTCATCATATAAGGACATATGTACATCATATTCCAATTATCTAGTGAGACATTTTGGGGCGAACGTCGTGGTTGTTTTTGATGGTTATGCTTGTACAATGTCGACAAAGGGCATGGAACAAGCCCGTAGATCTAAAGACAGGTATTCCATTGATATCAATATCTCACCCGAGTTACCAGCCACCATACCCCAATCCGATTTCCTTGCAAATGCCAAGAACAAAACCCAACTGATCGATCTTCTAATGCAGGAGCTATCTGCTATCAATATTCAGTCCAAGCAGGCCGAGGCTGATGCTGATGTACTGATAGCCGAAACTGCACTTGACATCGCTCAAGATGACAACAATGTTGTCGTTGTGGGAACAGACACAGACTTGTTAGTCATTCTTACCTCTCGAGTTCAACCGGGATGTAATATTCACATGATGTATTCCATTACCCCAAACTTACTAGTTTCAGTTAGTGAAATAGCAACCAAAATGGGTGACCATAGAAGCAACCTCCTTGTAGCACATTCTATAAGTGGTTGTGACTCTACTTCTGCACTCTTTCGAGTTGGTAAGAAGAAAGTATTCAGTACAATTGTCTCCGATGTTACTAGCGACTCACAACAGTATGTCAACACAATTTTGGCGGATGACAGTACACCAAGTGCAGTAGCCGCTGCCGGGGAACAACTTCTCCTGATCTTATACGGGAGTAAAACTGTTCAATGAATAATATGTATATAGGTCATGTCATTTCTGTATATATCGTTGATAATAGTCAATGTAACTTAATCCATGTTGATTGATTTGTACATTCTGTAAATATTATTTATTGATATTTTTATACTGTACCAATGACCCAGACTTAGCTGGTGCTAACTCTAACAAAACCAGGGCCAAACACAAATTTTGCCCCCCAATCCCCAAAATTTGCATCCAAAACAAAAAGAAATCATGTCCTAAAGGTCCTCCATACTACGCCTCTACTGCGCATGCGCAGTGACGCAGTCGTCCCGAAATTGGCGCCGATTATCATTCTCTGTTTGGCACTTCATCAGTCAACATCTTATTGATATTTGTACTTCTAAATCTCAGTTTAAAGGATGCCAGACACGTAATTTTTGGAGAAAATGTGATTCTAAGGAGGATAGAAGGAGGAGAGGAAAAAGAAGTGGCAAAAAATAATCAGGGCTGTACTTAAAATTTTTTGATGAAATTATGTTAAGTTGCCTATTTTCGAGGCATGGGCCTCTTGTTGTCATTCTTGCTAATTGTTGCACTGCTTATTCAGTGTTTCCTCTCCCCTAGCCTTCTAAAGTCCCCCCTGGCAATTCTCCCATGCTTTGGCATATTTTTGAGAAATTTCATTTCTAAAATTTCCTGGGAGAGTTGCTTGGTTACAGAATGTTTTCTGTTATTTTCCCCATAGTTACGTTTTCACCCATGGGTGTATAACGTTTGTGTTCTGCATCTTCCATCTGATGTTCTACAGATTCTCCCCTGGGAGTCTCTGTTTTGCATCAGATAGAGTGTAATTGATGACTGATTCCGGGCCAGTTTTTTCAGTGCCTGGAGTCATGTTTTCTAGTGTGTTTACACTGTTTGTTTTCATTGGCAACAGCCTTTTTTGAGGGGGCTGTTTGCCTTTGTGGTAGTTTATCTCATTATAAGATACATTTATATTATCCGAAAGTGTCTCATTAATTATTTTATATAAATTTAAAATTTTTGACCACACTTTGCCATCGGATCCATCGGGGCTCAACGTTACTTTTCAGCAACTTGGGCTTCTCTGAAAAAATATTTTTTCAAAATTATTTTGTTTTGCAATTGTTTTTTCATTTATTAATGGATCATGTTATTATGTATCTTTGTGTCAGGGGTTTTTGCGAGTAACTAGGACTTATTGTTGTTCTTTCACAATGAAGGGACGTTGTTCAAATTGTAATAGGAAGAAATCTTCCTCTGACTTTCATGATCATTGTATTAATTGTAGTCAGTGTTCTCGCATTAATCCCTGTCCTATATGTGAACATTGGGATGAGAAACATTGGAAACGTGTGTCACGATATGTTGTTTCTGGAGAAAGAGCGATGCCGGCTCTTTCTCCACAAGGTCACTCTACTCTCTCAGTTTCTATTTCAGAGGAACCAGAACAGGGTGATGTTTCCATGTTATCTTCTTCAAGTGTGCGTCTGTCGTCACAAATGAATTCAGAGCTAGCGGCAAAAGTGCTCATGGAGATTAGACAAATGTCGTCCGCTAGCTCGCCCGGTGTAGCGTCCATTCACTGAATGGTTCGGCAGCCGGGTTCGTCCGATGCGGTCCAAGAGGAAATTTTGGGTGATGCGAGCACTATAAACATAATAGATGCACACCCAGTGACGGCGGATAGTAAGCGAGAACGGAGGAAGCCTTTTAGTCCGGTTCCTAGCTCGTCCAGGTCCAGCCGGGCCGCGAGCGAGAGAGATCCCTCTCTCGTACAACAACATCTGGGACCAGATGTTGTGGTACAAAATGTATCTTTAGCGGAGCATACGTCCGTCGCTCGGGACGCTCCGTTGTATAAGCAGTCCGCAGAGACTGTTAAGGCTTTCTCTTCTCGTCAGCGCACACGACCGCACCTTGGCTGCGTGACCGCCGATATATTACCAGCTTCGCCGATGAAGGATTCTTCGGCGACCAGGTCACACCATCCGGCAGCCAGGGATTCGAGACCGATGGACTCCGGACGTTCGCATAGGAAAAGTATGCGGGAGCCATCAGATGCGGAGCTGCCCTCGGCGAAGCAGCGAAAGACTGCGCCTCCGCAGGTCTCGACGCCGGACATTCTTGTGCAGATAGCACAGCTTATCGCAGCATCCCAGCAGCCGACAGAAACGGTGTCGGATCGAGAATTATCCGACGGCGCTGGGTCGGTACGCTCCGCCGAAGCATCGGGGGCGGACGACCGGGAACATCGTGAGGTCCGACCGGATGGTGAAAGGGATACGGATGACTTGGAGCTATCCCTTTCGGAACAACATAAAGCTGCCATGGACTTCATCCGGCACTTTCTCCCTCAAGTTGTTCCGTCGGGCTAGACTGCTGCGCTTCCGGACAAGAGAATTATAGCGTCATTGGACTCTGAATTTTTTGAGCGGTTCAGGGACATCGCTCCCGAGTTTCCGTCGCAGTCCAATAATGTTGCTAGAACATTTGAATTATTGAACGACGCTATATTTAAACTTGCTTCCAGGACGGGGAAAGCAGGTTTCTTGTCCGCTAATACTCTCAACCTGCCTTTCATTAATGCAAGGAATAAATTCGATACGGCAGGACAGGGTATACCGAGAGTTCCTCTGCGTATGGACGACGAGGCGGAAGACTTAGAGCTATCATTACCGTCGTCAGCTTCTATTCCAACCGCGGTGTTGGAAACAGCTATTGCGTCTAACAGAGCCAATTTAGATGCCTTATCTTACGCAGATCACCTTACTAAGGCGTTATCACTGCGCCTTCAAGGGGAAGAGTTTCAGGATATACAATCCTCTTTAAGACTTCTTTCAAGGGCAGTAGCTTATTCCACGTGTAACTCCGCCCTTTCAGTGGCAAATCTGGAGTTGGTTAGACGTGACGCAGCCCTAGCTACATCCACACTAGTGGATTCTAAGGTGAAGAACTCTCTTAGAGTCGCTTCGGTCTCAGGAGAACTTCTCTTTGACGGCAAGCTTTCCGCTATTTATGATAAAATTAAAAAGAAAGCTAATGATTCTCTGTTGTTCAGATCGGCTCCTAAAAAGTCGGATACAGCAGACACGAATAAGACAGGCACTTCTGGGTCTAATGCGCCCAAGAGAGGTTCCTATAGAGGTTCCGGTGCGTCCTCTTGGTCTTATTCGAGAGACCGTCAGGATAGCGACTCTCGTTCGGGACGTCCTTCAGGCCAGGACAATCGGTCGGACGCCCCGAGGTCGATGAGGCGAGGTGCGGGTCGTGGAAGACGTGGTTTCTCCTACCGCAGGCCTCGCAGGTCCAGGAGGTGATGGCTTAAACCTCTATCGCGTTCCGGTTGGCGGAAGGTTGTCGAGTTTTTCACAAGAGTTGGCGTCGATTACGGACGACCCTTGGGTGAGAGGAGTGACTTCGGAAGGTCTAAAGATATCCTTCAAACGAAAGCCTCCATTAACTCGAAGTCCAAAGTGAACTCATCTTCCGTCAAATCCACAGAAAAGAGACGCTCTGTTATTAGAGGTGCAGTCTCTTTTAATGAAGAACGCGGTAGAGGTCGTAGAAAACCAGGAATCTCTGGGATTCTACAGCCATCTGTTTCTGGTTCCGAAACCAGACGGCTCGTTCTGTCCAGTCATAGATTTGAGCTGGATAAACAAGCTGATCGTCGCTCCGAAGTTTTATATGGAGACGATTCGATCGGTCAGAGCGAGTATTCGGGTGAACGATTATGCAACGAGCATAGATCTCAAAGATGCGTACTTTCACGTCATGGTACATCCGACATTCCGAAAGTATCTACGCTTTGCAGTCCTGGGAGTGGTGTATCAATTCCGGGCGATGTGCTTCGGATTGAATCTAGCACCCTGGGCTTTCACTCGGGTAATGAACTCGGTAATGATCTACTTCCGAGCTCATTCGTCTGCGGTAACGTCGGCCTACCTGGACGACATTCTTCAGAGGTACGGCAACGAGTTAACGCTTCAGAACGATGTTCAGAATCTTCTTCTATTGCTCCGACGTCTCGGTTTTATAGTAAACGAGGAGAAGTCGGATCTGGTGCCGTCCAAGTCATTCACTCATCTGGGAATGAGCTTCGAGACGCACAACAATCTCGTTCATCTGCCGTTAACCAGAGCGAAATTAGTCAGTTGTTACGCTCGTTATTGTCTGCACGCAGACAAAGTCACGGCGAGAGAATTTATGAGACTGATAGGTCTGTGCGGAGCCGCCGCGGATCTCATTCCGATGGGGCGGCTACGCACACGTCCTCTTCAAATTTTCCTGACTCAGAATTGGAGTGTGAAAATTCATTCGCTCGATGTAGACATTCTCTTGTCAGATCAAGTGAAACAAGAGATTCAGACTTGGGCAAACATTCAGTGGTTAACTCAAGGAGTTCTGCTGCAGTTGCCGGATCCGAGTTTTACCGTTATGACGGATGCCAGTCAAACAGGTTGGGGTGCATCATTAATCCCAACGGATTCGAGATGCCAGGGTCTTTGGGATCCGCAATTCCTGTGCAAGCACATAAACATCAAGGAAATGATGTCAAGTTGGCTTGCGTTACGTCACTGGATGGACATTATTCACGATGCTCATGTCCAAATCCTATCCGACAATACGACAGTAGTGGCGTATATACGGAATCAGGGAGGCACTCATTCAGTTCCGTTGTTCAATCTAACGGAAAGAATCCTTCTGTTTGCATTAGAACATCACATTCTTCTTTCGGTCCGTCACATACCGGGTCGTCTGAATGTGCTAGCAGACTCCCTTTCACGAAAGGGTCACTTGTTGCCGTCGGAGTGGACTCTCAACAAACAAGTATTCAATCAGATTTGCTACCAATGGGAACGGCCAATGATAGACTTATTTGCGACACATCTCAACAATCAGTTGCAGACGTATGTGTCTCCGTGTCCGGATCCAAGAGCATTTGCAGTAGACGCTCTGTCGATCCCTTGGGACGGAATGATAGGATATGCGTATCCTCCAGCGCCGTTAATTCAACAAGTATTGCTAAAGATAAAACAATCTCAATGCAAGATTCTGTTGGTAGCATCTCTGTCTCCACAGAGACCGTGGATAAATCTACTCAGGTGTCTGTTGTGGGACCTACCGCGGAAGCTTCCTCCACGAGAGGATCTTCTTTCGCAGGGGAAATCGCGCCAACTCCATCACAACCCGCAAGGTCTCAACCTTCACGTTTTTCCGTTGTGCGGTCCTTCTTGCATGGCAAGCACTTTACAGGACGAGCAGTGGACGCGATTTCTAACTGTAGGAGGACCTCCTCTTCGCTAAACTATGCGGCTAAGTGGAAGGTTTTTCGTCGTTGGTGTAGGGATCATTCTGTAGATATATTTGATCCCTCTATACCAGACATTGCAAACTTTCTAGTATACTTGTTTGACGAAATCAAACTGCAGCCTGTTACTATAAAGGGTTATAGATCTATGTTATCTGATACCTATGCACATCATGATAGTTTACAAATTGGATCTAATGTCTCTTTATCGAAGTTGGTTAGAAACTTTTCGATAAATAGACCCAGAACTCTTAGATTAATTCCTAAGTGGAATTTAGCTTGGGTTCTCCTTAAATTGAAGGAAAAGCCATTTGAACCTCTTGGGACAGTAGATTTCAAATTCTTATCTTGTAAGACAGCTTTTCTCTTAGCTTTCTCTTCTGCCAGAAGAGTCAGTGAGCTTCATGCACTATCGGTGGATGATTCTCATTATCGTAGTGTTGGGAACACTATCACCTTCACTACTAATGTGGGTTTTTTTGCTAAGAATCAGGCTCCTAATAAATATCCGGAACCTATTGTTATTAAGGCTCTTCCGTCTTCAGACGGTCGTAGGCCTTTACTCTGTCCTGTTAGAGCACTACGTATCTATAAACAGAGATCTCAGTTTACGAGACGCACAACAATCTCGTTCGTCTGCCGTTAACCAGAGCGAAATTAGTCAGTTGTTACGCTCGTTATTGTCTGCACGCAGACAAAGTCACGGCGAGAGAATTTATGAGACTGATAGGTCTGTGCGGAGCCGCCGCGGATCTCATTCCGATGGGGCGGCTACGCACACGTCCTCTTCAAATTTTCCTGACTCAGAATTGGAGTGTGAAAATTCATTCGCTCGATGTAGACGTTCTCTTGTCAGATCAAGTGAAACAAGAGATTCAGACTTGGGCAAACATTCAGTGGTTAACTCAAGGAGTTCTGCTGCAGTTGCCGGATCCGAGTTTTACCGTTATGACGGATGCCAGTCAAACAGGTTGGGGTGCATCATTAATCCCAACGGATTCGAGATGCCAGGGTCTTTGGGATCCGCAATTCCTGTGCAAGCACATAAACATCAAGGAAATGATGTCAATTTGGCTTGCGTTACGTCACTGGATGGACATTATTCACGATGCTCATGTCCAAATCCTATCCGACAATACGACAGTAGTGGCGTATATACGGAATCAGGGAGGCACTCATTCAGTTCCGTTGTTCAATCTAACGGAAAGAATCCTTCTGTTTGCGTTAGAACATCACGTTCTTCTTTCGGTCCGTCACATACCGGGTCGTCTGAATGTGCTAGCAGACTCCCTTTCACGAAAGGGTCGCTTGTTGCCGTCGGAGTGGACTCTCAACAAACAAGTATTCAATCAGATTTGCTACCAATGGGAACGGCCAATGATAGACTTATTTGCGACACATCTCAACAATCAGTTGCAGACGTATGTGTCTCCGTGTCCGGATCCAAGAGCATTTGCAGTAGACGCTCTGTCGATCCCTTGGGACGGAATGATAAGATATGCGTATCCTCCAGCGCCGTTAATTCAACAAGTATTGCTAAAGATAAAACAATCTCAATGCAAGATTCTGTTGGTAGCATCTCTGTCGCCACAGAGACCGTGGATAAATCTACTCAGGTGTCTGTTGTGGGACCTACCGCGGAAGCTTCCTCCACGAGAGGATCTTCTTTCGCAGGGGAAATCGCGCCAACTCCATCACAACCCGCAAGGTCTCAACCTTCACGTTTTTCCGTTGTGCGGTCCTTCTTGCATGGCAAGCACTTTACAGGACGAGCAGTGGATGCGATTTCTAACTGTAGGAGGACCTCCTCTTCGCTAAACTATGCGGCTAAGTGGAAGGTTTTTCGTCGTTGGTGTAGGGATCATTCTGTAGATATATTTGATCCCTCTATACCAGACATTGCAAACTTTCTAGTATACTTGTTTGACGAAATCAAACTGCAGCCTGTTACTATAAAGGGTTATAGATCTATGTTATCTGATACCTATGCACATCATGATAGTTTACAAATTGGATCTAATGTCTCTTTATCGAAGTTGGTTAGAAACTTTTCGATAAATAGACCCAGAACTCTTAGATTAATTCCTAAGTGGAATTTAGCTTGGGTTCTCCTTAAATTGAAGGAAAAGCCATTTGAACCTCTTGGGACAGTAGATTTCAAATTCTTATCTTATAAGACAGCTTTTCTCTTAGCTTTCTCTTCTGCCAGAAGAGTCAGTGAGCTTCATGCACTATCGGTGGATGATTCTCATTATCGTAGTGTTGGGAACACTATCACCTTCACTACTAATGTGGGTTTTTTTGCTAAGAATCAGGCTCCTAATAAATATCCGGAACCTATTGTTATTAAGGCTCTTCCGTCTTCAGACGGTCGTAGGCCTTTACTCTGTCCTGTTAGAGCACTACGTATCTATAAACAGAGATCTCAGTTTACGAGACGCACAACAATCTCGTTCGTCTGCCGTTAACCAGAGCGAAATTAGTCAGTTGTTACGCTCGTTATTGTCTGCACGCAGACAAAGTCACGGCGAGAGAATTTATGAGACTGATAGGTCTGTGCGGAGCCGCCGCGGATCTCATTCCGATGGGGCGGCTACGCACACGTCCTCTTCAAATTTTCCTGACTCAGAATTGGAGTGTGAAAATTCATTCGCTCGATGTAGACGTTCTCTTGTCAGATCAAGTGAAACAAGAGATTCAGACTTGGGCAAACATTCAGTGGTTAACTCAAGGAGTTCTGCTGCAGTTGCCGGATCCGAGTTTTACCGTTATGACGGATGCCAGTCAAACAGGTTGGGGTGCATCATTAATCCCAACGGATTCGAGATGCCAGGGTCTTTGGGATCCGCAATTCCTGTGCAAGCACATAAACATCAAGGAAATGATGTCAATTTGGCTTGCGTTACGTCACTGGATGGACATTATTCACGATGCTCATGTCCAAATCCTATCCGACAATACGACAGTAGTGGCGTATATACGGAATCAGGGAGGCACTCATTCAGTTCCGTTGTTCAATCTAACGGAAAGAATCCTTCTGTTTGCGTTAGAACATCACGTTCTTCTTTCGGTCCGTCACATACCGGGTCGTCTGAATGTGCTAGCAGACTCCCTTTCACGAAAGGGTCGCTTGTTGCCGTCGGAGTGGACTCTCAACAAACAAGTATTCAATCAGATTTGCTACCAATGGGAACGGCCAATGATAGACTTATTTGCGACACATCTCAACAATCAGTTGCAGACGTATGTGTCTCCGTGTCCGGATCCAAGAGCATTTGCAGTAGACGCTCTGTCGATCCCTTGGGACGGAATGATAAGATATGCGTATCCTCCAGCGCCGTTAATTCAACAAGTATTGCTAAAGATAAAACAATCTCAATGCAAGATTCTGTTGGTAGCATCTCTGTCGCCACAGAGACCGTGGATAAATCTACTCAGGTGTCTGTTGTGGGACCTACCGCGGAAGCTTCCTCCACGAGAGGATCTTCTTTCGCAGGGGAAATCGCGCCAACTCCATCACAACCCGCAAGGTCTCAACCTTCACGTTTTTCCGTTGTGCGGTCCTTCTTGCATGGCAAGCACTTTACAGGACGAGCAGTGGATGCGATTTCTAACTGTAGGAGGACCTCCTCTTCGCTAAACTATGCGGCTAAGTGGAAGGTTTTTCGTCGTTGGTGTAGGGATCATTCTGTAGATATATTTGATCCCTCTATACCAGACATTGCAAACTTTCTAGTATACTTGTTTGACGAAATCAAACTGCAGCCTGTTACTATAAAGGGTTATAGATCTATGTTATCTGATACCTATGCACATCATGATAGTTTACAAATTGGATCTAATGTCTCTTTATCGAAGTTGGTTAGAAACTTTTCGATAAATAGACCCAGAACTCTTAGATTAATTCCTAAGTGGAATTTAGCTTGGGTTCTCCTTAAATTGAAGGAAAAGCCATTTGAACCTCTTGGGACAGTAGATTTCAAATTCTTATCTTATAAGACAGCTTTTCTCTTAGCTTTCTCTTCTGCCAGAAGAGTCAGTGAGCTTCATGCACTATCGGTGGATGATTCTCATTATCGTAGTGTTGGGAACACTATCACCTTCACTACTAATGTGGGTTTTTTTGCTAAGAATCAGGCTCCTAATAAATATCCGGAACCTATTGTTATTAAGGCTCTTCCGTCTTCAGACGGGCGTAGGCCTTTACTCTGTCCTGTTAGAGCACTACGTATCTATAAACAGAGATCTCAGTTTACCAGAAAGGGACGGAAACGTTTCTTTCTGTCTTTGATGCCTAATAGAAAGGACATTTCAGTCCATTCTATTGCTAGATGGATTCAGTTAACTATCCGTACTGCTTATGAAGATTTATCTTCTTCTCAGCAGTCTGTGCTTAAGATTTCTGCTCATGAAGTAAGAGCTCTTTCTACTTCCTGGGCTTATGCTAGTAGTGTTGCTATTACAGATTTAATGAAGGCTGCTTATTGGTCTCAGCCATCCACATTTACGAATTTTTATCTCAGAAATATTGTGTCCATTTCTGGAGACCTGCATTGTTTAGGTCCGTTATCTGTTGCTCAGAATGTCGTCCACTAAACAGTTGCAACTATAGTTATGCAGGCTTTCTGTTCCGGCAGTGACTCCGTCCGGCTGCCCTCTTCGCTCTGGGCTATTTGACCCAGGGCAAGGGGAAGGGGGGGGGGGGGCGGGTGTTCCCTTAGGTCACCTGCTTTATAGTGAAAAGCAAGGGAATGCCTCCTCCAAGTCAGTATTTCTGAGTCGCTTCCGGGATGGTTTTAAAGTGTAATATTAATGTTTAAATTCATTCATGTCTTATTTTTAAAGTGTAGCTCGGTGTGAAGCATTTGTATATGTCAAGTGTCAAACGGGCTTTAATATACAATACTCGGACACTTTTAAATGATTATAAAGAGTCTCAATTCTCTGGACTACTTTATTTATTGGCTTGCTTTAAAAATAATTAGTATAAGGGTTATACTGGATGTTAATAGAGAACATGAATGTTATTGTGCTCAATTATTAAGGGTAGTGTATCTTTCTAATTTAATATTAAATAAGAAAGATACATGTAAAGCCTAATACTCCTTTTCTCCTTAAGGGGTTACCTCTTTACTATATAGTTGAGCTTATTGGATTTTCCTCTATGTCCTAGGCCCTCCAGCCTGTTTACTATTCAGCTAAGTCTGGGTCATTGGTACAGTATAAAAATGTTAAAAAATTTATAGTAATTTATATATTTTTTATACTTACCAATGACCCAGACGGGGATGGCCCTCCCTGGAGTTGGGAACTCTTGCCTCCCCGCTGAGTACATAGCACTGACCAGGCACTGCCAGTAAGAATGATAATTGGCGCCAATTTCGGGACGACTGCGTCACTGCGCATGCGCAGTAGAGGCGTAGTATGGAGGTCCTTTAGGACATGATTTCTTTTTGTTTTGGATGCAAATTTTGGGGATTGGGGGGCAAAATTTGTTTTTGGCCCTGGTTTTGTTAGAGTTAGCACCAGCTAAGTCTGGGTCATTGGTAAGTATAAAAAATATATAAATTACTATAAATTTTTTAACTTTTGTACATTCTGTAAATATTATTTATTGATCTAATGCTGCCAGACACAGACGTGTCTGTTCGGTCCCAAGCCCGAAAATAGTTTGAGTTCTCATGCTGACGAATTTTATGCCAAAAGGGGAACTCGGCCAGAAGCAGAGTGGGTCTTCCATAATGTCTATTTTGTAAGCAATGATAAAAGTCTTCAAATGGTGGTGGATTTTTTAGCGTCTGTCCAACTAACATCCCGTTCTGTACTACGACCCTTTGGGCAAATCCGTTAGGAAAGTCATTTTTTGCGTAAATCCGATACTCTGTTGTGAATTTTCAATAATTTTTCGCAGAAATTGTCACAGAATGCACATTTTCCTCTAGGTAAATGTATATTAGACATTATGTAGCTCCAAATATGCGTAAACAAAAAATACAGTTGGATCAATTCGAGGTTACAAAGTTCGTGCGATTTTTTAAAAATTTTTTTCAAACGCGTTTTCGAAAAAAGGCTGTAGAAAAAAAAAGCTCAACTGGGATTTTAGTGGACTTTTGTCTAATCGTTCAGTGACATGTACCCGACATTCCCTGAAAAAATCAGCTTTCTCCGATTTTTTTCCCTAGTGAAACCTAATGTTCTTGGGCTACAAATAGGTCTATAAATAAAGGAAAACTGGGGAGAGTCAGCGTAATTTCTTGACAGGTTACAGGATTTTTTATTCAATTAGCAGGCGTTTACTCTATATCCTATATTCAATTAACATGGCAAATTTGTACTGGAGGTATGGTAAATGGTTTTGAGTTGGGAAATTTTTTTCAGTTAACAGGGTTATTCAGTTAAGAGATATCCAATTAACTGGGCTCCATTGTACTTAACTTTAATCCTATATTGTGGTCATGACATAGCCATTAGATGCTGACAGTTACCTTAAACACCAATAAATAAATTTAAGCAGGACATTTCGATTATAAAACTATTTGGCTGACTTGGCAAAGAAGATTAGAAATTAACTCCATGCCCTGCTCTGATGTGAAAAATGCAAAATTATGAATCCAAGCCTATCCACTTAAAGTGAAGTGCAAGTATTTATCACTGCTGTATTCTCTGTGGTAACCTTTATAAAGGTGGGTATTGCTTATTTAATGTGGCAGACAAAGTTCTGCTTCATTTGTATAACTGGACTCTGTAAATCCCTTGTGGAAGTTTATCAGTGCTTGTTCAACATCTGGGGCTGAAGTCCTCCGAAGTGTTATGGCCCAAGTAAAGCTATCAAATTCTGTACATATGGCCTGTGCACAAGCAGTGTTTCAGCCAATGGACCTCCGGGTAACCCGTAGATCCATTGGCAGAAACATTGCATGTGTTTGCTATGAGTAACCAGGAGAACCTGCCGTGCTTTGGATGCCATTCGATACGGCAATTGCACGTAATTCAAATGCGCAATTAAGGCTAGATAAGCGCACTATTGATGACAGGACTTCTAGTTTTAACTGTAACAAATAGATTCCAATAATGAATGTCTGTTTATTTCTCTCATCCCACATGCAAAGTTTTCAGCGTAATATCACCGTAAAAAGGAAAGCTTTCTTGATATATTTAAATGTGTTGCTCCAATTCTGTTTATATACACTGTATTTGACTTTCTTTTCTATTTCCAGGCATCCTTCAAGATAAGATTATCAGTCATGAGTTACGAAAGTGATGTTATCCGATCAGCCTTAAACAAATGGTCCTTACAGAGTAATGAAGAGTTTGATGAAGCTGATTATATCTTGAAAGTATGTGGATTCGAGGAATACCTGTCTGGACAGTATCCACTATCACAGTACAAGGTAGAATTCAATTTATGCTCAGCAGATTTTACTGTCTAATCAAGTTTTCCTTGTGAGTTTTTCTATTACTTGTGAGTGCCTAATAATAGCACAGGGCAAAATAATAGTACAGGGTGGAAAATTGCTGAAAATTAATAATAGTATAGGGTCGAATAATAGTTCAGGGTGGAAAATTTCAAGATGTGAGCCAGCTGGTTTACTCAAAACCATTTTTAGCTCACCTACATCAGTAAGATGTGGTGAGCTATTGTGATAACCTCGGGCGTCAGCGTCGGCGTCCGGCGTGTCCAATATTGTAAGATTTAATGTTAAGGTGAATTTCTCAAGCATCAGTGGGCTCAGGCCTTTGATATTGCATATGTAGGTTTTAGGGGACTATTACAACAGTATTTAACCCTGAAACTACGACTTTTTCCTAATTTCAGCTAAAATTTTCTGCCAAAAGTTGTTGTAAGAATTTGCGTTTAGGTGTTGTAAGAATTTGTGTTAAAGTCAGCTTTTGTGCAGATTGTGCTGGTTTAACTTCTCATTACTGTTGATTTTCATATTTCAATAACAACTGTAGGTATTAACCCTACTGTATGCAGAAATTTAACGAAAATTTTCTTTTTTTTCACTCAAAATTTTCATGTTTTTCTCGGACTTAGTAAATTTTAAGTTGTAAAACTTTGTAAACTTTGTGTTTAGGTGAGTTGTGTTTCTATGTGTCTTTCCAAGCGATTAATATTCTACACTTGGGTTACTGAACTCCATTGCAGTAATATTTAACCCTCATTACATGCATATTTGAGGAATTTGAGGCTGATTTTCTGTCAAAACTTGTTGTAAGAATTAGCGTTTAGGTGTTGTAAGAATTTGCGTTAAAGTTAGCTTTTGTGCAGATTGTGGTGCTTTAACTTCTCATTACTCTTGATTTTCATATTTCAATAACAACTGTAGGTATTAACCCGACTGTATGCAGAAATTTAATGGAAATTTTCTTTTTTTTCAGTCAAAATTTCCATGTTTTTCTCGGACTTAGTAAATTTTAAGTTCTAAAAGTTTGTGTTAAGGTGAGGTGTTAAGGTGAGTTCTCAAAGATCAGTGGGCTCAGGCCTTTGATATTGCATATGTAGGTTGTAGGGGACTATCAGAACAGTATTTAACCCTGATACTATGACCTTTTTCCAAATTTCACCTAAAATTTTCTGCCAAAAGTTGTTGTAAGAATTTGCATTTAGGTGTTGTAAGAATTTGTGTTAAAGTCAGCTTTTGTGCAGATTGTGCTGCTTTAACTTCTGGTGAGTTGTATTTCTATGTGTCTTTCCAGGCGATTAATATTCTACACTTGGGTTACTGAACTCCATTGCAGTAATATTTAACCCTCATTACATGCATATTTGAGGAATTTGAGGCTGATTTTCTGCCAAAACTTGTTGTAAGAATTAGCGTTTAGGTGTTGTAAGAATTTGCGTTAAAGTCAGCTTTTGTGCAGATTGTGGTGCCTTCACCTCTCATTACTGTTTATTTTCTCATTTCAATAACAACTGTAGGTATTAACCCTACTGTATGCAGAAATTTAACTGATTTCTTTTCTTTTTTTCAGTCACAATGTTCACGTTTTTCTCTAACTTAGTAAATTTTAAGTTCTAAAAGTTTGTGTTAAGGTGGGGTGTTAAGGTGAGTTCTCTTTCTATGTGTCTTTCCAGGCAGTTGATATTGTACGCATGGGTTACTGAACTACATTGCGGTAACGTTGCGCTCTTATTACATGCATATTTGAGGAATTTGATGGGGATTTTTGGGACTTATATTCACTTTCTTTAAAAAAAAAATTTTTTAACTTTTTTTTTTTATTATTTAATACTTTTTCATATACTAGTAACATTAAGGCTTATTTTAGTTGTTAATGTGATGTATTTTTGTTGGGACTTATAGACACTTTCTTGAACGAATGTATTTCCGCAACTCCTCTTTAACCAATTAATGTACTTCAATTAAAATTTCAGTGATTTATGAAAGCCTTTCCTAATTCTTATTTATGATTTAATATCTGGCCTCACGATTCATATTCTTAATCATAAACATTTCTAAAAGATGTATCCAATGATTCTATGTTGAATTGATATATAATAAATGCAGAAATATAGACTTTCCAAAGCTATCACATAAACCACATTAATCATTTGAAGCCTAGTTAATGATTTATATTAACTAAATATTAGGCATGTTACATTGGAACGACATTATCAAGCGCGAATGTAGGTGAGCGTTGGGATGTAACATCCCTCTTGTTATCATGTAGAAGTCTAATGGTTTTTAAATGATAAAGTGCTAGATTACTTTTGGTCATCATAATTTTGACATGTCTTTGATTTGTTGCAATTTACGGGAGAGTGCCTGTAGGCACTCTCCCATAAATTGTACCAAGGCAAAACTTTACAGACTAATTAACTTCATTTCTGCGATAGTATAAAGCACATCTGCTGGGTCATTAGGTTTTGGTAACAATACTTCAGAATAAAGCCCACATACAGTTAAAACTAGAAGTCCTGTCATGGAGTGCTCACAAATAGCACGCCGATCTGCGTGTTAATTTACATGTTATGACCATAGTAAAGCTATCAAATTCTGTACATATGGGCTGTGCACAAGCAATGTTTCAGCCAATGGACCTCCGGGCAACCTGGAGGTCCATTGACAGAAACATTGCCTGTGTTTGCTATGGATAACCTGGAGAACCTGCCATGCTTTCGGTGCCATTCGATATGGCAATTGCACGAAATTCCTGCGTGCAATAAAGCTTAGATAAGGACGCAGTTCGTGAAGGACTTCTAGTTTTAACTGTATACGCTTTCAGCTCTCTACCATTTAACATTTCCACTGCATCCTGTGTTTGTACCTTACGAGTATGTTTTGGTGAACTTCCTGAGATAAGTGGCTGCTCCACACATTGGATTGCTGAAAATTAATAACCACACAGGGTCAAATAAGGATCAAACAGGCAGGAATTTTGTTTGAAAAATAATAATCATACATGTATGATTCTTAGGCACTCAGGAGTAATACTATTCATCTGTTTATTTCTAATTGTCACATAAAAATAACTGCAAACCTAACAAAGTATAGAAAGCATTTGAATTCAGGTGCAAATTATGGGTTCTTCTTGGATAGTTCAAGATCAGTTTAATAGGGACAACAGAGACTAGGTGAACATGATTTCATGTGACCGTTGTTTGTTATAAAACATACAACATGTATACTACCAGTTCAGCTATCCAGTGTCTACGGGCACTTTCCCATAAATGTTAACAAGGCAAAGATATCACTACAAATGTTGATGATTAAAAATAATTTAGCAATCTACCAGTTATGTTTCAGTAAATGAAACTTTAAAACAGCTTAACTGATGGTTCATCTCTGTATAACATGTATAAAGATGACAGAATTTAGTAATTTGTGAGGAGTCACTCTTTTCTTAATCCACTTAGAAACACGTAGCCTTGCAGTAACAAAGGTACTCATAAAATGAACTCCTCCCACACCTTTCAGTTTAGAGATCCTTGAATTATTAACTACTGATTGCTGATATGACAGGATTCCAAAATCCTTTTTGCTGAGTTTTTGATCTTGATTAACTTGAAACTCATCAAACGACTGGAAAAAAACATATATCTTACCACATCTATCTCAAAGGTGCTTGGCTGTTCGCATTTCAAATTTTTAACATTAATCAGACATTATGTAAATATGATACATGTCAAATTTTGTAGAAAATGTTTCAGAGCTGTCAAGATTTTTAATTTAGGAATAGATTAATTGTTGCAAATAATCGATAATAATCGATTAATCATACCTAGATGACCCCCCCCCCCCCCCCCCCCCCCCCCCCCCCCACACTCTCCCTCTCTCTTTGAAGTCGTTAAAAATGAAGTTCAAGTCAGTTGACCTACCTCAAGTAAACAACGAAGATAATCCGTGTTTCGTTTGTGAAAAATGTGATTATCTGCTGGACTCCTGGAATCGTTTCTGGCATAGCACACATTGCACATTTTATGTATTAACCCAGGTGATTAACCTATCAAGTGTGTCATTGGTGACATGTAAAACATAGAGTAAAACATTCATAAAAGGCTAACAAGTAAAAACGTTCTGGGTGAAGTAAATAGAAATGCATTTTAAATATATTGAAAACACAGTCCAGTATGCAATACTGGAAAAAGCCTGAACTCTCAGCTGGTTTCCTCTGCAACAACCAATGCCTCACAGGTAATAGAAACTGGGAAATATTATTTGTCAAGGAGAAAACAAACTCCAAGAAGTTTCGAAACTCCAAAGGTGGCTACGTATTGTGTTGCAGTAACTCAATTTGATGTAGTTGTCTTGTTGCTCTTGCAGTCATAATTGTTCCACAGACAAATGTTGCACTGGGTTTGGGACACTGAATCTTTAGTTGGAAGAGACAAGGGAAATTCTGATGGGGCAAGAATTTTTGCTAGAAAAAGCTGTTCTCAGAAAACCGCACTTTCGGTTTTCTTTCTCATATACCGGGGCCTTCGTTCGATTACATTTTGTAGGTGCATGTTCTACTGTCATGCAAATGAGATGGATACACCACAAGATTGACAGATATATGCAGTCGCCATTTGTGCTACAGATCAAATCCAGTTGAACATCGAAACAAGTTTTACTCTTTGTTTGTTTATGTCGGGGGAGGTGGGTGGGGGGAGGGGGTGGGGATTTTATGTGTCTGTTTAAATGATTGAGTTTAGATATTTTAGTTATACAAGTGACAAAACTTTATCGGTATTTCGAAGGTGAGTGTTCTAACTTTCGAAGGAAGAACATCAGAGACACACTGTCTCAACTTTGCAAGTTCACAACTGCCGACCAGTCTTGATTATTACACTGATGGTTTAAAAGTTCAGAACATCAAAGCTTTGAATATACCTAAAAGACAAATGCTGCTAAAGGTTTCTTGAGGTTTAACGTCGACATTCTTAACCCTTTACCTTTAGAAACAATAGTTTTTTCATCAGATTTTCTTTTAGTTATTAAACTTCTAAAATGGGATAAAATTTGTCGATTATTCGACAACGAAAAATACTAATCAATTTTGCCATGGCCGATCAACAACTGATTAATCGATAAATCATGACAGCCCTAAAAAAATTAAACATGGCTGAATGGCTGTCAGTTTTGTAATTTTTTATGTATTTTTATACGCCGGTTTTGAAAAAAAATGGATGTTTTATGGTACACTGTCTGTCTGTCCATTCGTCCATCCACACGTTGTACAATAACTTGAAAATGCTTCAAGCAATATTTTTATACTGTACCAATGACCCAGACTTAGCTGGTGCTAACTCTAACAAAACCTAGCACCCTGGGCTTTCACTCGGGTAATGAACTCGGTAATGATCTACTTCCGAGCTCATTCGTCTGCGGTAACGTCGACCTACCTGGACGACATTCTTCAGAGGTACGGCAACGAGTTAACGCTTCAGAACGATGTTCAGAATCTTCTTCTATTGCTCCGACGTCTCGGTTTTATAGTAAACGAGGAGAAGTCGGATCTGGTGCCGTCCAAGTCATTCACTCACCTGGGAATGAGCTTCGAGACGCACAACAATCTCGTTCGTCTGTCGTTAACCAGAGCGAAATTAGTCAGTTGTTACGCTCGCTATTGTCTGCACGCAGACAAAGTCACGGCGAGAGAATTTATGAGACTGATAGGTCTGTGCGGAGCCGCCGCGGATCTCATTCCGATGGGGCGGCTACGCACACGTCCTCTTCAAATTTTCCTGACTCAGAATTGGAGTGTGAAAATTCATTCGCTCGATGTAGTCGTTCTCTTGTCAGATCAAGTGAAACAAGAGATTCAGACTTGGGCAAACATTCAGTGGTTAACTCAAGGAGTTCTGCTGCAGTTGCCGGATCCGAGTTTTACCGTTATGACGGATGCCAGTCAAACAGGTTGGGGTGCATCATTAATCCCAACGGATTCGAGATGCCAGGGTCTTTGGGATCCGCAATTCCTGTGCAAGCACATAAACATCAAGGAAATGATGTCAATTTGGCTTGCGTTACGTCACTGGATGGACATTATTCATGATGCTCATGTCCAAATCCTATCCGACAATACGACAGTAGTGGCGTATATACGGAATCAGGGAGGCACTCATTCAGTTCCGTTGTTCAATCTAACGGAAAGAATCCTTCTGTTTGCGTTAGAACATCACGTTCTTCTTTCGGTCCGTCACATACCGGGTCGTCTGAATGTGCTAGCAGACTCCCTTTCACGAAAGGGTCGCTTGTTGCCGTCGGAGTGGACTCTCAACAAACAAGTATTCAATCAGATTTGCTACCAATGGGAACGGCCAATGATAGACTTATTTGCGACACATCTCAACAATCAGTTGCAGACGTATGTGTCTCCATGTCCGGATCCAAGAGCATTTGCAGTAGATGCTCTGTCGATCCCTTGGGACGGAATGATAGGATATGCGTATCCTCCAGCGCCGTTAATTCAACAAGTATTGCTAAAGATAAAACAATCTCAATGCAAGATTCTGTTGGTAGCATCTCTGTCGCCACAGAGACCGTGGATAAATCTACTCAGGTGTCTGTTGTGGGACCTACCGCGGAAGCTTCCTCCACGAGAGGATCTTCTTTCGCAGGGGAAATCGCGCCAACTCCATCACAACCCGCAAGGTCTCAACCTTCACGTTTTTCCGTTGTGCGGTCCTTCTTGCATGGCAAGCACTTTACAGGACGAGCAGTGGACGCGATTTCTAACTGTAGGAGGACCTCCTCTTCGCTAAACTATGCGGCTAAGTGGAAGGTTTTTCGTCGTTGGTGTAGGGATCATTCTGTAGATATATTTGATCCCTCTATACCAGACATTGCAAACTTTCTAGTATACTTGTTTGACGAAATCAAACTGCAGCCTGTTACTATAAAGGGTTATAGATCTATGTTATCTGATACCTATGCACATCATGATAGTTTACAATTTGGATCTAATGTCTCTTTATCGAAGTTGGTTAGAAACTTTTCGATAAATAGACCCAGAACTCTTAGATTAATTCCTAAGTGGAATTTAGCTTGGGTTCTCCTTAAATGGAAGGAAAAGCCATTTGAACCTCTTGGGACAGTAGATTTCAAATTCTTATCTTATAAGACAGCTTTTCTCTTAGCTTTCTCTTCTGCCAGAAGAGTCAGTGAGCTTCATGCACTATCGGTGGATGATTCTCATTATCGTAGTGTTGGGAACACTATCACCTTCACTACTAATGTGGGTTTTTTAGCTAAGAATCAGGCTCCTAATAAATATCCGGAACCTATTGTTATTAAGGCTCTTCCGTCTTCAGACGGGCGTAGGCCTTTACTCTGTCCTGTTAGAGCACTACGTATCTATAAACAGAGATCTCAGTTTATCAGAAAGGGACGAAAACGTTTCTTTCTGTCTTTGATGCCTAATAGAAAGGACATTTCAGTCCATTCTATTGCTAGATGGATTCAGTTAACTATCCGTACTGCTTATGAAGATTTATCTTCTTCTCAGCAGTCTGTGCTTAAGATTTCTGCTCATGAAGTAAGAGCTCTTTCTACTTCCTGGGCTTATGCTAATAGTGTTGCTATTACAGATTTAATGAAGGCTGCTTATTGGTCTCAGCCATCCACATTTACAAATTTTTATCTCAGAAATATTGAGTCCATTTCTGGAGACCTGCATTGTTTAGGTCCGTTATCTGTTGCTCAGAATGTCGTCCACTAAACAGTTGCAACTATAGTTATGCAGGCTTTCTGTTCCGGCAGTGACTCCGTCCGGCTGCCCTCTTCGCTCTGGGCTATTTGACCCAGGGCAAGGGGAAGGGGGGGGGGGGGGGCGGGTGTTCCCTTAGGTCACCTGCTTTATAGTGAAAAGCAAGGGAATGCCTCCTCCAAGTCAGTATTTCTGAGTCGCTTCCGGGATGGTTTTAAAGTGTAATATTAATGTTTAAATTCATTCATGTCTTATTTTTAAAGTGTAGCTCGGTGTGAAGCATTTGTATATGTCAAGTGTCAAACGGGCTTTAATATACAATACTCGGACACTTTTAAATGATTATAAAGAGTCTCAATTCTCTGGACTACTTTATTTATTGGCTTGCTTTAAAAATAATTAGTATAAGGGTTATACTGGAGGTTAATAGAGAACATGAATGTTGAATGTTATTGTGCTCAATTATTAAGGGTAGTGTATCTTTCTAATTTAGTAAGAATGATAATTGGCGCCAATTTCGGGACGACTGCGTCACTGCGCATGCGCAGTAGAGGCGTACTATGGAGGTCCTTTAGGACATGATTTCTTTTTGTTTTGGATGCAAATTTTGGGGATTGGGGGGCAAAATTTGTGTTTGGCCCTGGTTTTGTTGGAGTTAGCACCAGCTAAGTCTGGGTCATTGGTAAGTATAAAAAATATATAAATTACTATAAATTTTTTAACTTTTGTGATTTTCTGGTGGAAAGTATATGTTGATGGAAGGAAGCTCGCTTTCGATTTGTGTCGCTGTCCGATTTGTCATTCCAGAGTTATGGGACTTTATTCGTCAAAATATAGGCAATATTTTTATACTGTACCAATGACCCAGACTTAGCTGGTGCTAACTCTAACAAAACCAGGGCCAAACACAAATTTTGCCCCCCAATCCCCAAAATTTGCATCCAAAACAAAAAGAAATCATGTCCTAAAGGACCTCCATACTACGCCTCTACTGCGCATGCGCAGTGATGCAGACGTCCCGAAATTGGCGCCAATTATCATTCTCTGTTTGGCCCTTCATCAGTCAACATCTCACTGATCTTTGTGCTTGTAAATCTCAGTTTAAAGGATGCCAGACACGTAATTTTTGGAGAAAATGTGATTCTAAGGAGGATAGAAGGAGGAGAGGAAAAAGAAGTGACAAAAAATAATCAGGGCTGTACTTAAAATTTTTTGATGAAATTATGTTAAGTTGCCTATTTTCGAGGCATGGGCCTCTTGTTGTCATTCTTGCTAAATGTTGCACTGCTTATTCAGTGTTTCCTCTCCCCTAGCCTTCTAAAGTCCCCCCTTGCAATTCTCCCATGCTTTTGGCATATTTTTGAGAAATTTCATTTCTAAAATTTCCTGGGAGAGTTGCTTGGTTACAGAATGTTTTCTGTTATTTTCCCCATAGTTACGTTTTCACCCATGGGTGTATAACGTTTGTGTTCTGCATCTTCCATCTGATGTTCTGCAGATTCTCCCCTGGGAGTCTCTGTTTTGCTTCAGATAGAGTGTAATTTGATGACTGATTCCGGGCCAGTTTTTTCAGTGCCTGGAGTCATGTTTTCTGGTGTTTTTACACTGTTTGTTTACATTGGCAACAGCCTTTTTTGAGGGGGGCTGTTTGCCTTTGCTGTAGTTTATCTCACTATAAGATACATTTATATTATCCGTAAGTGTCTCATTAATTATTTAATATAAATTTAAAATTTTTGACCACACTTTGCCATCGGATCCATCGGGGCTCAATGTTACTTTTCAGCAACTTGGGCTTCGCTGAAAAAATATTTTTTCAAAATTATTTTGATTTGCAATTGTTTTTTCATTTATTAATGGATCATGTTATTATGTATCTTTGTGTCAGGGGTTTTTGCGAGTAACTAGGACTTATTGTTGTTCTTTCACAATGAAGGGACGTTGTTCAAATTGTAATAGGAAGAAATCTTCCTCTGACTTTCATGATCATTGTATTAATTGTAGTCAGTGTTCTCGCATTAATCCCTGTGCTATATGTGAATATTGGGATGAGAAACATTGGAAACGTGTGTCACGATATGTTGTTTCTGGAGAAAGGGCGATGCCGGCTCTTTCTCCGCAAGGTCACTCTACTCTCTCAGTTTCTATTTCAGAGGAACCAGAACAGGGTGATGTTTCCATGTTATCTTCTACAAGTGTGCGTCCGTCGTCACAAATGAATTCAGAGCTAGCGGCAAAAGTGCTCATGGAGATTAGACAAATGTCATCCGCTAGCTCGCCCGGTGTAGCGTCCATTCACCGAATGGTTCGGCAGCCGGGTTCGTCCGATGCGGTCCAAGAGGAAGTTTGGGGTGATGCGAGCACTATAAACATAATAGATGCACACCCAGTGACGGCGGATAGTAAGCGAGAACGGAGGAAGCCTTTGAGTCCGGTTCCTAGCTCGTCCAGGTCCAGCCGGGCCGCGAGCGAGAGAGGCCCCTCTCTCGTACAACAACATCTGGGACCAGATGTTGTGGTACAAAATGTGTCTTTAGCGGAGCATACGTCCGTCGCTCGGGACGCTCCGTTGTATAAGCAGTCCTCAGAGACTGTTAAGGCTTCCTCTTCTCGTCAGCGCACACAACCGCACCTTGGCTGCGTGACCGCCGATATATTACCAGCTTCGCCGATCAAGGATTCTTCGGCGACCAGGTCACACCATCCGGCAGCCAGGGATTCGAGACCGATGGACTCCGGACGTTCGCATAGGAAAAGTATGCAGGAGCCATCTGATGCGGAGCTGCCCTCGGCGAAGCAGCGAAAGACTGCGCCTCCGCAGGTCTCGACGCCGGACATTCTTGTGCAGATAGCACAGCTTATCGCAGCATCCCAGCAGCCGACAGAAACGGTGTCGGATCGAGAATTATCCAACGGCGCTGGGTCGGTACGCTCCGCCGAAGCATCGGGGGCGGACGACCGGGAACATCATGAGGTCCGACCGGATGGTGAAAGGGATACGGATGACTTGGAGCTATCCCTTTCGGAACAACATAAAGCTGCCGTGGATTTCATTCGGCACTTTCTCCCTCAAGTTGTTCCGTCTGGCCAGACTGCTGCGCTTCCGGACAAGAGAATTATAGCGTCATTGGACTCTGAATTTTTTGAGCGGTTCAGGGACATCGCTCCCGAGTTTCCGTCGCAGTCCAATAATGTTGCAAGAACATTTGAACTATTGAACGACGCTATATTTAAACTTGCTTCTAGGACGGGGAAAGCAGGTTTCTTGTCCGCTAATACTCTCAACCTGCCTTTCATTAATGCAAGGAATAAATTCGATACGGCAGGACAGGGTATACCGAGAGTTCCTCTGCATATGGACGACGAGGCGGAAGACTTAGAGCTATCATTACCGTCGTCAGCTTCTATTCCAACCGCGGTGTTGGAAACAGCTATTGCGTCTAACAGAGCCAATTTAGATGCCTTATCTTACGCAGATCACCTTACTAAGGCGTTATCACTGCGCCTTCAGGGGAAAGAGTTTCAGGATATACAATCCTCTTTAAGACTTCTTTCAAGGGCAGTAGCTTATTCCACGTGTAACTCCGCCCTTTCAGTGGCAAATCTGGAGTTGGTTAGACGTGACGCAGCCCTAGCTACATCCACACTAGTGGATTCTAAGGTGAAGAACTCTCTTAGAGTCGCTTCGGTCTCAGGAGAACTTCTCTTTGACGGCAAGCTTTCCGCTATTTATGATAAAATTACAAAGAAAGCTAAGGATTCTCTGTTGTTCAAATCTGCTCCTAAGAAGTCGGATACAGCAGACACGAATAAGACAGGCACTTCTGGGTCTAATGCGCCCAAGAGAGGTTCCTATAGAGGTTCCGGTGCGTCCTCTTGGTCTTATTCGAGAGACCGTCAGGATAGCGACTCTCGTTCGGGACGTCCTTCAGGCCGGGACAATCGGTCGGACGCCCCGAGGTCGACGGGGCGAGGTGCGGGCCGTGGAAGACGTGGTTTCTCCTACCGCAGGCCTCGCAGGTCCAGGAGGTGATGGCTTAAACCTCTATCGCGTTCCGGTTGACGGAAGGTTGTCGAGCTTTTCACAAGAATGGGCGTCGATTACGGACGACCCTTGGGTGAGAGGAGTGACTTCGAAAGGTCTAAAGATATCCTTCAAACGAAAGCCTCCATTAACTCGAAGTCCAAAGTGGACTCATCTTCCGTCAAATCCGCAGAAAAGAGACGCTCTGTTATCAGAGGTGCAGTCTCTTTTAATGAAGAACGCGGTAGAGGTCGTAGAAAACCAGGAATCTCCGGGATTCTACAGCCATCTGTTTCTGGTTCCGAAACCAGACGGCTCGTTCTGTCCAGTCATAGATTTGAGCTGGATAAACAAGCTGATCGTCGTTCCGAAGTTTTATATGGAGACGATTCGATCGGTCAGAGCGAGTATTCGGGTGAACGATTATGCAACGAGCATAGATCTCAAAGATGCGTACTTTCACGTCATGGTACATCCGACATTCCGAAAGTATCTACGCTTCGCAGTCCTAGGAGTGGTGTATCAATTCCGGGCGATGTGCTTCGGATTGAATCTAGCACCCTGGGCTTTCACTCGGGTAATGAACTCGGTAATGATCTACTTCCGAGCTCATTCGTCTGCGGTAACGTCGGCCTACCTGGACGACATTCTTCAGAGGTACGGCAACGAGTTAACGCTTCAGAACGATGTTCAGAATCTTCTTCTATTGCTCCGACGTCTCGGTTTTTTAGTAAACGAGGAGAAGTCGGATCTGGTGCCGTCCAAGTCATTCACTCATCTGGGAATGAGCTTCGAGACGCACAACAATCTCGTTCGTCTGCCGTTAACCAGAGCGAAATTAGTCAGTTGTTACGCTCGCTATTGTCTGCACACAGACAAAGTCACGGCGAGAGAATTTATGAGACTGATAGGTCTGTGCGGAGCCGCCGCGGATCTCATTCTGATGGGGCGGTTACGCACACGTCCTCTTCAAATTTTCTTGACTCAGAATTGGAGTGTGAAAATTCATTTGCTCGATGTAGACGTTCTCTTGTCAGATCAAGTGAAACAAGAGATTCAGACTTGGGCAAACATTCAGTGGTTAACTCAGGGAGTTCCGCTGCAGTTGCCGGATCCGAGTTTTACCGTTATGACGGATGCCAGTCAAACAGGTTGGGGTGCATCATTAATCCCAACGGATTCGAGATGCCAGGGTCTTTGGGATCCGCAATTCCTGTGCAAGCACATAAACATCAAGGAAATGATGTCAATTTGGCTTGCGTTACGTCACTGGATGGACATTATTCACGATGCTCATGTCCAAATCCTATCCGACAATACGACAGTAGTGGCGTATATACGGAATCAGGGAGGCACTCATTCAGTTCCATTGTTCAATCTAAGAGAAAGAATCCTTCTGTTTGCGCTAGAACATCAGGTTCTTCTTTCGGTCCGTCACATACCGGGTCGTCTGAATGTGCTAGCAGACTCCCTTTCACGAAAGGGTCGCTTGTTGCCGTCGGAGTGGACTCTCAGCAAACAAGTATTCAATCAGATTGCTACCAATGGGAACGGCCAATGATAGACTTATTTGCGACACATCTCAACAATCAGTTGCAGACGTATGTGTCTCCGTGTCCGGATCCAAGAGCATTTGCAGTAGACGCTCTGTCGATCCCTTGGGACGGAATGATAGGATATGCGTATCCTCCAGCGCCGTTAATTCAACAAGTATTGCTAAAGATCAAACAATCTCAATGCAAGATTCTGTTGGTAGCATCTCTGTCGCCACAGAGGCCGTGGATAAATCTACTCAGGTGTCTGTTGTGGGACCTACCGCGGAAGCTTCCTCCACGGGAGGATCTTCTTTCGCAGGGGAAATCGCGCCAACTCCATCACAACCCGCAAGGTCTCAACCTTCACGTTTTTCCGTTGTGCGGTCCTTCTTGCATGGCAAGCACTTTACAGGACGAGCAGTGGACACGATTTCTAACTGTAGGAGGACCTCCTCTTCGCTAAACTATGCGGCTAAGTGGAAGGTTTTTCGTCGTTGGTGTAGGGATCATTCTGTAGATATATTCGATCCCTCTATACCAGACATTGCAAACTTTCTAGTATACTTGTTTGACGAAATCAAACTGCAGCCTGTTACTATAAAGGGTTATAGATCTATGTTATCTGATACCTATGCACATCATGATAGTTTACAAATTGGATCTAATGTCTCTTTATCTAAGTTGGTTAGAAACTTTTCGATAAATAGACCCAGAACTCTTAGATTAATTCCTAAGTGGAATTTAGCTTGGGTTCTTCTTAAATTGAAGGAAAAGCCATTTGAACCTCTTGGGACAGTAGATTTCAAATTCTTATCTTATAAGACAGCTTTTCTCTTAGCTTTCTCTTCTGCTAGAAGAGTCAGTGAGCTTCATGCACTATCGGTGGATGATTCTCATTATCGTAGTGTTGGGAACACTATCACATTCACTACTAATGTGGGTTTTTTTAGCTAAGAATCAGGCTCCTAATAAATATCCGGAACCTATTGTTATTAAGGCTCTTCCGTCTTCAGACGGGCGTAGGCCTTTACTCTGACCTGTTAGAGCATTACGTATCTATAAACAGAGATCTCAGTTTATCAGAAAGGGACGGAAACGTTTCTTTCTGTCTTTGATGCCTAATAGAAAGGACATTTCAGTCCATTCTATTGCTAGATGGATTCAATTAACTATCCGTACTGCTTATGAAGATTTATCTTCTTCTCAGCAGCCTGTGCTTAAGATTTCTGCTCATGAAGTAAGAGCTCTTTCTACTTCCTGGGCTTATGCTAATAGTGTTGCTATTACAGATTTAATGAAGGCTGCTTATTGGTCTCAGCCATCCACATTTACGAATTTTTGTCTCAGAAATATTGAGTCCATTTCTGGAGACCTGCATTGTTTAGGTCCGTTATCTGTTGCTCAGAATGTCGTCCACTAAACAGTTGCAACTATAGTTATGCAGGCTTTCTGTTCCGGCAGTGACTCCGTCCGGCTGCCCTCTTCGCTCTGGGCTATTTGACCCAGGGCAAGGGGAAGGGGGGGGGGGGTGTTCCCTTAGGTCACCTGCTTTATAGTGAAAAGCAAGGGAATGCCTCCTCCAAGTCAGTATTTCTGAGTCGCTTCCGGGATGGTTTTAAAGTGTAATATTAATGTTAAAATTCATTCATGTCTTATTTTTAAAGTGTAGCTCGGTGTGAAGCATTTGTATATGTCAAGTGTCAAACGGGCTTTAATATACAATACTCAGACACTTTTAAATGACTATAAAGAGTCTCAATTCTCTGGACTACTTTATTTATTGGCTTGCTTTAAAAATAATTAGTATAAGGGTTATACTGGATGTTAATAGAGAACATGAATGTTATTGTGCTCAATTATTAAGGGTAGTGTATCTTTCTAATTTAATATTAAATAAGAAAGATACATGTAAAGCCTAATACTCCTTTTCTCCTTAAGGGGTTACCTCTTTACTATATAGTTGAGCTTATTGGATTTTCCTCTATGTCCTAGGCCCTCCAGCCTGTTTACTATTCAGCTAAGTCTGGGTCATTGGTACAGTATAAAAATGTTAAAAAATTTATAGTAATTTATATATTTTTTATACTTACCAATGACCCAGACGGGGATGGCCCTCCCTGGAGTTGGGACCTCTTGCCTCCCCGCTGAGTACATAGCGCTGACCAGGCACTGCCAGTAAGAATGATAATTGGCTCCAATTTCGGGACGTCTGCGTCACTGCGCATGCGCAGTAGAGGCGTAGTATGGAGGTCCTTTAGGACATGATTTCTTTTTGTTTTGGATGCAAATTTTGGGGATTGGGGGGCAAAATTTGTGTTTGGCCCTGGTTTTGTTAGAGTTAGCACCAGCTAAGTCTGGGTCATTGGTAAGTATAAAAAATATATAAATTACTATAAATTTTTTAACTTTCCACATGTCGGACAATAACTTGAAAATGCTTTGAGCAATTTTCTGGATTTTTCGATGGCAAGTATATGTTGATGGAAGGAATCTCCCTTTCTATTTGTGCATCCGTCTGATATGTCATTCCAGAGTCATGTGACTTTATTCGTCAAAATATAAGCAATTTTCCGCATGTCGAACAATAACTTGAATGTTGATAGAAGGAGTCTCTCTTTCAATTTGTGTCGCCGTCCGATTTGTCATTCCAGAGTTATGGAACTTTATTCGTCATAATATAGGCAATTTTCCACATGTCGGACTTTGAGCAGTTTTCATGATTTTTTGGTGGCATGTATATGTTGATGGAAGGACTCTCCCTATTTGTGTCGCTGTCGGATATGTCATTCCAGAGTTATGGTACTTTATTCATTAACATATAAGCAATTTTCCACATGTCGAACAATAACTTGAAAATGCTTAGAGCAATTTTCACGATCTTTTAGTTGCGAGTATATGTTGATAGAAGGAATCTCCCTTTCGATGTGTGTCGCTGTCTGATTTGTCATTCCTGAGTTATTAGGCATGTGTAATCATATTGTGTGCTTCCCTCTTGTAATTAATAACGGGTGTATCATGCGCTCATGGTGCAGCTGTTTATTTCATATTTTTGTATCTTGCCACAGAGATGGTTGGCTGTTAATGTTTCAAATTTTTGGTTGAGTTTTTAAAAAGAACTTGATCTTTAGTTTGATGAAGTTGGTGTGCGGGCAGGTGGATGGGCACATGGTTGGATGGGCGGTTATTGGTGAGCATCACCTTTCTTGTTAGCCTGATAACCTGAACAGATATAAATTGGTTTTGTACAAATTTTGTGTGTGCGACTTTCTTAGGAAAATCTTCAATAAGTTTGAAAACCTGTGTGGGTCGATCATACCGAGAAGAGTTATAGCCCTTAATTAGTCCATTTTTTTTCCCATTTTCACCTCGTTAACATGTTAACTTGAACAAATATTAATGGATTTGGCCCAAATTTATGATGAGACTTTCTTAACAATGTCTTGAATAAGTTTGAAAACTGGTGCGGTTTGATCATACTGAGCAGAATTATGGTGTTTAGTTAATTTTTGCACATTTTAAACTCAGTAGTATGATAACTTAAACAAATTTTAACAGATTTTGTCGATGTTTGGGATATGATACTTTCCTAACAGTTTCTTGAACGAGTTTAAAAACCGGTCTGGTTTGATCATACTGAGCAGAGTTAAGGCCCTTAATTAGTTAAATTTTGCACATTTTGCACACTTTACAAGTAAATATAGTGCTCTCTGAAAAAATTTGACCAATAAATCTAGCAATCATACTTTTTGCTAGAGATCATTGAGGTTTGACAACTAAAATGTGATGCATTTCTGATCATAATGAAAGTTAAGGACAAGTCACCCAGAAGCTTCTCTGCTGTCTGTACTGTTAGGCATGGAGTAACACACCTACATCCATATGAGGAATCATGATAATAGCCCACGATTTGGTGCACATCCAGCCATGGAGGACTATTGTCTGATTGCAGACAATCAGAATTGAGCTTGTTATTTAATGAACAGGAGTTTTCTCTTCAATGTATATGCAATTAGCAGGTCAGATTTGCGCTGAAGGTATTGCAGATTGTTTGATGTTTGGAAATTATAGTCATTGAACAGGGGTATTTAATTAACAATTTTTAATTAAGTCATCTACCTGGAACTTAGTTTCATAAGTGACTCGTAATTGAATTTCTTGTGTTTGCAACCCTTCCAAGATGTAGTTTTCAAAGTTGGACAACTCTTAACCTACTTACCCTAATGATTTTAAGTTTAGGCCTAAAAAAATAATAAATCTGTTTCTCAGGCCCTCCCGCATGGTCCTTTTGGCTGCCGCATGCTCTCTTTTTATAACCAATTTAAACATTAAAAAAATAAAAATTAAATGGTTTATGTCTGATATTTTACCCAAGTTAAAAATTTGATGAATTTGTCCCTTGAGTGCAAGAAGGCTTTGCAATGCTTTAGCATTGCAAAGCCTTCTTGCACTCAAGGGATGAAACACACCGCCACCCATGCTATTCTGTAGATTATGAGGCCTAAAACTTGAACCAAGAACATGAACTTTTGATGGCAAAGAAGAAATTACTGAAATAAAAAATAAAATAAAAAAACGCTCGCCCGCATGTAATTTCACAAATAATGGCCTGAGAAACAGAAGATCTACTTTGTGTGGCCTTAGTCTTCATTTCTAAATGAACATACTTTGTCAAGCTTTCAGGCCACCAGTCAGATTCTGTGAGGAATTTGACACTGTTATGGGCTGTTTGTTTACCCACTTTTCATGAAGTTTGCACACAGCCTACCATTGATATAATGTGATGTCGCTCTGCTCACAAAATACACAGATATTCTTTCATGGTCCCATTAAAGATATTCCAGTTCATAAGTATTTTACTCACCTTCAGAACCTCAGGACATTAACACTATTAGTGGAACTGTATGACGTAATCATAAAACTAGAGTTGTAGTGATTCCTCATTCATTATAATGAGAAAACAAACATGACTAATGTGGGTAGTATCAAAGTTGTGGCCATATCAAGTGTCGATTTGATAAACATTTCTTGCGTTGATTCAAACATACAATAGCGGTTGCCGTGGACTGGCCACTTTCCATGGGTGGGCAATATTTCCATGGACACAATAATATTTGATTTCAAACTCTAATTATAGGAATAATCATCAAAATTTAATTATTGAAGCACCAGGTACAACCCAATGCTTCATAAATTAAAATTTTGCTGTGCTTATGATGATTTTTATTACTTGGTAAATGCATGCGTGGACATCACTGCCCACTCGTGGATTATGGCCAGTTCACAGCAACTGTACTGTAATGAATGTTTAAGGTATTTTCTGATTAAATCTGAAAATATTCAGTGGACAATTTATGGGCTTGATTGGTTCCAGGCCATAACATCATCGGATTCGTTTGAGAACTTAGACTGGTTACTTGAGAGCTTGATCCTGTAAAGTACAGTCGCCTTCGAGTGGTCATTGTCCATGCGTGGACAGCAATGTCCATGCAAGCATTTACTAGGTGATGAAAATCAGCAGCAGCAAAATTTTAATTAATGAAGCACCAGGTTGTACCCAGTGCTTCATTAATTAAATTTTTCATGATTATTTCTATAATTAGTGTTTGGAATCTAATATTATTGCGTCTGTGGAAATACTGCCCACTCCGTGAAATGTGACCAGTCCACGGCGGCCATACCGTATGTGCACCTCTTCCTAAATATATGAACCAATCTCATTTTGGTTTTCAGTATATATATGATTGTAATTTTGTTTTTATCATGTATATGATTGTATTTTAATTTCAGCATGCACATGATTGTATTTTTGTTTTCAGTATCTACATGATTGTATTTTTGTTTTCAGTATGTTTATGATTGTATTTCAAAAGGCCAAAATCCAGCATTTCATTTAATATCAGCAAAAAATGCTTTTGGTGAGTTTATGTCATATTTGAACAGGAAGTTTATTAGAGATTTATTTATATGACCTTATGTGAGTGAAATTTACATTGACTGCAGCCATTTCTTCAAATAATTCCTTGACTGGCTGCTGGTATCTTTTGGTGTTATTCAGTCTTTTGATTTTGATGGGAGTTGTCCTTCTTGTTTGCCAACTCTCCTGCTAATTTAACTTTTTGCGAGTAGACATCAGCATGCCATGGCTCCACCTATTGAGTAATTAACACTTGCCAAACTAATTGGCTGCATCATCCTGCATAATATTCAAATTGTACAGTAGAAAAAGTTTCAACAAACCTTTTCATGTGAACCTGCATTGTAATGAGCTTGTCAAGCTTGTTCCAATGAGGGATCACCTGATTTGTTTTTTTTAAAATGTATTGTAAGAATTCGGATGAAAAATTAAAATAACCTTGTGTATTCTGTAGTGGGTTAACCCTTTACTCAATGTAACAGCCAAAACCGGCCAGCGCTATTCCAAAAAATCGCCAATTAATTTTCATTATTTTTTTTCATATTTTGCCTCAAAAACATGGGTTATGACCCGTCTTTGGAACGAGCTCGCCGAGCTCGTTCCAATGAGGGGTCATAACCTATGGTTTTGAGACAAAAAATTAGTTATTCAAGAATTTTGATTGCAAGTGTCATCTGCTTTTCATGTTAACCATTTACCCAACGAATCACCCGCATCTGCCCGCCTAATATGCAAATTTAGCAATTGAAAAAATAGAATTTTTCAAAAAATTTCAACAAAACCATATCATGTGACCCCTCGTTGGAACAAGCTCATCGACCTCGTTCCAACGAGGGGTCACATGATATGGTTTTTTTAAATTTTTTTGAAAAATTTAAAAAAATTATATTTAAAATAATAAATTTTGATATCGTCTGCGTTGGATAAAGGGTTAAGTAAAGGGTTAAAATCTGTTTGCAGGGAAATTGATCAAATAATACAATGTATGCACGAAAATGTGAACAATACACCATGAATTATGAACTGTAGCATTCCAAGACTTCAAACTAATCAAACTGCACTTTCCGAGTATTGTTATGATTAAATGATCGGAAAGGGGAGGCAGAAACAAAGTCATACTTTCAGGCAGTTTTGGGAGTCTGTTACATGCCTTTTTGCAAAGAGAGTTAGGAGGTCTCGAGAGCGAGTCTTGTGGCTGCATGTTTACCACTACACTTTCAATCCGAGACATTTGGTGGTTCCAGCACAGTGTGTGTGCAGGTGGGTATGGGGCGCCTCTCCACTACTCGTAGAGTATAATGTTATAACACCATGTATGCTGTGTGCATGAGTTGAAATTGTTCTACATTTCAATCCATGTGTTGAACAGCGGTATGGATGGACTTTCTCTCTGTGGGATTATCCAACCATTCAATGCTTAACTGTTTGTGGGGATAACTTTTTTTCAATACGGTTACGCAGTTGTTTCAGTATATAGAAAAAATGTTGTTTATTTTTTCTATTCTCTGGTTGCCGAGACTGGTGCACCACTAAAATTGCCATGATGAAAATGTCAGTAATGAAAATGGCAGCTACAAAAATGATGGCGGCTAAAATAGTTAAAATGAATGAGTAGTATAAAATGGATGCAGTTAAAAAAATTATATTTAGAACAAATGATATAGCCATAGAAGACTAAGCATCAAATCAACTTAGCAGTGTTACCTAGACAACACTTGGCTGCCATCTTTACTAGGAATCATTGTAGCTATTAATCTCGGAAAATATGATGTTTTGAAAATTGTTTGATAAAAATGTATGATCATCTACAAAAGATTACATCCAATGTCAAGGTGTCAATCTTACAAATTTAATTTTACCAGGTAACTTCCATTAAAACACTTTACCCAGTACACATGATATCAGAATTCGTTGTTTTAATTTTTTTCCCCAAATTTAAACAAAATTTCAACCAAACAATATCATGAGACCCTTTCATTGGAACAAGCTTGTTCCAATGAGGTGGTCACATCAGGCTTTTAAATTCTTCCCAACTAATGATGGTAAATGCTGTGCCCAAATAAGATGATTGCATCCAAATTAAGTGGAGTTTGAAAATTTTTCCAAAGTTTTGCAGTGTTTCGGCAATATATAGTTTGGCCAGTTTTCCCTGATGCTTGCAATATAGCTTAGAGCTAAAGTTCGAAGCAAACAATGCAACAGATAAATAATTTTTTAAAAACCAATAGAGTTCGCCATAGAAAAGCATTCGGCATCGACAGTGTCATATACGACACTGTCGACTGCGATTGCTTTTTTGTGGCAAATTTCATGTGATCATGCATTTAAAGCTTGAGATCTATTATATCCATGTTTGTAGCATTTCTCAGTAAACGCCATACGCAATTTACATTCAAATAGACCTTTGGCTTCACACTAGGAAACTAAGAAGCCTTCTCGAGTTAGTCGTGTAAACTTACGTTAAAGGGTGGTGGGATGGAACCAGTGATAATGGTGAAGTCCTATAACAAGGGGTTGTAAACTAACCTTTTAAGACAGGGGAACTAAAACAGATGCCAAGAAGAAGAAAATAGCTCTGCTTTTTTCTCCAACTATGCAAGCCACATCCATATTTGTCATTGTACCCAAATTAGACTGATCTAAAGGTCTGTGTCACATCGTATGGTTTTTAGCTCAACTTGACAAAGTCAAGCTGAGCTATTGCCATCACTTCTCGTCCGTCGGCGTACGTATGTACGTTAGTACGTACGTACGTTAGTACGTAC
Organism: Pictodentalium vernedei; assembly: GCA_031216915.1. Taxonomy (NCBI): domain Eukaryota; kingdom Metazoa; phylum Mollusca; class Scaphopoda; order Dentaliida; family Dentaliidae; genus Pictodentalium; species Pictodentalium vernedei. Next base: position 376,978,812 of record CM062290.1, read on the forward strand.
GTCCACAATTTCCTTTGGCACACCTCACAGGTCGCATTTATGATCAGATTACTTTGAAACTTCTTATGCTTGTTTGGGGTGACCTCTAGATGGGAGCTATCGATTTTCTTCAATTTCCGTCAAAAAATGTTGCCGCGGCCAAAGTTCTTAGAACTTAGTTTAGTCAAACCACAATATTTCCCTTTGGCACACCCTACAGGGCACATTTATGATTTGATTGCTTTGAAACCTGATACGCTTATTTAGGGTGACCTCTAGATGGGAGCTATCGATTTTCTTCAATTTCTGGCAAAAAATGTTGCCACGGCCAACGTTCGTAGAACTTAGTTTAGTCAGACCTCAATATTTCCCTTTGGCACACCCTACAGGGTACATTTACAATCAGATTGCTTTGAAACCTGGTATGCTTGTTTGGGGAGACCTCTAGATGAGAGCTATCGATTTTCTTCAATTTCTGTCAAACAATGTTGCCGCGGCCAACGTTCTTAGAACTTAGTTTAGTCAGAAGACTCAATATTTCCCTTTGGCACACCCTACAGGGCACATTTATGATCGGATTGCTTTGAAACCTGGAATGCTTGTTTGGGGTGACCTCTAGATGGGAGCTATCGATTTTCTTCAATTTCTGTCAAAAAATGTTGCCGCGGCCAATGTTCTTAGAACTTAGTTTAGTCAAACCACAATATTTCCCTTTGGCACACCCTACAGGGCACATTTATGATTTGATTGCTTTGAAACCTGGTATGCTTATTTAGGGTGACCTCTAGATGGGAGCTATCGATTTTCTTCAATTTCCGGCAAAAAATGTTGCCACGGCCAACGTTCGTAGAACTTAGTTCAGTCAGACCTCAATATTTCCCTTTGGCACACCCTACAGGGCCCATTTATGATCAGATTGCTTTGAAACCTGGTATGCTTGTTTGGGGAGACCTCTAGATGGGAGCTATTGATTTTCTTCAATTTCTGTCAAAAAATGTTGCCGCGGCCAACGTCCTTAGAACTTAGTTTAGTCAGAAGACTCAATATTTCCCTTTGGCACACCCTACAGGGTACATTTATGATCGGATTGCTTTGAAACCTGGCATGCTTGTTTGGGGTGACATCTAGATGGGAGCTATCGATTTTCTTCAATTTCCGTCAAAAAATGTTGCTGCGGCCAACGTTTTTAGAACTCAGTTTAGTCAGACCACAATATTTCCCTTTGGCACACCCTACAGGGCACATTTATGATTTGATTGCTTTGAAACCTGGCATGCTTGTTAGGGGAGACCTCTAGATGGGAGCTATCGATTTTCTTCAATTTCCATCAAAAAATGTTGCCGCGGCCAATGTTCTTAGAACTTATTTAGTCAGAAGACTCGATATTTCCCTTTGGCACACCCTACAGGGCACATTTATGATCGGATTGCTTTGAAACCTTTCATGCTTGTTTGGGTTGACCTCTAGATGGGAGCTATTGATTTTCTTCAATTTCCATCAAAAAATGTTGCTGCTGCCAACATTCTTAGAACTTAGTTTAGTCAGACCACAATATTTCCCTTTGGCTCACCCTACAGGGCTCATTTATGATTAGATTGCTTTGAAACCTGGTATGCTTATTTACGGTGCCCTCTAGATGGGAGCTATCGATTTTCTTCCATTTCCGTCAAAAAATGTTGCCACGGCCAACGTTCTTAGAATTTAGTCTAGTCAGACCACAATATTTCCCTTTTGTACACCCTACAGGGCACATTTATGATCGGATTGCTTTGAAACCTGGCATGCCTGTTTGGGGAGGCCTCTAGATGGGAGCTATCGATTTTCTTCAGTTTCTGTCAAAAAATGTTGCCACTGGCAAAAAAACTGACATTGGTCCCAATGATCTTCAATTTTGCCATTTCCATTTATAACTTACCAAGTTCAAGTTTGTCAAGTTGAGCTACAGTGTCATTGACACTTTCATGTTGAAATGTTTTGCAAATTAATTTTTTTCAACTGCTCAATTTGTAAATTATGCCGCTCTTTTTGGCCAGCTCGTTAGGTAAAGGGTTAAGTTGTAGCTACACTTCTTGCACATCAAATTTTTTTTATTCATTTCACTCATTAGTAGCTTTCTTCCTGAGCACTCTCATTCTGTCATTTTGTTGTCTTTCTGCCATGTCATACCAATACATACTGCTTACATTTCCCTTGTAAGGCCACACAAAGTAGATCTTTTGTTTCTCAGACCATTATATATTTTTATACTGTAACCAATGATCCAGACTTAGCTGGTGCTAACTCCTAAATATTCAGGGCCAAACACAAATTTTGCCTCCCCAATCCCCAAAATTTGCATCCAAATCAAAAAATCTTACGTCCTATATGATCCTCCATACTTTTACCTACTGTGCATGTGCAGTGTCAAGGAAGTACCAAAATTGGCACCAAACTTTGTTTGGCCCTTCTGTCAGTAACATCTCACTGACTTCTGTGCTTATAATCTCAGTTAAAATGATGCCAGACACAAAATCATGATGGAAATGGTGGATCCAAGGATGAAATAAGAGGATGAGAGGAAGACACAGTGGTTGGATGTATTCAGGGCTGTAACTAAAAATTTTTATACAAAATTATTTCATGTTCCCTAATTTCGGGGCATGGGCCTAATGTTTTCATTCTTGCTATGAAATCTCCACTGTTTGTTAAGTGTTTCCTCTCTCCCTTTCCTTGAAAACCCCCCTAGTTAATCTCCCATGCTTTTGGAATATTTTTTGAAATTTTTTTATTGAAAGTACTAGCTTAGTTACAGAATGTTTATTCTGTTATCCCCATGGTTACGAACTCAGCCTTGTGATGTTTAGGCGTTTTTGGTCATGCATCTGTCATCTGATGTATTGCAGTTTCTTCTGTGGAAGATTCTGTTTTACATCGAATAGTTTTTAAAATTGGTTACTGACTTCGGGCCGTGTTTTTCAGTGCCTGAAGTCTTGTTTCCGTTTTTATTGACTTTTGTTCACGTTGACAACGGTTACTTTCTGTTAGTAATTTCTTGTCTTCTGTTTGGTTTGTTATGTAGTCAGATACATTAATATTATCCGTAAGTGTAACATTAATTTTTAGAATTGTTTTAAAATTTTTGTCCACACTTAGGCTTTTTTGGGATCCATTTGAGCTCATCGTTCCCTTTGGGAACTTGGGCTCATGTCAAAATTTTTTCGAAAATGTTTTTGAATTATTTTTATATAGCTCGACTGGTGGATCTAACACACGTCAAGTGAGTGGTGTGATGCCGGATATGTCTGTTAAGGTCCAGCCAGGAGAGGAAAAAGGGTGTTGCGAGTACTATAACCTCATGCACACCCTGCAATGACAGAACGGAGGATGGATCAGAGGAAGCCAGTCAGTCCGGTAGCAAGCTCGTTCAGGTCTACCCAGACTGCGAGCGAGAGAGGCCCCTCACTCTTACAATAGAGACATCAAGAAATTTAATTTAAAAAAGAAAAAATAAAAAATAAAAATTACGTCATTTAGTGAATATTATAATAAATTAAATAAAAAAAAAATATATATATTTATGAATAAGAAAATACGGATATCCGTAGAAGGTGTTGTCTTACCTAACGAACCCCTATCCAACATCGATCTGTCAAATGCGGCGAAAGCCTTGAAAATCAAAGATTTTCGAGGCATGTTTTCCAGAGATGCCTTGCCGAAGAGAAGACCTCGACAACGACAATCGGAATGCAGAATTTTAAATCTGGACGATTTATTCGGCAAAGGCTCTACTGGGTGCCGTGGTTCAAGAACGGGAAGAAGAATTATTATTTCGACAGCTATGGAATCTCACTGCCGAAAGAAATAAAGAACTATTTCGACGAATCAGTGGTTCAGTTCAATACGGAACGAGTGCAATCGCCAGATCAAGTGTTTTGCGGTCACCTGTGTCTCTACGTTCTCAAGAGATGGACGGAAGGAGATCGGTTTCAAGACATTCTCAACGATTTACATTAGAGAGATTTTTTTTTGTATATATATATATAAAGGTAAAAATTATTTAAAAAAAAAAACTTAATCGAATAGAACAAAAAATTAAATAATTGAAAAATAATTCATTCTTAAAAACTGAGTTGAAATATATTTTTAAAACAAAAAAAAAGCAAAAATGTCGATGAATTTGGTAGGAGTGACGACGAAAGTCGGCCTAAAAAGAAGAGGAAGACGCTCGAAGTTGGCGATGGTTATGATGTCATCAACTTGGACGAACGTTATGCTTGGAGAACATGAATGATAACAAGCTCTACAATCTTCCCAAGCCGGTAGATCTTGCAGGTGCGTTGACTAAAAAATACGTCGACAGGGGGAACGCGGATTTCGAACAAATCATGAGAGATAATTACGTGGATAAAGCCATGACCGACGATCTCGATCTGAAATCCAAACGTTTAGTGAACGTCGCAAATCCCATAGATTCCACAGATGCCGCGAATAAGAAATACGCGGACGACTCTCACACACGATTCAGCGAACACCTGAGAGGTAGATACGTTCAGAAAATGATGCAATCGGAATTGAACGCCAATTCTAACAAGATAACGAATGTGGCCACTTCCACAAATCCCAAGGACGCGGCGACCAAACACTACATAGACCTGGAACAGAGAAAGTCTGCCAGACGAAAAATGAAATCGCTTCTGAATGCGGGATTCACCAAGATATTGAATCTGTCGAAGATTGACGACGCAGACGAGGACTCCACCACCGTCAACAAGAATACATAGAATCGCAAGTGGATGATCTCTACCTGAATAAACAATCCGGCGGAACCATGAAGGGCGGCATCAGCATGAATGGTCAGAATTTATTCGGTCTCGATCACGATCCCGAATTCAATTCCAGCGCAGTCAGCAGGCAGTACGTGGACGACAACTCAGTCTGGAGAAAGGGTGACATCATGGAAGGTAAACTAGACATGGACGGACACGCGCTCATGAATCTGCCAGATCCCATGCACATGTCGGATGCCTGCATCCTGATTTCGGTGGTGTAGAAAGTCAAATACGCCATGCAATTGATCACCACGTGGGCCGAGGAGAACGGCACGTTAGACGAGGGAAAAGCTGAATGGTTTTTCGGAAACGGAGGTAGCAGATTGCTACATGGTCTGGTGGGATATCCCATGTCGTTGGGAGGCGAAATCATTTGAATGGGTCTGGCTTCCACGGATTTGAATAACAGAGCGGTCGTCAATCTCATGGTGAACGGAGTAGAGAGCAATAGGAGATACAGCGTTGAAAAGACCGAGAATCAACACTCGAATATCAGCACGTTTGGCACACCTCTCAGAGTGAACGCCGGAGACAGGATTAATTTCAGGATGAAAACCAATAAACTCAAAGCCGCAACTTCTGTAGTGAGCCTACTGATTGAACTAGATTCTCTGAACAAACAGTGAACGTGTGGAAATAATTAATTAAAAATATTGAGTAATTAATAAAAACAAAAAAACAAAGCAAAAAAAAACAAACAAAAAAATAAAAAGTAATGAGATTTAGAAAGATGTTCAATCTCTCTAGATCTCATTACTTTTTATTTTTTTTGTTTTTTCTGTTTTTAATATGTTATTTCTTGTAATGTTTCAACTCGTGAAATTGGATCACCTATCTCGAAACACACGTCAACATCTATTTTTGGCATTTCGGAGAGCTTTTATGAATTCTCGAAAAGCAGTCGGTCCTCTATACGTCAACGTGTCTAAAAGTTTTCTGGTCATATTTACTATCAAGATTTTACTTTCGATTTCGCGTCTCCTATAATCGGTCAATATCAAAGGTTCTGTTCCGACTAAAGTGTCTAGAATTATTGCTAGCGAATCTTGTGAAATGTTTTTAATCAAACCACGTCTGTTTCTTCTCAAATATTCTCTTTCTTTATCATTCATTTTTGTGATTATTTTTTTTTTTAATTTTTATTTATATATTTTTTTTTTCTTGCTTTTTTTCCACAGTCGAAGGCTGCACGTGGGGAACGAACCATGATATCTTGTGTAGAGTTAACTTAGCCGCATCAGTCGCGGAGAGTCTCACTATCGTGTCGTCGTTTCCCTTTCGAATCAACGTCAGATTGTGTTTGAATCCATACATGATCTTGTTGTAATCGTCCGCAAATCCAAAGATGTGTTTCAGAGGTATCCTGAACGAAAACGTTCCTTTGGGTCTGGATGTCTTGACGACGTAGCCAAATATCGCAGCGACACCGGCATTAGCAGGGCCGACAGTGTCTTTCACCCATAACTGATTAAGTCCCCTGGATTTCGAAAATTCATCCGGGTACGTCTAGAGTCTGAACATTGTGGTGGCTTGACCGGGATGAAACACAGATTCTATCTCTTGTCCGGATAGCAAGTATTTTATATTACTGAATAGATGCTTGATGCCATTATTGGCCAGAGTGACCATGTCATCGGTGGCGTATTCTCTCCCATCTTCCTTGGTGAGACGTCCCTGCACCACTATGTAACTCTCACTAGGATGAACGAATAGATCTTGGGTTTTGACGTTGATTCTTATCTCTCCCGCATTATTCAAACTTGTTCCGGTTATCAGCTCGTACTCGTGAACCTCGTATTCCTCAATACTTTCGTCTTTCAGTATACTTTGTGCGATATCTAGTATATTTGTCATTTTTTGAGGTTTTGCGTTTTTTTTGTTTTGTTTATTAATTCGTTTGCTTTTTTCTAAAAATAGTTTTAATTATTTTTATTATTATTAATTTATTTTATTATTTATTTTTTCCTTTATATATATGTTTGTAAACTAGAAAATGTTAAAGAGAGTAAATATATATATATATTTTTTTTTTTAATAGAACTTCGTCTTCTGCAATTGTTGTTCGTAAAACTTTCTGATGATCTCTTCACCATCCAAAGCTTCGATTTCGTAAGTCACCGGATCGGTGTGAAATATTCTGATTATCATGAAGATTTCCATGGTCCATTGATGAAATCAATTCCCTGGGTCCATATTTGGGGTCTCTATGGGAGCCGAAATGTTTAAATTAGTGCAGTATGAGGAATATTCTTTAAATATCTTCTTCAGATCTACCAATAAGAATCTTTTGGTATTTGGTATGCAGCATCCTTACGGGGGTGAGATTCAAGTTTGTTCAAGCCAAGTCCCTGGGTTCATATTTAGGCTGAAAATTTGGGGTCCCATTCCGTACTTACAAATTTTGGACCCAAATCCGGAAATTATTATGCCCCCGAAAATTTTTTTCGAGGGGTATATAGTGGAGGACTCTGTCCATCCGTCCATTCGTCCATACGAACATTTTGTATTATAACTCGAACATCAGTTGTCGGATTTTAATTTTCTTTGGTATAGTGATAGGGCAGCTTGGGAGAACGGATGCCCTTGTACCTAGGGTTTCGTCCGACAAATCTTACAGGAGTTATGTCCCTTATTTACTTTGAAAACTGATGATTTTTTGGTTTCCTACCAATTAAAATTGTTTGGCTGAACCGATGAGTTTCAAATTTTATATGCTGATTACTCATGTCAAAGTACAGGTTGGTTTCAATTTGAGGTTTGACTCGGCAATTTTTGATGCAGTTATGCCCCCTTTTTCACTTGGAAAAGATGCAAGACCAGTTCTACTTTTTCACTGGTTTGAGAATTTTTAATAAAGGTATGTACTGTTCCTATTTTTGCCTCTTTCAGTTATTATTCAATATGGCACCATTCAAGTCATCTGCAATTATTTTTATAACTTTTTCTCTATTACTGATCCTTAGTGCTGTTCTGCAATGTAGCAGCAGTGAAGCTGTTGTCTGTTGTTACACAACATATTAACAAAATATAAGTAATAATAATTTTATTGGCACTTTGCCATTCCTTACTGTTGTTCTGCAATGTAGTGTTGTTCTGCAATGTAGCAGCAGTGAAGCTGTTGTCTGATTATCCACATGTGAGTACGACTTGGCTACCTTCGGGGGCATTAGCACACACGTTAGCGTTGCTCTTGGTTTTTATGTTTTTTATTTTATGCGTTTTGGTCAGTTTTAAGACAAAATATTTTTTTTTTAACACTGAAAATTTGGGGTGCAGGTGGGACTTCGAAAATTTTGGACCAAAATCCGGAATTTTTTTTTTTTTTTTTATGACTTTCGATCAATTTTAAGACAAAAATTTTTTTTTATTGTATCCTGACAATTTGGGGTCTGGGTGGGACTTCGAAAATTTTGGACCAAAATCCAGAAATTTTTTTTCTGTTTTTTTATGCGATTCGGTCAATTTTAAGACAAAACAAAAAATTTTTTACACTGAAAATTTGGGGGCCGGGTGGGACTTATGGACCAAAATCCAGAAATTAGTTTTTTGGTTTTTTATGCGTTTTGGTCAATTTTAAGAAAAAATTTTTTTAGGCTGACGACGATGGAGAGAAGTTCAGCAGGAAGCTCGGCAAGGTCTGAAGGACCGCAAGCAAGAGATCCCTCTCTCTCTTTCATAACAACATCTGGGGCCAGATGTTGTGGTTCGGAACTTGCGTCAGTCGGCGCATACGTCCACGCCTCCCATCTGGGATGCTCCATTCAGTTCACAGCTGGGGTTGGCTATTGTTACGGCTTCTTCTTCAGCATCTACAAAACACACATGACCGTACCTTGGCTACGTGACTTCTGATATCCAGCGTGCATTGCCTAGAAGATCCACTCTTCATCAGAGAAGTCACAACATACAGTAGCCAAGGAGACCAGGCCTCTTTCATCGGGACATCCGCCGAAAAGTGCCATCTCAGACACACTGTCCCAGGAGCAGCTAGCGGCCAAGCAAGAGAAGACCGCTGCTCCTCAGGCCTCTGCAACAGACTTGTTGTCACAGATTGTGCAGCTCATCGCAGCATCCCAGCAAGTGCAGAAGCAGCTGACAGCTGTCTCAGAACCTGAGCTGTCGGATGGTGCTGGGTCGATCCAGTCATCTGCGCGTTCAGATGCTGATCACTGTGAGTATAATCTGATTCAATCGGATGGTGAAAGAGATTTGGAGGAGAATTACCCTTCCCTTTCGGAACAACACAAGGTGGTGATGGATCTAATGCATCAATACTTCCCTGAGTTCATTCCTGAGAATCAGAATGCTGTGACCACTTGAAGTAGCACTATTCCGTAGCAAAGAGACAAGGCCTCATATATTGGGACGTCCGGAGAAAAGAGCCATCTCGGACACACTGTCCTGGGAGCAGCCGGCAGCCAGAGTAGAAGACCACTGCTCCTCAGGCCTTCGTAATGGATTTGCTGTTGCAGATTGTGCAGCTCATCGCAGCATCCCAGCAAGTGCAGAAGCTGCCAACGGCAGTCTCAGAACCTGAGCTGTCGGATAGTGCTGGGTCCGTCCAATCATCTGCGTGTTCAGATGCCGCTGACCATGATTTTCAACTGATTCAGATGAATGATGAAAGGGATATGGAGGGGGATTACCCTCCCCTTTTGGAATAACACATGGTTGTGATGGATTTGTTCCAGCAAATCAGAATGCTGCGACTACTTGAAAGAAACTGCTAGCATTGTTGGACGCTGACTTCATCTAGAAAAAGAGGAGGAAATGTCTTTTTCAGTTAAGTATAGACAGGTGTCGCAGGCCTTTGGCATTTTAGATGACGCCATATTCAACTTTCCACTGGAAAGAAGTGAGGTGGTTTCTTGTCATTATCTTCGTAATTTTTCTGATAAATGGAAAATGGGGAAGATGTATTGAGAGTTCCTCTGCATGCGAATGAGCAGGCTAAGGCCTAGGTATGGCCTTACCTTCATCATTTATTATTTGCTCGGACACAATTGAGACAGCATTTCTTCATTCAAAGAGAATTTAGACTCACTGTCTTATGCAGATCACCTTTAAGAACTGTGACGCAACGTCTCTACGGAAAGGAATTTGAGGACGTTTGTACCTCATTTAGAGTCCTTTCCAGGGCTATTATATTTATTATGTATAACTCTGTCTTAACAGTTGCTAATTTGGAGTTAATCAGACATGACGGAACCCTTGCGTCGTCATCCTTAATAGATGACAAGGTGAAAAACTCTGTTCGGGTCGCTCCGGTTTCCGGAACTTAGTTTTTGATGATAAGCTTCCATTGGTTTATGACCAAGCTACAAAGAAAGCATCAATACTCTGCTCCTTAAGTCGGTGTCTAATCAACCCGCAATAACAGAAAGGAGTAAGGGAGGACGTCCTAGACAGAAAGTCATCTAAAAAGAGGGTTAGGACCTCTATTGCTTAGCAGTTGACGGATGGTTATCAAGATTCTCATCAAACTGGATAACTATTACGGAAGACCAGTAGGCGAGAAGTGTGGTATTGGACTGCCTATGGCTATCTTTCCGAGAGAACCACAACTAACTTAATGACTGATGGACAATGCTTCCGTCAAATCCTTGCATAAGATTCTCTCCAATCGGAGGTAAAGGTTCTCTTGACAATGAAAGTAATAGAGGTCGTCGAGAATCAAGATTCTCTAGGATTCTATAGTCACCTGTTACTCAGCCATAAGCCATAGGGCTCGTTCTGACCGAGAATAGACTGGAGCTGGATAACAAGTTTATCAAATCTCTGAAGTTTATTTATGGTTATCATTTAGTTGGTAAAAGCGAGCATTCGAGTGATTGACTATGCTACAAGCATAGATCTAAGGATCCATTTTTTCATGCTTTGGTATATCTAGCATTCAGAAAGTACCTACAGTTCGTCGTCCAAGGGATAGTATTTCAGTTCCGCGTGATATGCTTTGGTCTGAAGATAGCACCCTGGGCTGTCACTCGAATAATTAACTCTGCAATATCTCACAACAATCTGGTTCATCTGCCATTATCCAGATCGAAATTAGTTGTTATGCTCGCTTTTTTCTACTATCAGATGCATTAACAGCGAGAAGTTTTATGCAACTGATGGGGTTGTGCTGAGTGGCTACGCATCTTGTTCAGATGGGTTGCTTAAGCACACGTACCCTCCAGTTATTCTTTACCCATAATTGGAGTAGGATTCACAACAAGATTGTTTAATCTTAAACATAATCTATTAAATATATGAATTGGAGGATACGCATATCCTATCATTCATCCCCATGAATTCTGCAGAGAGTCTATTGCAAACTTATGAAAACGCATTCGCTCAGGACCAGTATTGTTTTAACGGATCTAGTAAACAAAAGGTCCATATTATGGATGATATGGTATGAGTCAATAGTTGGGGCACGACCCTGAGTTTGACAGACTCAATATGCAGGGGTCTTGGGACCCTCGGTTCCTGGAGAAACACTTAAACATCAAAGAATGATGTCAATATTGTTAGCACTACATCAATGTGGACATACTTGTTCAGATATTGTTGGACAACTCAATAGTGGTAGCGCACATCAGGAACCAGAACGGCACCCATTCATTTCCGTTATGATAACTAACGGAGAAAAATTTTCATGTTCTTCTCTGTATCCATCATATACCAGGTCATCTGAACGTACTAGCAGGTTTGCTACCAGTGGGATCACCCCATGATAGTTCAGTTTGCGACGCACTGGAACAATTAGTTACCATCATTTGTGTTGCCATGCCCAAATCATTGAGCGCATGCAATAGACTCTCTGCAGAATTCATGGGGATGAATGATAGGATATGCGTATCCTCCAATTCATATATTTAATAGATTATGTTTAAGATTAAACAATCTTGTTGTGAATCCTACTAGTAACACCTTGATATTGGGTATGCAGCAAGCTTAGGGGGGTGAGATTCAAGTTTGTTCAAGCAAAGTCCCTGGGTTCATAGTGCATTTCATGCAAATTTCTTTAAAAATCTTCTCAAAATCCAGCAAGTAGACTCTTTTGATATGGGTAAGCAGTCTGCTTAAGGGGGTGAGATTCAAGTTTGTTCAAGCCAAGTCCCTGGGTTCATATTTGGTCTCACTGTGGTAGCCTGAATTATAACTTAGTTCAAAATGAGGAATTTTCTTCAAAAATCTTCTTCTTCAGATCCTGCAGTCAGAATGTTGTGATGTTTGGTATGCAGCATCCTTAGGGGGATGAGATTCAAGTTTGTTCAAGCCATGTCCCTAGGTCCATATTTGGGCTCACTGTGGGAGCTTCAATTGTAATGAAATGAGGAATTTTCTTAAAAAAATCTTCTTCAGATCCAGCAGTCGGAATGTTTTGATATGTGGTGTGTAGCATCCTTAGGGGGGTGAGATTCAAGTTTGTTAAAGCCAAGTCCCTGGGTCCATATTTAGGCTCCTTGTGGGGGCCCGAATTAGTCAATATGAGGAATTTTTCTTCTTCTTCAGATTCAGCAGTCAGAATGTTTTGATATTTGGCATGCAGCAATCTTAGGGAGTGAGATTCAAGTTTGTTCAAGCCATGTCCCTAGTTCCATAGAATTTGTCTCTCATGACTTCATTCCTTTGTAGTGTTAATGAGCCATGTCTAACTGAATGTGACCCCAAATACTTCTTTGAACCACTTTGGCCGGTGAGCGATTAAGGCTCCTTGGGGCCTCTTGTTTTTTAGATCCACTGGTCAGAATCTTTGGATATTTGGTATAAGCTTTTCTTAGGAGGAGCAGATGCAACTTGTTGAAATCAAATCTCTGGGTTGATATTTATGCTACCATGTCAGGTGAGCGCCCTCAGGCCCCCTGGGGCCTCTTGTTTTGGAAATGCTTCAACGGAATGATTTCATTTTTGATAACCTACTATAGAACGATGACTTACAAATCAAGTTTTAGTTAGTTTTCCGGACTTTTTTTTGGAAATGCTTCAGCTGAATGATTTCATTTTTGGTAACCTACTATAGAACGATGACTTACAGACAGGTTTGGGGCGAATACTTTGTAAATGTATTCAAATACTAATACTTTGAAATTTCATGAATACGAATACAAATACACAAATTTTCAAATGTATTTGAATACGAATACAAATACATTACAATGTATTCATGAATACATTTTTGAATACTTGAATACATTTTAAATTAGAAGTATTTATAGCAAGGCATTTAAGTTTTTTTGTTTATTGGGTTAAAAGTCATTTTTAAACTGATGGTCCTTTAGCTGAAGCTTTAATTGTGCTTACCATGCTTTGTTGGAAAACTAAAGTAATTACCTGAAGGGGAAATCTACTGTATTGGTGTCATAGTAATTAGACTACTCTCCATGGATAACACGTCACAAAATGTGAGTGGATTAGCTCTAAAAAATCACAGACTGGCATTTCCTCCTGAATGATATGTTTAAGACGTATGTTTGTGGGAGATTTTCACTCATTCTCAGATAAGCTATCCTAATTTTGGGGGCTTAGTCTGACTAGCCTTAAAAATTAGGAACTTGTCACATCCAATGTAGCATTGTCTTCACGCTTACAATAAGGAATTACTTAAATTGGGCTCCTTATTTAGAATGTGTCTCCTCTGTTACTGTATAGAGAGACATACATGTAATTCCTAATTATTTTAAATTCCTTTCATCATGGATTGCAGGATTGGAATTATTTTTGAAGTCCTAAGCCCTCCATCTTTTTTATGATTCAACCATGTCCGGGCCATAGGGTACAGTTGGAAAAATATTATAAATTCATAGTAAGGCCTTTAAAAAAAAAAAATGTCTGGGTTCTCAGGCAATTATCAAAAATAAAAGTGCTGTGGGCTTGCGGCTTTTTATTTTTTTTTATTTTATTTCAAAAACTGAAAAACATAACCCAAAATTATATGTTTTCGCCAATGGGGTCACGTAAAAAAACTTCGCCGCTTTTGTTACGTTTCACCAAACTTCGGATCATTTTTAATAATGTTGCACGCCTCACAAACGGGCGTAATTTCGTAAATTCCCTGATAAATTTGACAATTCAATATAAATATGTACCCAGAGGATATACAAACACTGAAAATTGACATTTTATTGGTGTTATTTCGTTCACAACATGTGGAAGTGGAGCGAAGTGGGTTTTCAAAACGGTGCTACTAAAAAACCCGGTGCTACTAAAATATGACCCGATAAAATTTTTTGATGTGGCACATTTTGAGTGATGTGCATATTGCCTGTGAACCCAGACTATTTTTTTTTAATAGCCTAATTTCTATATTTTCCATACTTAACTATGGCTCAGATGGGTATGTCCCTCCCAACAGTGGGAACTCATACCTCCCCGCTGAATTATTATGTAATACTCTCTTTTACAAAGAATGAAGTTGGTGCCAATTCTGGTTATTTCCTTGCATCTGTGCGTGCCCGGAGAGTAAATGTATGGAGGACCAGATTGGACTTCTAATTTTCAGTTTTGCATGCAAGTTTTGGGGATTGGGGGGCAAAATTTGTGTTTGGCCCTTGATATTTTGGAGTTAGCACCAGTTATGTCTGGGCCATTGGTAAGTATGGGAAATATAGAAATTACTATGAATTTATAATTATCATTGCTCTCACCAGATATGTCTTTGACTGTGCCTTGCGGGCAATATTTGTTGCCCAAGCATGTGGACGACTCCCATGCTTCATGCTCCATTTGCAATGGGTGCTTTGCTAAAAGACCCTGTGAGCTGTCTGGTTCCTGGTCCTTTTGGGCATCAATCAGACGTGTTATACGTGGTGCCGGGTGTTTCCCCCTGTACCTGTGGGAATGGGGAATGTCATTCCGGGCCTCCCAAACCAACCCTGTCTGGAGAGAATTCTACCCCCTCTGCAGGGGATTTGCAGTCTTCTCTGGCTGAGGATACTGTGGTAGCTGTTGACGTTCTTGGTGAAGAGATGCCTGGTGCTGGGACTGATGCCCCCCTCCAGTCGACATCTGAGGCTGTCACTCTGGTTGTGACTCCTCCTTTGGAGCCGAGCTTGGTTGCTCCCTCTGCTTTTCTGCCATTGTCAACAGCTACCGAAGTATCCACTCCTGCTGCATCTCAGTCGATGGCATCTTCTACAGTGTCCATTTCAGTCGGCATCGGCTTATCCCTACATGAGTTTGCAGAGGGTTCCGCACCTTTGGACGTTGGGTATCGGCCTAAACCTTCCCTGACTTCAACTCGGTGAAGTTGGAAGAGGTTGTTGGCTGGTCCTTCTGCCTCGGTCTCTCGGCCATCGGACCTTGCAGACCATGCTATGGACCCAGATGTTCATGGTAGGGCTATCATGGACTCTGTTGTGCTAGTGTCCTCACTTTACCGGGCAGGCACAATCTGCAGCCTGGACCTTCTGTCCCTCAGAAGTCTGTGGCAACTCCTCTAGGTTCCTGCACTTTCGATTCTCATGGTATTTCATACCCCTATCAGCATTTGCCTTCGGTTGCCACCCATCATTTGGACTCGGTGTGTTTTTGAGGGTCGCGAACCTTCGATGGTGAAAAGGGTCAGATGTGAAACCTCTTTGCCTGGTCCATTCCACGTTGGACCAGCAGATTCGGGTTGTGAGCTTTATGAGGCCCTCTCCTTGCTCATGCTGGTTCTTGCCAAGAGTCTTCCTGTTGGCTCCAGTGAGGCTACTACTTGTAGTCCCTGTTGGGCTTATCCAGAAAGGTGCTGGGCATGCTATCTCTTTCAGATTATGTTGTCACTGTCTCCAGATAAGTTTGACGATGTACAAGTTCCCTTGAATATTCTTTCCAAGGCCCTTATGCACCTTAATCACATGTATGCCTGTACCACCACCAATCTGGAAGTAGTTCGCCGGGATGCTGTGTCCATCACTAGCAGGCCCCTTCCGGAAGTGCAGCATGCTGCTCTTCGATCCACTTCTTTGGTTTCAGTGCCTGTTCCATAATCCGTGGGGACAGTCCGGGATGACATTCTGCATCATTCTAAGGATCATCTGTTTCTACACCAGTTTGATCCACTTTCTGTTGGAGGTCATGGCTGCTCCAAGCCCAACAAATGCTCTTCTGCTTTGTCCACTGCGAAGCCAAGGGCTGATCCTCCTGCCTCTGCTACTTTCTCTTACTTGCGCAGTAAGGGTAAGTGTAGGCAGCACAGAGGTAAATCTCTGAACCCTTCTACTAGAGGAGGTGGTTTCTCCTCTCATGGGCCTCATCGACGCTTGAAATTAAGGATGTCACCCAGGTTGGATTAAGGATATTTCAGTTTATAGACCTTTGGGCCGAGGTCACATCCATGGGGTTGTTCTGCTTCCATCCCCAGTTCCTTCAGACATTTCACATCTGGAACTTTTAATCATGGAGATCGACTATATCCTATCAAAAGGGTGATCAAGGTCAAGAACATTCGTTCTGTGTGTTTTTATTCCCGCCTGTTCTTGGTGCCGAAGAAGAACATCAGACTCAGACCAGTTTTCAATCTGAGTATCCTGAACAAGTCTATCATTGCTCCCAAGTTCAGCGTGGAGACTTTCAGGTCTGATTGTCGCTCCATTCACCAGAGAGACTTCACTTCCAGCATCAATCTGTGGGATGCTTACTTTCACATGCCGATTCTTTGGGCCTTGCAAAAGTATCTCTAGTTTGCTTTTCTGGGGCAAGTTTATCAGTTCAAGGGCATGCCTTTCCTCCTCATTCTGGCTTCTTGGTCCTTCACCCGACTAATGTCGCATGAGCTAGCTTTCCATCACACACAGTCCATAGTGATACCTTTGGCTTATCAAGACGACATCCTTCAGAGACACTCCAATGCTGCTCTTCTAGAGTCTGATGTTAACACACTATTGAACCTGCTTTCATTGTTAGGGTGCAGACTCAAAGGCGGACCTGGTTCCTTCTCAGTCATTTTGTCATCTGGGGATGGACTTACATACTAATCTGAATACGGTGGCAGTTCCCCGAGCAAGAGCAGCGATTCTCTCAGCTTTTGCCCTGACTCTGAACCAGTCCATATCTGTGACAGCTTGGAGTATTCTTAAGACCTCTCTCAACACTTTCTGCTAAGTTGTTGGAGAACGAATGTCAATCCTCTGAATCTGGTGCTTCAGTTACCAGCATCTCTCAGTCCTCACCTTCTCCCTTGGATAGGTTTTCGGTAGATTACTCAGGGAGCTCTATTGGATTTGCCCACTTCCTTTCATGTCCGGATGGTGGATCTCGGATGGGGTGCAGCGTTGGATCGTGTAGGTCTTTCCATTCATGATGTATTGGACCAGGATCAGGCATTCTTCACATCACCCAGAAGGAGCTTGTTGCTCTTCTCTTGAGTTTCCAACAGTGAATCCCCCACCTCTTGTCCGACAATTCGACAGTAGCTTACATGCTGAACCAGGGCGGCATTCACAAGGTTCCCATGTATGAACTGGCTTGGGACCTTTTACTGCTTGCTCGTGATGTTGACTCTGGTGTGGTAGTTCGTAACATTCCCTGTCATCTGAACGTCCTAGCCGACTCCCTGTCCCGATGGTGCAGGATCATCTTCACCGATTGGATGCTAGAGATGGACGGTTATGAATTTTGCTTTTCGGTTTTTGGAGGCAAAAAATTCGGGTTACGGTTCGTTTTTTGGTTTTTATCCAGTCCCATTCACTTCATAAAAGCACGAGAAATTACACAAGTGAAATAACTGATAAAATATATCAGGTTTGGATCTAAGATCCTCTTACATCAATTGGAGTTTAAAAGCTTGAGTAAACAACATATAAATTTAAAGAAATGCGGATGATGATTGTTTAAACTGTAATGAACAATGGATGCTTGTGGATGCACATTGCACAGAACAAAATCCACAACCCTTCCAGAAATTGTGGTTTTCACGTTCAAAATGGAAGAGCTACATCTTTTTTATTACTAAGTCATTGTGGAAATAAACATTTTAAATCAAATTGAAGTTTCTCTGGTATTGATCGACAAGGCTGACGCTGGATTTTTTTCATTATTTATTTAGTTGCTTCAAAAGTTAAGTAACTACCTGTTTGAGGTTCAGGTATGAAACACATCCTCAGAAGCAACAAAACAAATCACATTATTCATTTGGTGATTGTTCTTTCATATTTATTTTTATCAAATCCTGGTGTACCAAAAGCTGTAAATGGTACCTACATCGAAAACAAACAGATACAGATAGAGTTCGAAGTATGCTATTTCAAAATGTGGGTACAGCACGATCGTAATGTGAATAATACCTTTGCGGGGCATTTTGATTCTGTTTCCTCGAGTTCACTGAACTGTAGTTTGTGCTTTGCCTTGAGATACCTTCACGGGTTGGAGGTGTTGCCGTGTTCATCAGAATACGAATTGTTACAGGTGTTGCATTAAGAATGGTTTGCACCTTTCTTTGTATAATATTGCCAAATAGTGGCCTGATCTTTCAACGACATCATGAAACTGTGTACATATGGGTATTCTGTGAATTCTACCAAATTCCATTTATACATATAATTCACGTGGGAGTCATCAATCGGTTGGTGGGACCTCAAAAGTTCAAAACTGTCAAAAAGATACCATTTACAAAACAGTATGCATAAAACTGGTTGGTTATTTAGTCCTTACATTGATTGAATGGGAAAAAAAATTGTGGAGAGATAAAATTACGAGAGTTTATCAAGAAATTTTGATGAAACCTTTAAAAAAATGTGCCGCCGGTTTTTCACAATAGGCTGGTCGGTTATTCGATGTTTTTTTTTTTTAAACTGAAACCGAACGGTTCTGGTTATACCGTTCATCTCTAGTGGATGCTTCACAGAGCAGTGTTCCAGTCACTTTGCAGTCTCTGGGGTCATCTCCACATCAATCTGTTCGCGACCCATTGGAAGCATCAGGTGGATACTTATGTGTCCCTGTGTCCAGTTCCTCTGGCTTTTACCATGGATTCTCTGTCACTCGATTGGAACGACTAGTCAGCTATGCCTTCCCTCCAGTTCCAGAATTCAGTTGACTGTTGTTTGGTCTCTTTTCGATTTCTTTCAGGACCAGTTCTATACTTGTGCATTGTTACTGTCCTTTCTGTATGTGTCTCACACTTGGCCATACCCCACATCTCGCATTGTTCAATACTGAGTCAAAAAAGAAAGTATAATAGAAACAAATGTGAAAAAATAGCATAAAGGATGAAATGATGCATGTTTGTGGATAAGAAGTTGTGCAAAGAGTTTAATGACATGTTGTTGTCCACCCAACCATATACAATTTTGCTACGGATTTCAAAATAGCATATGCTACCCAAGAATGTCATATTGAATGGGTGACCGATGATTTTCTTTGTCTTATGTTGTGCTAGAAAGCCTGGGTTATTGAGAAAACACACTAGTTTTTGTCTTCTGACAATTTTAAAAATGCCAAGGTTAACTGAAAATCAGAGGTTGCATGCCATTGGTATGGATGAGGCTGGGATACCTCCAGATGACCTCACTGCTGAGTTTGGAGTCACTGTGGCCACTATTTACCATCTCATTGGAAGGTATAGAACCAGTGAATCTACTGCCGCCCGGCCGCATTCAGGTCGACCAAGAGTTATGGCCACTGCACAAGATCGACACATCAGGATGTCTCACTTGTGGGATTGCTTCCTTCCGGTGACGAGCACAGCAGCAATTATTCCTGGTAGAACTAACAATAGAATCAGTGTTCAAACTGTCCTCAACAGACTTGCTGAACACGGCATCCGAAGTAGGCATCCATACCACGAACCAGTCCCTACCCAACGTGATCATACCGTCAGAATGGAATGGGTACGTCAGCATGTTCTCTGGACTCCACAGCATTGGAGCTGTTCTTTTTAGTGATGAATCATGATTTTGTCTGCAGCACGCTAATGGTAGGGGAAGAGTGTATTTCCGCCGAGGAGAACGGTTTTCTGATGCTTGCATGCAGGAATGCAACCATTTCAGGGGGGAGTTTAAATGTGTGTGCAGGAATTTCAGTGCACCATCGAATGCAGTTAATGTTCATCGATGGTAATCTGAATCTCCCATCTTCTTATTCGGGTAAGAATCCTTCCTCCCAGCTGGTCACATAACTCCAATATTGGTGGATTCAAATAGAATGACATGTTGGTTATACGTCTGCACACTGGTCCTGGAAGCTGTGATCTTGGTTCAGAGAAGAGTGTTAACTACTGGGTTTGCGCCAGTCGCACTCAGTCCAGTTTTGGCTTATTTTTTCATCGTGCTTTTGCACCACTTTTTCTTTCCCAAATTGCCTGGGAAAGAACAAAAATAGAGAGTATACTTCCAAGTTAAGGACTTCCACTGTAGTGCAAGCCTGTTGTAAACAATTGTAGTAGGTATAATAAGAAAGGAAATTTACTATAAAATTTATAATTTTTAGCAATGGACTATAAATACCTTGAGATAGTCACATGATGTCCCCCACCCCCCTCCCACACAAACACACACACATTTTTTTGCAAGCATCTGATTTGTTGAAGATTTTGACTGGTGGCTTGAGAGCTTGAAGATGAATATGATATGCCTTGTGTTTATATTTATAGATGGAACACCACCAGTGCCTCCTAGAAAGGGAACAAATCACAGCTCATCAGTTCGAGACCACAAACTTAAGTCTGTTTATGACATGAATACAGACCATAGTTGCTTCATATGGGATATTCTTGAAAACTACCATTTAACAGTAGATGAAATTTTTAATCTCGACTTGCAAGACAATACAAAGGTAAAGAATGGTTTCAGAAATAATGTATTTTCAACTCAATATTCAGACCTGGGCTTTTCCACCTATGCAGGCATGCTGTGCACCTAATGTCCGCTATTTTTATTGGAGGGCAGTTTTTAGCTTAACTTGACAAAGTCAGGATAAGCTATTGCCATCACACATGCAGAAGTCTTTTATTCTGTGAGTCTGTTAGGCAAAATAAAAATAGTGTTTTGATTCTCAGGCCCTCCCTCGTTGGATTTGAACCTTCTCATTAGACATTTTTATTATGTCATGTTTTTTAAAAAATTTGTGAAAACTTGGAATGGTCATTTTTTCAAATTTCTCGACATATAATTATTTAGCTGTGTTAGCAGTAAATTAGTTTTTCTTGTTGCAGTTTATGGGAGAGTGCCCAGGGGCACTCTCCCATAAACTGTAACATAGAAAATTCTGATATACTGTATCATGATTTAATTATTTATTTATTTGCTGGTGTTTAAGGTCATATATTTCTGCACAATGGCTAATAATGGCCGCAACACCAATATAAACTCAAGTTTAACCAATCACTTAGAGCCATGTTTCCCATTTTAAAGGACTCCTACCCCATGGTTAATGGAGCATATTCTAATGGATCTTGATGCTTGACAGATCTATACCATTAAAAAGAACAATAAAATTCAAATCCTTTTAGCTGTTGTTATGGCAGTTAGTTATAAAAGTTATACTATAATTACACTAAAATACAACCTTTTCTCTTTTTCAAGTGGAAAGACAGCAAGAAGATTTACTGAGTATACTCAACCCTTTTACACACAAAAAAAAGTAAAAATAAAATCCTCCCTCCCTCACTGATTTGAAAAAAAATTGCCTGAGAATCAATTCATTTTTTTTTATTTGGCCTTAGTCTGTTAGTCTGTGAGTCTGTTCACATTTTCCTTTAGCATAGGCTACACCCTGTAGTTTTTGTCTGATCATCACGAAATTTCATATGCAGATTTGGGGTCATGTCTAGGTGAGAACGTCCCCTTTTGGTCGTGATCGGTCAACCATTATGGCTGCCAGAGCCCAAAACTCGAAAACTTTTAGCACAGTCTGCAGGTCATATTTAATAGAGAGGGATTTCATTGTAACTTGGTAGGATGACTCAGTATGATGTCTAGATGAGAACTTCCCCATTTGATTGCGATCTGCCAACCATGACGACTGCCTAAGCCCAAAACCCAAAAACCTTTAGCACAGTCGACAGGTCATATTTATGGAGGGATTTCATTGTAACTTGGTAGGTTGACTTCATAGAATGTCTAGATGAGAACATCCTCTTTTGGTTGCGAAATGGTCAGCTGTGATGGCTTCAGGGTCGTGAAGCCCCAAAACCTTTAGCATAGTCTACAGGTCATATTTATGAAAGGATTTCATTGTAACTTGGTAGGATGACTCCAGTTAATGTCTAGTTGTGAACGACCCCTTTTGGTCGCGATCGGTCAACCGAGCCCAAAACCTGAAAACCTTTTGCACAGTCTACAGATTGCATTTATGAAGGGATTTCATTGTAACTTGGTAGGATGCCTCTGTATTATATCTAGATGAGAACATTTACCTTTGGTCATGATCTGTCAACCGTGACGGCTGCCCAAGCTCGAAACCCAAAAACTTTTAGCATGGTCTGCAGGTCAAATTTAATATGGAGGGATTTCATTGTAACTTGGTAGGATGACTCTATGATGTCTGGATGAGAACTTCCCCTTTTGGTCATGATCTATCAACCGTGATGACTACCCGAACCCAAAACTCCAAAACCTTTAGCACAATCTACAGGTCGTATTTATGGAGGGATTTCATTGTAACTTGGTAGGTGGTTGACTTCATATAATGTCTAGATGAGAACGTCCCCTTTTGGTCATGATTGGTCAACTGTGATGGCTACAGGGGCCCGAAGCCCGAAAACCTTTAGCACAGCCTACAGGTCACATTTATGAAGGGATTTCATTGTAACTTGATAAGATGACTCCAGATAATGTCTGGATGAGAACATCCCTTTTTGGTCGCAATCACTCAGCTGTGATGGCTGCCCAAGTCTAAAACCCGAAAACCTTTAGAACAGTCTATAGGTCATATTTATGGAGGGATTTCATTGTAACTTGGCCGGTTGACTCCATATCATGTCTGGATGATAACAACCCCTTTTGGTTGGTCAGCTGTGATGGCTACAGGAACCCGAAGCTTGAAAACTTTTAGCACAGTCTACAGGTCATATTTTTGTAGGGATTTCATTATAATTTGGTAGGATGTCTCCAGATAATGCCCAGATGAGAACATCCCCTTTTGGTAGCGATCATTCAGCCATGACGGCTACCTGAGCTCAAAACCCCAAAAACTTTAGCACAGACTACAAGTTGTATTTATGAAGGGATTTGATTGTAACTTGGTTGGATGACTCAGTATAATTTCTAGATAAGGACATCCCCTTTTGGGCGCAATCATTTAGCCATGACTGCTGCCCAAGCCCAAAACCCGAAAAACTTTAGCACAGACTACAGGTCGTATTTTTGAAGGGATTTCATTGTAACTTGGGTAGAATGACTCTGAATAATGTCTAGATGAGGACATCCCCTTTTGGTTGCGATTGGTCAACGATGATGGCTGCACAGGCCCGAAGCCTGAAAACCTTTAGCACAGTCTACAGGCCGTACTTATGAAGGGATTTCATTGTAACTTGATAGGATGACTCATTTTGGAATAGTTTCGCTGTAACTTGGTAACTTTCATTGACATACATTATCTGTGAGGGCCACATGCATTAACTGTGAGGGCCACATTAACCCAGCCCTCAAGGCTCTAGTACAGTCTACACCTCATATTGTTTTTATTGAAAACATAGCATACAGGGAACAAAAATTAACGTATTCCCAATTATCACAATTCTTGTCATTCAGAATCCTTTCATAAACATTGAACATTATCCTTTTCATCAAACACAACGTACAGACAGGTTAAGCTACATTGTCATTGACACTTTTATTGAAGATGCCAGACACAAATCAATGAAGGTTTTAATGGAATCAACAGTGTAGTAGGATGCTGGAAGTGAATAACGTTTCGGATGTTCAGGGCTGTAACTTTATAATATTTTTATACAACAACCAATGGCCCAGACTAGCTGGTGCTAACTCAAAAATAATCCAGAGCCAAACACAAATATTGTCCCCCAATCCCCAAAATTTGCATGTAAAACCGAAAATTTAATGTCCTATGTGGTCCTCCATACATTTGACATCTGCACATGCACAGTGTCCAGGAAGCACCAAAATTGCAACCAAATATTATTCCTTGATTGGCCCCCTGTCAAATAATAACAGACTGACTTTTGTGCTTTTAAATCTCAGTTTTAATGATGCCAGTCACAGATCAATGTTGATTATGGTGGATCAAAGGACAAAATAGGATGATGGAAGGAAGAAACAGTGGTTTTCAATGTTCAGGGCTGTAACATTATAATTTTTTAACGAAATTGTTTCATGTTTCTCATTTTCGGGACATAGCCTGATATTATCATTCTTGCTAATGATTTTGCCACTGTTTGTTAAGTGTTCCTTCCCTATCCTTTTTTGAAGCCCTTCTGTTAAGCTCCCATGCTTTTTGGCTTTTTTATTGAATTTTTTTATCCCCCCCCCCCCCCCCCCCCCCCGCAAACAAAGTTTGGGTGGGGGGGGGGGGGTATATAGGAATCACTCTGTCTGTCCATCCGTCTGTCCGTGCATGTGTCTGTCTGTCCATCCTTATAAGCGCAACTCCTCCTAAACCATTTGAAGAATTTTCATGAAACTTTACACAACGGAAGAACTCCATATGAAGATGTGCATGAAGCAATATAATTCCGTTCTGACAGGTACGGGGGGTATCACTTTGTGAGCTTGCTCACAGTACCTCTAGTTTTTTTTATAAATTTCTTTGGGAGTTTAATGTTTTTCACAGAATGTTTATTCTGTTTATCCCCATGGTTACATACTCACCCTAGGGGTGTTTAGACATTTTTGGTCATGCATCATCCATCCAATGTATTGTATTTTTTTTCAAATGAATATCTTGCTTTGCATCGGATAGTTTAAAATCTGTTACTGACTTCGGGCCATATTTTTAGTGCCTGGAGTCTTGTTTCCGGTTTTCATGTGACGTTGTTTACATTGACAATGCTTTTCTTATACATGCAATTTCCTATGAATTAATCATGTTAGGACTTGTATAAGATACATTTTATATTCCAGTAATCTAGCTTTAATTTTTGGAAGAGAAAAAGTTTTTTGTCCACACTTGGGCTCTATTGGGATCCATTTGGGCTCATCGTTCCCTTTGGGAACTTGGGCTCATGTCAAAATTTTTTCGAAAATTTTTTTTATTTTAAAATCTTTTTCAAATCATTGTTTTGATTAATATTATGATGTCTCTTTTTCAGTCATTTATTGGGAGTTAATGCGAGTACTGTTTACTTTTATGTTTATTCAGAATGAAAGCTTTTTTCTCAAATTGTAACTCGAGAAAGTCTTCCTCAAATTCACATGATTATTGTATCAGTTGTAGTTAGTGTATTCGCACTAATTCCTGTGCAACTTGTGTCAATTGGGATGATAAACTTTTCAGATGGGTGTCACAATACCGGTCCTCTCACCACAGAGTCACTCTAGTTTTCCAGTTTCTGTTTCAGAGATGCAAGAACATGATGATGTTTTCGTGACGCCGTCAGACACTGTGCATCCATCATAGCAATTAGATAGTCGGTCAGAGCTAGCAGCTAAAGTGTTCCTTAATATTAGACAGGGCAATAAACCACGTGCCAGTGATTTCAAATCCCTGTCGCCAGCTAGCTTGACCGGTGAAGTGGAGGGTAGCGCGCCACCTGGTGTGTCTGTTGCATGTTGCAGTCGAGGAGAGGAAAAAGAGTAGAGCGAGCACTATAATATATAAACAGGCTCACTCTGTGATGACAGAAAGGAGGAAGCCAGCAAGTTTGACAGTTAGCTTGGCGAGGTCTGATAGGACCGTGAGCGAGAGGGTCCCCTCTCTTTCTCAACAACATATGGAGCCAGATGTTGTAATATGGAACTTGCATCAAACGGAGCTTATGTCCATGCCTCCGGTCCGGGACGCTCCGTCAAATATACAGCTGGGGTCAGCTATAATAACGGCTTCTTCTGCATCTACTAAGCCCACTTGACCACACCTTGGCTACGTGACATCGGATATCCAGACTGCACTGCCGAGAAAGGACCATCTTTTCGGCTAGAAAGTCTCACCATCTGGTAGCCAAGCAACAAAAGACCGCTGCTCCTTAGGCCTCCATAACAGACTTGCTGTCACAGATTGCACAGCTCATCGCAGTGTCCCAGCAGGTTCAGGAGCAATCTACGGCAGCCGCAGAACACAAGCTGTCAGATGAGGCTGGGTTGGTCCAGTCATCTGCGCGCTCAGATTCTGAGGACCGTGAATCTAATCTGATTCCGTTGGATGGTGAAAGGGATATGGAGGAAAATGACCCTTCTCTTTTGGAACAACATATGGTAGCGATGGACTTTATTCATCAATACTTTCCAGAATTTGTTTCAGAGAATCAGACTGCTGCAACTGCTCATAAGAAGCTGCAAGCGTTGTTAGACGCTGACTTTATCCAATCAAGGGGGATGTCTTTTCCTTTCTGGTGCAGTCTAAACAGGTGTCACAGACTTTTGCTCTTCTTAACGACGCCATATTTAATCTTTCAAGTGGAAAGAAAATAGGCAGCTTTTTATCTTCATCTTCTGTACGTATACCGTTTATTGGACCGCGTCCATTTAAAATGGTAGGGGAAGGTGTTCAGAGAGTTCCTCTGCATTTGAATGAGCAGGCTGAGGACCTAGATATGTCCTTACCTCCGTCATTCACAGTTCGCTCGGATACAATTGAGATGGCAATTTCTTCTAACAGAGTGAATTTAGATGCTATGTCTTATGCAGATCATCTTACGAGAGCTATGGTGCAATGTCTCAATGGGAAGGAATTTGAGGACATTTGTACCTCTTTAGGAGTTCTTTCCAGGGCTATAATGTATACCATGTATAACTACACCCTTACAGTGGCTAATTTGGAGTCAGACGTGATGGAGCTCATGCATCGTCATCTTTGATCTCTTTGGAGGTAAAGTTTCTCTTAGAAAAGGATGCAATAGAGGTCGTAGAGAACCAAGAGTCTCTAGGTTTCTACAGTCACCTGTTCCTCGTATCAAAACCAGACAGCTCGTTCTGACCGGTAAAAGACGAGCTGGATAAACAAGCTTATCATAGCTCCAAAGTTCCATATGGAGACCATTTGGTCAGTAAGAGTGAGGATACGAGTGAACGACTATGCGGCAAGCATGGGCCTAAATGATGCATACTTTCATGTCATGGATCATCCAGCATTCAAAAAGTACCTACAGTTCGCCATTCAAGGGACTGTATATCAGTTCCGAGCAATGTACTTCAGCCTGAATCTAGCTCCCTGGGCATTCACTCGAATAATGAACTCAGTAATGTCTTATTTCAGAGCTCATTCATCTGCCGGCTTACTTGGACAACATTCTTTAGAGGTACGGCAACAAAAATGCTCTTCAGAATGATGTTCAGAGTCTGCTATTATTACTCCGACGTCTCTGTTTCATCGTAAACGAGAAGAAGTCGGATCTAGCGTCGTCCTAGTTGTTCATTCTCTTGGGGATGAGTTTCGAGACTCGCAACAATCTGGTTCATCTGCTGTTACCCAGAGCAAAGTTAGTCAGTTGTTCTGCTTGCTTTTGTCTACACTCAGATGCATTAACAGCGAAGGAATTTATGCGACTGATTGGGTTGTGATGAGCGGCCGCGGATCTCATTCCGATGGGTTGCATATACACACATCCTCTGCAGATATTCTTTACTCAGAACTGGAGTGTAAAGATGCATTCGCTCGAGACCAATTTTGTTTTAACGGACCAAGTAAAACAAAAAGTTCAGATTTGGGCAGATATTCAGTGATTAACTCAGGGAGTTCCGCTGCAGCTGCCGGATTCGGTTTTCATGATTATGACGAATGCGAGCCAAACAGGTTGAAGCACGACCCTGAATCTGACAGACTCGAAGTGACGGGGTCTTTGGAACCCAGTGTTCCTAGGAAAGCACATAATCATCAAAGATGTCAATATGGCTAGCACTACAACAATGGATTCACATTATAGAGGATGCTCATGTTCAAATATTGTTGGACAACTCGACAATTGTAGCATATATAAGGAACCAGGGAGGCATGCATTCGATTCCTTTATATGAACTTCTGGAAAGAATCCTTCTATTTGTCTTGGAACATCAAGTTCATCTATCGATCCATCATATACCGGGTCATCTGAACCTACTAGCAGACTCGCTCTCTCGGAAAGGTCGCCTGTTGCCTTCAGAATGGGCTCTCAACAAGCGAGTGTTCAGACAGATTTGCTACCAGTGGGATCAACCTATGATAGATTAATTTGCGACACACCTCAACAGTCAGTTGCAGACTTACGTGTCGCCATGCCCAGATCCTTGAGCGAACGCAGTAGACGCTGTCTCAATTCTATCGGATGGAATAATCGGATACACATTTCCTCCAACTCTGTTAATTCAGCAGATCTTGTTATAAGATCAAGCAATCCCATTGCAAGATTCTGTTAGTAGCATCTATGTCGTCACAGAGACCATGGATCAATCTGCTCAGGTGTCTGTTATGGGACATTCCCCGGAAGCTTCCTCTACAGGAGGACCTTCTTTATCAGGGGAAGTCACGCACACTGCATCACAACCCGTAAGGTCTAAACCTAAACTCCAAACTGCCTCCCTATTCCTACGCTTCTTCTCTCCTCGCAACACTCTGAGATGAACTGCTTGATTACATCCCTAGTCCCATTCTTCCCAATCTCTCCGAATAGCATATTAACCCTGTCCTTTGAGTCTCCCACTAACCACATGTCCTTCATTCTCGCATCCCACTTCTCCATTATACTCCCAGTGAATCTTGTTCTTTTAGAATGGTATTTTGAGCTTTCTAGAAGAAAGTGTTCCAGGGTCTCCACCACACCCAAATTACACATCTGGCACTCCTTGTCACTGTTTTTCCCAATTTTTCCCCTCTGCTCCAGGGACCACGACCTCAGCTTGGACAAAAGTGACCCTCAAAGGTGCCATCAAGGTACTCTTCAGAACATTGTCCATCTCATTTGAGTTTAGGGTGATATGTGGAAAATATTTTTTAGTTTCCAATGAGGGCCCACAAAGTTGATCTTCTGTTTCTCAGGTCATTTTTCATAAAACTGCATATGGGCAGGCAGTTTTTTATTTTATTTTTGTTTTTTGTAATTATTTCTTTGCCATCAATTTCATATTCTTGGTTTGTTTTATGTTTCAGGCCTCATAATCTACAGAATAGGATGGGGGGGCGTGTTTTTCATCACTTAAGTGCAAGAAGGCTTTGCAGTACTAAACCATTGCAAAGCCTTGTTGTACTCAAGGGACAAATTTATCAACTTTATTGACTTAGGTAAAATATCAGCAATAAACCATTTAATTTTTATTTTTAGCTCACCTGGCCTAAAAGGCCATTTGAGATTTTCTCATCATTTGGCGTCCGTCGTCATCCGGCATCTGTAAACTTTTCACATTTTCATCTGCTTCTCTGTAACTGCTGAGCTGGTGTGAACCAAACTTGGCTAGAATGATCTGTGGGAGGTCCTCTACAAGCGATCATCACTTTGTTCCCGTCGGATGAAAAACATGGCTTCCAGAGGCATTCTTTGATTCTGGTTGGTGGATTTTCAAACATTTTCTCCTCTGAAACTGCCAGGCCAAATGTTTTGAAACTTCACATAAATGATGACTGGGACCTCCTCTACCAACAATCCTCATTTAATGTTGATTGGGCCACAAACAGGGCTGCAATTGCGTCTTATAGTTACTGTAGAAACCCAATGGGAAATCACAATTTCCTCTTCTTCTCTGGAGAAACCGAGGTGACGTGAAAACAAACCTTGCAGGGATAGTCTATGGGAGGTCCTCTGCAAAAGATCCTCATTTTGTTCCCATGGGTTGAAAAACATGGCCGCCAGAGACATTCTTTGATTCTGATAGGTGAATCTTCAAAAATCTTCTCCTCTGAAACTGCAAGACCAAATGTTTTGATACTTCACATAAGTGATGACTGGGACACCCTCTACCAACAATCCTCATTTAATGTTGATCAGGTTGTAAACATTGCCACAATTGCAGCTTATAGTTACTATAGAAACCCTATGGGAAATCACATTTTCATATTCTTCTCTGAAACTACTGAGCCGATGTGAACCAAACTTTGCAGGAATGGTCTGTGAGAGGATGGAAATATGTGGCCACCAGAGGCTATATTCTAATGCTTAACCCAATGCCTCTCCTCTCTGCATGAAGATCGGTACTGTCAGCAAAATACTTGTTTTTTGTGAATCTGGTAAGGGTTGGTTCCAGTTTGTTTTCTCCAATGAGAACTGGGAAAAATACCCAAAATATTGTGTATACAGTACAAGTCAAAATAAGCTGTAGCATAACTTCAATAAACTAAGTAAACTGCTGCTCCTGCCCTGACAAGATCAGAATCTTTTCTGGAACGCTATCAGTGAGAGCTTTCCAGAAAATGATGTCAGCTTCTGGACTTACCAGTGTAGGAAGAGAAAAAGATACATAGTTTATAGGATCATCCGACAACTTATTTTGACTTTATTGTAAACCATTGTGACTGTACATGGGTGTTGATACATGCATCATTAGTCTGATGTTATTTATCAGAAAATACTGATTGATGACAGGTGTTTGGAAAACCAGGGAAAGTTTTGTTTATATTCTCTTGCAATCATGTCAGCTTAGATGACAGTAATTATTGTATATTTTTAAGATTTGACAAAAATTGGAGTATGTTTCCTGTAACCCTTTACCTATTCAAAGCTATTTTGAAAGAAGAATACTGCCTGAAAAAAGTTGTAATTTTCAAAAATATTTAACCTTCTTTTACTGATTTTTTTGTTGAAAAAAGAATTCATAAATGTGTGCATTTTCAAGAAAATCATCTTTGAAACTACAAGGCCAAATGGTTTGAAAACTTAGTGTGGCTGATGACTGTAACCCCCTCTACCAACGATCCGCATTTTAATCTTCATCGGGTTGCAATTATGACAATTGTGGCTTATGGTTATGAAACCCTTTGTAATAGGAAATCACATTTTCATCACGTGGCCACCAGAAGCATTCTTTGATTCTGATTGGTAAATTTTGAAAACTCTTCTTCTCTGAAACCACATGGACAAATGTTTTGAAACTTTGCATGGTTGATAACTGGGACACCCTCCACCAACATTCCTCATTTTTTAATGTTGATCGTATTGCTAACATGGCCACAATTACAGTTTATAGTTACTATAGAAAAGACCTATGGGAAATCACATTTTCATCTCTCTGGAACTACTGAGCTGAAGTGACCAAAACTTGGCCCCAGAGACATTCTATGATTCTGTTTGATGGATTCAAATGTTTTGAAACTTCCAGTGATTGAAGATTGGAACACCTACCAATGATCCACATGTAATGTTGATGTAATATTGCAAACATGGCCACAATTGCAGCTCATAGTTACCATGGAAAGCCTATGGGAAATCACATTTTTATTTGTAGTTCCAGGTGAGTGATTACAGGCTCCGTAGAGCCTCTAGTTTTAATTTGCATTGGTTATAAGAAGAGAGCATGCGCAGCCAAAATGACCATGTGGGAGAGCCTGAGAAACAGATTTTTTACCTCTTTTAGGCCTAAAGAGTGAAACATGGTCATATTTTCTTCTTTGAAAAAAGGTTCTTCCACCTGCAGAATTTGTGTTAGCTTGATGTTTAAATTCATAGTTTCCTGGGAGTGATTTCTAATCAAGTCTTGGCTGCCTACAGCCTCAAAATTACTTTTCCATTATTTACTGAAAATTTGTTTACACAGCTTCATCAAAAACCCTGTCTTAAGATATTTATTTTAAAATATTTGTTTTTTTTTTCAGATAAACTTGTTTGTCGGCCTATATCATGGAAGTAAAGAGCTGTGTGAAATTCAAAAAACAAAGGATGTGGTTGTGAAAGGAGGAGCTGCAATGGTGAAGTCAACAATAACATTTGATGTTCCTACCACACAGCTACCACATATGACTAGGATTTGTTTTGCAGTTTACACTGCAAAAGCCAAGAAAAATAGTAAAGTGAGACTTGAATTATAGATAAAATCTATTGACTGTATTTTTAGCACACCCTACTGAAAGTCCGCATCAGCTATAGTGAACACTCTCCATTTGCCGTCCATTAACATGGTGTTTGCAACTTCTCCACCAAATTAACTGATCCGTAAATTTGAGGTGATTGTTCTGACATCGCATTTTGCTTTTGTTCAAATCAACTTGCCCCACCCCATAAGATGGTGAGAAAATATGCTCCCAAGTTTAAAAAAAAAATCTTTTTCTGATGAAAAGATTGATACAAAGTGTTTGATATTTGGTACTGTGCCTCTTTTTGACATATAAATTAAAGTTTAAACGAACTTCAAAGGGCAGTGTTTACTTTTCTAATGGGAGGGGCCAAATTTTTGCCTCCACCTAATAAACACAACGTAACCTATTTTAAGGTTACCGTGTATGAAGCTTATATCCGTCCCTGGGTAAGTATTAAAAATATACAAATTAATTTGAATTTAATGTAGTTTAAATACCAGTTTTTTTAATTTCAACAAAACCATATCATGTGACCCCTCATTGGAATGAGCTCAATGAGATCGTTCCAGAGAGGGGTCACGTGATATGGCTTTGTTGAAATTTTTTGAAAACTAATATTTTTTGGCTGCTGAATTTGCATATTACGCAGGCAGATGTGGCCAATTCAGTGGGTAAAGGGTTAAACAACTTTGTCAGGTGAGTGCCTTTGGTCTCCTGGGGCCTCTTGTTCATTAACCTGGTATATGACCAGAAGACTACACCAGTTACTACAGTGGTTTAGTGGTTGTGCATTGGACTGAAAGGTCAATTGTTCAATCCTGGCAAGAAGTAACTGTGTTGTGTCCTTGCGCACGACACTTAATCCTGATTTCCCATGTAGGGATATGGTGGCACTGTGCCCTAAAGTGTAGTGCACATTGATGGTTCACTTGCCCTCAACTGCTACTCACCCTGCTTATGCAGAGATAATAGGTTGAATAGTCTAACAGTTGCTTACCATTGCTTTATGGTTTTCTATGGGTACTCCAGCTTCCTCCACTCCTAAAACTGTCCAACATGATGTGATCCTGGTGGTTGAAAGTGCCATTAAACTCCAATAAATAGACAATCAAACCATCCAATTTCAAAACATTTGTATCTTTTGCCCACAAAATATAGTTTAAGAACCCTCAGTGAAATGAGTTTAACAAGCTCATTCTAGTGAAAGGTCTTATACTATGTTTGGAGAGATAAAAAAAAAGAAAAACAATAGAATTTAATAAATTTAAAAGACAGTTTTTCTGTATTAAGCTCTGCAAATGTGGCAGGTACATTAGGTAAAGAGTTAAGATGTGTCCTTATCTTCTGATCAGAAAATAAAATGTTTTCCATTATCCAGCTTGATTGACCTGGCATTTTTATCTCCCAAAAATTTAAATTTTGGTGGGATATAGCCGAGGCGAAGTCTGTTTGGCCATTTGTCCATCGTGACGTCTGTCTGTCCATCTCTAGATGGAGTTAGTATCAGCTCCTAACTAAAATTTCACTTGGCCAACTGAAACCAATCTTGGCACGTGGATTAGGCATGATGAGAGGAAGAAACCTATTTATTTTGGAATCATTGTGCCAAAGGTCAAGGTCATCGTGACATATAACTTTAATTAATATCAGTTTTGGTTTCCATGGTGTAATTAAAGTTCTGCTTGGTCGACTGAAGCCAAACTTGGCATGTTGGTTAGGCATGATGAGAGGAAGTACTCTATTCATTTTGGAATCATTGTGCCAAAGGTCAAGGTCACAGAGACCTTGAACTTCCTTTTTTGTCAGTTTGGGTTTTTGCTCTCTAATTAAAGTTTCTCTTGGCCAACTGAAACCCAACTTGGTATGTGGGTTAGGCATGTTGAGAGGAAGAACCCTATTTATTTTTAGGTCATTGTGCAAAGGTCAGGGTCACAGTGACCTTGACCATAAACATTTACCAGAGTTGGCTTCTCTAATTGAAATTTTGCTTGCCCATTCGATACTAAACTTGGCCTATGGGTTGAGCATGATGAAAGGAAGAACCCTGTCTATTTTTAATGCCAATGGTCAAGGTCACAGTGACTGTGAAATTGAAATTTCATCGATTGGAACTGGTGTCAGCTCTCTTAATTATTAAAATTATGAATTCCCGATTGATCATGTTGAGAGGAAGAAGCCTACCTATTTTTAGGTCATTGTGCCAAAGTTCAAGGTCACAGTGATCTTGAACTTGAAATTTTATCAGTCCCCATCGAAACCAAACTTCACATGTCATCAGATACAGGTAATCTTGTCTGTATTATTTGAGTAAATAATACCAACAGTGGATGTGTTAATTTAATGCTATATATTACCAAGGTTACTGTATCAGGATGATTTTTCGGGGGGACTTGCCACCCTGTGGCGACCTCTAGTCAAGTTTGCATGCATGCTGCACACTTACTTTGTGCCTAAAATATTTGTAGGAAGGAAATCTCTAGCTCACCTGTAAATCATGCGTGATTGTGGATGATGTTCGAGATTAGTACTCAACTACCAAATAATGCGGATGCACAATTTGAATCAAAAGGAAGTGAAAATCTAAAGATAAACAAGTCAATATATTTTTATACCGTACCAATGACCCAGACATAGCTGGTGCTAATTCTGAAAATCTAGGGCCAAACACAAATTTTGCCCCCCAATCCCCAAAATTTGCATCTAAAACCGAAAAAATCATGTCCTAAATGGTCCTCCACACTTTCCCTCCACTGCGCAAGGAGGTCTCGAAATTGGCGCCAATTATCATTCTTTGTTTGGCCCTTCATCAGTTCACATCTGACTGATATTTGTGCTTGTAAATCTCAGTTTAAATGATGCCAGACACGTAATTATTAGAGAAATGGTGGATCTAAAGAGGAATTAGAAGGAGGAGAGGAAAAATGAGTGGCAGGAAATAATCAGGGCTGTAACTTAAAATTTTTTTTT
This sequence comes from Pictodentalium vernedei, assembly GCA_031216915.1. Lineage (NCBI taxonomy): Eukaryota > Metazoa > Mollusca > Scaphopoda > Dentaliida > Dentaliidae > Pictodentalium > Pictodentalium vernedei. Next base: position 377,013,563 of record CM062290.1, read on the forward strand.
TTTTATGAAATTATGTTATGTTGCCTAATTTCAAGGCATGGGCCTGTTGTTGTCATTCTTGCTATAAAATTACACTGCTTATTCAGTGTTTCCTCTCTCCCTTTCCTTTAAGTCCCCCCTTGCTATTCTCCCATGCTTTTTGGCATATTTTCTGTAATATTATTACTAAAATTTCTTGGGAGTTTTAGCTGGGTAACAGAATGAATTCTGTTCTTTTCCCCATGTTTACGTCCTCACCCATGGGTGTTTAGGCGTTGTGTTCTGCATCTACCATCTGATGTTCTGCAGTTTCTTCCCTGGAAGCCTCTGTTTTGCATCAGATAGTGTTATTATTGGTAACTGATTTCGGGCCATGTTTTTCAGTGCCTGGAGTCATGTTTCTGGTGTTTATACACTTCTTGTTTACATTGACAACGGTCTCTGTTGAGGGGGATTTCTTGTCTTTGTATTAGCTTAATCATAACAAGATACATTATTATTATACGTAAGTGTTGCATTAATTTTTTTGAAAATATTTAAAAAAATTTTGTCCACACTTAGGCTTTTTTGGGATCCATTGGGGCTCAACGTTACTTTACAGAAACTTGGGCTTTTCTGAAAAAATATTTTTTTCAAAAAATTTTTTTGATTTCAATTATTTTTTTCTATGTTAATGGATCATGTTATTATGTATCTTTGTTTTCAGGGGTTGCTGCGAGTACTAGGACTTTTTTGTATTCTTTTCACAATGAAAGGATATTGTTCAAATTGTAATAAGAGGAAATCTTCCTCTGACTTTCATAATCATTGTATTAATTGTAGTCAGTGTACTCGCACTAACTCCTGTTCAGTATGTGTCAATTGGGATGACAAACATTGGAAACGTGTGTCACGGTATGTTGTTAGCGGGGAAAAGGCCATGCCGGTCCTTTTTCCGCTGAGTCACTCTAGTTTATCAATCTCTATTTCAGAGGAACAAGAACAGGGTGATGTTTCCGTGATGTCTTCCAAAAGTGTGCCTCCGTCATCACAGTTAAATGAAGAGCTAGCGGCAAAAGTGCTCATGGAAATACGTCAATTGCCTAAGAGGTCCCTAGTAGGATCGACGGCATTGGCGTCCGCTAGCTCGCCTGGTGTAGCGACCATTCTTCGAATGGCTCGGCAGCCGGGTTCATTCGTTGCGGTCCAGGAAGGAGATTTGGGTGATGCGAGCACTATAATAAGACAAAGTGCACAGCCCAGTGACGACGGATCAGAGGAGAGAACGGAGGAAGCCTATTAGTCCGGTTCCTAGCTCGTCCAGGTCCATCCGGGCTGCGAGCGAGAGAGGTCTCTCTCTCGTACAACAACATCTGGGACCAGATGTTGTGGTACAAAACGTTTCGCATTCGGAGCATACGTCCGCCACTCAGGACGCTCCGTTATATAGCCAGTCCGGAGAGACTGTCGATAAGGCTTCCTCATCCTCATGGCAGCGCACACGACCGCACCTTGGCTACATGACCATGGATATCCAGCCAGCTTTGCCGATCAGGCATTCCATGGCGACCAGGTCACGCCATCTGGTAGCCAGGGACACGAGGCCTGTAGACTCCGGACGTTCGCATAAGAGAAGTATGCAGGAGTCAACGTACACGGAGCTTCCAGCGGCAAAGCAACGTAAGACCGCTACTCCACAGGCCTCAGTGACGGACGTGCTATCCCAAATAGCGCAACTTATCGCAGCATCCCAGCAAACGACAGAATCTCTGTCGGATCAGGAATTATCTGACGACGCTGGGTCGGTACGCTCTGCTGAAGCATCAAGTACGGACGACCAAGAACTTCATAGGGCCCGACAGGATGGCGAAAGGGATTCGGAGGATTTGGAGCTTTCCCTTTCGGAACAACATAAAGCTGCCGTAGATTTTATCCGGCATTATCTTCCAGAGGTTGTTCCATCGGACCAGAATGCTGCGATGCCGGATAAGAGACTGATAGCGTCATTGGACACAGAATTTTTTGATCGGTTCAGGGACATCGTCCCTGAGTTTCCGACACAGTCCAATAATGTCACAAGAACATTCAAATTATTGAACGACGCTATATATAAGCTTGCTACCAAAACAGGCAAGTCTGGTTTCTTGTCCGCAAATGCTCTAAATCTGCCTTTCATCAATTCAAGGAATAAATTCGAAACGGCAGGACAGGGCATACCGAGAGTTCCTCTGCGTCTAGACGACCAGGCTGAAGACCTAGAATTGTCTATACCATCGTCTATGTCAATTCCAACCACGACGTTGGAAACGACAATAATGTCTAACAGAGTTAACTTAGACGCTTTATCATACGCAGATCACCTTACTAAGGCGTTATCATTACGTCTTCAAGGGAAAGAATTCCAGGATATACAATCCTCATTAAGACTTCTTTCAAGGGCAGTAGCTTATTCCACGTATAACTCCGCCCTTTCAGTGGCAAACCTGGAGTTGGTTAGACGTGACGCAGCCCTAGCTAAATCCACGCACGTGGATGGTAAGGTGAAAAACTCAGAGTCGCTTCGGTCTCCGGAGAGCTTCTCTTCGACGGCAAGCTTTCAGCAATCTATCATCAGATAACTAAGAAAGCTTCGGATTCTCTGCTATTCAAATCCGCTTCCAAAAAGTCGGATACAGCAGAAAAGAGTAAGACAGGCACTTCTGGGACAAGTACGCCCAAGAGAAGTTCCTATAGAGGTTCTTATACGTCCTCTAGGTCTTATTCTAGAGACCGTCAAGGCAGCGACTCACGTGCGGGACGTTATTCTGGCCGAGATAACCGGTCAGACGTCCCTAGGTCGACGGGGCGAGGTGCGGGTCGTGGAGGACGTAGTTTCTCCTTCCGCAAGCCTCGCAGGTCCAGGAGGTGATGGTTTGAACCTCTATTGTGTTCCGGTAGGCGGAAGATTATCAAGTTTTATAAACGAGTGGGCATCAATTACGACGACCCCTGGGTCCGAGGGGTAATTTCGGAAGGACTAAGAATATCCTTCAAACGAAAGCCTCCATTAACTCGAAGTCCAAAATGGACTCAGCTTCCGTCAAATCCGCAGAAAAGAGATGCTCTTTTATCAGAAGTACAGTAGTACATGCAGTAGAGGTCGTAGAAGACCAGGAATCATCAGGTTTCTACAGCCATCTGTTTCTGGTTCCGAAATCAGATGGCTCGTTCCGTCCAGTCATAGATCTGAGCTGGATAAACAAGCTGATCATCGCTCCCAAGTTCTATATGGAGACAATTCGATCAGTCAGAGCGAGTATTCGGGTGAACGACTATGCTACAAGCATAGATCTCAAGTATGCGTACTTTCACATCATGGTACATCCGGCGTTCAGAAAGTATCTTCGCTTCGCCATCCTAGGAGTCGTGTATCAGTTCCGAGCAATGTGCTTCGGTCTGAATCTAGCACCCTGGGCTTTCACTCGCATAATGAACTTGGTAATGACTCATTTCTGAGCTCATTCGTCTGTGGTAACATCGGCCTACCTGGACGACATTCTTCAGAGGTACGGCAACTAGTTAACGCTTCAGAACGATGTGCAGAACCTGCTTCTATTGCTCCGACGTCTTGGTTTCATAGTAAATAAGGAGAAGTCGGATCTGGTGCTGTCCAAGTTATTCACTGACCTGGAGATGAGCTTCGAGATGCACAACAGTCTCGTTCGTCTGCCTTAACCAGAGCGAAATTAATCAGTTGTTATGCTCGCTATTGTCTTCACTCAGACAAAGTTACAGCGAGAGAATTCATGAGACTGATAGGTTTGTGCGGAGCTGCCACAGATTTTATTCCGATTGGGTGCTACACACTCGTCCTCTCCAAATCCAAATTGGAGGGTGAAGATTCATTCGCTTGTCAAATCAAGTGAAACAAGAGATTCAGATTTGGGCAGATATTCAGTGGTTAACTCAGGGAGTTCCACTGCAATTGCCGGATCCGAGTTTTACAATTATGACAGATGCCAGTCAAACAGGTTGGGGCGCAACATTGAGCCCAACGGATTTGAAATGCCAGGGTCTTTGGGATCCACATTTCCTAATCAAGCACATGGACATCAAAGAAATAATGTCAATTTGGCTTGCGCTACGTCATTGGATGAATGTTATTCAGAATGCACACGTGCAAATTCTGTCTGACAATACGACGATAATAGCGTATATTCGGAACCAGGGAGGCACTCCTTCCATTCTGTTATTCAAGTTAATGGAATGAATCTGTTTGTACTAGAACATCAAGTTCTCTTATCGGTCCATCATATTCTGGTCATCTGAACATATTAGCAGACTCCCTTTCACGGAGGGGTCACTTGTTGCCATCAGAATGGACTCTCAACAAACGAGTATTCAATCAGATTTGCTACCAATGGGAGCAGCCAATAATAGACTTATTTGTGATGCATCTCAACAATCAGTTGCAAACGTATGTGTCACCATGTCCGGATCCTCAAGCATTTGCAGTAGATGCTCTATCGATCTTGTGAGACAGAATGATAGGATATGTGTATCCTCCAGTGCCGTTGATTCAGCAGATATTGCTCAAGATAAAACAATCTCAATGCAAATTCTGTTGGTAGCATCTCTGTCTCCACAGAGACCGTGGATTAATCTACTCAGGTGTCTGTTATGGGACATGCCGTGGAAACTTCCTCCACATTTCGGTCCATTCTATTGCTAGACGGATTCAATTAACTATCCGTACTGCTTATGATAAATTATCTTCAACTCAGCAGTCTGTGCTTAAGATTTCAGCTCATGAAGTGAGAGCTCTATCTACATCTTGGGCTTATGCTAATAGTGTTGCTATTACAGATCTAATGAAGGCTGCATATTGGTCTCAGCCTTCCACTTTCATGAATTTTTATCTTAGAAATATTGAGTCCATTTCTGGAGATCTGCATTGTTTAGGTCCGTTATCTGTTGCTCAGAATGTTGTCCACTAAACAGTTGCAGCTATAGTTATGCAGGCTTTCTGTTCCGGCAGTGACTCTGTCCTGCTGTCCTCTTCGCTCTCGGGTATTTGATCCAGGGCAAGAGGAGGGGGGGGGGGGGAGGTGTTCTCTTAGGTCACCTGCTTTATAGTGAAAAGCAAGAGAATACCTCCTCTGGGGTCAGTAATTATGAGTCGGTGTCGGGATGGTTTTAAAGTGTGAAGCTAATGTTAACTCATCCATGTAATATTTTTAAAGTGTAGCTTGGTGTGAAGCATTTGTATATGTCACGTGTCATACGGACGTTAATATACAATCCTCGGACACTTTTAATGAGTATAAAGAGTCTCATTTCTCTGGACGGGTGGATTAATCTAGGGGTTATACTAGATGTTAATAGAGATCATTGATGTTATTGTGCTCAATTACAGAATGGTATTGTGTCTTTCTTTTTTTTGATGCAAATAAGATACATGTAAAGCCTATTTCTCCTTTCTCCTCGAGGGGATAATTCTTTTATATGTAGTTGAGCCTATTGGATTTTCCTTTATGTCCTAGGCCCTCCAACCTTTTTATTATTCAGCTAAGTCTGGGTCATTGGTACAGTATAAAAATGTTAAAAAATTTATAGTAATTTATTTATTTTTTATACTTACCAATGACCCAGACGGGGATGGCCCTCCCATGAGTTGGGAACTCATACCTCCCCGCTGAGTACATAACACTTACCAGGCACTGGTTGTAAGAATGATAATTGCGCCAATTTCGATACCTCCTTGACACTGCGTATGCGCAGTGGAGTAAAAGTATGGAGGACCATATAGGACATGTAATTTTCACTTTTTGATACAAATTTTAGGGATTGGGGATAAAATTTGTGTTTGGCCCTAAATATTTAAGAGTTAGCACCAGCTAAGTCTGGGTCATTGATAAGTATAAAAAATATATAAATTACTATAAATTTTTTAACTTTCTGTGTCTTTGCACAAATGGATTGTTGCATGACACATGCAATACAAAATAGTGCCAAAACTAACACTGCTCAACAACCTTCACCATTGTCTTAGGAGAAGCCTCAGCTAAATTACATGAAGTCATGTCATAATTAGGAAAATAGAATTTGCTTTCTCAAGTCAGCATTTGTGATTCCAACATTACACAGCGTGTCACATGTAGAGTTAGTCCTGAAAAGTTTCCTCCAGTTCTTAAACCTACCTGTGGGAGATGTAATGACTGGATGGTTCTTTTTAGAACTAATGTCGAGTCTGAGCATCAGACTTTGTAATGTGGAAACACAAATTCTTGATACGTAAGGCTGGTCATCTTGTTAGTCCTAAAAAAATTAAAAATCTGTTTCGCAGACCCTCCTGCATGGTCCTTTTGGCTGCCGCCTGCTTTCTTTTTATAACCAGGTTAAACTTTCAAAAAATAATAATTAAATGGTTTATCTCTGATATTTCACCCAAGTTAAAAAAATGATAAATTTGTCCCTTGAGTGCAAGAAGGCTTTGCAATGCTTTAGCATTGCAAAGCCTTCTTGTTCTCAAGGGACTAAATGCACCACCTCCCATGCTATTCCGTAGATTATGAGGCCTAAAACATAAACCAAGAACATGAACTTTTGGTGGCAAAGAAACATTTACAGAAATAAAAAATACAATAAAAAACCGCTCGCCCGCATGCAATTTTATAAATAATGGCCTGAGAAACAGAAGATCTACTTTGTGTGGACTTTCACTTGTTTAATTCTTGCTATAATTTACAGTGGAACCCTGTTAATTGAATGGAGATATATTCTATTATATCTTGTTTGACAGAGCCCTTTGAGCTTTGTCAAACTAGATATAAAAGATTGAATGCCTATATTGAATGTATGAAGGCCAAAAATATCTATAAATGCATGGAATTCAATAGATGTCTGAGCAGTTGTACGACAGGTTGTTTGTTTGGTTAGTAGGGGTTTACTCTATATGCAAATAACAGGTCAAATTTGTACTAAAGATATGGTAAATGGCTTGGTTTCTGTAAGTTATACACAATTAAGAGGGTTATTCAGTTAAAAGATATAAAATGAAGTAAGCTCCAGTGTATTCAAATGTCTTTGAACCCCTGAAAAATTATGTTATTATTAGAGACTGTGATTTAGGAGGACAATTGCACTCCTATGAAATTCAAGGGAGGCAGACTTTTTTTGTAACCCTGCATTTTCTAAAATGCCTTGCTTGCAGATAGAAAAAGTATGCCCTTGATTTTTAAGACGTTATCGGAAAGTGTCAATGTATATTTTGCTACAAATCTTTAACCCTTGTCTTGCCGGCATTGGGATTTAATTTGTGGTATATACCTGTGCTATATACTTCACTTTTGTGTGCTCTTTCCGATAAGCCCATCAGTTTTTTTTCAGAAATGGACAACAAAATTGTTCGATATAGCTGCACATGCCCCTGGATTGCCTTTGATGACGTCAGAGTGTTTTGGTGAGGGGAGAACAATTATCCCTGATGGGGGTAGGTGGGAGAAGGGGAATTCTCACCTTCTGTACAAGATATTCGGTCCACACTCACAAGCCTCGTGTCTGGCCCAAATATCTTGTCCTCAGGTGAGATTTCCCCATCTTACTCCCTCACCTATCAGGGATAAAAATCTTCTGTTCTTCTGCAGTAACATTGTCATTCACTTTACAATAGCTATTTTATGAACAGGTAGTACTGTTGAACCTTTTTAAACAGAACACCATTGGGCAAAAAAAGGGTTTAGTTTCTCAGGTAATCCCTCGTTACAATTAAACTCCCTCAATGAATATCTTTATTGGCTTGCACAATTGGTATGAAATTGTGAGACTTCAAAATTTTCACCTTTTTTGACTGATGTAAATTTATTTACAAGTATTTGCAACAAAGTTTGATTAAAATATAGTGTCTTTTTATAATTGTTTTGTAATTGTCCAGTTTGCGAGGTTGTGCAGAAAATAACTCCACAATTATCGAGATAGTATTCTATTTTTGAAAAAAAAAAAAAAAAAAAAATAAGGCTAAAAAAACCCATTCTATTCTGTAGATTGTGAGGCCTAAAAGATAAACCAAGAACATGAACTTTTGATGGCCAAGAAATCATTACAGAAATAAGATATAAAATAAAAATCTGCTTGCCCGCATGCAACTTTACAAACAATGGCTGGAGAAACAGAAGATCTACTTTGTGTGGCCTAACTGAACACAAATGTATGTGATATTTTGAATTCGCTTGTAGAGTGCTAAATCTTTATTGGTTGCAAATGTATGTTCACATGTGCCTATTGGCCTTATCCCATAAACTGTAACAAGGCAATTTTAGACAGGTGAAATAAAGTCTCTTCATCAGTAATGTGAATACATCCCTGGAATGTGAAACCTTACAAGTTATGGTACCTACACTTGAACACAAATATGGACCTTTGGCTCTCACTCAGTTAACAAAAAGAAATAAAGGAAACCTCCCTTCCTCATCGCTTTGAAAAATTATTTTCTCAGCAATCAATATATATTTATCACCCGCCAAAATGAAGTTTGCAAGGGATATAGAAATGTTTTCCATCCGTCCATCTGTCCGTTCATCTGTTCATCCATCCATCCATCCATCCATCCATCCATCCATCCATCCATCCATCCATCCATCCATAACAACTTTGTACCTTCATTTCTCAGTCAGTGGATGTTGGATTTAAATGATCTTTGGTATGCTGATAAACCACCATGGGAGAAAGGATATTTACAAGTAACAGGTTTTGTCCAATTTTTTTCTTGATTTATGGGCCTTTTTCCACTTTTTTCAACTTTGTCCCCCTTTTAGTAAACCAGTTCCCTGTGGGAGATACCAGTGGCACCTTGTTTTATTTGGCCTCATATGATTGATTTGTACTATAATAAATAGATGACATCCAACTTTATTTTTGCTAGAAACTGTTGTAAATGAATTTTCAATATTTCTTGAAGGATACAAATGCCATAGCTTGGGTGAACATTCCCATGTTCACGTTTGAATCTCGACTACGCACAGGTGAACAGGAATATACCATGTGGTCTGCTCAAGTTAATACACAGTGGGATGATAAATTGAATTATATAGGTAAGTGGTAGATGTAAACTACAACATGGTATGCACATGTCCTTGAAGAGACCAAATTGAAAACTATTTTTATGCCCACCCCCCTCAACTTGGGTGGGATGGCATATCAAGATTGAAATGTGTGTGGGTGACAGAGGTAATATCTCAAAAACTATTAAGGCAACAAGCATCAAACCTCACACATTTGTAAAGCACAATGGTATGATGTACCACACTCCTTAGTTAAGTCTGTAACTTTAAGGTCAAGGACCAATTTCAAGGTCACATTAAAATCTGTCAGTATTCATGTCTCAGCCATAACTAAGAAACAAATCAGACTAGAATTATCAAACGCGATACAAATGTTAAGGACATTCAGAAGGTGTGTCACAAATAAATGTGGTGTCAGAAGGTGTGTTGTATATAATAGTTGCTTGTGCATCTTCAAGGTTTAGCTCATACTTGAGTGCCATATGTTGAAGGTCACAAGTCATATCTCAGCCATAACTCTGAAGTGTTTCGTCCTACAATCATCACACTTCACACAATTATAAAGACAATGGGAGGATGTGTCACATGCCACAGCTGGGTCAGTAACTTCAAGGTCAAGGTTAAATTTCAAGGTCACACTTGAAAGCAATTGATATTTAGTCTTAGACATGTCTTAAATACAAATCAAACTTCAATTATTAAACTTCATACAAATGTCCTTGGAAGGTGTGTCACAGATAACAGTTGCTTGCGCATCTTCAAAGTCAAGGTCATACTTGAGTGCCATATGTTGAAGGTCACAAGTCATGTATCAGCCATATCTCAGAATAGAACCCAAACTACAATTATTATCAAACTTCATACAAATGTTCAGGACTGTCAGAAGATGTTGCATATAACAGTGGTAGCTGCCAGTTGGTTGAACAACTACATATGCTGGTGCCATCTAGTCACATGAGGGGGCCACGCTGGCTGTTGGTCTGAATTGCATGGATTCACCTGAATAAATCTTGTCCAACAAATTAAATGAACTTGCTTACCACTCATTATTAACTGGTAGAGTGCTGGAAGCCCATATTTGGGCTCTTTTTTGAAGTGCAAGTACTGCTTCTCAAAGGCTTTATATTCTGTAGATCTGTTTCATATTATCTTGAAAGTGGAATTATTTAGTCTGTGTGGATTTGACTTGTTACAATTTATAGGAGAGTGCCAGTGGACACTCTCCCATAAATCTTAACGAGGCAAAGACATGTGAACAAATTCTGACAACCAAAAATAACTTGGCTCTCTACCAGCTAAGTGAAATTTTTGAATCTCACAACTTTGAGACATCTTAAATGAACCAGCTACACAAGCTTTGTCCATTGCAACCTCTTTATTCTTATTTTGCTGCTCACATAACTATTAAGAGTGAATGCTTGGAAGGGTTCTGACCATAATCTAATGTAAACCTCCCCTTCTAAAACCTAATCAAACTTAACCGGTCACTAACTGAAAATCCTCAGTCAAAACAGATTAAAATGACAGAAAATGTTAGATATTCTATGCCAAGTGATTTTGTTTATACTCTTTTGTACTCACACACATTATTGTTGATGCATATTCAGCATTTATTAGGTGCAAAGTGAACCCCTACATTCACCAGAGGTGGTGCCTTCAGTCAGTGAGGACTAGCAACCCCAGGAAAACTGCCTCCTTTATTGTGGGCATGCCAGGAATTACCCTTGCCTTGAGCCCCAGTTCCTCATATCTCCCCAACCCCTGTCTGGGAGCACAGGTCTCCGTATCTGGGAAATCCTGATGCCACCCCTCCCCCAAATCACACCTCAGACCAACACACTCCCAGGCTTGGCAATTTCAGGAGAGTGATTTTTTAGCTCTCCTTACTGCCCTCCTGAAAGAATTAAGGAGAGCGAAAAATTGCCCTCCTAAATATTTTGGTCTGGGATGATTGAGATTACATGTAATATTTTGTATTGTGCTCACATTCAATTTTTGTTGTAAAGCAAAAATGTAATTTAACTTCGAAGTCACATAACATTTCATTTTGAAAGTGGTTTAGTGGTAAAAGGTAATGGCTGCAACCATACCCAAACACAGTTGCAATCATTTGAAGCAAAATGGGTCACAGCAATATTTTTTTTTTCTGTCAGTTTCAAGTTCAATAACTGACATCACAGTTTGAGGGGTAATTATTCAAGGAATATTGACACTATAATATACTACCATTACTACTATCCTGTCACTTGAAGCACTTGCACGAGGATTCAAGCAGACCTGCTGTCCAAGAAAGTCATACGCCTACTACTACCACCTTCAACCCCCCTTGGGGGTTGAAGGTGGTAGTGATAGGCGTGTGACTTTCTTGGACAACAGGTCTGTGTACACACACACAGGTCTTGTCAAATGTGTGTTCGGTTGTTGAGTGAGACATCTAGATGTCTAAGAGATTTCGCTTTACCTTAGTAAAGTTAATAAAATCACTGATGTAGTCTGTTGGTTTCAGTTTCAATGAGTTCGTTCAACTGGATACTTAAAATGCTGTGTAAAGCTAATTGCTCTCCTAAGCTGATTGAGGAGAGCGAATTTTTGCCCTCCTGCATTTTTCAGAATGCCAGGCCTGCACTCCTCTGTCAACTAGAAATGCCATGGCTTGGTAATATAGATATGATTAGTGTAGTTCTCACATCTCTTAATACTTGTATTTCATGTGACATTTGAAAACAATTTTTCAACCATGCCATCATTGCTTGCTTTAATAATTCAAACTGCAGAATGACGTACTGATAATTATCTAAAATTGCAGGTGCCAAAAATTGGCGATAGGTAAGGGTTAACCGCCAGGATGATATGTTTAATAACTGAGAAATTAAAAGTTAAAATTCAAGTTAAAATTTATTTTCACTCATGGGATAAAACTGTTGTATCATGAACATTTCTCGCAGATGAGCCGGTGAATTTCAGTGGTGCGTACGGCATATGGGTCAGAGTGATTTTCAGTCGAGGATAAATTGGCATATACCTGTGGCACATTGGGATGCACCCAATCAAGCTCTATCAGTTTCTTGTGCATCTTCAAGTAAGGCCAGTCGAGTGTTCAAGATTTCATTCGGTTTCGAATCTGTTCACTGTTTCAATTCGAAACCATCTTGATTATTCAAAACAATTTGTATCATAGAGGTTTGGATTTCAAACATCTCTCTATTGTCGACTTTTTGAAGATGACACCTCATTCTGCAGATTTTTCTGTGGAATTAGATTGTACTCAATCTAATTGGGTGCGATAACGAAGATCATGCTCTGTCTGGTTTGCCCATTACATAACCCCTTGGGTGGAACAAAGTGCTGTCTGCAATACTGTAGCTTTGCAGATTGGGCCTTGTTCTACAGAAGGGATGTTGTATTGCTGTTGTCTGACCACCTTGGTGACATCTGGTCAATTTGCATTTGAATGTAGCCTTGTTGCTAAGATAAATGCGGAATGAGTTGTCATCACCAGAATATTGAGAACAGAAAATGTCAAAACTCATTGTGGTAGTGATCCATTCAAAGTGATAGCTTCTAGTTTGAATGTCACTGGGTCAGAACCCTGTCCTATACAGTTGAAACTAGAAGTCCTGTCACAATTAGCGCAGGAAATGCTCGTTGGTTAGTGCGCTCCTTACTGCAGAAGAATGAAGTAGTCTGAAATACACAATAGCGCTTATGCTGTGCAATGCAAAAAAATGTACTATTAGCGAGGTCGGTAGCGACATCACGCAATGAACCAATCAAACAGAACGAACATATTGAGACTACAGTATGTGGAGATTGGATTACTACTAATCGCTGTGGTAAAGATTTTTCACTTAGTAATTATTTACAATTTCGGAAGACAAAACACAAGAAAAACTTGAAAACTTCCATCACATGGACCACCGGGTTGCACCCGGTGGTCCATGTGATGAAAGTTTGCTAGTGTTTCTTGTGCTTTTATGAACAATTATAAATACTTTTCGGGTGGAGAATATATGGCACTCCGATTAAGTAGTTATCCACTCTCTTCATTCTGTACCTGTTGTTGAATTTTAATATCTATTTACATCATTACATATACATGTATCCCAGTAGAGGTTAGGATGATGTTAATGATCTGTATTTACTAGTATAGAATTGTGGGGCACGCTATTTTTGTACAGGAATTGGGTTGCGCTAATAAAAGCAGTTTGAGTTTGATCAGGACCAAAAAGTGCACTAACCCAGTGCGCTATTACTTCAAAATAGTGCACAATACAGTGACAAGACTTCTAATTTCAACTGTATGGTTGTAACATTAATGAAAGTACATTGAACATCAGGCTCATGCACTGGCCCACGCAGACATTTCTACCCAGAATACAATTGACAGGCATATGAATAAATTACTCTTGTCAGAAACAAGTGACAAGTCATTGTACTCATACTTGTGGTTTGATGGTGCGAAATAGTCCAGTACGCATATTGACAGTAGGTTGTTCACATTGGCGATCGAAAGTGGTGGTCTGTTGGCTGTCGTATTGTTACAATTGGGAAGTGCATTCGATTTGAGGACTGCTGGAATGTCAGTGAAAAACATCACCTCTCATACTCTGCCACCATACCAACTGACCTAGCGGCAACAGAGGTTTTAGATAATTGGGTGCCAGAGACCCAGGATTGACTCCCATTGGGGCCAACTTGCTGTTAGGTCAGTAGATATTGTGGCAGAGCATATATGGCTAGTTGATTGGGTACCGGAGACTTGGGATTGATTCCCATCTAGGTCAGCTTCTGAAAAACTTTATAGTTTTCAGTTCACTGGCTCGGCCCAGCACTATATCTGGTGGAATTCCAGCTTGACATAGGCGATATAAAATTAAATTCAAGTAATTGCATCTTCATAGATCTTCCATAACAAGGCATATCATTTTGCTCAACAAGTTACAGTAGAACCTGTCTTGAGAAACTCCTATGACAGGTCCATTACAGAGTAAAACAACCAATTCATACAATGTAACAGTAGTCTCTCAAGGCAGAGGGTCTCTCAATTCAGTGGTCTCTCGAGACAGGTTTTACTGTACTTGCAGTTCAAAGTGTAAACAAAAAGGTGTATAAAAGGCCCCAGCTTGCCTCATTCATTGTCATCTTATCAGAGTGTCAGAGACTCTGAATATTTTCTGACCCATTGCCCAGGGAGGATTATGACAAGAGATAGAAGAATAAGCCAAGATTGAGGGGAGATATCCTCAAAGCCTGCAGGCTTATATTTAAAGAATCCCTTCCATCTGTCTTGTTATACTGATATTTGGATCAAAGGGGCTTTATTTTTCACCAAATTTTAGGGCTATTTCAGTTATAATATGGCATCTTGGTGGTAATCATTGTCTGTTAATCCTTTACCCAACGCAGACGATTTCAAAATTTATTATTTGAAATATAATTTTTTTAATTTTTCAAAAAATTTCAACAAAACCATATCATGTGACCCCTCTTTGGAATGAGCTTGATGAGCTCGTTCCAAAGAGGGGTCACATGATATGGTTTTGTTGAAATTTTTCGAAAAATATTTTTTCAGCTGCTGAATTTGCATATTACGTGAGCGGATGCGGGCGATTCGTTGGGTAAAGGGTTAAAGAAATGACAATATCTGCCAAATACATCAGTCAGAAAATTGTTCAGATTTTAGTTTACGTAAATTTGTTGGATCATCTAAAATTAACTTTCACGTATATCTTGTTGTGGCACCTCAAAAATTACATGTGTGACATACTTACCTTGTACTGTGTATTGTATGAAGTTGACTTTTGTTGAGTTCACCTTTGTTTGAACTCAATAGGAAGATTTAATAATGCCATTTTAGTCCTTGTGGCTCTCAGCACCTTCACCAGTTCTGTTTTTACTGGGAAGGTTTCTTTACCATACTATTGTATGTACCATTATCAGAACTATCCAACAGCAGTTTTTCATGCTCATGTTTATTTTTGGGTTAATATGTGTAATTAGAAAAAATCAGTATAATTTCCTCGACCATAAAGAGGATTTAATGTATTGCTTACATCAAGAAATAACTGAATACTCTTTCACCATTCGTAGTCTCATCGAGACAACACCAAAAATGTGTCGGACTTAAGACATTAAACATAAATGTATAAACATGGATAGAATTTACAGCAGTTTGATCAAACAAATTTTTCTTCAGTTCATGGACTTGAAATGAAAAAGAGGATGAATGATGTAGACTGAGGCTTTTTTCACACCTGTTTTAACCCCTTGAATGCTGCTGGCAGATATTCCGGCCCAGGACAGAATTTCTCTTTTCACTGAAATAAGTTTAATTTGGTCACATTTAATCCAATTTTACCCCTGAAAATTGATTGGATTTTTTCACCAATAATTTCTTCAATTAAATTTAGATGAATTTTTCGTCAAGTCTGGTCATGGCTGCTTGTGAGTAGCCAAGACTAAATTGGATGAAAAATATCTTGAAAATGCTCAGTGGGTTGAGAGTTAAACTGAGTGGTAGGCTACATGAACAAAATGATGTGCCATGTTAAACCTGAAATAGTTGGAATGTTTAGTGAAAGAGAATATTTTTTCTCAAATCATGAGTGCAACGAAGTAGCCACTACTGGATTTGCTAAAACATTTATCCAAATTAAATTCAATAAATTATTGGTAAAAGAGGAAGAGGCGGCATTTCAGTTTACAGGAAAAATACTGGTTACAAGTACCCAAATCATGTCTATACGAGTAGTGCTGACAAGAGATTTGCTATTCTATAGAGCTGTAGGTTAACCGAAACCGAACCGAGGTTTTTATTTTTTTTTAAAAAATGAAACCGAAACTGTCGACATCCCGTATTCTAAGGTTTTTTGTTTTTTTATTAAATACTCTCTTGCTGCAGAAAATCACAGAATGTTGCCATCCCAGAGTAGTGAGAGTACCCAGACACTGCCAATGGCAGTGTCTGGGTACTTTCACTACTCTGGGAAGGCTACATTCTGTGAATTTCCGACATTTCAGTTTAGTTGTGTTTGCTGCTTTCCTCAAGTTGCGTGTAGGTGTCAGACCTCGAAAAATGGCCAAGCACAATAAAAGTTCTGTATATTTAGGTAATTATTATATTGGCCTTCCTGATTCTTCATGTATTATAGCTTATTTCGGGCATTCATCGAGTTTCACTCAATTTCACTGCCATTCTGTTATGACTCCGGACATAAGAATGAGTTTTATTGAATTTTATTTGGCCTCATGAACAAATCGAAAACCGAACCGAACCAAGGTTTTACTCCACCTGTAAAACCAAAACCGAAACCGAACAAGAAATTTCAAAACCTACAGCTCTACTATTCTAGGCAGGAATATTAATTTGCTATTAAATTTATGAGATGGACTATAATAGTACTCCACACGTAAAAAACTGTGGACTATTATTATCTATTCTCTCTCATAGTTAACCGCAAATCAGTGAACAATTCATTAACTGGTAGAGTACTACATTATTTTTCATCCTGAAAATTTCTTTGTGGGTCTTTCCATTGTTACAGTTTATGGAAGAGTGCCCATAGGCACTCTTCCATAAAATGTAACAAGGTGAATCCTAACAGTTAACATAATATCACTTCAAAGATTATATGAAGCACATCCACAGAAAATAAAGCCTGTAAATTGTGGTACCTGCACTTCAAAATAAAGCCCAAATATGGGCTACCAGCACACTTCCAGTGAAGGCAACTTTTGCCGATATTATATTGCTTGCAACTTAATTAAATCTCCTGCAATGGTTTTTCAGTTTGATCGGGCAGTGATGACTCGGAAGTGATACTTTCAAATTTAATTTTTCTTAGGCACCGTTGCTCCAAATCCACAAGACAGAATCTCAACTATTATGAAATTTAATCTTCCTAATTTCAACTATAGACAGGCAATTTACTTCCCACCATTTCCAAAGGTATGTTGTAGTTTACATCAATAAATAAATGTGGCTCTGTACTGGCAGCTTAATTGGCTGATAAAGTTTGTTGGAGTGTGTTATATTGAAGATCTCCCAAGAAGTCCCCAGGTTATAATAGTCATCTTGACTTTGGCAAATAAATTGTCAACAATTCCAGTAGCACACCCTACAGGCCACATCTCTCACCCGATCTTTTTCAAATTTCATATATAGCTTTGGTGTGATGTCTAGATGGGAACTGTCAAATTTTTTGAATTTCATTGAAAAACATGGCCGCCAGTGGCCATCTTGCATTTAGCATATGAATTGTCAACAATTCTATTAGCACACCATACGGGCCACATCTCTCACCCAATCTTTTTCAAATTTCATATGTTGCTTTGGTGTGATGTCTAGATGGAAACTATCAATTTTTTTGGAATTTCATTGAAAAACATGGTCGGCAGTGGCCATCGTGGATTTGGCATATAAATTGTCAACAATTCAATTAACACATCCTAAAGGCCGCAACTCTCACCCAATCTTTTTCAAATTTCATTTCTAGCTTTGGTGTGATGTCTAGATGGGTGATATCAAAGTTTTCTGAAATATATTTAAAAACATGACCTCCAGTGGCCATCTTTGTTTTGGCATATAAATTGTCAACAATTCTATTTCTAAAACCTGCTGGCCACATCCCTCACTTGATCTTTTTCAGATTTCATATGTAGCTTTGGTGTGATGTTTATTCTGTAGAAATTTGAGTGAATGACTTGGCATTACTGAGACTTTCTATTTAGTTCAGACTCTTATTGGAAAAGTTAAACTGCAGTGTCATTGACACTTTAATTTATATGCACTATGCATATTAGACTTAAAAATATGCTCTATGCCTCCACACCATGTTGTGCCTTTGTTGCATAATATGCTGGTCCCATAACAAATCCTGATTTTGGGTATGGGACCATTGTGTATCAGCCTATCTTTTAGATAGGTTTATCTGAGACTTTTAGATTGATATCTGAGGCTTTTTCACTTTACATACTTAAGATATAAACCTAGTAATAGGAGGCAAGATAACACATGTATTTATGCAGGGTTTCTGCTACCACAGTTGAGAGTCTGTCAATCGAACAATGAGATATACTCCTGTAGGGACAATGAGATATACTCCAGTAGAGAGAAAGAAAAGGACATCGGGTTGTGCACCGTGCACTTTTGCCCAAATCGGTCAGGTCCCGACCATTTTTTTGTCTTTTTGACATTTTTGATTTTTCGGGGTTTATCCTTGAAAAAAAACGCTAAAATTGCTATTTTGCAAGAAGGGAAATTAATGAGGAGCAAGGCATGTTGTGCTTTTGTGGTAGGTATAGTAGAAATAAAGTTTAGAAAATATCTGAAGTATTTTTGAATTATCATGCTTCACTGCTTTTAAAGTATGAGTTTAATGGTTGGAAAATGGTTATACAGTGGAGCCCACTTGATTGGATATCTGTTAATTGAATAACCTTGTTAATTGAATATAATTTCCCAGCACAAAACCATTTACCATACCTCCAGTACAAATTTAACCTGTTAATTGGTTATAGATTATAGAGTAAAATCCTGTTAATTAAATAAAAAATCTTGTAACCTGTCGAGAAATTACCTGGTCTCTCCCCAGTTTTCCTTTGTTTTGGACCTATTTGGCCTCAGTACATCTAATAATTTAATCTGTTATATCTTGTTTGACAGGGTTCATGGAGCTCTGTCAAACAAGATATAATAGAGTAAATGCTAAGTTTATCTCTAGAATATAGGAAAGTGACACAGTCCCTGTTAATTGAATACGCCTGTTAATTGAATATTTCTCATTGGCAAAGTGGTTATTCAATTAACAGGGTTCCACTGTATCATGTGATAAATATATATCAACATTATGTTTATGTACAAAATGTTGTATCTGAGTCAAGCTCTTGTTCCTGAGGCCATGTATTGTCACGTCAGAACTATTGTTTCAAACTCCTAGAATGCCTTAATATATACGACTTGTGACTTGAATTGGCACCATATTCTAGGTAATATTTTTATACTGTTCCAATGACCCAGACTTAGCTGGTGCTAACTCTAAAATATTTAGGGCCAAACACAAATTTTACCCCCCAATCCCCCAAATTTGCATTTAAAACCGAAAATTACATGTCCTGTATGGTCCTTCATACTTTTACTCCACTGCGCATGCACAGTGTCAAGGAAGTCTCAAAATTGGTGCAATTATCATTCTTTGTTTGGCCCTCTATTCAGATACAACTGACTGATATTTGTGCTTGTAAATCTCAGTTTAAATGATTCCAGACACATAATTTTGAGAGAAATGGTGGATATAAGGAGGAAATAGAAGGAGGAGAGGAAGAAACAGTGAAAGGAAATGTTCAGGGCTGTAACTTCTAATTTTTTTTACGAAATTATTTCATGTTACCTATTTCCTATATTTTTATACTGTACCAATGACCCAGACTTAGCTGGTGCTAACTCTTGAAAATATAGGGCCAAACACAAATTTTGCCTCCCAATCCCCAAAATTTGCATCTAAAACCAAAGAAAACATGTCCTGAATGGCCACACTTCACCTCTACTGCGCATGCGCAGTGTCAAGGACGTCCCGAAATTGGCACCATTAATCATTCTTTGTTTGGCCCTTCATCAGTTAACATCTGACTGATCTTTGTGCTTGTAAATCTCAGTTTAAATGATGCCAGACTCATAAATATTAGAGAATGGTGAATCTAAGGAGGATATAGAAGGAGGAGAGGAAAAATGAGTGACAGAAAATAATCAGGGCTGTAACTTAAAATTTTTTAAGGAAATTATGTTAAGTTACCTATTTTCGAGGCATCAGCCTGTTGTGGTCATTCTTGTTAATCAAATTACACTGCTTGTTCAGTGTTTTCCTCTCTCCCTTTCCTTTAAGTCCCCTCTTGCTATTCTCCCATGCTTTTGGCATATTTTCTGTAATTTTATTACTAAAATTTCTTGGGAGTTTTAGCTGGACAACAGAATGAATTCTGTTCTTTTCCCCATGTTTACGTCTTCACCTATGGGTGGTTAGGCGTAGTGTTCTGCATCTACCATCTGATGTTCTGCAGTTTCTTCCCTGGAAGTCTCTGTTTTGCATCAGATAGTGTATTTTTGGTAACTGATTTCAGGCCAGGGTGCATGGAGTCTTGTTCTAGTGTTTTTACACTTATTGTTTACATTTACTACAGCCCTCTGTGTGAGGGGGGGGATTTCTTGAAAATAATATCTGGATGTTAATTTAATCATAACTAGATACATTATTATTGTTCGTAAGTGTTGCATAAATTGTTTAAAATATTTTTAGAATTTTTGTCCACACTTAGGCTTGGGATCCATTGGGGCTCAACGTTACTTTTCAGAAACTTGGGCTGTTCTGAAAAAATATTTCTTCAAAATTTTTTTGATTGCAATTATTTTTTCTATATTAATGGATCATATTATTATGTATTTTGATTGTCAGGGGTTGGTGCGAGTACTAGGACTTTGTTTTCTTTTCACAATGAAAGGATATTGTTCAATTGTAATAAGAGGAAATCTTCCTCTGACTTTCATAATCATTGTATATGTAGTCAGTGTACTCGCACTAACTCCTGTTCTGTATGTGTTAATTTCGATGACAAAATTGGAAGCGTATGTCACGTTATGTTAGTGGGGAATTGGCCATTCCGGTCCTTTCCCCGCAGGGTCACTCTACTTTATCAATCTCTATTTCAGACGATCAAGAATAGGGTGATGTATCCGTGATGTCTTCCAAAAGTGTGCCTCCGTCGTCACAATTAATGAAGAGCTAGCGGAAAAGTGCTCATGTAAATACGTCAATTGCCTAAGAGGACCCTAGTAGGTTCGACGGCCGTTGACGTCCGCTAGCTCGCCCGGTGTAGCGTCCATTCATCGAATGGTTCGGTAGCCGGGTTCGTCCGTTGCGGTCTAGAAGGAGTTTTGGGGTGATGCGATCACTATAAATCAACCAAATGCACACCCAGTGACGGCGGATTAGAGGGAGAACGGAGGAAGCCTTTCAGTCCGGTTCCTAGCTCGTCCAGGTCCATCCGGACTGCGAGCGAGAGAGGCCCCTCTCTCGTACAGCAACATCTGGCCCCAGATGTTGTGGTACAAAATGTTTCGCATTCGGAGCATACGTCCGCCGATCGGGACGCTCCGATATATAGTCAGTCCGGAGAGACTGTCAATAAGGCTTCCTCATTCTCATGGTAGCGCACACGACCGCTCTTGGCTATGTGACCTCGGATATCCAGTCAGCTTCGCCAATCAGAGAATCATCGGCGACCAGGTCACACCATCCGGTAGCCAGGGACACGAGGCCTGCAGACTCCGGACGTTCGCATAAGAAAGTGTGCGGGAGTCAACGTACACGGAGCTTCCGGCGGCAATGCATCGTAAGACCGCTACTGCACAGGCCTCGGTGACGGGCGTGCTATCCCAAATAGCACAGCTTATCGCAGCATCCCAGCACTGACAGAATCTGTCGCATCATGTATTATCCGACGACGCTGGGTCGGGACGCTCCGCGGAAGCAGGTACGGACGTCCGAAAATTTCATCCGGTCCGACGGGATGCCGAAAGGGATTCGGAGCATTTCGAGCTTTCCCTTTCAGAACAACATAAGCTGTTGTTTATGTCATCTGACTTTATCTTCTAGAGGTTCTTTCGTCGGACCAGAATGCTGCAATGCCGGATAAGAAACTGATAGCGTCGGTGGACACAGAATTTTTGGTTCTGTTCAGGGACATCGTCCCTCAGTTCCGACATAGTCCAATAATGTCACACAACTTTCGAATTATTGAACGACGCTATATATATTATTATTTGCTTGCTATTAACAAGGTTGTCTGGTTTCTTGTTCGCAAAGTTACGGAGATGTCTTTCAAAAGTGTGCCTCTGTCGTCATAGTTAATGAAGAGCTAGCGGCAATAAGTGCTCATGGAATATGTCAATCGCCTAAGAGGTCCCTAGTGGGATCAACGGAGTTGACATTCGCTAGCTCACCCGGTATAGCGTCCGTTCATCGAATGGTTCGGCAGCCGGGTTCGTCCGTTGCGGTCTACGAAGGAGATTTGGGTGATGCGAGCACTATAATAAACTTTAGTACACACCCAGTGACGACGGATTAGAGGACAGATAGGAGGAAGCCTGTTAGTCCGGTTCCTAGCTCGTCCAGGTCCGTCCGGGCTGCGAGCGAGAGAGGTCCCTCTCTCGTACAACAACATATGGGACCGGATGTTGTGGTACAGATATATCGCATTCGGAGCATATGTCCGCCGCTTGGGATGCTCCGTTATATTGACAGTCCGAGAGACTGTCGATAATGCTTCCTCATCCTCACAGCAGCGCACACGACCGCACATTGGCTACGTGACCTCGAGTATCCAGCCAGCTTCGTCATTCAGTGATTCCATGGCGAACAGGTCACGCCATCCGGTAGCCAAGGGACACGAGGCCTATACACTCTGTTCGTTCGCATAATAGAAGTATGCACGGGGTAACGAACACGGAGCTTCCAGCGGCAATGCATCTTAAGACCGCTTCTCCACAGGCCTCAGTGACGGACGTGCTATCCAAGTTAGCACAGTTTATCGCAGCATCCCAGCAATCGACAGATTCTCGGTCGGATCAGGAATTATCCGACGGCGCTGGGTCGGTGCGCTCCGCTGTTGCATCAGGTTCGGACGACCGAACACTTTATAGGGTCCGACAGGATGGCGAAAGGGATTCGACGATTTCGAGCTTTCCCTTTCGGAACAATGGAAGCTGCCATACATATCTTCCGGCATTATCTTCCGCAGGTTGTTCCGTAGGACTACATTGCTGCGATGCTGGGTAAGAGACTAATAGCGTCATTGGACACGGAGTTTTGGATCGGTTCAGGGGCATTGTCCCTGACTTACCGACACAGTCCAATAATGTCATTAGAACATTCAAATTATTTAACAACGCTATATATATAAGCTTGCTACCAAGCATGATAGTCTAGTTTCTTGTCCGCAATGCTCTTCTGCCTTTTATCAATTTTAGGAAATAATTTATTTTGGCAGAACAGGGCATACCGAGAGTTCATATGCGTCTAGACAGCGGTGCTGAAGACTGGGAATTATCTTTTTCGCCGTCTATGTCAAATTCCAACCACGATGTTGAAAACGACAATGATGTCTACTAGACTTAACTTAGACGCTTTATCATACGTAGACCACCTTGCTGAGGCATTATCATTTCGACTTCAAGAGAAAGAATTCCAGGATATGATCCTCAATGTGATTTCTTTCAAGGGCAGTAGTTTTTCCACGTATAACTCCGCCCTTCAGTGGCAACCTGGAGTTGGTTAGACGTGACGCAGCCCTAGCTACATCCACGCGCGTGGATAGTAAGGTGAAGAGCTCTCTCAGAGTCGCTTCGGTCTCGGAGAAGCTTCTCTTCGACGGCAACTCTTCAGCAATCTATGAATTGCTCGATGTACACGTTCTCTTGTCTATCAAGTGTAGCAAGAGTTTCAGACTGGGGCAACATTCGGTGGTTGACTCAGAGAGTGCCACTGCAGTTGCCGGATCCGAGTTTTATGTTTATGACGGATGCCAGTCAAACAGGTTGGGGTACAATATTGATCCCAACGGATTCGAAGTGCCAGGGTCTTTGGGTTCCGCAGTTTCTAGGCAAGCACTTATCTTCCAGGGAATAATGTCCTTTACGCTTGCACTATGTCATTGGATGAACATTATTCAGAAACGCATGTCCAAATCCTGTCCGATAATATGACAGTAGTTGCGTATCTCTGGAACCAGGGAGGCACTCATTCGATTCCGTTATTCAATTTAACGGAAAGAATCGTTCTGTTTGTTATAGTACACCAAGTTCTGCTTCGGTGCGTCATATTCCGGGTCGTCTGATTGTATTAGCAGACTCCCTTTCACGTAAGGGTCGCTTGTTGCCGTCAGAATGGACTCTCAACAAACAAGTATTTAGTCAGATTTGCTATCAATGGGAACGCCTAATGATAATTTATTTGCGACATAACTCACTATTCATTTGCAGACGTATGTGTTTGCATGTCCGGATCCCTGAGCTTATGTTGTTAACGCTCTGTTGATCTAATAGGACGGAATGATAGGATATGCGTATCCTCCAGTGCTGTTGATTCAGCAAGTATTGCTGAGATAAACATCCATAATACAATTCGGTTGATAGCATCTCTGTCTTCACAGAGACCGTGGGTAAATTTACTCAGGTGTCTACTGTGGGACTTACCGCGAAAACTTCCTCCATTAGAGGATCTTCTTTCGCTGGGGAAATCGTGTCAACTTCATCACAACCCGCAAGGTCTCAACCTTCATGTATTCCATTGTGTGGTCCTTCTTGCATGGCAAGCATTGTACAGGACGAGCTTTGGACGCGATTTCTTACTGTAGGAGAACCTCTTCTTCGCTATACTATGCGGCTAAAGTGGAGGCTCTTCCGTCGTTGGTGTAGAGATCATTATGTTGATATTTTTGATCCCTCCATACTAGACATTGCAACTTTCTAGTATACTTGTTTGACAAGATCTCCTGCAGCCTGTTACTATTAAGGTTATAGGTCTATGTTATCTCATACCTATGCACTCTATGATAGTTTACAATTGAGTCTTATGTCTCTTTATCTAAGTCAGATAGAAACTTTTCGATAAATAGACCTAGAATCATTAGATTAAATTCCTATACAGAATTTAGCTTCGGTTCTTATTTAGCTAAGTAATCATTTGAGCCTCTGGAAACAGTAGTTTTCAAATTCTGACCTTTTAGACAGTAATTCTGTTAGTCTTCTCTTTTACTGAGGAGTCAGTGAGCTTCATGCACTATCGGTGTACGATTCTCACTTTTGTAGTGACGGAAACACTACTTCCTTTACTACTTAGGTTGGATTTTTGGTTAGAGTCAGGCTCCTAATAATATCCGGAACCTATTGTTATTAAGGTCCTTCCGTCTTCGTACGGGCATAGGCCTTTACTCTGTCCGGTTAGAGTTTACGTATTTATAAACAGATATCAGTTTATTAGTACGGACGTAAGCTTCTTCTGTCTTTGATGCCTAATAGAAGGACATTACGCTCCATTCTATTGCTAATGGATTCAATTAACTATCTGTACTGCTTATGGTATATCATTGACTCAGCAGTTTGTGCTTGAGATTTCGGCTCATGAAGTAAGAGCTCTTTATACATCTTGGGCTTACACTAATAGTGTCGCTATTATAGATTTTTGAAGGCTGCTCATTGCGCTCAGCCATCCACATTCATGAATTTTTATCTCAGAATATTGAGTCCATTTTTGGAGGCCTCCATTGTTAGGTCTATTATCTACTGCTCAGAATGTCATTCACTTAACAGTTGCTACTATAGCTAGGTAGGCTTTCTGTTCCGGCAGTGACTCCGTCCTGCTGCCCTCTTTGCTCTGGGCTATTTGACCCAGGGCAAGAAAAAGGGGAGGGGGGGGGAGGGTGTTCCCTTGGGTCACCTGTTTTATTATGAAAACAAAGGGATACCTCCTCCGGAGCTAGTAATTCTGAGCTGTTACTGGGATGGCTTTTAAGTGAGAAGTTTATGTTTTAAAAATTCATTCAGGTCATAGTTTTTAAAGTATAGCTTTTGAATATTTCACGTGTCAAACGGGCGTTATTATACAATCCTCAGACACTTTTAAGGAGTATAAAGAGTCTCTATTCTCTAGACTTTATTTATTGGCTTACTTTAAAAATTATTAGTATAAGGATTATACTGAATAGAGTACATGGATGTTATGATGCTCAATTTTGGAAGGTGTTGTGTCTTTCTAATTTATCATAAATAAGAAAGATACATGTAAGACCTAATACTCCTTTTCCCCTAGAGGGGATGACTCTGTTTTATATAATTGAGCGTATTTCAACTTGCTCTATGTCCTAGACCCTCCAGCCTTTTTACTATTCAGCTAAGTCTGGGTCATTGGTACAGTATAAAAATGTTAAAAAATTTATAGTAATTTATATATTTTTTATACTTACCAATGACCCAGACGGGGATGGCCCTCCCAGGAGTTGGGAACTCATACCTCCCCGCTGAGTACATAGCGCTTACCAGGCACTGGTTACAAGAATGATTAATGGCGCCAATTTCGGGACGTCCTTGACACTGCGCATGCGCAGTAGAGGTGAAGTGTGGAGGGCCATTCAGGACATGTTTTCTTTGGTTTTAGATGCAAATTTTGGCGATTGGGGGGCAAAATTTGTGTTTGGCCCTCTATTTTTAAGAGTTAGCACCAGCTAAGTCTGGGTCATTGGTAAGTATAAAAAATATATAAATTACTATAAATTTTTTAACTTTTGAGGCATGACCCTGTTGTGGTCATTCTTGCTATGAATGTTCCATCGTTTGATCAGTGTTTCCTCTCTCCCTTTCCTTTATTCCCCCCCTAGCTATTCTCCCATACTTTTGGCATATTTTTTGTAATGTTCATTACTAAAATTTCTTGGGAGTTTTGGCTTGGTAACAGAATAATATTCTGTTTTTTCCCCATGTTTACGTCCTCACCCTTGGGTGTTTTGGCATTTTGGTCTGCATCTACCATCTGATGTTCTGCAGTTTCTTCTCTGGAAGTCTCTGTTTTACATCAGATAGTGTTTAAATTGGTATCTGATTTTGGGCCATGTTTATCAGCGCCTGGAGTCATGTTTCCGGTTGTGTACACTTTTTGTATTTTTATACTGTACCAATGACACAGACATAGCTGGTGCTAACTCTTAAAATATAGGGCCAAACACAAATTTTGCCCCCCAATCCCCAAAATTTGCATCTAAAACTAAAGAAAACATGTCCTGAAAGGCCCTCCACACTTCGCCCCTACTGCGCATGCGCAGTGTCAAGGACGTTCCGAAATTGGCGCCATTAATCATTCTAAGTTTGGCCCTTCATCAGTTAACATCTGACTGATCTTTGTGCTTATAAATCTCAGTTTAAATGATGCCAGACACATAAATATTAGTGAAATGGTGATTCTAAGGAGGATAGAGAAGGAGGAGAGGAAAAGAATGTGTGACAGAATATTATCAGGGCTGTAACTTAAAATTTTTTAATGAAATTATGTTAAGTTACCTATTTTCAAGGCAGCAGCCATTTTGTTGTCATTCTGATTATTTAGTTACACTGTTTTTTTAAGTGTTTTCCTCTCTTCCTGTCCTTTAAGTTCCCCCTTGCTATTCTCCCATGCTTTTGGCATAGTTTTTGTAATTATTATTACTAAATTTTCTTGGGAGTTTTAGCTGAATAACAGAATGAATTCTGTTCTTTCCCCATGTTTACGTCTTCACCTAGGGGTGGTTAGGCGTTGTGTTCTGCATCTACCATCTGATGTTCTGCAGTTTCTTCCCTGGAAGTCTCTGTTTTGCATCAGATAGTGTATTTTGGTAACTGATTTCGGGCCTGGGTGCCTGGAGTCTTATTTTAGTGTTTTTACACTCATTGTTTACATTTTCAACAGCCCTCTGTGTGAGGGGGGGATTTCTAAAAAATAATATCTTGATGTTATTTTAATCATAACTAGATACATTATTATTGTTCGTAAGTGTTGAATAAATTGTTTAAAATATTTTTTTAAATTTTTGTCCACACTTAGGCTTGGGATCCATTGGGGCTCAACGTTACTTTTCAGAAACTTGGGCTGTTCTGAAAAAATATTTTTTCAAAATATTTTGATTTCAATTATTTTTTCTATATCAATGGATCATATTATTATTATGTATTTTGATTGCCAGGGGTTAGTGCGAGTACCAGGACTTGTTTTCTTTTCACATTGAAAGGATATTGATCAATTGTTTTAAGAGGAAGTCTTCCTCTGACTTTATTATCATTCTATATGTGGTCAGTGTACTCGCATTAACTCCTGTTCTGTATCGTATGATTTCGATGACAATATGGGAAGCGTATGTCACGGTATGTTGTTGGGGATTTGGACACTCCGGTCCTTTCCCCGCAGGGTCACTCTACTTTATCAATTTCTATTTCAGACGATCAAGATTAGGGTGATGTATCTGTGATGTCTTCCAACAGTGTGCCTCCGTCGTCACAATTAATGAAGGGCTAGCGGAAAAGTGCTCATGTAAATACGCCAATTGCTTAAGAGGACCCTAGTAGGTTCGATGGCCTTTGACGTCCGCTAGCTCGCCCGGTGTAGCGTCCATTCACCGAATGGTTCGGCAGCCGGGTTCGTCCGTTGCGGTCTAGAAGGAATTTTGGGGTGATGCGAGCACTATAAACTAACCTAATGCACACCCAGTGACGGCGGATCGGAGGGAGAACGCAGGAAGCCTTTTAGTCCGGTTCATAGCTCGTTCCGGTCCATCCGGACGGCAAGCGAGAGAGGCCCCTCTCTCGTTCAACAACATCTGGCCCCAGATGTTGTGGTACAAAATGTGTCGTAAGCGGAGCATACGTCCGTCGCTCGGGATGCTCCGTTGTATAGGCAGTCCGCTGAGACTGCTAAGGCTTCCTCTTCTCGTCAGCGCACACGACCGCACCTTGGCTGCGTGACCGCCGATATATTACCAGCTTCGCCGATCAAGGATTCTTCGGCGACCAGGTCACTCCATCCGGTAGCCAGGGACACGAGGCCTGCAGACTCCGGACGTTCGCATAGGAAGTGTGCGGGAGTCAACGTACACGGAGCTTCCGGCGGCAATGCATCGTAAGACCGCTACTGCACAGGCCTCGGGAACGGACGTGCTTTCCTTAATAGCACAGTTTATCGCAGCATCCCAGCATCAACTGAATCTGTCGCATATATTTTATCCGACGATGCTGGGTCGGGACGCTCCGCGGAAGCGGGTACGGACGTCCGAAAGTTTCATCCGGTCCGACGGGATACCGAAAGGGATTCGGAGGATTTCGAGCTTTCCCTTTCGGAACAACATATGCTGTTGTGTATGTCATCTGACTTGGTCTTCTCCAGCTTCTTTCGTCGGACCAGAATGCTGCGATGCCGGATAAGAAACTGATAGCGTCGGTGGACTTAGAAATTTTTGGTTCGGTTCAGGGACATCGTCCCTCAGTTCCGTCATAGTCCAATAATGTCACACAAACTTTTGAATTATTGAACGACGCTATATATATTATTATTTTATGCTTGCTAACCAAGCATTTCTGGTTTCTTGTTCGAAGAGTTATGGAGATGTCTTTCAAAAGTGTGCCTCTGTCGTCATAGTTAATGAAGAGTTAGCGGCAATAAGTGCTCATGGTATATGTCTATCGCCTACGGAGTGACATTCGCTAGCTCACCCGGTGTAGCGTACATTCATCGAATGGTTCGGCTGCCGGGTTCATCCGTTGCGGTCTAGGAAGGAGATTTGGGTGATGCGAGCACTTTAATTACTTTAGTACTCACCCAGTGACGGCAGATTGAGGACAGATCGGAGGAAGCCTGTTAGTCCGGTTCCTGGCTGGTCCAGGTCCGTCCGGGCTGTGAGCGAGAGAGGTCCCTCTCTCGCCCAACAACATAGGGGACTGCATGTTGTGGTTCAGATATTTTACATTCGGAGCATATGTCCGTTGGTCGGGACGCTCCGTTATATTGACAGTCCGAGAGACTGTCTTTAATGCTTCCTCATCCTCACACCAGGGCACATGACCGCACATTGGCTACGTGACCTCGTGTATCCGATCAGTTTCGGCATTCAGTGATTCCACGGCGAATAGGTCGCGCCATCCGGTAGCCAAGGGACACGAGGCCTATACATTCCGTTCGCTCGCATATTGGTAGTATGCACGGGGTAGCGATCACGGAGCTTCTAGCGGCAATGCATCGTAAGACTGCTTCTCCTCAGGCCTCAGTGACGGACGTGCTATCCGAGTTAGCACAGTTGTTTCGCAGCATCCCAGCAATTGACAGTTTCTCGGTCGAATCAGGAATTATCCGACGGCGCTGGGTCGGTGCGGTCCGCGGTTGCATCAGGTACGGACGACCGAACGCTTTATAGGGTCCGACAGGATGGCGAAAGGGATTCGAAAGATTTCGAGTTTTCCCTTTAGTAGTATCGGAAGATGCCTTTCATATCTTTTGGCATTATCTTCCAGTGATTATTATTTCAGACTTCATTGCTGCGATCTTGGATAAGAGACTTATAGCGTCATTGGACTCGGATTTTTCGATCGGTTTGGGGACATTGTCCCTGACTTACCGACGTAGTCCAATATTGTCATTACAACATGTGTTTTATTTTTCGACACTATATATATATATACAAGCCTGCTACTAAGCATGATAGTTTAGTTTCTTGTCCGCGTTGCTCATTTCTGCCATTTTATCATTTATACAAATAGTTTATTTTGGCAGAGCAGGGCATACCGAGAGTTCATATGCGTCTAGACGGTGTGATTAAAAACTGCATATATTCTTTTTCGCCGTTTATGTCTTCCAATTTCAATGTTGGGAACGACATTATGTATAGTAGACTTAACTTAGACGCTTTATTATACGTAATCCGCCTTACTGAGGCGTTATCATTACGTCTTCAAGAAAAGATTTACGGGATATTATTCTCAATGTAATTTCTTTTGAGGGCAGTAGTTTGTTCACGTATAACTCCGCCCTTCAGTGGCTGATTGGAGTTAGTTAGACGTGACGCAGCCCTAGCTACATCCACTCGCGTGGATAGTAAGGTTAAGAACTCTCTCAGAGTCGCTTCATTCTCGGAGGAGCTTCTCTTCGACGGCAACTTTTCGGCAATCCATGAATTGCTCGATTTACACGTTCTCTTGTCTATCTAGTGTTACAAGAGATTCAGACTGGGGCAAACATTCGGTGGTTGACTCAGAGAGTGCCGCCGCAGTTGCCGGACCCGAGTGTGGCTGTTATGACGGTTGCCAGTCATACAGATTGGGATATAATACTGATCCCTACGGATTCGAAGTGCCAGGGTCTTTGGGTTCCGCAGTCTTTTAGCAATCAGTTTTCTTCCGCGGAATAATGTTTTTTAGGCTTGCTTTATGTCATTGCATGAACATTATTCAGAAACGCATGCCCAAATTCCTGTCCTTTAATTCGACAGTAGTGGCGTATCTCCGGAACCAGGGAGGCACTCTTTCGTTTCCGTTATTCAATTTAATGGAAAGAATCCGTCTGTTGGTTATAGTACACCAAGTTCAGTTTTGGTCCGTCATATTCCGGGTCGTCTGATTGTTTTATCGGACTCCCGTTCTCTTACGGGTCGCTTGTTGCTGTCAGAATGGACTCTCAACAAACAAGTATTCAATCAGATTTGCTATCTATGGGAGCGCCCAATGATGATTTATTTATGACACAGCTTGCTAATCAATTGCAGACTTATGTGTTGGCTTGTCCAGATCTCTGAGCTAATATTCTTAACGCTCTATTGATCTATAGGACGGAATGATAGGATATGCGTATCCTCCGGCGCTGTTGTTTCAGCAGGTATTGCTAAGATAAACAACCACAATACATTTCTGTTGATAGCATCTCTATCTTCACAGAGATCATGAGTAATTTTCTCTCTTGTCTACTGTGGGTTTTAACGTGAAATCTTCCTCTATGTGAGGATCTTTTTCACTGGGTAAATCGTGTCATCTTTATCACAACCTGCAAGGTCGCAACCTTCATGTATTCCGTTGTGTGGTCCGTATTGCATTGTAAGCACTGTACTGGATGAGCTTTGGATGCGATTTCTTACTATAGGAGATCCTCTTCTTCGCTATTCTATGCGGCTAAAGTGGAGGCTCTTCCGTCGTGGTGTAGGGATCATTATGTTCATATTGTTGATCCCTCCATACTACTCATTGCTATTTTTTAGTATACTTGTTTCACAAGATCTACTGCAGCCTGTTATTATTTAGGTTATAGGTTTATGTTACCTCATACCTATGCACTCTACGATAGTTTACAATTGAGTCTTTTGTCTCTTTATCTAAGTCAGTTAGTAACTTTTTGATAAATAGACTTAGAATCTTTAGATTAAATTCCTATACGGATTTTAACTTCGGTTCTTATTTAGCTAAGTAATCATTTGAGCCTCTGGAAACAGTAGTTTTCAAATTCTGACCTTTTAGACAGTAATTCTGTTGGTTTCTCTTTTACTGTAGAGTCAGTGAGTTTCATGCACTATCGATGGATGATTTTCACTTTCATAGTTTCGGAATCAGTACTTCCGTTACTATTTAGGTTGGATTGTTGCATAAGAGTTAGGCTCCTATTATCCGGAACCTATTATTTTAAGGTCCTTCCGTCTTCGTATGGGCATAGGCCTTTACTCTTTCCGGGTACAGTTTATGTATTTATAAACAGATTTCTGTTTATTACTATGGGCGTAAGCTTCTTCTGTCTTTGATGTCTAGTAGAAGGACGTTACGCTCCTTTTTATTGTTAATGGATTCTATTAACTATCGGTACTGCTTATAGTATATCATTGACTTAGCAGTTGTGCTTAAGATTTCGGCTCATGAAGTAAGAGTTCTTCTACTTCTTGGGCTTACATTAATAGTGTCGCTATTATAGATTTTTGAAGGCCGCTCATTGCGCTCAGCCATCCACATTCATGAATTTTATCTCAGAAATATCGAGTCCATTTCTGGAGGCCTCTATTGTTAGGTCTATTATCTACTGCTCAGAATGTCATTCACTTAACAGTTGCTACTATAGCTAGGTAGGCTGTCTGTTTCGGCAGTGTCTCCGTTCGGCTGCCCTCTTCGCTCTGGGCTATTTGACCCAGGGCAAGAAAAAGGGGGGGGGGGGAGGGTGTTCCCTTGGGTCACCTGTTTTACTATGAAAACAAGGGGATACCTCCTCCGGAGTTAGTAATTCTGAGCTGTTATTGGGATGGTTGTTTAGTGAGAAGTTTAGGTTTTTAAAATTCATTCAAGTCTTAGTTTTTAAAGTATAGCTTTTGAATATTGCATATGTCAACGGACATGATTATGCAATCCTCAGACACTTTTAGGAGTATAAGAGTCTCTATTCTCTAGACTTACTTTATTTATTGGCTTACTTTAAAAATTATTAGTATAAGGATTATATTGGATATTTATAGAGTATATGGATGTATGAAGCTCAATTTTGGAAGGTGTTGTATCTTTCTAATTTAACATAAAATAAGAAAGATACATGTAAGGCCTATTACTTCTTTTCCCTACAGGGGATGACTCTATTTTATTTTATTGAGCGTATTCCATTTTGCTCTATGTCCTTGGCCCTCCAGCCTTTTTACTATTCAGCTATGTCTGGGTCATTGGTACAGTATAAAAATGTTAAAAAATTTATAGTAATTTATATATTTTTTATACTTACCAATGACCCAGACGGGGATGGCCCTCCCAGGAGTTGGGTACTCTTGCCTCCCCGCTGAGTACATAGCGCTTACCAGGCACTGGTTATTAGAATGATTAATGGCGCCAATTTCGGAACGTCCTTGACACTGCGCATGCGCAGTAGGGGCGAAGTGTGGAGGGCCTTTCAGGACATGTTTTCTTTAGTTTTAGATGCAAATTTTGGGGATTGGGGGGCAAAATTTGTGTTTGGCCCTATATTTTAAGAGTTAGCACCAGCTATGTCTGGGTCATTGGTAAGTATAAAAAATATATAAATTACTATAAATTTTTTAACTTTTGTTGACAACTGTTACTTCTGATAGTGATTACTTGTCCTCTGCTCAGTTCAGTTCATAGCAAGATACATTAATATTGTCTGTAATTTAATTTTTAGCTCAACTTGACCATGTCAAGCTGAGCTATTGCCATCACTATTGCCATCACTATTGCCATCACTTCTCATCCGTCGGCATACGTACGTACGTATGTACGTTAGTATGTTAGTACGTTAGTATGTACGTCCACAATTTCCTTTGGCACACCTCACAGGTTGCATTTATGGTCAGATTGCTTTGAAACTTGGTATGCTTGTTTGGGGTTACTTTTAGATGGGAGCTATCGATTTTCTTCAATTTCCGTCAAAAAATGTTGCCGCAGCCAACGTTCTTAGAACTTGGTTTAGTCAAACCTCAATATTTCCCTTTGGCACACCCTACAGGTCACATTTATGATTGGATCGCTTTGAAACTCGGTATGCTTGTTTGGGGTGACCTCTAGATGGGAGCTATCGATTTTCTTCAATTTCCATCAAAAAATGTTGCCGCAGCCAACGTTCTTAGAACTTGGTTTAGTCAAACTTCAATATTTCCCTTTGGCACACCCTACAGGGCACATTTATGATTGGATCGCTTTGAAACTTAGTATGCTTGTTTGGGGTGTCCTCTAGATGGGAGCTATCAATTTTCTTCAATTTCCGTCAAAAAATGCTGCCGCGGCCAACGTTCTTAGAACTTAGTTTAGTCAAACCTCAATATTTCCCTTTGGCACACCCTACAGGGCACATTTATGATTGGATTGCTTTGAAACCTGGCATGCTTATTTGCGGTGACCTCTAGATAGGAGCTATCGATTTTCTTTCATTTCAGTCAAAAATTGTTGCCGCGGCCAACGTTCTTAGAACTTAGTTTAGTTAGACCTCAATATTTCCCTTTGGCACACCCTACAGGGCACATTTATGATTGGATTGCTTTGAAACGTGGCATGCTTGTTTGGGGTGACCTCTAGATGGAAGCTATCGATTTTCTTCGATTTCTGTCAAAAAATGTTGCCACTGGCGTTGACCTTCGATGAACTTAGTAAAAACTTAGTGAAGTTAAGCATCAATATTTCCCTTTGACACATCCTGCAGGGCACATTTATGATTGGATCGCTTGAAAACTTGGTGTGCTTGTGTGGGATGACATCTATATGGGAGCTAGCGATTTTCTTCCATTTCTGTCAAAAAATGTTGCCACTGACCTTTGAACTTAGTTTAGTCAGGCTTCAATATTTCCCTTCAACACACCCTTCAGGACACATTTATGATCGGATCACTTTGAAATTTGGTATGTGTGTTCGGGGTGACCTCTAGATGTGAGCTATTGCTTATTTTCATTTCCATAAAACATTATTGTCGTTATCACCCGCCTTTGAACTTACTGCATTTGTGCATCAACTTATCCCTTTTGAACTCTTAGCAGGGTATATTTATGAATTTCCATAAAAAAAACCCCAAAACCATTGCCACAAGCAGTGACCTTCTACTTAGTGCATTTGTGCATTATTATATTCCTTTGGCATGCCTCAGAGGGCACATCCATTATCAGGTTGTTTTGAAACTTTGTATGCTTATGCAGGGTGACAAAGATAGGAGCTATTGGTTTTCTTTTCATTTCCATCAAAAACTGTTGCTGTTAGCAACAATCTTTGAATTTATTGCATTTGTGCATCAACATTCTTTGACATGGCCTACAGGCCACATTTATCATAGGATTGTTTTTGAACTTGGCGTGCTCATTAGGCAAGACCTTTAGATAAGAGCTATTGATTAGCATTTATTTCTGTGAAAAAAGTTGCCATTTACAATAACCTCTGAACATACTGCATTTGTGTATCAACATTCATCCTTTAACCAGTCTTACTGCTTACATTTAAAAATTGCATGGATTACTCTGACGTTGTGCACACACAATGCTGTTATGTTGAAATTTCATCAAATAACATTGGTACCAATGATCTTCAATTTTGCCATTTCATTTATAACTTTCCAAGTTCAAGTTTGTCAAGTTGAGCTACAGTGTCATTGACACTTTCATTTGAAATGGTTTTTAAAATTTTTGTCCACACTTAGGCTTTTTTGGGATCTATTTGGGCTCATTGTTCCCATTGGGAACTTGGGCTCTTCTGAAAATTTAAAAAAAAAAATTTTTTTTTGGAAATTATTTTCTTCGAAATGTTATAATGGATTATATTATATTATGTATCTTTATTTCAAGGGTTAGTGCGAGTAATATGACTCTATATTTTTTCTTGATGAAAAAATATTGTTCAAATTGTAATGCGAGGATATGTTCCTCTAATTCTCAGGTTCATTGTGTTTTCTTATAGTCAATGTATTCACACTAATTCTTGCTCTGTGTGTGTTGATTGGAATGACAACATTGGAGACATGTGTCACGGTATTTTGTTAGCGGTGAGGGGTCCATTCCGGTCCTCTCTCCGCATGGTCACTCTTCTTTATCAGTCTCTTTTTCAGATTTCAGAGTGATGTTTCCGTGATGTCTTCAACAAGTGTGTCTCCGTCATTGCAATATTAGGGCTAGCGGGAAGTGCTGAAGGTATTACGACAATTGCCGGGAGTTCCCTAGTAGGATCGAAGGCATTGATCGCTCGCTAGTCCACCCGGTGTCGAATGGATCGCCATCCGGGTTCGTCTGTTGTGATCCAGGGAAGCAGATTGGGTGATGCAAGCACTATAAAACATCAAATGTGCACACCCAACAACAACGGATCCGAGGATAGTACGGAGGAAGCCTGTCAATCCGGTAGCTAGCTCGTCCAGGTCCACCCAGACCATGAGCGAGAGAGGCCCCCTCTCTCTTACATCAACATTTGCGCCACGATGTTGTTGTATGTTTGTTCATTAGTCAGAGCTTACGTCCCCTCCTCTTGCTCGGGACGCTCCGTCGCATAGACTATCCAACGTGGCTGTTATATTGGCTTCCTCATCCTCACGTCAACACATACGACCGCACCTTGGCTATGTGACCACAGATTTCCAGGGGACGTTCGCATATTATATAAATGCAGGTTTGAACGTCCCTGGTGCTCCTGTTTTGCCGACCAAGGAATACACGTCGACCAGGTCACTCCATCTGCTAGCCAAGGACACAAGGCCTTTCCAGTTGGGACGTCCGCATATTATATAAATGCAGGAATGAACGTCCCTGGACCTTCCAGCGGATAATTACGTAGGACCGCGGCTCCACAGGTCTCATTGAGTAACATGAACAAGGTGATGTTACCGTGATGTCTTTCTAAGTGTGCTTCTGTCGTCACAGTCAATTGAAGAGCTAGCGGTAAAAGTGCTTATGCCTAAGAGGTCCCAAGTAGGATCGACGGCGTTGGCATCCGCTAGCTCGCCTGGTGTAGTGACCATTCATAGAATGGCTCAGCAGCCGGGTTCATCCGTTGCAGTCCAGGAAGGAGATTTGGGTGATGCGAGCACTCTAAAATACAATGTGCACACCCAGTGATGACGGATTCGAGGATGGTACGGAGGAAGCCTATTAGTCCGGTTCCTAGCTCGTCCAGGTCCATCCGGGCTGTGAGCGAGAGAGGTCCCTCTCTCGTACTACAACATCTGGGCCGAGATGTTTTGGTACAAAACTTTTCTCAGTCGGAGCATACGTCCACCGCTTGGGACGCTCCATTTTATAGACAGTCCTGAGAGACTGCTCTTTCGGCTTCCTCACCCTCATGGCAGCACACGTGACCGCACCTTGGCTACGTGACCAGTGATATTCAACCGACATCGCCGACCAGGGATTCTACGGCGACCAGGTCATTCCATCCGGTAGCCAAGGATACGAGGCCTTCATACTCCGGACGTTCGCATATAAGAAGTATGCAGGAGTCACTGTCCAAGGAGCTTCCAGCGGCTAAATCCTGTAACACCGCAGCTCCACAGGCCTCCGTGACGGACATGCTATCACAGATAGCACAAATTATCGCAGCATCCCAGCAACTGACAGTAACAGTAACTCTGTCGGATCAGGAATTATCCGAGGGAGCTGGGTTGGTACGTTCCGCTGCAGGTTCAGGCATGGACGACCAAGAATTACAAGTGGTCCGACAGGATGGCGAAAGGGATACGGAGGAGTTGTATTTTTCCCTTTCGGAACAACATAATTGCCATAGAGTACATCCGGCATTATCATCTGACGTTGTTCCTCTGGACCAAAAAATGCTGCGTTGCCGGATAAGAGACTGATAGCGCCACTGGACTCAGAATTCTAAATCGGTTTAGGGACATCGTCCCTCAGTTTCCGACATAGTCCAGAAATGTCTCACGGACAATTGAACTATTGCATGACGCTATATATAACTTGCTACCTAAACGGGCAAGTCCGGTTTCTTATCGGCAAATGCTCTACATCTGCCTTTCATCAATTCAAGGAATAATTTCGAATCGGCAGGACAGAGCATTTTGGGAGTTTCTCTGCGTCTAGACGACCAGGCCAAAGACCTAGTATTGTCTATACCATCGTCAATTTCAACCACGATGTTGGAAACGATGTACAACCTCCTAAAGAGTTCTTTCAAGGGCCTCACATATAACTCCGCCCTTTTAGTGGCGATATGGAGTTGGTTAGACATGACGCGGCCCTGGCTACATCAATGCGTGTGGATAGTAAGGTGAAAAACTCTCTCAGAGTCGCTCCGGTCTCAGGAGAGTTTCTCTTCGACGGCAAGCTTTCCGCAATCTATGATCAGATAACTAAGAAAGCTTCAGACTCTCTGTTATTCAAATCCGCTTCCTTAGAGTCGGATTCAGCGGTGAAAAGTAGGACAGGCACTTCTAGGGTGAATACGTCCAAGGGAAGTTCCTATAGAGGTTCCTATGCATCCTTTAGGTCTTACACTAGAGACCTTCAGGGTAGCGACTCAGGTAGGGGCCGAAGTACTGGCCAAGACATCCGGTCAGACGCCCCTAGGACGACGGGGCGAGGTGCGGGCCATGGAGGACATGGTTTCTCCTTCCGCAAGCCTCGCAGGACCAGGAGGTAATGGTATTAACCTCTATCGTTTACCAGTGAGTGGAAGACCGTCAAGTTTCTCAATCAATTGGGAGTAGATTACGGATGTCCCTTGGATTTGAGGGGTGATTTCGGAAGGACTAAATTGTCCTTCAAACGAAAACCTCCGTTAACTCGAAGTCCAAGATGGACTCAGCTTCTGTCAAGTCTGCAGGAAAGAGGCTCGCTTCCATCAGATGTCCAGTCTCTTCTGGAGAAGATTGCGATAGAGATCGTAGAAATCCAGGAATTTCCAAGTTTCTACAACCATCCTTTTCTGGTTCCGAAACCAGACTGCTCGTTCCGTCCACTCATAAATCTGAGCTGGATAAACAAGCTGATCGTGGCTCCAAGATTCTATATGGAGACCATCCGATCGGTCAGAGCGAGTATTTGGGTGAATGACTATACTATATGCATAGATCTCAAGATGCGTACTTTCACGTCATGGTACATCAGGCATTCAGAAAGTATCTTCGCTTCGCCGTCATAGGAGTCGTGTATCAGCTCCGAGCAATGTGTTTCGGTCTGAATCTAGCGCCCTGGGCTTTCACTCGAATAATGAACTCGGTAATGACTCATTTCCGAGCTCATTCGTCTGGGGTAACGTCGGCCTACCTGGACGACATTCTTCAGAGTTATGGCAATGAGTTAACGCTTCAGAACGATGGGCAGAATCTGCTTCTATTGCTCCGACTTCTCGCTTTCATAAGTAAACGAGGAGAAGTCGGACCTGGTGTCGTCCAAGCCATTCACCCACCAGGGGATGAACTTTGAGGTGCACAACAATCTCCTTCGTCTGCCGTTAACCAGAGCGAAATTTAATCAGTTGTTACGCTCGCTATTGTCTTCACAGACAAAGTTACAGCGAGAGATTTCATGAGACTGATAGGTTTGTGCTGAGCTGCCGCGGATTTTATTCCAATGGGGCGGCTACGCACTTGTCCTCTCCAAATTTTTCTGACCCAGAATTGGAGGGTGAAGATTCATTCGCTCGATACGGACATCCTCTTGTCAAATCAAGTGAACAAGAGATTCAGACTTGGTCAGATATTCAGTGGTTAACTCAAGGAGTTCCACTGCAATTGCCGGATCCGAGTTTTACAGTTTTGACTGATGCCAGTCAAACAGGTTGGGATGCAACATTGAGCCCAACGGATTTGAAGTGCCAGGATCTTTGGGATCCGCAGTTCCTAATCAAGCACATAAACATCAAGAAATGATGTCAATTTGGCTTGCCACGTCATTGAATGAACGTTATTCAGAATGTTCACATGCAAATTCTGTCCGACAATTCGACGGTATTAGCGTATATTTGGAACCAGGGAGGCACTCATTCCATTCTGTTATTCATGTTAATGGAATGAATCCTTCTGTTTGTACTAGAACATCAAGTTCGCCTATTGGTCCGTCATATTCCGGGTTGTCTGAACGTATTAGCAGACTTCATTTTACGGAGGGGCCACTTGTTGCCATCAGAATGGACTTTCAACAAACGAGAATTCAATCAGATTTGCTACCAATGAGAGTAGCCAATGATGGACTTATTTGCGACGCATCTGAACAATCAGTTGCAGACGTATGTGTCACCATGTTCGGATCCTCGAGCGTTTGCAGTAGACACTCTATCGATCTCGTGAGACGGAATAATAGGATATGCGTATCCTCCAGTGCCGTTGATTCAGCAGATATTGCTCAAGTTAAATAATCTCAATGCAAAATTCTGTTGGTAGCATCTCTATCTCCACAAAGACCGTGGATTAATCTACTCAGGTGTCTGTTGTGGGACATGCCGTGGAAGCTTCCTCCACATTTCGGTCCATTCTATGGCTAGATGAATTCAATTAACTATCAGTACTGCTTATGATAATATCTTCAGCTCAGCAGTCTGTGCTTAAGATTTCAGCTCATGAAGTAAGAGTTCTTTCTACTTCATGGGCTTATGCTAATAGTGTTGCTATTACAGATCTAATGAGGGCTGCATATTGGCTTCAGCCCACTAAACAGTTGCAACTATAGTTGTGTAGGCTTTCGGTTCCGGCAGTGACTCTGTCCTGCTGCCCTCTTCGCTCTGGAGTATTTGATCCAGGGCAAGGGGAAGGGTGGGGTGGGTGTTTCCTTAGGTCACCTGCTTTATAGTGATAAGTAAAGGAATACCTCCCCTGGAGTCAGTAATTCCAGTCGGTACCGGGATGATTTTAAAGTGTAAAGCTAATGTTTACTCATCCATGTAATATTTTTAAAGTGTAGCTCGGTGTGAAGCATTTGTATATGTTCCATGTCATACGGGCGTTAATATACAATCCTCGGACACTTTTAATGAGTATAAAGAGTCTCATTTCTCTGGACTTCCTTTATTTATTGGCTTTCCTTTAAAAATAATTAGCATAATGGGTTATACTGGAGGTTAATAGAGATCATTGATGTTATTGTGCTCAAGTACAGAATGGTGTTGTGTCTTTCTCGTTTTGATGCAAATAGAAAGATACATGTAAAGCCTATTTCTCCTTTCTCCTCGAGGAGATAATTCTGTATATGTAGTTGAGTCTATTGGATTTTCTCTATGTCCTAGGCCCTCCAACCTTTTTACTATTCAGCTAAGTCTGGGTCATTGGTACAGTATAAAAATGTTAGAAAATTTAAAGTAATTTATAGATTTTTTATTCTTACCAATGACCCAGACGGGGATGGCCCTCCCATGAGTTGGGAACTCATACCTCCCCGCTGAATACATAACGCTTACCAGGGCACTGGTTGTAAGAATGATAATTGCGCCAATTTCGAGACCTCCTTGACACTGCGCATGCGCAGTGGAGTAAAAGTATGGAGGGCCATATAGGACATGTAATTTTCAGTTTTAGATGCAAATTTTAGGGATTGGGGGGTAAAGTTTGTGTTTGGCCCTAAATATTTTAGAGTTAGCACCAGCTAAGTCTGGGTCATTGGTAAGTGTAAAAAATATATAAATTACTTTAAATTTTTTAACGTCTATACAATGCGACAAGGATAATTTGATAAGTTTTGGGATATCTTATGCATTATTTCTCAAACATGTTTTCTTAGGTCACAAAATCTGTCAAAATTGAATTCGATACTTCAAGGGTTAAAACAATGTAAAGAACATGTACAGAATATTGCTACAATAGTGAAAACATGACTACTAAGGAGCTGAATTCACTAAAACTCGCAAAGTGAAAGGTCAAGGTCACAGTGGCCTTCAACATAGTAAATCCGTAAACAATTGGTTTCCAGATGATAACTTGATAAAGGTTCGACCCACATTCATGGAACTTCATTGGTAGGTTAGCATCAGTGAGAGGAAGAACCCTATTTATTTTGGACTCACTAGGTCAAAGATCAAGGTCACAGTGACCTTTAACATAGTAAAGCATAAACAATTGTATTTTTATACTAATAACCATTGGCCCAGACTTAGCTGGTGCAAACTCGATATTATCAAGGGCCATACACAAATTTTGAATCCCACAATCCTGAAAATTTGCATACAACACCGAAAATTAAAAGTCCTATCTGGCCCTCCATACTTTTACCATCTGCACATGAGCAGCAATCAGGAAGAGACCAGAATTGGCACAAACATCATTTTTTGTTTGGCCCTAAAGTCAGTAACAATGATCTGACATCTGTGCTTTTAAATCTCCTTTTTTGAGGATGCCAGACACAAATCAATGAAAGAATTGGTAGATCCAAGGCTGTAAATGGGTGATGGAAGTGAACAACGGTGGTTTCAAACGTTTAGGGCTGTAACTTTATAATAATTATAAAAATTAGTTCATGTTTCCCATTTTCGGGACATTCGCCTGACGTCATCATTCTTGCTAATGATTAAACCACTTTTTGTTAAGTGTTCCCTGCCTATCCTTCCATGAACCCCTCCTGTTAAACTCCTAAGCTTTTTGGCTATTTTTTATTGAAATTTTTTATTAAATTTCTTGGGAGTTTAACGTTATTACAGAATGTTTATTCTGTTTATCCCCATGGTTACGTCTTCACCCTAGGGGTGTTAGGTCGTTTTGGTCTTGCATCTTCTATCCGATGTATCGTTTTTTCTTCGTATGAAGATCTAGCATTGCATTTGGTAGCATTTAAATCGGTTAATGACTTTGAGCCTTTTTTGTGTGCCTGATGTCTTGCTTCCGGTTTTTTCCTTTGATGTTGTTTACATTGGCAACATCCTCAAATATATGTAGTATTTTATATAATATTACTGTAGAATTACTGTAGGATACATTGATTATTATTCCGGTAGTGTAACTCATAAAATTTGGATTTTGTCCACACTTAGGCTCTATCGGGCTGCCCTTGGGCTCATAATCTTCCCTTTAGGAACTTAGTACTTTTCTCAAAAAATTTTTGAAAAATGTTTTATAATTTTTTAGCTCATCTTGACAAAGTCAAGCTGAGCTAATCTCATCGCTTCCCGTCCATCGTCCGTCGTCCGTCGTCTGTCGTCCGTCGTC
Source organism: Pictodentalium vernedei (assembly GCA_031216915.1). Classification (NCBI taxonomy): domain Eukaryota; kingdom Metazoa; phylum Mollusca; class Scaphopoda; order Dentaliida; family Dentaliidae; genus Pictodentalium; species Pictodentalium vernedei. The sequence continues at coordinate 377,056,692 of CM062290.1, forward strand.
CGTCAACACCATGTTTTGGTCTTCTCCTCCAAAGCCACTGGGCCAATTCAAATGAAAGTTTGTGTGAGTGATGGTCCAAAAGGGGCATTTCATTTTTGTTCAACTCAGCATGCCCAGCCCCATAGGGAGGGAGTGGGGGAAAATGCTCCAAAATATTTTTAAAATCTTCTTCTCAAGAACCAGTGTGTACAATGACTTGATATTTGCTATGGAGCTTCCATATGAGGTGTAGAATCAAGTTTGTTCAAACGAAGTTCGTAAAATAATATTTGGCTTTGTAATAGGAGGGGTAAGATTTTTGGCCCCGCCCAAAATTTCTATTTTCTGAACCGATGGTCTGGTATGAACCAAATTTGGTTTGTGGTAGTATTGGGTCATAAGTACTTGACCCATGCAAAAAAAAATTTCCCGCATCCCCATGGGAACCCTGGGAGCTAAAAATAGAAATATTTTCAAACGCCCATATTTCCCAAACCCCACGGAACAGAGAGCTTTTATTTGGTATGAAGTATCCTTATGACCAGTAGAATTGAATGGTAAAAAAAAATTGCCATCGGTTATGTTAGGGTGTTCTGTAATGGGCATCGAAAAAATGCTGAGTCAGCATATTTGCAAACATTTTAAAAAATCTTTTCTCCAGAACCAATCATCAGAATCTTTTGATATTTGGTATACAGCATTCATAGGGGGTCAGATAAAAGTTTGTTGAAATAAAGCTCATTGGTTTATATTTGGGCTCTCTACAGGAGCCCAAAGTTTTAACATAGGGTAATATGGGGAATATTATTTAAAAATCTTCTTCTTCAGAACCACCAGTCAGAATCTTTTAATATTTGGTATACATCATTGTTATGAGGGTCAGATTCTAGATTGTTCAAACCAAGTCCCTAGGTTAATATTTGGGCTTCCTATGGAAGCCCAAATTTTATCTTTGTTCAATATGGAGGGTAATTTAAAAAAATCTTCTTCTTCAGATCCATCAGTCAGAATGCTTTGATATTTGGTATGCAACATCTCTATGGGGGTCAGATTCAAGTTTGTTCAAATCAAATCCCTAGGTATATATTTGGGCTCACTATGGTAGCCCAAATTTTTACTTAGTGCAATATGAGAAAATTTCTTTAAAAATCTTCTTCTTCAGATCCACCAGTCGGAATGCTTTTATATTTGGTATACGACATCTCTAGGGGGGGTCAGCTTCCATGTTGTTCAATTCGAGTGCCTAGGTTAATATTTGGGCTCCATATGGGAACATGAAATTTAACTTAGTACAATATGAGGGAATTTCTTCAAAAATCTTCTTCTTCAGATTCACTTGTCAGAATGCTTTCACATTTGGTATACAACATCTCTAGGGGGGTCAAATTCAAGTTTGTTCAAATCGGATCCATAGGTCCATATTTGGGCTCACTATGGTAGCCCAAATTTGAACTTAGTGCAATTCGAAGAAATTTCTTTACAATTTCTCTTCTTCAGATCCAACAGTCAGAATGCTTTCATATTCGGTACACAACATCTCTAGGGAAGTCAGATTTAACTGTGTTCAAATCAAGAGCCTGGGTTAATACTTAGGCTCTCTATGGGAGCCGGAATTGGCCATTTTGCTGAAGAATTAAAAATTTTGTATTCAGTACCCTCTAGAGGTACTAAGATTAATCCACATAGGTTGTATCAAGGGGCTTCATAGGGGAGCTCTACATTTTACTTATGATCAACTGCAGAAAAGGCATGATGCCCCGATTATTTTTGTCACTCCTGAGGGACTCAAGGATTGACAGTATAGCCTATGAAGATGGCTTGCTTAATGTAGACTCATTCTTGAAATCTGTTTAAATTGTGTTCTATACAAGATGAGCACTTCAGGCCCCGTGGGGCCTCTTGTTAGCTCACCTGACTTTCAGTCAGGAGAGCTATAGTGATCACTCACCGTCCGTCGTCTGGCGTCCGTCTTCCGTCGTCCGTGAACATGGTGTTTGCGTCTTCTCCTCCCAAACCGCTGAACCAATTTAATTGATATTTGAGATAATAGTTTGTTATGACATCGCAATTTGATTTTGTTCAAATCAAGTTGCCCTGCCCATGGGTAGGGCCACACCCAAAAAGTGTGCTGAAATCTTAAAAAATCTTCTTCTCATGAACCAGCTGTAGCAGAGGCTTGATATTTGGTGTGCAGCTTCCTTTTGAGGTGTAGACTCAGATTTGTTCAAGAGAAGTTTGTGGGGCTATACTTGGCGTCGTTATGGGAGGGGCAAAATTTTTGGCCCCGCCCAAAATTTCTATTTTCCAAACCGAGAGGCTGATTTGAACCAAATTTTATGTGAGGGTTTATTGGGTCATAAGTACCTAATTTATGCTGATTTTTTTTCCCGTAGCCCCATGGGAACCGCAGGAGCTAAAAATAGAAAAAAATTAAAACGCCCATATCTCCAAAACTGCACGGCACCGAGAATTTTTATTTGGTGTGAAGCTTCCTTAGGACCAACAGAAAGAATTGGTAAAAAAAAATTGCCATCGGTTTTATCATAGGGTACAGTTTCGGGACATTGAAAAAGTGCTGAGTCAGCACTTTTTAACAAAGTAGGCAATGGGAAAAACATTAAAAAATCTTCTTCTCCAGATCCAGCAGGCAGAATCTTTTGATATTTGGTATGCAACATTGGAGGGTGGATCTGATTCAAGTTTGTTCAAATCGGCCCCCTGGGTTCATATTTGGGCTCAGTATAGGAGCCCGATTTCGAACTTAGTGCATTTCAGGCAAATTTCTTAAAAAATCTTCTCCTCCAGATCCAGCAGGCAGAATCTTTTGATATTTGGTATGCAACATTGTGGGGTGGATCTGATTCAAGTTTGTTCAAATCGGCCCCCTGGGTTTATATTTGGGCTCAGTATAGGAGCCCAAATTTGATCTTACTGCATTTCAGGCAAATTTCTTTGAAAATCTTCTTCTCCAGATCCAGCAGGCAGAATCTTTTGATATTTGGTATGCAACATTGTGGGGTGGATCTGATTCAAGTTTGTTCAAATCGGCCCTTTGGGTTTATAGTTGGGCTCAGTATAGGAGCCCAAATTTGAACTTAGTGCATTTCAGGCAAATTTCTTTGAAAATCTTCTTCTCAAGATCCAGCAGGCAGAATCTTTTGATATTGGGTATGCAACATTGTGGGGTGGATCTGATTCAAGTTTGTTCAAATCGGCCCCTTGGGTTTATATTTGGGCTCAGTATAGGAGCCCAAATTTGAACTTAGTGCATTTCAGGCAAATTTCTTAAAAAATCTTCTTCTCCAGATCCAGCAGACAGAATCTTTTTATATTTGGTATGCAACATTGTGGGGTGGATCTGATTCTATTTTGTTCAAATCGGCTCCCTAGATTCATATTTGGGCTCACTATAGAAGCTCGAATTTGAACTTAGTGCATTTCAGGCAAATTTCTTAAAAAATCTTCTTCTCCAGATCCAGCAGACAGAATCTTTTTATATTTGGTATGCAACATTGTGGGCTGGATCTGATTCTATTTTGTTCAAATCGGCTCCCTAGATTCATATTTGGGCTCACTATAGAAGCTCGAATTTGAACTTAGTGCATTTCAGGCAAATTTCTTCAAAAATCTTCTTCTCCAGATCCTGCAGGCAGAATCTTTTGATATTTGATATACAACATTGTGGGGTGGATCTGATTCCAGTTTGTTCAAATCAGCCACCTGGATTCATATTTGGGCTCACTATAGAAGCCCAAATTCGAACTTAGTGCATTTCAGGCAAATTTCTTTGAAAATCTTCTTCTCAAGATCCAGCAGGCAGAATCTTGTGATATTTGGTATGCAGCATCCTTAGGGGGGTGAGATTCAAGTTTGTTCAAGCCATGTCCCTAGGTCCATATTTGGGCTCACTGTGGGAGCTTGAATTGTAACTTTGTTCGAAATGAGGAATTTTCTTAAAAAATCTTCTTCTTCAGATCCAGCAGTCAGAATGGTTTGATATGTGGTGAGTAGCATCCTTGGGGGGGGGGGGGGGGGGGGGAGGGGGGATTCAAGTGTGTTAAAGCCAAGTCCATGGGTCCATATTTGGGCTCCCTGTGGGAGCCCAAATTATAACTTAGTCAATATGAGGAATTTTTCTTTTAAAATCTTCTTCAGATTCAGCAGTTGGAATGTTTTGATATTTGGCATGGAGCAACCTTAGGGGGCTGAGATTCAAGTTTGTTCAAGCCAAGTCCCTTGGTTCATATTTGGGCTCACTATGGGAGCCTGAATGACAACTTAGTTCAAAATGAGGAATTTTCTTTAAAAATCTTCAGATCCAGCAGATGAATGCTTTTGATATTTTTTATGCAGCATCCTTAGGGGGGTAAGATTCAAGTTTGTTCAACCATGTCCCTAGGTCCATATTTGGGCTGATTGTGGGAGCTCGAATTGTAACTTGGTTCAAAATGAGGAATTTTCTTTAAAAATCTTCTTCTTCAGATCCAGCAGTCGGAATGTTTTGATATTTGGTGTGCAGAATCCTTAGGGGTGTGAGATTCAGGTTTGTTAAAGCCAAGTCCCTGGGTTCATATATGGGCTCCCTGTGGGAGCCCGAATTATGACTTAGTTTAGTATGAGGAATATTCTTTAAAAATCTTTTTTTAGATCCACTGGTCAGAATACTTGGATATTTGGTTTCAGCTTTTCTTAGGAGGAGCAGATGCAACTTGTTGAAATCAATTCTCTGGGTTGATATTTAGGCTACCATGTCAGGTGAGCGCCCTCAGGCCCCTTGGGGCCTCTTGTTTTAATTTAATTTTGATTGCTATTATTCATGTATCTTTATCATATATTTTGTTGCGGAGTTTGTAGGAGTACTGTCGACTTTGTCTTTTGATTGTAATTATGAAAGTTTGGTGTCACGGTACGTCGTTGAGGTTCCTATGCCGGAGCTCTCACTGCAAAGTAAAAAGTTTTTCAGTATCTTTTTCAGAGGAACAAGAACATGCTGATGGTATTTTGGCACCCATCCAAAGTGTGCTACCATCGTCGTGCTCTGATGAGCAAACAGAGCTGGCTGCAAAGGTGCTCATGAATATTAAGCAAGGGATAAGGCCTCTAGTTAGTGTAATCCTTTGCAAACAGCTAGCTCAACCAGTGAAGCGGTTACTCTGTTCGTGGGAGCCGTGACACAGGGTAAGTCCGTTGCGGTCGAGGGAAGTGTAGATTTGAGTAGAGCGAGCACCTCAAAAACTAAAGCTCACCCAGCGACAACGGAAATAGGGAGGAAGCCTGCAAGTTTCTCTTAGGGAAGCTCGGCGAGGTCTGATAAGACCGCGAGCGGGAGAGCCCTCTCTCTAACCCAGCAACATTTGGGTCCAAATGTTGTTTTGAGAAACTTGCCTTTGCAAGAACATGCAAGTTTATCTTAGGGAAGCTTGGCAAGGTCTGCTAAGACCATGAGCAGGAGAGGCCTCTCTCTAACCCAGCAACATTTGGGGGCAAATGTTGTTTTGAGAAACTTGCCTGTGTAGGAACTTGCAAGTTTATCTTAGGGAAGCTCGGCGAGGTCTGACAAGACCGCGAGCAGGAGAGCCCTCTCGCTAACCCAGCAACATTTGGGGCCAAATGTTGTTTGAGAAACTTGCCTGTGTAGGAGCTAACATCCACACTCGCCACTCAGGACACTCCTTCTAAACTGCAGCCAGCATTGGCTACAGTTACGGCTTCTTCCTCAGGCAGATATAGCACACACGACCGCATACTAGCTACCCGACTTTGGATATCCAGGCACTCAGCAGAAGAAGTATCCAGTCTTCGCCCATGAAGTTGGCCCATCCGGTAGCTAGTGATCTGAGGCTTCAATCATTGGGACGTTTGGAGTAGAGATCTACATCCGGATCTTCATCCCAGGAGCAGCAAGCAGCGTAAATACGAAGACCGCTGCTGCTCAAGCCTCTATAACGGACTTGCTGTCGCAGATTGTGCAGCCTATCGTAGCTTCCCAGCAGGTGCAAGCACAGCCTTCTGCAGACTCTGGTGGGAGCTGTCGGACGGTGCTGGGTCGGTACGGTCATCTGTACATTCAGATGTAGTTGACCGAAATTATCAGCTGAATCAGTTGGATGGTGAAAGTGAGAAGGAGGAGGATTACCCTTCCCTTTCGGAACAACATTTGGTAGTGATGAAATTCATTCATCAATTCTATTCTGACTTTGTTCCACCTGATCAGCAACCTGTTACTGCTAGGTAGAAACCACTGTCTTTTATAGACAAAGATACCGTGCGAAGGAAAGATGATGTTCTTTCCTTCCCGGGTCTATCTAGGCAAGTTTCGGAGGCCTTCGGACACATTAACAATGCCATTTTCAACTAAGCAAGTTCGAATAAGAAGGCAGCTTCTTGTCGGCATCTTCAATCAGCACATTCTTATAAAATGGTTGGAGAAGATTTTCAGAGAGCTACTCTGCGTCTGGATGAGCAGGCTGGGGATTTGGTTATATCCTGACCTATATCATTCAATTTACGCTTCGATCTGATGGAATTTTCTTTTTCATCTAATAGAGCAATTCTGGATGCTATGTTATATGCAGATTATATCACCAGAGCTCTGGCACAGCCTCTAAGGGAAAGGATTTGAGGATGTTAGTTCCTCGCTAAGAATTCTTTCCAGGGCAGTCATGTATGCCACGTACCACGCCACCCTTTCAGTTGCAGTTGGAGTTGGTTAGATGAGATGCAGCCCTTACGTCATTATCAATTATCGATAACATGGTGAAAAACTCTCTCAGAGTTGCTCTGGCCTCCGGACACGCTGTTTGATGACACGCTTTCTTTAGTCTGTGATCAGGCTACCAATAGCTTCCAGTAGCTTCCATCGCACTGATACTGAGATCAGCATCTCCACAACATGCATCAGCTGGCCGGAGTAGGCAAGGTCGTTCCAGTTCACAATCATAGAAGGGAGCTCCTCGCGAGGGTCTTATAAAGAATATAAGTCAGACGCCCCTAGATCGACGGGACGAGGTTCTTTGCAGGAAGGACATAGTTTTGCCTACTGCAAGCCTCACAAGTCGTACAGGTAATGGTCTAGACTTCTGTTGCTTTCCACTTAGTGGAAGGTAATCAACCTCGCAAAAAGGTGGATGAAAATTACCAAAGGTCAGTGGATGAGAATGTAGTCTGCGGCTATCAGTCCGAGCAAAGCTCCACTTACAAGAAGTACGTGTTGGACAAATCTTCCAGCGAATTCTTTCAAGGAAAGCAATAGAGGTCGTCGAAAATATTCTCCAGGTTTTTTCAAGTCACCTGTTTCTCGTCCCGAAGCCATACGGATAGTGCATAGATAGGCTGAGACAGCTGTCTTGTTTGGAATAGAGCCGTTAGAGGGAATAAGTACGTCTTTTCCCTCTTGGTGTTGTATTCCTTGGTGTCAAGACATTTAATGCCTTTGTGGACACCATAGCAGCCTTATGTACTGTTACAGCAGTCTTTTCTTAGCGGCTAGTGTTGTAAGTCTCCATTTAGTGAACTTTCAAAGGTTCCAAGTGACACAGATATGTCTTCACGTAGACAAAGCCTCATAACTGCATAGCTGCCTTGAGACTGCTGTCTCTTTGGGAATTATGGCTGTTAGAATTGTGGCTCGTCATTCCCTACCTTGCACAACGATGGTTGTAAGTCTCTGCTTAGTGAGCTTTCAAGGTCGCTAGTTACACCGAGATATCTGTCTTCACAGAGAGGAAGACTTCTAAGCTACATTAGCTAGGCTCTGACCGCTGTCTTTTGGGAATAAAATCAATAAAGGTAGAGTGCTTGTCGCTTTGTTTTCCTAGGTGTCATAGACTTGAGTCTTATTGTTTACACCATAGCAGCCTAGCTAGAATCATGAGTGATGTTTTTTTCAGTAATTATGCAGTGACATAACTGAATTTATTATCTCTTGGGACTACTGTCTCTGGAAATTTTGGGCGGTTAAAATAGCAGCTCTTCATTCCCTACCTTGCGTAATGATAGTTGTAAGTCTCCATTCAGTGAGCTTTCAAGGTCGCAACTTACACCGATATATCTGACATCACGGAGATGAAGACTTATAAGCTACGGCTGGCATTGTAAGTCTCCTTAGTGAGCTTCTAAGGCTGCAGTAATCACCCTTTTTATTGTCTTCACGAAAAGTAAGACCTTTAGCTGCTTCAGCTAGGCTGAGTTCGTTGTCCTATCAGACATGATACCATATGTTAGAGGAGGTTATTCTCTTCCTACCAGTATGGTTTGGTGTTAGGTATATGAGGCGATAAGCTCTATTGATGATGCCATATTTACCTAGTGTGATTAATGAGCATTTCTTCACCTTCACGCCTATACTTAACTCCTTCTCAGGATCATATTTCCTGATATCAGATCAAATGTAAAGAGTTCATCTAGATTTTTATGATCGGGTGTTGGAACATTGTTTTCGTCTCCCTTTTCATTTATATCCAATCTATTACTGTGGATTATATTTCCACCTTAGAGACTGGATATTATGTCAATATGGTGTATTATTTGTTCATCACGTCCCTCTCCATCCTTAGTGGGATTAAGGATTCGGTCTCACGTGAGGGAGCTCTGCGGTTCTTACACTATTTGATAACTAACACAAGAGTGATTCAAGTAATGTGGGTGAGGGGGATTCGATAGTAATTCTTTTTTGAAACCACCACCCCCCCCCCTCCCACCAATATGTTAAGAGGCGACATTAGAGGGCAGGATGTAGTTTTCTTCCTGTAAACCTCGAATGCATTCAAGTATATACATTCCTTTCATGGCTCCTCGATTGGCAGCTGAGTCGTGTTTTAACAGCGACCTCATGGACGCATCCACTATTTAGTTGATTTGTTTCCTGTGGTTGTTTGTTTATAAGTCATATACGAGCATATAATTCTTTATCAATAAAATTGCTAGCCTTCCTGTACCTGTGTGGCTGACATGTCAGTTATCTGGGCGAAATTCTCCAATGTGGCAATTAGTCCACTCTGAAAAGTTTCGCTCAGAGCGGTCTGGCCTTTTCTTACGAGGTATGAGTTTATTACTCAGTTAACAGCATAATAATATCGTATTATTCATTCAGTTTCCTGGTTACACTTGTATCACTCGACAAGACCAGCCTAGAGGGTAATTTGAGGGAGAAATCACTTCTCCCTCCACTATCTTTAGGGAGAAGTCAGATGAAACAGGGAGAAGTGAGAAGAAAATGTTGAGCGATGATTCTGCATTTGCATGATCTACCGGTATATTATATTTTCATCTCTCACAAAAATAAATCACTACAGTTGGGCAATAACACATCTCTATGTGTAAATTTATTTGTACAAAGAATTGTTTAAGAGAAAAAAACTTGCCTCTCTATATTAATTTATTCATAAAAAGAAAAGTTTACAATTCAAATGGGCATTTACTTTTTGGAAGAGACAGATCAGCCTTGAATGTGTGTCCATTTCTTGGTCCAGAGTGAGTAAAAAGTAGGTCAATTTTCAGTTTTGGTTTTCAAAACGTCTTGCACAAAAATAAAATCCAGATTGGAATTAAAACTTCAGCTTTTACAAAAAAGTGTTGTTTTATGAAAAACTGCTCCCCAGAAAAAAATTCTGAAAAAAATTCTGTGTGTGAAAAATACTTATTACTTACCGGTAAATAGAAAATATTGTCTTAACTTGATGACTTGTCACCTAATTTCAATGCAGCCAAGACGGTTCACGATTACATTATTAATCGGGCATTGTTTTTAGATTCTGATTTTATTTTTAGTTACTATGAAAATTAATCACAATAACATTTAACCCAAGCAATAATACTCTTTTCAGATGGAAATTACTTTGTAAATTCTACGTGAATTCACCTAATTTCAAGGTTGGTCAATTGGGAATTTACAAATTACAGGGCGACATGATTTCGCTTTTTAGTGAAGTCAGAGCGAACTTATGCAATCTAAGGCGACTTTTTCGCCCAGTTGCCTGATTGGCTGGTCTCTGTCACTCGGTCATACCTTGGATACAGGCTGTATTCAGATGAGTACATGTGGGATTTCATTGCTCGCGTGCATAAGATGTGTATTTATTAGACAGACAGATTATTGAACAGATTATATAAATTCTTGCTCTGCTTATAGAGCTCATGAGAATTTTGGGGCTATTTGGATCAGTTACGGAACCTCCAATAGGCCATCTATACATACGTTCTCAATTTTGGCATCATTATTTGGAGTAGTATATTCTTTCTCCCATCATTGGTTGTTACAGGCTTAGGAAACAATGAATTATTTCGGGGACGGTCCGTGACGAGTCTGTTAATCATAGCTTGTTCCATGTTCTAAATCCAGGTTTCTATGAGATACGGTACACATTCTCATATATTCTCACGGTTCAATTGGAGATTTATTATTGGAATTAATTGTACACCTGAATGGGGTCGCCTGTTGGTTGCCTTATTAGCGTGTTTGCTCTTCAGATGCTTTCCATTGGGATTCAATTGGACAAGTGTATCACTGTACACGTTATATCACCGGTTTTCGACCTATCTACGTATTCCGACTCCGGTATACATTAGAAGCTTGCACTGTTAATTACCGGCATTGACACGATAGCCTTAGCTTGTGAAGTGGCGTTAAGCACCAATAATTAATAATAATTACTAACTGGGTGCCTGTTGGGCGAATGTATATTGATTATTTGGTACCACTTTTCACTGATTCCAGAGCGCTTCCCTCTTTGTTTTGAAGAATATTCCTTCAAAAAAAGAGGGGGTGCTTTTTCTTCATCTCTTCCAGCTTGATAAGTGTGTAACTATGAGTGAAGCTGTTTTGTCTGTAGATTATTACTGATCCTAGATACAGCTTGTTTACTATTTATATATGGCATGTGTTTTAGTCTCTTACTCTCGAATACGCCATCCTAATTTAGGGGGCTTAGTCTGGACTAGCCTTAAAATTGGGGGCTCGTTACACACAATTAGCTTAATCATTCATGCTGAGATTATGGAATTACTTGGATATGGCTCCTTATTTATGATATGTCTTCTCTATTATTGTATAGAGAGACATACATGTAATTCCTTTTAAATTTAATCTCCTTTTCACCTTGGAATGCAGGCTAAGGAGCTATATTTGGTCTGCTAATTCAAGTCCTAGGCCATCCATCTTTTTACGATTCAGCTAAGTCTGGGCCATTGGTTATTAGTATAAAAAATATGATAAATGTAAAGTAATTTGTATATTTTTTATACTTACCAATGACCCAGACAGGGATGGCCCTCCCATGAGTGGGCGCTCATACCTCCCCACTGAGTTATTATTTAGTATGCTCATCTGCAAAGAATGATGTTAGCGCCAATTCCAGTCTCTTCCTGACTGCTGCGCATGCGCAGATGGTAAAGGTATGGAGAGCCAGATAGGACTTTTAATTTTCGGTGTTGTATGCAAATTTTGGGGGTTGGGGGGAGGTTCAAAATTTGTGTTTGGCCCTTGATAATATCGAGTTTGCACCAGCTTAGTCTGGGCCATTGGTAAGTATAAAAAATATACAAACTTCAAATTTATCATTTCCAGATGATAACTTGATTCTGGTTCAACCCACATTCATGAAACTTCATATGTAGGTTGGCCTTCTTGAGAGGAAGAACCCTATTTATTTTGGACTCACTAGGTCAAGGACACAGTGACCCTGAACATGGTAAATCAAAACAATTGGCTTCCTGATGATAACTTTATAATGATTCGACCCACTTTCATGAAACTTCATAGGTAGGTTGGCATCAGTGAGAGAAAGAACCCTATTATTTTGTACTCGCTAGGTGAAAGGTCAAGGTCACAGTGACCTTCAACATAGTAAATCGTAAACAATTGGTTTCCAGATGATAGCTTGATAATGGTTTGACCCACATTCATGAAACTTCATAAGTAGGTTGGCCCAGGTGAGTGGAAGACCCCTATGTATTTTGGACTCGCTAGGTCAAAGGTCAAGGTCACAGTGACATTGAACATAATAAATCGTAAACAATTGGTTTCCAGATGATAATTTGACAGTGGTTTCACCCACGTTCATGAAACTTCATAGGTTGGTTGACATTGGTGCAAGAAAGAGCTTTATTTATTTTGGAATCACTAGGTCAAAGGTCAAGGTCACAGTAATCCTTCACATAGTAAATTGTAAACAACTGGTTTCCGGACGATAAATTGATAATGATTAAACGCACTTATGTGCTGTTACAACTCGACATTGGATCAGTGATCCTATCGGCATTTTTTATTTTTTTCTGATAATGGAGTTTTCATTTTTTCACAGATATTGGAATTTGCTGCAGAGCATGTTGAAGAACCTTTTAGTAAGGGATCAGTGGTGAGTAATAAGAAATCTGTTTTTTTACCTCTTGAATATACAAACCATAGTTGCCTAATTCAGACTATGTAATTCATGTTAGTGCTGGCCAATTACAGCTTTACATAACATTATGGTTTTATTTAATCTTATTTGTTTTACAAGGATTGGCAAACAAGTTATGCAACTTATATTAACGCCTCTACTTGCCCAATGGTGTAGATTTGTAGGATGACTTTCATAGCTGCAACTTCGTGGCCTCACTCTTCTCGAAAACTTATGGAGGGATCTTTAGCCTGCATAGAGTGTGTCTCTTTCCGCACAGAGGACAGCCATTTTACGTCCCCATCCGATAGAACGGTATGCTGTGACAGCATTATGGTAAACAGTGGCCATCACTATTTTCAAGAATTCCCTTCAAATTTTTATTCGTTTCCTCTTTCTTTGTGTTAAAAACGTAGCTTATGAGTTCAATAAGCATATTTCAATGGGGGCCATAAGTTTTGTTTTGAAGATGAAAAAAATGAACAGTTCCTGTTGAAGAATTTTTTTCCCAGTGTTATGTGCTCTTTGTGATGTAATTATAATGGAAATGGCAAAAGTGCACAGTGTCGTTTTCATGTTTTCTGAAGAAGAAATAAGCAGTGTATAAGACTTACCTTGATTATCCCTCTGCATACTGATGTCAGAATGCCAAAATTCAAGGAGCAAATTTCTCCCACAATGCAACTAGAAATTTAACACTTTAGCAAACGAATTGGCCTCATCTGCCCACATAATATACAAACTGAGCAGTAGAAAAAATATTATTTAAAAAAAATTTCAACAAACCATATCATGTGACCCCTCATTGGTACAAGTTCGTCAAGCTTGTTCCAGTGAGGGGTCACATCACATGATAATGGAAGTTTCAAGTAATTTCTGTATCTATCTTGTCTACCACTGGCCCAGACATGTTGGCACTCTACTCGTGAGAATTCGAGCCATATGCTTAATTTAGAACCTCCACACCCCAAGAATTAAACCAAAACATTGAAAAACTACCATACAAAGCTTCTGCGCATGCTCAGATGCAATGAATTGCCTTCACTTCCCTCCAATAACCATTCTTTTGTTATGCCTGCTGAATTTAATAGTTCTGAGAAGGGAGGTGTGAGTGAATAGCTCATGGGAAGGCACTTCTTGTCTGAGCCAGTGGTAGCTATGAAAAATACAGAAATCACTGGTAATTTCCATTATTTATCTAACCATACCACTGGCCTAGACATGCTGAATAGATAATAGGCTGGAGGGTCAGCGCAGGACTGAAAGGAAGAAACAATAAACAAGCAGGCTATTGCTTACACCAAGCAGTATGAATCCCTAACAGCTTGTTAAGGCATAATATAGGGATTTATTCACATCCAAGAGTAATAGATGGATATCATTGTTGGATGCAATACCTATAGGACACAAGCATCCAGCACTGGAGTAAGACTAGGTACCTCTTATAAGACCATAGAATATACCAAATGCTATATTTAGGTTTTAAGGGGACCAAATATAAATGCTTCCAGGGGTAACATTAGACCATTTATATCAAGATTACAAATCATTAGTTATTGTATGGAATGAGCTTACTTTTAAAACTATATACAAATATACAATATACCAAACACTGGCATCAGTTGTGGCCCACCCATACCCAAGAGAGAGAGAGAGAGAGAGAGAGAGAGAGGCTCACAGGATTTTCACAATAAAACCATGAAAGCTCTGTCAAACAAGATATATATAGTTCGTTAAACTTTCAACTACATTATGGGAAATGCTGAAAATATTGGCTTGCCACATTATACAGTAAGTAGTTAAATTTCTGATTCCAACTATTTTCAGAACTGTTTTGTGAATAAATGCCCAAAAAAGCCTCCCCCCTCATCAAAAAATTGAGGTAAAATTCCGAGAGAAATAAGAATTTTTTTAAAAGGCCTCAGCTAAATTTTTAGTGATGAAAACATTGGTTTTTCCACATGATAGTGTAAGGAGTTACATTGTTTTTTTCACCTGGAAATCTCTTCTATGGCACTATTTTGCACTTGTAGAACAAATATTTAATCAACTATACCATGTTTGACAGAGCTCACAAAGCACATAGAACACATTGGAACTCAGTGGTCGATATTTTAGTTTATTGCTCTTATTTTTTTTTCTCAAGTTGTTTCATTTAATTACCCGACTATTTGATTTATAACTGCAAAATATGATCAAATTGTCGGAGATCTGATAATATTTTTGACTATTTTCAGGTTTTTGGTTCGATTTTTATACTGAGGCGAGTGAATGCAAAAGCTTTCATTTAAACCATATACCCCCCCCCCCCCCCCATCATGTTTTGCATGCTCATGGTACCATGGATGTTGCACACTCTGATAACCTTGGGTGTTGGGTGCATCCTTTGCCATGGCTATTTGTCCAAGGCATTCTGACCAACCAAAAGAGAGAATTTATCGGGATATAGGAACAAAAGTATTAACAGGCTTGGCATTGTGTAGAACATGGCAAAAGGTTTTATAATGCATCACCTGCAGGTCTTATTCAAAGTAGCATATAGCATGCTGTTGGTGCCAATCTCTCTGAAGACAGCAGATAAGTCTTCTTTGCGAACTCATCTTCTCTCTGGAAACCAAAATGCCTTCTCAAATTACCTTTCTAAATTTTATGTAACAGAATTAAGCAAAGATGTTATCCACCCATTGGAAAATGAACAGTTGACATGATGTGCAGAATACTATCAGAATTGGATAATCCGGACTTGAATTTCAGTAGAATAAGTAAAATTTGGGCATTTTTAATTGAATTTACCCCCTTTAAATTGAATCAAGGTTTCTGCCAATGATTCCATGATTTATATTTCCAAAAGATTTTCAGCAAATCTAGTCATGGGTGCTTTTCAGCAGCCCTGACTAGATTTGATAAAATATTTTTAACATTACTCAGCACGTTAAGAGTAAAACAAATGTTCTGTTTTCATTAATGATTCCATCTGTTCATGAGTGTGTAAGAACACAACCAGAAAGCCCTAACCACGCAGTATAGTTGCCGTGGACAGGTCGTAATCCACGAGTACGCAGTGATAACCACGCATGCATTTACCTGGTATTCAAAATCATCATTAGCCAAATTTTAATTAATGAAGCACCAGATTGTACCTGTGCTTCATTATTAAATTTTTGATGATTATTTCTATAATTAGTATTTGGAATCTAATATTATTGTGCCCGTGGAAATATTGCCCACCTCTGGAAAGTGACCAGTCCATGGTAGCCATACTGTACATACACTTTGAGGAAGTGGGGGCTTATTGCTGCCACCCCTTGTTTACTGTGGTAAACAAGCTCTGTTTCACTGTTAAAATGGGACCCAGTCACTAATGCTTGGGGTGTGAGTCCTCTAAAATAGGCAACATGGGGTATAAACAATTGACTGATCTTGACTTTATCTCCATGTTGTGGTCATGATTAGCCATTGTGCAGAAGTATGTGTTCTTAAACACCATTAAGTAAATGAATAAATTGTTGTCACCCTGTACGTCTATATGTCTGTTTGTCCATCCATTCATCAAGGAGGTCTGCTTATCTGAACATTTTGATGGTTGTCTCAATAACTTTTTGACAGAGCTCCACAATATTTTTGTTTTTTTTATTCAATTAACAGAGGTTAACCCTTCAAGTGCTGCCTGAATAATATTTTTAGTCGAGTTGTGACGAAGTCAAACTCAACTTATAGTTTGATGAATGGCAGGTGGGCGGTTGGGCGGGCGTAAACAATTGGTTTCCGGATGATAACTTGATAATGGTTCAACCCATGTTCATGAAACTTCATAGGTAGATTGGTATCGGTGAGAGGAAGAACCATATTAATTTTGGACTTGCTTGGTCAAAGGTCAAGGTCACAGTGACCTTGAACATAGTAAATTGTAAACAATTGGTTTCCAGATGATAACTTGACTACAGTTCAACCCACATTCATGAAACTTCATAGGTAGGTTGGTCTTCGGGAGAGGAAGAACCTTATGTATTTTGGACTCACTAGGTCAAAGGTCAAGGTCACAGTGACCCTGAACATAGTAAATCAAAACAATTGGTTTCCGGATGATAACTTGATAATGGTTCAACCCATGTTCATGAAACATCATAGTTAGGTTGGCATCAGTGAGAGGAAGAATCCTATTTATTTTGGACTCTCTAGGTGAAAGGTCAAGGTCACAGTGACCTTCAACATAGTAAATAATAAACAATTGGTTTCCAGATGATAACTTGATAATGTTTTGATCCATGTTCATGAAACTTTGTAGGTAGGTTGGCATCAATGAGAGGAAGAACCCTATTTATTTTGGACTTGCTAGGTAAAAGGTCAAGGTCGCAGTGACCTTCAACATAGTAAATCATAAACAATTAGTTTCCAGATGATAACTTGATAATGGTTTGATCCATGTTCATGAAACTTCATCGGTAGGTGGCCTGGGTGAGTGGAAGACCCTATGTATTTTGGACTCACTAGGTCAAAGGCCAAGGTCACAGTGACCTTGAACATAATAAATCGTAAACAATTGGTTTCCAGATGATAATTTGAGAATGGTTCCACCTACGTTCATGAAACCTCATAGGTAGGTTGGCATTGGTGCAAGAAAGAGCCCTATGTATTTTGGAATCACTAGGTCAAAAGTCACAGTGACCCTTCACATAGTAAATTGAAAACAATTGGTTTCTGGACGATAAGTTGATAATGATTAAACCCACTTTTGTGCTGTCACAACTTTTTACATGATGCCCTCAGAGAGTGTGCTTCCATCGTCGCATTTAGATAGTCAAGCAGAGCTAGCGGTAAAAGTGCTCTTAATATTAGGCAGAGCAATAAACCACACACCCGTGGTTTCAGCTCCCTGTCGCCAGCTAGCTCGACCGGTGAAGCGGTTACTCCGTCCGTGGGTACCGTGTCGCCTGGTGTGTTCGTTGCTGTCGAGGAGAGTAGAAAGGGTAGAGCGAGTACTATAAAATAAAAACAGGCTCACCCTGCGACGACGGAGAGGAAGAAGCCGGCAAGTTCAGCAGGGAGCTCAGCGAGGTCTGAAGGACTGCGAGTGAGAGAGACCCCTCTCTTTCACAACAACGTCTGGGGCCAGATGTTGTGGTTTGGAAGTTGCATCAGTTGGAGCATACGTCCATGCCTCCCATCCGGGACGCTCTGTTCAGTTCACAGCCGGGGTCGGCTACAGTTACGGCGTCTTCTTCAGCGTCAGAATCAGAATGCTGCAACCGTTCGAAAGAAGCACTATTCAGTAGCTAAGGAGACAAGGCCTCATTTATCAGGACGTCCAGAGAAAAGAGCCATCTCGGACACACCGTCCCAGGAGCAGCCGTCGGCCAGGAACAGAAGACCGCTGCTCCTCAGGCCTCTGTAACAGACTTGCTGTCGCAGATTGCGCAGCTCATCGCAGCATCCCAGCAAGTGCAGAAGCAGCCGACGGCAGTCTCAGAACCTGAGCTGTTGGATGGTGCTGGGTCGGTCCAGTCATCTGCAAGTTCAGATGCCGCTGACCGTGAATTTCAACTGATTCAGATGGATGGTGAAAGCGATATGGAGGAGGATTACCCTTCCCTTTCGGAACAACACATGGTTGCGATGGATTTAATCCATCAACACTACCCTGAATTTGTTCCAGCGAATCAGAATGCTACGACTACTAGGAAGAAACCGCTGGCGACGTTGGACGCTGACTTTATCCGGACAAAAAGGAGGTCATGTCTTTTCCGGTTCAGTCTAGACAGGTGTCGCACGCCTTTGGCAGACGATGCCATATTCAACTTTACAGTGGAAAGAAGAAAGGTGGTTTTTTGTCATCATCTTCTGTAATTTTACCAAGTGTGGAACTACGTTCATTTAAACTGATCGGGGAAGATGTATAGAGAGTTTCTCTGCGTTTGGATGAGAACCTAGTCATGGCCTTACTTTCGTCATTCACTATTTGCTCGGACACAATCGAGATGGCAATTTCTTCATTCAGAGCAAATTTAGATGCAGTGTCTTACGCAGATCACCTTTAAGAACTGTGGTGCAACGTCTCAACGGAAAGGAATTTGAGGACGTTCGTTCCTCTTTAAGAGTCCTTTCCAGGGCTATTATGTTTATCACATATAACTCTGTCTTAACAGTGGCTAATGTGGAGTTAATCAGATGTGACGGAGCCCTTGCGTCGTCATCTTTAATAGATGACAAGGTGGAAAACTCTCTACGGGTCGCTCCGGTATCCGGACACTAAGTTTTTGACGATAAGCTTTCATTGGTTTATGACCAAGCTACAAAGAAAGCATCAATACTCTGCTCCTTAAGTAGACGTCTAATTGACCCGCAGCAGCAGAAAAGAGTAAGGGAGGATGTCCTAGACAGAAAATCGTCTAAAAAGGACTCCTCGCGAGGGTATAGGAAACCCTCCTATAATTACTCTAGGGATCGTCAATACAGCGACTCGGAAAAGGGGCATAGGTCTGATTGAAACTACTGGTCAGATGCCCCTAAGCCGGTGGGTCGAGGCTCTTCATGAGGGGGACGTAGCTCCTCCTCCCGTAAGCCTCACAGGTACTACAGGTGAGGGTTAGGACCTCTATTGCTTAGCAGTTGGTGGATGGTTTCAAGATTTGCATCAAACTGGATAACTATTACAGAAGACCAGTAAGTGAGAAGTGTGGTCTCGGACGGCCTATGGCTATCTTTCCGAGGGAAACCACCACTAACATGATGTCCGTGACGGACAAAGCTTCCGTCAAATCCTTGCATAAGAGTCTCCAATTGGAGGTAAAGGTTCTCTTGACAATGAAAGTAATAGAGGTCGCCGAGAATCAAGATTCTCTAGGATTCTACAGTCACCTGTTCCTCGTACTGAAGCAGACAGCTCGTTCCGACCGGTAATAGACTAGAGCTGGATAACAAGTTTATCATGGCTCTAAAAGTTTATTTATGGTAATCATTCAGTCGGTAAAAGCGAGCATTCAAGGGATCAACTATGCGGCAAGTGTAGATCTAAGGATCCGTTCTTTCATGTCCTGGTATATCCAGCATTTAGAAAGTACCTACGGTTTGTCGTTCAAGGGATAGTATTTCAGTTCCGAGTGATGTGCTTCGATCTGAATCTAGCGCCCTGGGCGTTCACTCGAATAATGAACTTGGTAATGTCTCACAACAATCTGGTTCTTCTGCCGTTACCCAGAGCAAAATTAGTCAGTTGTTATGCTCGCTTTTGGGAAAACCCAGATGCATTAACAGCAAGGGATTTTATGCGACTGATGGGGTTGTGCGGAGCGGCTGCAGATCTTATTCTGATGGGTCACTTACGCACACGTCCCCTCCAGTTATTCTTTACCCAGAACTGGAGTGTGAAGACTCATTCGCTCAAGACCAGTATTGTTTTAACGGATCTAGTAAACAAAAGGTCCAGATTTGGGCAGATATTCAGTGGTTAACTCAGGGAGTTCCGCTGCAGCTGCCGGATCCAGCTTTCACGATTATGACGGATGTGAGTCAACAGACTCGAAATGCAGTGGTCTTGGGTCTCTCGGTTCCTGGAGAAACACATAAACATCAAAGAATTGATGTCAACATTGTTAGTGGTACATCAATGGATTCACATAAAAGCAGATGAGCATGTTCAGATATTGTCGGACATCTTGACAGTGGTAGCATACATCAGGAACCAGGGCTGCACCCATTCATTTCCGTTATGCCAACTAACGGAGAAGATTTTTCTATTTCGTCATATATCATCATGTTCATTTCTCTATCCGTCATATATCGGGTCGTCTGAACATACTAGCAGACTCGCTCCTCGGAAAGGTCGCCTGTTGCAGTTGGAATGGATGCTCAACAAGCGAGTATTTGGACAGTTTTGCTACCAGTGGGTTCGCGCCATGATAGATCAGTTTGCGATGCACTGGAACAATTAGTTACCATCATTTGTGTCGCCATGCCCAGACCATTGAGCGCATGCAGTTGACGCTCTGCCGATCCCATGGGGTTAGGTTATAGGATAAGCATATCCTCCAATTCATTTGATTCGGTAGATTATGTTTAAGATCAAACAGTCTCGTGAATCTTATTAGTAGCACCTCTGTCGTCATAGAAACCTTGGATCAGTTTTCTCAAGTGTCTGTTATGGAATGCCCTCCAGAAGGTTCCTCCACGAGAGGACCTTCTTTTTCAGAGGAAGGTTTGTTCTTCACATCCTTCCCTGCCCATAGTGGCATAATGGAGTCAGTTAGACGTGAGGGAACCATCGCGGTTCCTATATTATTTGATGACTGGCACAGGAACGATTAAGTAATGCGGGCGAGGAGATTTTGATATGACTTCCAACCCCCCCCCCCCCCACACACACACACACTCACACACACACACACACACACACACACACACACTGTGTATGTGTTCAGAGGCAATTACCGGGCAAGACGTAGTTTTCTTCCCACAAGCCTCGTATAATTTAATACATACATAGTATGCATTTGGGTCGTGTTCTATGGCAACCTCATGGGCACATCCGCTTTTTAGTTGGATTAGTTTCCTGTGATTATTTGTTGATTTGTTTTTTACGAGCGCTTATTAAAAAATCATCATAATTAATTTGCTACTCTTTGAGTACCTCGGAGGCTGCATAACCAGTTAACTGGTATTCAGATAATTACATGCTGGATTTTAATGCTCTCGCGCATTATAATTATTAGGCTAACGCTTTATTGTATTTTGTGGACCTTGAAATTATAATCTATTTCGGGGCGGTCCATGTCGGAGACTGTTAATCATACCTACTTCCATTTCTAGATCCAGGTTTCTATTATGTCAGTACTCAAATCGCATATTTAGACGTGTTTACGGTCATAGATATCGGATAGTACACGTTGAAGAGTGTAGTTTCTGGAATTTATTGTACAGAGGTCGCCTGTGGGTTACCTCGGAAGTGTGTTTTCTCTCCAGAGATCATTCAGTGTGGCTCAATTGGACATGTGTATGTTATATTTTTATACAACAACCAAGGGCCCAGACTTAGCTGGTGCTAACTCAAAATTATCCAGGGCCAAACACAAATTTTGCCCCTCCCCCCCAATCCCCCAAATTAGCATGTAAAACCGAAAATTTGATGTCCTATGTGGTCCTCCATACCTTTGACATCTGCGCATGCACAGTGTCCAGGAAGCACCAAAATTGGCGCTAAGCTGCATTTCTTGTTTGGCCCTCTGTCAGATAACAACAAACTGACTTCTGTGCTTTTAAATCTAAGTTTTAGTGATGCCAGACACAAATCAGTGGTGATAATGGTGGATCCAAGGACAAAATAGGATGATGGAAGGAAGAAACGGTGGTTTTGAGTGTTCAGGGCAGTAACTTTATAATTTTGGACAAAATTATTTCATGTTTCCCAATTTCGGGATATGGGCCTGACGTCATCATTCTTGCTAATGATTTTGCCACTGTTTGTTAAGTGTTCCTTCCCTATCCTTCCTTGAAGCCCCCCATTTAAACTCCCATGCTTTTTGGCTTTTTTTCTTGAAATGTTTTTGTACATTTCTTGGGAGTTTAACATGTTTCACAGAATGTTTATTCTGTGTATCCCTATGGTTACGTCCTCACCCCAGGGTGTTTAGGTGTTTTTGATCATGCATCATCCATCCAATGTATCGTATTTTCTTCTAATGAAGATCTTGCTTTGCATCGGATAGTTTAAAATCTGTTACTGACTTCGGGCCGTGTTGTTCAGTGCCTGGAGTCTTGTTTCCAGTTTTCATTTGACGTTGTTTACATTGACAATGCTCTGGTTATTTTTGTAGTTTCCTATTTATTAATTATGGTAGGACTATTATAAGATACATTATATATTCCGGTGGTGTAGCTTTAATTTTTGGTGAAGGAAAAAAAAATTTTGTCCTCAGTTAGGCTCTATCGGGATCCATTTGGGCTCATCATTCCCTTTGGGAACTTGGGCTCATGTAAAAAAAAATTTCGAAAATTTTTTATTGTGAATTATTTTTCGAATTATTGTTTTGATTAATATTATTATGTATCTTTTTCAGATATTTATTGGGAGTTGGTGCGAGTACTGTTGACTTTCATGTTCATTTAAAATGAAATCTTATTGCTCAAATTGTAACTTGAGGAAGTCTTCCTGTGATTCACATGATAATTGTATCTCTTGTAGTCGGTGTACTCGCACTACTTCCTGTTCAACTTGTGTTAATTGGGATGACAAACATTGGAGACGTGTGTCATGGTACGTTGTTAGCGGCAAGAGGCCAATGCTGGTCCTCTCGCCACAGAGTCACTCTAGTTTTTCAGTTTCTATTTCAGAGGAATAAGAACGTGGTGATGTTTACGTGACACCGTCAGAAAGTGTGCTTCCATCGTCACAATTAGACAGTCAATCAGAGCTAGCGGCTAAAGTGCTCTTAAATATTAAACAGGGCAATAAACCACATGCCGGTGGTTTCAGATCCCTGTCGCCAGCTAGCTCGACCGGTGAAGCGGTGGGTACCATGACACCGGGTGTGTCTGTTGCTGTCGAGAAGAGAAAAAAGGGTAGAGCGAGCACTTTAAAATACAAACAGGCTCACCCTGTGATGACGGAAAGAAAGAAGCCGGCAAGTTCAACAGTTAGCTCGGCGAGGTCTGACAGGACTTCGAGCGAGAGAGTCCCCTCTCTTTCACAACAACATCTGGGGATAGATGTTGTAGTTCGGAACTTACGTCAGTCAGAGCTTATGTTCACGCCTCCTGTCTGGAACGCTCCGTTCAGTACATAGCCGGGGTCAGCTGCAATTACGGCTTCTTCAATGTCTACAAAGCACACTCGATCACACCTTGGCTACATGACTTTGGATATCCAGCCTGTATTGCCGGGAAAGGACCACTCTTCAGCAAGAAAGTCACACCATCTGGTAGCCAAGGAGACAAGGCCTCATTCATCGGGACCTATTCAGAAAAGAGTCATCTCGGACACACTGTCCCAGGAGCAGCCGGCGGCCAAGCAACAAAAGACCACTGCTCCTCAGGCCTCCATAACAGACTTGCTGTCGCAAATCATGCAGCTTATAGCAGCATCCCAGCAGGTACAGGAGCAACCTAAGGCAGCCTCGGAACCCGAGCTGTCGGATGATGCTGTGTCTGTCCAGTTATCTGAGCTTTCAGATGCCGATGGCCGTGAGTCTTATCTGATTCCGTCGGATGGTGAAAGGGATTTTGGGGAAAATGACCCTTCCCTTTTGGAACAACATATGGTATTGATGGATTTAATTCATGAATACTTTCCTGAATTTGTTCCTGAGAATCCGAGTGCTGCAACCGCTCATAAGAAGCTGCTAGAGTCGTTAGACGCTGACTATATCCGGTCAAAGGAGGAGGTCCTTTCCTTTCTGGTGCAGTCTAGAGAGGTGTCACAGACCTTTGGTCTTCTGAACGACGCTATATTTAATCTTTCCAGTGGAAAGAAGAAAGGCAGCTTTTTATCATCATCTTCCGTACGTCTACCGTTTATTGGACCGCGTCCATTTAAAATGGTAGGGGAAGGTGTTCAGAGAGTTCCTCTGTGTTTGGATGAGCAGGCTGAGGACCTAGATATGTCCTTACCTCCGTCATTCACAATTCGCTCGGACACAATTGAGACGGCAATTTCTTCTAACAGAGAGAATTTAGATGCTATGCCTTACGCAGACCACCTTACTAGAGCTATGGTGCAACGTCTCAAAGGGAAGGAATTTGAGGACGTTCATACCTCTTTAAGAGTTCTTTCCAGGGCTATAATGTTTACCATGTATAACTCTGCCCTAACAGTGGCTAATTTGGAGTTAATTAGACATGATGGAGCCCTTGCGTCGACAACTTTAATAGAATACAGGGTGAAAAACTCTCTTCGTGTCACTCCGGTATCGGGTCACAATATCTTTTGACGGCAAGCTTTCTTTGGTCTACGACCAAGCCACAAAGAAAGCGTCAAATACTCTGCTATTTAAGTCAGCGTCTAATAAACCCGCAACAGCAGAGAAGAGTAAAGGAGGAGGTTTGGGACAAAAATCATCCAGAGGGAACTCCTCACGAGGATATAAAAGATCCTCATATTCTTACTCTAGAGATCGTCAATATAGCGACTCAGGTCGGGGCCGTGGGTCTGACGGAGAGGACGTGGTTTCTCCTCCTGCAGGCCTCGCAGGTCCTACAGGTGATGGTCAGGACCTCTATTGCCTTCCAGTTGGCGGAAGGTTATCAAGATTCATGAGAAACTGGATAACTATTACGGAAGACCAGTGGGTGAGAAGTGTGATCTCGGACGGCCTAAGGCTATCGTTCCGAGCAAAACCACCGCAAACACGAAGTCCGCATTGGACACGACTTCCATCAAATCCTGTAAAAAGAGAGTCTCCCCTTTTGGAGGTAAAATCTCTCTTGGAAAAGGAAGCAATAGAGGTTATAGAGAACCAAGAGTCTCTAGGTTTCTACAGTCACCTGTTCCTCGTACCGAATCCAGATGGCTCTTTCCGACCGGTAATAGACTTGAGCTGGATAAACAAACTTATCGTAGCTCCAAAGTTCTATATGGAGACCATTCGGTCAGTAAGGGCGAGTATATACGAGTGACTGACTATGCGGCAAGCATAGATTTAAAAGATGCGTACTTTCATGTCCTGGTACATCTGGCATTCAGAAAGTACCTACGGTTCGCCATTCAAGGGATAGTGTATCAGTTCCGAGCAATGTGCTTTGGTCTGAATCTAGCACCCTGGGCGTTCACTCGAATAATGAACTCGGTAATGTCATTTCCGAGCTCATTCGTCTGCAGTAACGTCGGCTTACACTTGAACGACATTCTTCAGAGGTACGGCCACAAAACTACTCTTCAGAACGATGTTCAGAGTCTGCTATTGTTACTCCAATGTCTCGGTTTCATCGTAAACAAGAAGAAGTTGGATCTAGCTCTGTCCAAGTCGTTCATTCACTTGGGGATGAGCTTCGAGACTCACAACAATCTGGTTCGTCTGCCCTTACCCAGAGCGAAATTAGTCAGTTGTTATGCTCGCTTTTGTCTACACTCAGATGCATTAACAGCGAGGGAATTTATGCGACTGATGGGATTGTGCGGAGCGGCTGCAGATCTCATTCCGATGGGTTGCTTACGAACACGTCCACTCCAGATTTTCTTGACTCAGAACTGGAGTGTGAAGACGCTTTCGCTCGAGACAGTATTGTTTTAACGGACCTAGTAAAATAAAAAGTTCAGATTTGGGCAGACATTCAGTGATTAACTCCGGGAGTTCCGCTGCACCTGCCAGATCCGGCTTTCACGATTATGATGGATGCGAGTCAAACAGGTTGGGGCGAGACCCTGAACCCGACAGACTCGAAGTGCCAGGGTTTTTGGGACCCAGAGTTTCTGAAAAAAACACATAATCATCAAAGAAATGATATCAATATGGTTAGCACTACAACAATGGATTCACATTATAGAGAACATACATGTTCAAATATTGTCGGACAACTCGGCAGTAGTAGCGTATATAAGGAACCAGGGAGGCAGGCATTCGATTCCATTATATGAACTAATGGAAAGAATCCTTCTATATGTCTTGGAACATCAAGTTCATCTATCGGTCCGTGATATACCGGGTCGTCTGAATGTACTAGCAGACTCGCTCTCTCGGAAAGGTTGCCTTCAGAGTGGACTCTCAACAAGCGAGTGTTCAGACAGATTTGCTACCATTGGGATCAACCTATGATAGAGTTATTTGCGACACACCTCACCAATCAGTTGCAGACTTACGTGTCGCCATGCCCAGATCCTCGAGCGTATGCAGTAGATGCTGTCTCAATTCCATGGTACGTAATGATAGGATGCGCCTATCCTCCAACTCCGTCAATTCAACAGATCTTGTTAAAGATCAAGCAATCGCATTGCAAGATTCTGTTAGTAGCATCTCTGTCGTCACAGAAACCTTGGATCAATTTACTCAGGTGTCTGTTATGGGACGTTCCTCGGAAGCTTCCTCCACGGGAGGACCTTCTTTATCAGGGGGAAGTCACGCACACTGCATCACAACCCGGAAGGTCTCAATCTTCACGTATTTCCGTTGTACGGTCCTTCTTGCATACATAGTAAATTGAAAACAATTGGTTTCCGGACGATAAGTCGATAATGATTAAACCCACTTTTGTGCTGTCACAACTTTTTACATGATGCCCTCAGAGAGTATGCATCCGTCGTCGCATTTAGATAGTCAAGCAGAGCTAGTGGCAAAAGTGCTCTTAAATATTAGGCAGGGCAATAAACCACACACCCGTGGTTTCAGCTCTCTGTCGCCAGATAGCTCGACCGGTGAAGCGGTTACTCTGTCCGTGGGTACCGTGACGCCTGGTGTGTTCGTTGCTGTCGAGGAGAGTAGAAAGGGTAGAGCGAGCACTATAAAATAAAAACAGACTCACCATGCGACGACGGAGAGGAAGAAGCCAGCAAGTTCAGCAGGGAGCTCAGCGAGGTCTGAAGGACTGCGAGCGAGACTGACCCCTCTCTTTCACAACAACGTCTGGGGCCAGATGTTGTGGTTTGGAAGTTGCATCAGTCGGAGCATACGTCCATGCCTCCCATCCGGGTCGCTCTGTTCAGTTCACAGCCTTGGTCGGCTTCAGTTACGGCTTCTTCTTCAGGGTCAGAATCAGAATGCTGCAACCGCTCGAAAGAAGCACTATTCAGTAGCTAAGGAGACGAGGCCTCATTTATCAGGACGTCCAGAGGAAAGGGCCATCTCGGACACACCGTCCCAGGCGCAGCTGGCGGCCAGGAACAGAAGACCGCTGCTCCTCAGGCCTCTGTAACAGACTTGCTGTCGCAGATTGCGCAGTTCATCGGAGCATCCCAGCAAGTGCAGAAGCAGCCGACGGCAATCTCAGAACCTGAGCTGTCGGATGGTGCTGGGTCGGTCCAGTCATCTGCAAATTCAGATGCCGCTGACCGTGAATTTCAACTGATTCAGATGGATGGTGAAAGCGATACGGAGGAGGATTACCCTTCCCTTTCGGAACAACACATGGTTGCGATTGATTTAATCCATCAACACTACCCTGAATTTGTTCCAGCGAATCAGAATGCTGCGACTACTAGGAAGAAACCGCTGGCGTCGTTGGACGCTGACTTTATCCGGACAAAGAGGAGGTCACATCTTTTCCGGTTCAGTCTAGACAGGTGTCGCAGGCCTTTGGCAGACGACGCCATATTCAACTTTCCAGTGGGAAGAAGAAAGGTGGTTTCTTGTCATCATCTTCCGTAATTTTACCAAGTGTGGAACTACGTTCATTTAAAATGATTGAGGAAGATGTATAGAGAGTTTCTCTGCGTTTGGATGAGAACCTAGTCATGGCCTTACTTTCATCATTCACTATTTGCTCGGACACAATCGAGATGGCAATTTCTTCATTCAGAGAAAATTTAGATGCAGTGTCTTACGCAGATCACCTTTAAGAACTGTGGCGCAACGTCTCAACAGAAAGGAATTTGAGGATGTTCGTTCCTCCTTAAGAGTCCTTTCCAGGGCTATTATGTTTATCACGTATAACTCTGTCTTAACAGTGGCTAATGTGGAGTTAATCAGATGTGACAGAGCCCTTGCGTCGTCATCTTTAATAGATGACAAGGTGAAAAACTCTCTACGGGTCGCTCCGGTATCTGGACACTAAGTTTTTGACGATAAGCTTTCATTGGTTTATGACCAAGCTACAAAGAAATCATCAATACCCTGCTCCTTAAGTAGACGTCTAATTGACCCGCAGCAGCAGAAAAGAGTAAGGGGGGATGTCCTAGACAGAAAATCGTCTAAAAAGGACTCCTCGCGAGGGTATAGGAAACCCTCCTATAATTACTCTAGGGATCGTCAATACAGCGACTTGGAAAAGGGGCATAGGTCTGATTGAAACTACTGGTCAGATGCCCCTAAGCCGGTGGGTCGAGGCTCTTTGTGAGGGGGACGTAGTTCCTCTTCCCGTAAGCTTCACAGGTACAACAGGTGAGGGTTAGGACCTCTATTGCTTAACAGTTGGTGGATGGTTTCAAGATTTGCATCAAACTGGATAACTATTACGGAAGACCAGTAAGTG
The DNA here is from genome assembly GCA_031216915.1 of Pictodentalium vernedei. NCBI lineage: Eukaryota > Metazoa > Mollusca > Scaphopoda > Dentaliida > Dentaliidae > Pictodentalium > Pictodentalium vernedei. The sequence continues at coordinate 377,085,155 of CM062290.1, forward strand.
AGAAGTGTGGTCTCGGACGGCCTATGGCTATCTTTCCGAGGGAAACCACCACTAACATGATGTCCGTGATGGACAAAGCTTCCGTCAAATCCTTGCATAAGAGTCTCTCCAATTGGAGGTGAAGGTTCTCTTGACAATGAAAGTAATAGAGGTCGTCGGGAATCAAGATTCTCTAGGATTCTACAGTCACCTGTTCCTCGTACCGAAGCCAGACAGCTCGTTCCGACCGGTAATAGACTGGAGCTGGATAACAAGTTTATCATGGCTCTAAAAGTTTATTTATGGTAATCATTCAGTCGGTAAAAGCGAGGATTCGAGGGATCAACTATGCGGCAGGCATAGATCTAAGGATCCATTCTTTCATGTCCTGGTATATCCGGCATTCAGAAAGTACCTACGGTTCGTCGTTCAAGGGATAGTATTTCAGTTCCGAGTGATGTGCTTCGATCTGAATCTAGCGCCCTGGGCGTTCACTCGAATAATGAACTTGGTAATGTCTCACAACAATCTGGTTCTTCTGCCGTTACCCAGAGCAAAATTAGTCAGTTGTTATGCTCGCTTTTGTCTAAACCCAGATGCATTAACAGCGAGGGATTTTATGCGACTGATGGGGTTGTGCGGAGCGGCTGCAGATCTTATTCTGATGGGTCGCTTACACACACGTCCCCTCCAGTTATTCTTTACCCAGAATTGGAGTGTGAAGACTCATTCGCTCAAGACCAGTATTGTTTTAACGGATCTAGTAAACAAAAGGTCCAGATTCGAGCAGATATTCAGTGGTTAACTCAGGGAGTTCCGCTGCAGCTGCCGGATCCGGCTTTCACAATTATGACAGATGTGAGTCAACATACTCGAAATGCAGTGGTCTTGGGTCTCTCGGTTCTTGGAGAAACACATAAACATCAAAGAATTGATGTCAATATTGTTAGTGGTACATCAATGGATTCACATAAAAGTGGATGAGCATGTTCAGATATTGTCGGACAACTCGACAGTGGTAGCATACATCAGGAACCAGGGCTGCACCCATTCATTTCCGTTATGCCAACTAACGGAGAAGATTTTTCTATTTCGTCATATATCATCATGTTCATCTCTCTGTCTGTCATATATCGCGGCGTCTGAACATACTAGCAGACTCGCTCCTCGGAAAGGTCGCCTGTTGCATTTGGAATGGATGCTCAACAAGCGAGTATTTGGATAGTTTTGCTACCAGTGGGTTCGCGCCATGATAGATCAGTTTGCGATGCACTGGAACAATTAGTTACCATCATTTGTGTCGCCATGCCCAGACCATTGAGCACATGCAGTTGACGCTCTGCCGATCTCATGGGGTTAGATTATAGGATAAGCGTATCCTCCAATTCATTTGATTCGGTAGATTATGTTTAAGATCAAACAGTCTCGTTGTGAATCTTATTAGTAGCACCTCTGTCGTCATAGAAACCTTGGATCAGTTTTCTCAAGTGTCTGTTATGGGATGCCCTCCAGAAGCTTCCTCCACGAGAGGACCTTCTTTTTCAGGGGAAGGTTTTGTTCTTCACATCCTTCTCTGCCCATAGTGGCAAAATGGAGTCGGTTAGACGTGAGGGAACCATTGCGGTTCCTATATTATTTGATGACTGGCACAGGAACATTTAAGTAATGCGGGCGAGGAGATTTTGATATGACTTCGAATCCCCCCCCCCCCACACACACACACACACACACACACACACACACACACACACACACACACACACACACACACACACACACACACACACACACACACACACCACACACACACACACACACACAGTCTTGTTTTCCCTACATACCGAGGTACCCCATTGTCTGTCCTTTGTGTGGACTAACGGTTTCAACCTCGTTTTGCTGGTACAGTTCTGGGAAAACAACCGAGGTAAAGGGTTTCTTTTGTCTTTTGTACCTCGGTAAGGCGAAACACGCAAACTCTTTTGTCTAGTTACCTCGTCAAGTTGGTAAGACAAACGCACACACACACACACACACACACACACACACACACACACACACACACACACACACACACACACACACACACACACACTGCGTATGTGTTTAGAGGCAATTAACGGGCAAGACGTAGTTTTTCCCGCAAGCCTCGTATAATTTAATACATACATAGTATGCATTTGGGTTGTGTTCTATGGCGACCTCATGGGCACATCCGCTTTTTAGTTGGAATAGTTTCCTGTGATTATTTGTCGATTTGTTTTTACGAGCACTTATTAAAAAAAATCATCATAATTAATTTGCTACTCTTTGAGTACCACGGAGGCTGCATAACCAGTTAACTGGTATTCAGATAATTACATGCTGGATTTTAATGCTTTCGCGCATTATAATTATTAGGCTAACGCTTTATTGTATTTTGTGGACCTTGAAATTATAATCTATTTCGGGGCGGTCCGTGTCGGAGCCTGTTAATCATACCTACTTCCATTTCTAGATCCAGGTTTCTATTATGTCAGTACTCAAATCGCATATTTACATGTGTTTACGGTCATAGATATCGGATAGTACACGTTGAAGAGTGTTGCTACTGGAATTTATTGCACAGAGGTCGCCTGTGGGTTACCTCGGAAGTGTGTTTTCTCTCCAGAGATCGTTCAGTGTGGCTCAATTGGACATGTGTATGTTATATTTTTATACAACAACCAAGGGCCCAGACTTAGCTGGTGCTAACTCAAAATTATTCAGGGCCAAACACAAATTTTGCCCCTCCCCCCAATCCCCCAAATTAGCATGTAAACCGAAAATTTGATGTCCTATGTGGTCCTCCATACTTTTGACATCTGCGCATGTGCAGTGTCCAGGAAGCACCAAAATTGGCGCCAAGCTTCATTCCTTGTTTGGCCCCCTGTCAGATAACAACAAATTGACTTCTGTGCTTTTAAATCTCAGTTTTAGTGATGCCAGACACAAATCAATGGTGATAATGGTGGATCCAAGGACAAAATAGGATGATGGAAGGAAAAAACGGTGGTTTTGAGTGTTCAGGGCAGTAACTTTATAATTTTTAACAAAATTATTTCATGTTTCCCAATTTCGGGATATGGGCCTGACGTCATCATTCTTGCTAATGATTTTGCCACTGTTTGTTAAGTGTTCCTTCCCTATCCTTCCTTGAAGCCCCCATTTAAACTCCCATGCTTTTTGGCTTTTTTTATTGAAATGTTTTTGTACATTTCTTGGGAGTTTAACATGTTTCACAGAATGTTTATTTTTATACTGTACCAATGACCCAGACTTAGCTGGTGCTAACTCTTAAAAATATAGGGCCAAACACAAATTTTGCCCCCCAATCCCCAAAATTTGCATCTAAAACCAAAGAAAACATGTCCTGAATGGCCCTCCACACTTCACCTCTACTGCGCATGTGCAGTGTCAAGGATGTCCCAAAATTGGTGCCATTAATCATTCTTTGTTTGGCCCTTCATCAGTTAACACCTGACTGATCTTTGTGCTTGTAAATCTCAGTTTAAATGATGCCAGACACATAAATATTAGAGAAATGGTGATTCTAAGGAGGATATAGAAGGAGGAGAGGAAAAATGAGTGACAGAAAATTATCAGGGCTGTAACTTAAAATTTTTTAATGAAATTATGTTAAGTTACCTATTTTCGAGGCAACAGCCTGTTGTGGTCATTCTTGTTATCAAATTACACTGCTTGTTCAGTGTTTTCCTCTCTCCCTTTCCTTTAAGTCCCCTCTTGCTATTTTCCCATGCTTTTGGCATATTTTCTGTAATTTTATTACTAAAATTTCTTGGGAGTTTTAGCTGGATAACAGAATGAATTCTGTTCTTTTCCCCATGTTTACGTCTTCACCTATGGTGGTTAGGCGTAGTGTTCTGCATCTACCATCTGATGTTCTGCAGTTTCTTCCCTGGAAGTCTCTGTTTTGCATCAGATAGTGTATTATTGGTAACTGATTTCGGGCCAGGGTGCCTGGAGTCTTGTTCTAGTGTTTTTACACTGTTTGTTTACATTTACAACAGCCCTCTGTGTGAGGGGGGATTTCTTGAAAATAATATCTGGATGTTAATTTAATCATAACTAGATACATTATTATTGTTCGTAAGTGTTGCATAAATTGTTTAAAATATTTTTAGAATTTTTGTCCACACTTAGGCTTGGGATCCATTGGGGCTCAACGTTACTTTTCAGAAACTTGGGCTGTTCTGAAAAAATATTTTTTCAAAATTTTTTGATTGCAATTATTTTTTCTGTATTAATGGATCATATTATTATGTATTTTGATTGTCAGGGGTTGGTGTGAGTACTAGGACTTTGTTTTCTTTTCACAATGAAAGGATATTGTTCAATTGTAATAAGAGGAAATCTTCCTCTGACTTTCATAATCATTGTATATGTAGTCAGTGTACTCGCACTAACTCCTGTTCTGTATGTGTCAATTTTGATGACAACATGGGAAGCGCATGTCACGTTATGTTAGTGGGGAATTGGCCATTCCGGTCCTTTCCCCGCAGGGTCACTCTACTTTATCAATCTCTATTTCAGACGATCAAGAATAGGGTGATGTATCCGTGATGTCTTCCAAAAGTGTGCCTCCGTCGTCACAATTAATGAAGAGCTAGCGGAAAAGTGCTCATGTAAATACGTCAATTGCCAAAGATGACCCTAGTAGGTTCGACGGTCTTTGACGTCCGCTAGCTCGCCCGGTGTAGCGTCCATTCATCGAATGGTTCGGCAGCCGGGTTCGTCCGTTGCAGTCTAGAAGGAGTTTTGGGGTGATGCGAGCACTATAAATCAACCAAATGCACACCCAGTGACGGCGGATTAGAGGGAGAACGGAGGAAGCCTTTTAGTCCGGTTCCTAGCTCGTCCAGGTCCATCCGGACTGCGAGCGAGAGAGGCCCCTCTCTCGTACAGCAACATCTGGCCCCAGATGATGTGGTACAAAATGTTTCGCCTTCAGAGCATACGTCCGCCGCTAGGGACGCTCCGATATATAGTCAGTCCGGAGAGACTGTCAATAAGGCTTCCTCATTCTCATGGTAGCGCACACAACCGCTCTTGGCTACGTGACCTCAGATATCCAGTCAGCTTCGCCAATCAGAGAATCATCGGCGACCAGGTCACACCATCCAGTAGCCAGGGACACAGGCCTGCAGACTCCGGACATTCGCATAGAAAGTGTGCGGGAGTCAACGTACACAGAGCTTCCGGCGGCAATGCATCGTAAGACCGCTACTGCACAGGCCTCGGTGACGGGCATGCTATCCTAAATAGCACAGCTTATCGCAGCATCCCAGCAACGACAGAATCTGTCGCATCATGTATTATCCGACGACGCTGGGTCGGGACGCTCCGCTGAAGCAGGTACGGACGTCCGAAAATTTCATCCGGTCTGACGGGATGCCGAAAGGGATTCGGAGGATTTCGAGCTTTCCCCTTCGGAACAACATAAGCTGTTGTTTATGTCATCTGACTTTATCTTCTCGAGGTTCTTTTGTCGGACCAGAATGCTGCGATGCCGGATAAGAAACTGATAGCGTCGGTGGACACAGAAATTTTTGGTTCGGTTCAGGGACTTCGTCCCTCAGTTCCGACATAGTCCAATAATGTCACACAACTTTCGAATTATTGAATGACGCTATATATATTATTATTTGCTTGCTATTAACAAGCATGTCTGGTTTCTTGTTCGCAAAGTTACGGAGATGTCTTTCAAAAGTGTGTCTCTGTCGTCATAGTTAATGAAGAGCTAGTGGCAATAAGTGCTCATGGAATATGTCAATCGCCTAAGAGGTCCCTAGTAGGATCGACGGAGTTGACATTCGCTAGCTCACCCGGTGTAGCGTCCATTCATCGAATGGTTCGGCAGCCGGGTTCGTCCGTTGCGGTCTAGGAAGGAGATTTGGGTGATGCGAGCATTATAATAACTTTAGTACACACCCAGTGACGACGGATTAGAGGACAGATCGGAGAAAGCCTGTTAGTCCAGTTCCTAGCTCGTCCAAGTCCGTCCGGGCTGCAAGCGAGAGAGGTCCCTCTCTCGTACAACAACATATGGGACCGGATGTTGTGGTACAGATATTTCGCATTCGGAGCATATGTCCGCCGCTTGGGACGCTCCGTTATATTGACAGTCCGAGAGACTGTCGATAATGCTTCCTCATCCTCACAGCAGCGCAGACCGCACATTGGCTACGTGACCTCGAGTATCCGGCCGGCTTCGTCATTCAGTGATTCCACGGCGAACAGGTCACGCCATCCGGTAGCCAAGGGACACGAGGCCTATACACTCCGTCCGTTCGCATAATAGAAGTATGCACGGGGTAACGAACATGTAGCTTCCAGCGGCAATGCATCGTAAGACCGCTTCTCCACAGGCCTCAGTGACGGACGTGCTATCCAAGTTAGCACAGTTTATCGCAGCATCCCAGCAATCGACAGATTCTCGGTCGGATCAGGAATTATCCGACGGCACTGGGTCGGTGCGCTCCGCTGTTGCATCAGGTTCGGACGACCGAACACTTGATAGGGTCTGACAGGATGGCGAAAGGGATTCGGACGATTTCGAGCTTTCCCTTTCGGAACAACGGAAGCTGCCATACATTTCTTCCGGCATTACCTTCCACAGGTTGTTCCGTCGGACTACATTGCTGAGATGCTGGATAAGAGACTAATAGCGTCATTGGACACGGAGTTTTGGATTGGTTCAGGGACATTGTCCCTGACTTACCGACACAGTCCAATAATATCATTAGAACATTCAAATTATTTAACGACGTTATATATAAGCTTGCTACCAAGCATGATAGTCTAGTTTCTTGCCCGCAATGCTCTTCTGTCTTTTATCAATTCTAGGAAATAATTTATTTTGGCAGAACAGAGCATACCGAGAGTTCATATGCGTCTAGACGGCGGGGTTGAAGACTGGGAATTATCTTTTTCGCCATCTATGTCAATTCCAACCACGATGTTGGAAACGACAATGATGTCTAATAGACTTAACTTTGACGCTTTATCATACGTAGACCACCTTACTGAGGCATTATCATTACGTCTTGAAGAGGAAGAATTCCAGAATATGATCCTCAATGTGATTTCTTTCAAGGGCAGTAGTGTTTCCACGTATAACTCCGCCCTTCAGTGGCAACCTGGAGTTGGTTAGACGTGACGCAGCCCTAGCTACATCCACGCGCGTGGATAGTAAGGTGAAGAACTCTCTCAGAGTCGCTTCGGTCTCGGAGAAGCTTCTCTTCGACGGCAACTCTTCAGCAATCTATGAATTGCTCGATATACACGTTCTCTTGTCTATCAAGTGTAGCAAGAGATTCAGACTGGGGCAACATTCGGTGGTTGACTCAGAGAGTGCCACTGCAGTTGCCGGATCCGAGTTTTATGATTATGACGGATGCCAGTCAAACAGGTTGGGGTACAATATTGATCCCAACGGATTCGAAGTGCCAGGGTCTTTGGGTTCCGCAGTTTCTAGGCAAGCACTTATCTTCCAGGGATTAATGTTCTTTAGGCTTGCACTATGTCATTGGATGAACATTATTCAGAAATGCATGTCCAAATCCTGTCCGATAATACGACAGTAGTTGCGTATCTCCGGAACCAGGGAGGCACTCATTCGATTCCGTTATTCAATTTAACGGAAAGAATCCTTCTGTTTGTTATAGTACACCAAGTTCTGCTTCGGTCCGTCATATTCCGGGTCGTCTGATTGTATTAGCAGACTCCCTTTCACGTAAGGGTCGCTTGTTGCCGTCAGAATGGACTCTCAACAAACAAGTATTCAATCAGATTTGCTATCAATGGGAACGCCCAATGATAATTTATTTGCGACACAACTCACTATTTATTTGCAGACGTATGTGTTTCCATGTCCGGATCCCTGAGCTTATGTTGTTAACGCTCTATTGATCTAATAGGACGGAATGATAGGATATGCGTATCCTCCAGCGCTGTTGATTCAGCAAGTATTGCTAAGATAAACATCCATAATATAATTCTGTTGATAGCATCTCTGTCTTCACAGAGACCGTGGGTAAATTTACTCAGGTGTCTACTGTGGGACTTACCGCGAAAACTTCCTCCATAAGAGGATCTTCTTTCGCTGGGGAAATCATGTCAACTTCATCACAACCTGCAAGGTCTCAACCTTCACATATTCCGTTGTGTGGTCCTTCTTGCATGGCGAGCATTGTACAGGACGAGCTTTGGATGCGATTTCTTACTGTAGGAGAACTTCTTCGCTATACTATGCGGCTAAAGTGGAGGCTCTTCGTCGTTGGTGTAGGGATCATTATGTTGATATTTTTGATCCCTCCATACTAGACATTGCTACTTTCTAGTATACTTGTTTGACAAGATCTACTGCAGCCAGTTACTATTAAGGTTATAGGTCTATGTTATCTCATACCTATGCACTCTATGATAGTTTACAATTGAGTCTTATGTCTCTTTATCTAAGTCAGTTAGAAACTTTTCGATAAATAGACCTAGAATCATTAGATTAAATTCCTATACGGAATTTAGCTTCGGTTCTTATTTAGCTAAGTAATCATTTGAGCCTCTGGAAACAGTAGTTTTCAAATTCTGACCTTTTTAGACAGTAATTCTGTTAGTCTTCCCTTTTACTGAGGAGTCAGTGAGCTTCATGCACTATCGGTGGATGATTCTCACTTTTGTAGTGACGGAAACACTACTTCCTTTACTACTTAGGTTGGATTTTTGGTTAAGAGTCAGGCTCCTAATAATATCCGGAACCTATTGTTGTTAAGGTCCTTCCGTCTTCGTACGGGCATAGGCCTTTACTCTGTCTGGTTAGAGTTTACGTATTTATAAACAGATATCAGTTTATTAGTACGGACGTAAGCTTCTTCTGTCTTTGATGCCTAATAGAAGGACATTACGCTCCATTCTATTGCTTATGGATTCAATTAACTATCGGTACTGCTTATGGTATATCATTGACCCAGCAGTTTGTGCTTGAGATTTCGGCTCATGAAGTAAGAGCTCTTTCTACATCTTGGGCTTACACTAATAGTGTCGCTATTATAGATTTTTGAAGGTTGCTCATTACGCTCAGCCATCCACATTCATGAATTTTTATCTCAGAAATATTGAGTCCATTTTTGGAGGCCTCCATTGTTAGGTCTATTATCTACTGCTCAGAATGTCATTCACTTAACAGTTGCTACTATAGCTAGGTAGGCTTTCTGTTCCGGCAGTGACTCCGTCCTGCTGCCCTCTTCGCTCTGGGCTATTTGACCCAGGGCAAGAAAAAGGGGGGGGGGGGGGAGGGTGTTCCCTTGGGTCACCTGTTTTATTATGAAAACAAGGGGATACCTCCTCCGGAGTTAGTAATTCTGAGCTGTTACTGGGATGGCTTTTAAGTGAGAAGTTTATGTTTTAAAAATTCATTCAGGTCATAGTTTTTAAAGTATAGCTTTTGAATATATCACGTGTCAAACGGGCGTTATTATACAATCCTCAGACACTTTTAAGGAGTATAAAGAGTCTCTATATTTTTATACTGTACCAATGACCCAGACATAGCTGGTGCTAACTCTTAAAATATAGGGCCAAACACAAATTTTGCCCCCCAATCCCCAAAATTTGCATCTAAAACTAAAGAAAACATGTCCTGAAAGGCCCTCCACACTTCGCCCCTACTGCGCATGCGCAGTGTCAAGGACGTTCCGAAATTGGCGCCATTAATCATTCTAAGTTTGGCCCTTCATCAGTTAACATCTGACTGATCTTTGTGCTTTTAAATCTCAGTTTAAATGATGCCAGACACATAAATATTAGTGAAATGGTGATTCTAAGGAGGATAGAGAAGGAGGAGAGGAAAAGAATGTGTGACAGAATATTATCAGGGCTGTAACTTAAAATTTTTTAATGAAATTATGTTAAGTTACCTATTTTCAAGGCAGCAGCCATTTTGTTGTCATTCTGATTATTTAGTTACACTGTTTTTACAAGTGTTTTCCTCTCTCCCTGTCCTTTAAGTTCCCCCTTGCTATTCTCCCATGCTTTTGGCATAGTTTCTGTAATTATTATTACTAAAATTTCTTGGGAGTTTTAGCTGAATAACAGAATGAATTCTGTTCTTTCCCCATGTTTACGTCTTCACCTACGGGTGGTTAGGCGTTGTGTTCTGCATCTACCATCTGATGTTCTGCAGTTTCTTCCCTGGAAGTCTCTGTTTTGCATCAGATAGTGTATTTTTGGTAACTGATTTCGGGCCTGGGTGCCTGGAGTCTTATTTTAGTGTTTTTACACTCATTGTTTACATTTACAACAGCCCTCTGTGTGAGGGGGGGATTTCTAAAAAATAATATCTTTATGTTATTTTAATCATAACTAGATACATTATTATTGTTCGTAAGTGTTGAATAAATTGTTTAAAATATTTTTAAAATTTTTGTCCACACTTAGGCTTGGGATCCATTGGGGCTCAACGTTACTTTTCAGAAACTTGGGCTGTTCTGAAAAAATATTTTTTCAAAATATTTTGATTTCAATTATTTTTTCTATATTAATGGATCATATTATTATTATGTATTTTGATTGCCAGGGGTTAGTGCGAGTACCAGGACTTGTTTTCTTTTCACATTGAAAGGATATTGATCAATTGTTTTAAGAGGAAGTCTTCCTCTGACTTTATTATCATTCTATATGTGGTCAGTGTACTCGCATTAACTCCTGTTCTGTATCGTATGATTTCGATGACAATATGGGAAGCGTATGTCACGGTATGTTGTTGGGGATTTGGACACTCCGGTCCTTTCCCCGCAGGGTCACTCTACTTTATCAATTTCTATTTCAGACGATCAAGATTAGGGTGATGTATCTGTGATGTCTTCCAACAGTGTGCCTCCGTCGTCACTATTAATGAAGGGCTAGCGGAAAAGTGCTCATGTAATACGCCAATTGCCTAAGAGGACCCTAGTAGGTTCGACGGCCTTTGACGTCCGCTAGCTCGCCCGGTGTAGCGTCCATTCACCGAATGGTTCGGCAGCCGGGTTCGTCCGTTGCGGTCTAGAAGGAATTTTGGGGTGATGCGAGCACTATAAAATTAACTTAATGCACACCCAGTGACGGCGGATCGGAGGGAGAACGGAGGAAGCCTTTTAGTCCGGTTCATAGCTCGTTCCGGTCCATCCGGACGGCAAGCGAGAGAGGCCCCTCTCTCGTTCAACAACATCTGGCCCCAGATGTTGTGGTACAAAATGTGTCGCTAACGGAGCATACGTCCGTCGCTCGGGACGCTCCGTTGTATAGGCAGTCCGCTGAGACTGCTAAGGCTTCCTCTTCTCGTCAGCGCACACGACCGCACCTTGGCTGCGTGACCGCCGATATATTACCAGCTTCGCCGATCAAGGATTCTTCGGCGACCAGGTCACACCATCCGGCAGCCAGGGATTCGAGACCGATGGACTCCGGACGTTCGCATAGGAAAAGTATGCGGGAGCCATCTGATGCGGAGCTGCCCTCGGCGAAGCAGCGATAGACTACGCCTCCGCAGGTCTCGACGCCGGACATTCTTGTGCACATAGCACAGCTTATCGCAGCATCCCAGCAACCGACAGAAATGGTGTCGGATCGAGAATTATCCGACAGCGCTGGGTCGGTAGCCGGGGACTCGAGGCCTGCAGACTCCGGACGTTCGCATAGGAAGTGTGCGGGAGTCAACGTACACGGAGCTTCCGGCGGCAATGCATCGTAAGTCCGCTACTGCACAGGCCTCGGGAACGGACGTGCTTTCCTTAATAGCACAGTTTATCGCAGCATCCCAGCATCAACTGAATCTGTCGCATATATTTTATCCGACGATGCTGGGTCGGGACGCTCCGCGGAAGCGGGTACGGACGTCCGAAAGTTTCATCCGGTCCGACGGGATACCGAAAGGGATTCGGAGGATTTCAAGCTTTCCCTTTCGGAACAACATATGCTGCGATGCCGGATAAGAAACTGATAGCGTCGGTGGACTTAGAAATTTTTGGTTCGGTTCAGGGACATCGTCCCTCAGTTCCGACATAGTCCAATAATGTCACACAAACTTTCGAATTATTGAACGACGCTATATATATTATTATTTTATGCTTGCTATCCAAGCATTTCTGGTTTCTTGTTCGAAGAGTTATGGAGATGTCTTTCAAAAGTGTGCCTCTGTCGTCATAGTTAATGAAGAGTTAGCGGCAATAAGTGCTCATGGAATATGTCTATCGCTTACGGAGTGACATTCGCTAGCTCACCCGGTGTAGCGTACATTCATCGAATGGTTCGGCTGCCGGTTTCGTCCGTTGCGGTCTAGGAAGGAGATTTGGGTGATGCGAGCACTTTAATTACTTTAGTACTCACCCAGTGACGGCAGATTGAGGACAGATCGGAGGAAGCCAACAACATAGGGGACCGCATGTTGTGGTTCAGATATTTTACATTCGGAGCATATGTCCGTTGCTCGGGACGCTCCGTTATATTGTCAGTCCGAGAGACTGTCTTTAATGCTTCCTCATCCTCACAGCAGGGCACACGACCGCACATTGGCTACGTGACCTCGAGTATCTGATCAGTTTCGGCATTCAGTGATTCCACGGCGAATAGGTCGCGCCATCCGGTAGCCAAGGGACACGAGGCCTATACACTCCGGTCGCTCGCATTTTGGAAGTATGCACGGGGTAACGATCACGGAGCTTCCAGCGGCAATGCATCGTAAGACCGCTTCTCCTCAGGCCTCAGTGACGGACGTGCTATCCGAGTTAGCACAGTTGTTTCGCAGCATCCCAGCAATTGACAGTTTCTCGGTCGAATCAGGAATTATCCGACGGCGCTGGGTCGGTGCGGTCCGCGGTTGCATCAGCTACGGACGACCGAACGCTTTATAGGGTCCGACAGGATGGCGAAAGGGATTCGAAAGATTTCGAGTTTTCCCTTTAGTAGTATCGGAAGATGCCTTTCATATCTTCTGGCATTTCTTCCAGTGATTATTTTTCGGACTTCATTGCTGCGATCTTGGATAAGAGACTTATAGCGTCATTGGACTCGGATTTTTCGATCGGTACAGGGACTTTGTCCCTGACTTACCGACGCAGTCCAATATTGTCATTACAACATGTGTTTTATTTTTCGACGCTATATATTTATATATATATACAAGCCTGCTACTAAGCATGATAGTTTAGTTTCTTGTCCGCGTTGCTCATTTCTGCCATTTTATCATTTTTACAAATAGTTTATTTTGGCAGAGCAGGGCATACCGAGAGTTCATATGCGTCTAGACGGTGTGATTAAAGACTGCATATATTCTTTTTCGCCGTTTATGTCTTTTCCAATTTCAATGTTGGGAACGACATTATGTATAGTAGACTTAACTTAGACGCTTTATTATACGTAATCCGCCTTACTGAGGCGTTATCATTACGTCTTCAAGAAAAGATTTACGGGATATTATTCTCAATGTAATTTCTTTTGAGGGCAGTAGTTTGTTCACGTATAACTCCGCCCTTCAGTGGCTGATTGGAGTTGGTTAGACGTGACGCAGCCCTAGGTACATCCACACGCGTGGATAGTAAGGTTAAGAACTCTCTCAGAGTCGCTTCGTTCTCGGAGGAGCTTCTCTTCGACGGCAACTTTCCGGCAATCCATGAATTGCTCGATTTATACATTCTCTTGTCTATCTAGTGTTACAAGAGATTCAGACTGGGGCAAACATTCGGTGGTTGACTCAGAGAGTGCCGCCGCAGTTGCCGGACCCGAGTGTGGCTGTTTTGACGGTTGCCTGTCAAACAGATTGGGATATATACTGATCCCTACGGATTCGTAGTGCCAGGGTCTTTGGGTTCCGCAGTCTTTTAGCTATCAGTTTAACTTCCGCGGAATAATGTTTTTTAGGCTTGCTTTATGTCATTGCATGAACATTATTCAGAAACGCATGCCCAAATTCCTGTCCTTAATTCGACAGTAGTGGCGTATCTCCGGAACCAGGGAGGCACTCTTTCGTTTCCATTATTCAATTTAATGGAAAGAATCCGTCTGTTGGTTATAGTACACCAAGTTCAGTTTTGGTCCATCATATTCCGGGTCGTCTGATTGTTTTATCGGACTCCCGTTCTCTTACGGGTCGCTTGTTGCTGTCAGAATGGACTCTCAACAAACAAGTATTCAATCAGATTTGCTATCTATGGGAGCGCCCAATGATGATTTATTTATGACACAGCTTGCTAATCAATTGCAGACGTATGTGTTGGCTTGTCCAGATCTCTGAGCTAATAGTGTTAACGCTCTATTGATCTATAGGACGGAATGATAGGATACGCGTATCCTCCGGCGCTGTTGTTTCAGCAGGTATTGCTAAGATAAACAACCACAATACATTTCTGTTGATAGCATCTCTATCTTCACAGAGATCATGAGTAATTTACTCTCTTGTCTACTGTGGGTCTTAACGTGAAATCTTCCTCTATGTGAGGATCTTTTTTCACTGGGTAAATCGTGTCATCTTTATCACAACCAGCAAGGTCGCAACCTTCATGTATTCCGTTGTGTGGTCCGTATTGCATTGTAAGCACTGTACTGGACGAGCTTTGGACACGATTTCTTTCTATAGGAGATCCTCTTCTTCGCTATTCTATGCGACTAAAGTGGAGGCTCTTCCGTCGTGGTGTAGGGATCATTATGTTCATATTGTTGATCCCTCCATACTTCTCATTGCTATTTTTTAGTATACTTGTTTCACAAGATCTACTGCAGCCTGTTATTATTTAGGTTATAGGTTTATGTTACCTCATACCTATGCACTCTACGATAGTTTACAATTGAGTCTTTTGTCTCTTTATCTAAGTCAGTTAGTAACTTTTTGATAAATAGACTTAGAATCTTTAGATTAAATTCCTATACGGATTTTAACTTCGGTTCTTATTTAGCTAAGTAATCATTTGAGCCTTTGGAAACAGTAGTTTTCAAATTCTGACCTTTTAGACAGTAATTCTGTTGGTTTCTCTTTTACTGTAGAGTCAGTGAGTTTCATGCACTATCGATGGATGATTTTCACTTTCATAGTTTCGGAATCAATACTTCCGTTACTATTTAGGTTGGATTGTTGCATAAGAGTTAGGCTCCTATTATCCGGAACCTATTATTTTAAGGTCCTTCCGTCTTCGTATGGGCATAGGCCTTTACTCTTTCCGGGTACAGTTTATGTATTTATAAACAGATATCTGTTCATTACAAGGGCGTAAGCTTCTTCTGTCTTTGATGTCTAGTAGAAGGACGTTACGCTCCATTTTATTGTTAATGGATTCTATTAACTATCGGTACTGCTTATGGTATATCATTGACTTAGCAGTTGTGCTTAAGATTTCGGCTCATGAAGTAAGAGTTCTTCTACTTCTTGGGCTTACTTTAATAGTGTCGCTATTATAGATTTTTGAAGGCCGCTCATTGCGCTCAGCCATCCACTTTCATGAATTTTATCTTAGAAATATCGAGTCAATTTCTTGAGGCCTCTTTTGTTAGGTCTATTATCTACTGCTCAGAATGTCATTCTCTTAACAGTTGCTATTATAGCTAGGTAGGCTGTCTGTTTCGGCAGTGTCTCCGTTCGGCTGCCCTCTTCGCTCTGGGCTATTTGACCCAGGGCAAGAAAAAGGGGGGGGGGGGGAGGGTGTTCCCTTGGGTCACCTGTTTTACTATGAAAACAAGGGGATACCTCCTCCGGAGTTAGTAATTCTGAGCTGTTATTGGGATGGTTGTTTAGTGAGAAGTTTAAGTTTATAAAATTCATTCAAGTCTTAGTTTTTAAAGTATAGCTTTTGAATATTGCATATGTCAACGGACATGATTATGCAATTCTCAGACACTTTTAGGAGTATAAGAGTCTCTATTCTCTAGACTTACTTTATTATTGGCTTACTTTAAAAATTATTAGTATAAGGATTATATGGGATATTAATAGAGTACATGGATGTATGAAGCTCAATTTTGGAAGGTGTTGTATCTTTCTAATTTATCATAAATAAGAAAGATACATGTAAGGCCTATTACTTCTTTTCCCTACAGGGGATGACTCTATTTTATTTTATTGAGCGTATTCCATTTTGCTCTATGTCCTTGGCCCTCCAGCCTTTTACTATTCAGCTATGTCTGGGTCATTGGTACAGTATAAAAATGTTAAAAAATTTATAGTAATTTATATATTTTTTATACTTACCAATGACCCAGACGGGGATGGCCCTCCCAGGAGTTGGGAACTCTTGCCTCCCCGCTGAGTACATAGCGCTTACCAGGCACTGGTTATTAGAATGATAAATGGCGCCAATTTTGGAACGTCCTTGACACTGCGCATGCGCAGTAGGGGCGAAGTGTGGAGGGCCTTTCAGGACATGTTTTCTTTAGTTTTAGATGCAAATTTTGGGGATTGGGGGGCAAAATTTGTGTTTGGCCCTATATTTTAAGAGTTAGCACCAGCTATGTCTGGGTCATTGGTAAGTATAAAAAATATATAAATTACTATAAATTTTTTAACTTTCTAGACTTTATTTATTGGCTTACTTTAAAAATTATTAGTATAAGGATTATACTGGATATTAATAGAGTACATGGATGTTATGATGCTCAATTTTGGAAGGTGTTGTGTCTTTCTAATTTATCATAAATAAGAAAGATACATGTAAGGCCTAATACTCCTTTTCCCCTTGAGGGGATGACTCTATTTTATATAATTGAGCGTATTTCAACTTGCTCTATGTCCTAGACCCTCCAGCCTTTTTACTATTCAGCTAAGTCTGGGTCATTGGTACAGTATAAAAATGTTAAAAAATTTATAGTAATTTATATATTTTTTATACTTACCAATGACCCAGACGGGGATGGCCCTCCCAGGAGTTGGGAACTCATACCTCCCCGCTGAGTACATAGCGCTTACCAGGCACTGGTTACAAGAATGATTAATGGCGCCAATTTCGGGACGTCCTTGACACTGCGCATGCGCAGTAGAGGTGAAGTGTGGAGGGCCATTCAGGACATGTTTTCTTTGGTTTTAGATGCAAATTTTGGGGATTGGGGGGCAAAATTTGTGTTTGGCCCTATATTTTTAAGAGTTAGCACCAGCTAAGTCTGGGTCATTGGTAAGTATAAAAAATATATAAATTACTATAAATTTTTTAACATTCTGTGTATCCCCATGGTTACGTCCTCACCCCAGGGTGTTTAGGCGTTTTGGTCATGCATCATCCATCCAATGTATCGTATTTTCTTTAATGAAGATCTTGCTTTGCATCGGATAGTTTGAAATCTGTTACTGACTTCGGGCCGTGTTGTTCAGTGCCTGGAGTCTTGTTTCCGGTTTTCATTTGACGTTGTTTACATTGACAACGCTCTGCTTATTTTTGTAGTTTCCTATTTATTAATTATGGTAGGACTATTATAAGATACATTATATATTCTGATAGTGTAGCTTTAATTTTTGGTGAAGGAAAAAAAAATTTGTCCTCAGTTAGGCTCTATCGGGATCCATTTGGGCTCATCATTCCCTTTGGGAACTTGGGCTCATGTAAAAAAATTTTCGAAAAATTTTTATTGTGAATTATTTTTCGAACTATTGTTTTGATTAATATTATTATGTATCTTTTTCAGATATTTATTGGGAGTTGGTGCGAGTACTGTTGACTTTCATGTTCATTTAAAATGAAATCTTATTGCTCAAATTGTAACTTGAGGAAGTCTTCCTGTGATTCACATGATAATTGTATCTCTTGTAGTCGGTGTACTCGCACTACTTCCTGTTCAACTTGTGTTAATTGGAATGACAAACATTGGAGATGTGTGTCATGGTACGTTGTTAGTGGCAAGAGGCCAATGCTGGTCCTCTCGCCGCAGAGTCACTCTAGTTTTTCAGTTTCTATTTCAGAGGAATAAGAACGTGGTGATGTTTACGTGACACCGTCAGAAAGTGTGCTTCCATCGTCACAATTAGACAATCAATCAGAGCTAGCGGCTAAAGTGCTCTTAAATATTAGACAGGGCAATAAACCACACGCCGGTGGTTTCAGATCCCTGTCGCCAGCTACCTCGACCGGTGAAGCGGTGGGTACCATGACACCGGGTGTGTCTGTTGCGGTCGAGAAGAGAAAAAGGGTAGAGTGAGCACTTTAAAATACAAACAGGCTCACCCTGTGGCGACGGAAAGGAAGAAGCCGGCAATTCAATAGTTAGCTCGGTGAGGTCTGACAGAACTGCGAGCGAGAGAGTCCCCTCTCTTTCACAACAGCATCTGGGGATAGATGTTGTAGTTCGGAACTTACGTCAGTCAGAGCTTACATTTACGCCTCCTGTCTGGGACGCTCCGTTCAGTACACAGCCGGGGTCAGCTGCAATTACGGCTTCTTCAACGTCTACAAAGCACACACGACCACACCTTGACTACATGACTTTGGATATCCAGCCTGTATTGCCGGGAAAGGACCACTCTTCAGCAAGAAAGTCACACCATCCGGTAGCCAAGGAGACGAGGCCTCTTTCATCGGGACCTATTCAGAAAAGAGTCATCTCGGACGCACTGTCCCAGGAGCAGCCAGCGGCCAAGCAACAAAAGACCGCTGCTTCTCAGGCCTCCATAACAGACTTGCTGTCGCAAATCATGCAGCTTATAGCAGCATCCCAGCAGGTACAGGAGCAACCTAAGGCAGCCTCGGAACCCGAGCTGTCGGATGATGCTGTGTCAGTCCAGTCATCTGCGCTTTCAGATGCCGATGGCCGTGAGTCTTATCTGATTCCGTCGGATGGTGAAAGGGATTTGGGGGAAAATGACTCTTCCCTTTCGGAACAACATATGGTATCGATGGATTTAATTCATGAATACTTTCCTGAATTTATTCCTGAGAATCCGAGTGCTGCGACCGCTCATAAGGAGCTGCTAGAGTCATTAGACGCTGACTATGTCCGGTCAAAGGAGGAGGTCCTTTCCTTTCCGGTGCAGTCTAGAGAGGTGTCACAGACCTTTGGTCTTCTTAACGATGCTATATTTAATCTTTCCAGTGGAAAGAAGAAAGGCAGCTTTTTATCATCATCTTCCGTACGTCTACCGTTTATTGGACCGCGTCCATTTAAAATGGTAGGCAAAGGTGTTCAGAGAGTTCCTCTGTGTTTGGATGAGCAGGCTGAGGACCTAGATATGTCCTTACCTCCGTTTAGATGCTATGTCTTACGCAGATCTCCTTGCGAAAGCTATTGCGCAACGTCTCAATGGGAAGGAATTTGAGGACGTTCGTACCTCTTTAAGAGTTCTTTCCAGGGCTATAATGTTTACCATGTATAACTCTGCCCTAACAGTGGCTAATTTGGAGTTAATTCATCATGATGGAGCCCTTGCATCGTCATCTTTAATAGAATTCAGGGTGAAAAACTCTCTTCGAGTCGCTCCAGTATCGGGTCATATCTTTTGACGACAAGCTTTCTTTGGTCTATGACCAAGCCACAAAGAAAGCGTCAAATACTCTGCTATTTAAGTCGGCGTCTAATAAATCCGCAACAGCAGAGAAGAGTAAAGGAGGAGGTTCGGGACAAAAATCATCCAGAGGGAACTCCTCGCGAGGATATAAAAGATCCTCATATTCTTACTCTAGAGATCATCAATATAGCGACTCGGGTCGGGGCCGTGGGTCTGATGGGGAGGACATGGTTTCTCCTGCAGGCCTCGCAGGTCCTACAGGTGATGGTCAGGACCTCTATTGCGTTCCAGTTGGCGGAAGGTTATCAAGATTCGTGAGAAACTGGATAACTATTACAGAAGACCAGTGGGTGAGAAGTGTGATCTCGGACGGCCCAAGGCTATCGTTCCGAGCAAAACCACCGCAAACACGAAGTCCGCATTGGACACGACTTCCATCAAATCCTGTAAAAAGAGAGTCTCCGCTTTCAGAGGTAAAATCTCTCTTGGAAAAGGAAGCAATAGAGGTCGTAGAGAACCATGAGTCTCTAGGTTTCTACAGTCACCTGTTCCTTGTGCCAAATCCAGATGGCTCATTCCGACTGGTAATAGACTTGAGCTGGATAAACAAACTTATCGTAGCTCCAAAGTTCTATATGGAGACCATTCGGTCAGTAAGGGCGAGTATATACGAGTGACTGACTATGCGGCAAGCATAGATTTAAAAGATGTGTACTTTCATGTCCTGGTACATCCGGCATTCAGAAAGTACCTACGGTTCGCCATTCAAGGGATAGGATATCAGTTCCAAGCAATGTGCTTTGGTCTGAATCTAGCACCCTGGGCGTTCACTCAAATAATGAACTCGGTAATGTCATTTCTGAGCTCATTCGTCTACGGTAATGTCGGCTTACACTTGAACGACATTCTTCAGAGGTACGGCCACAAAACTACTCTTCAGAACGATGTTCAGAGTCTGCTATTATTACTCCGATGTCTTGGTTTCATCGTAAATGAGAAGAAGTTGGATCTAGCTCTGTCCAAGTCGTTCATTCACTTGGGGATGAGCTTCGAGACTCACAACAATCTTGTTAGTCTGCCATTACCCAGAGCTAAATTAGTCAGTTGTTATGCACGCTTTTGTCTACACTCAGATGCATTAACACCGAGGGAATTTATGCGACTGATGGGGTTGTGCGGGGCGGCTGCAGATCTCATTCCGATGGGTTGCTTACGCACACGTCCACTCCAGATATCCTTGACTCAGAACTGGAGTGTGAAGATGCATTCGCTCGAGACAGTATTGTTTTAACGGACCTAGTAAAATAAAAAGTTCAGATTTGGTCAGACATTCAGTGGTTAACTCAGGGAGTTCCGCAGCAGCTGCCAGATCCGGCTTTCACGATTATGACGGATGCGAGTCAAACAGGTTGGGGCGCGTCCCTGAACCCGACAGACTCGAAGTGCCAGGGTTTTTGGGACCCAGAGTTCCTGAAAAAAACACATAATCATCAAAGAAATGATGTCAATATGGTTAGCACTACAACAATGGATTCACATTATAGAGAACATACATGTTTAAATAATGTCGGACAACTCGGCAGTAGTAGCGTATATAAGGAACCAGGGAGGCACGCATTCGATTCCATTATACGAACTAATGGAAAGAATCCTTCTATATGTCTTGGAACATCAAGTTTATCTATCGGTCCGTGATATACCGGGTCGTCTGAACGTACTAGCAGACTCGCTCTCTTGGAAAGGTTGCCTTCAGAGTGGACTCTCAACAAGCGAGTGTTCAGACAGATTTGCTACCAGTGGGATCAACCTGTGATAGAGTTATTTGCGACACACCTCAACAATCAGTTGCAGACTTAAGTGTCGCCATGCCCAGAGGGTATCACCTTGGGACGAGAACGAGTGTTTCTGAGTGCGGTCCAAAATTCAAGATGGCTGCCAGTGGCCATTTTGTACCGAAATTAGGTCCAATCAGTTTTTGTACACAACTTCTATCCGGCTCAGGCTAGAGGCCGTATTTATGAACCGATCTTTACGAAACTTCTTGGGTACCTTTGTTATCACCGTGAGATGAGAACAAGTGTTTTTGGTTGTGGTCCAAAATTCAAGATGGCCACCAGCAGCCATTTTGTACCAAAATTAGTGCAATCAGTCTTTTGTACAGAACTTCTGTATGAAAGTTCTGTTTTGAATATATTTTTGTATGAATGTTTAGTAAAATGGAATACATCACATATAGTACGGGGTTTTTTCTCGTGCAGAAATTATGCAAATTAGATGAATTTTGATTTATTTAGTGCTACTTATACACTGTAAGTGCACATGCCAATACGGTTCGGGGTTAGAGGCTGTATTTATCAACCGATCTGCATGAAACTTCTTGGGTACCTTTGTTATCACCTTGGGACGAGAACGATTGTTTCTGAGTGCGGTCCAAAATTCAAGATGGCAGCCAGTGGCCATTTTGTACCGAAATTAGGTCCAATCAGTTTTTTGTCACAACTCCTATACAGCTCGTATTTATAAACTAATCTTCACGAAACTTCTTGGGTACCTTTGTTTTCACCTTTGGACAGGAATGTGTGTGTTTTGGGGTGCCTTTGTTATCACTGTGCTATGAGAACAAATATTTTGGGGTTCAGTCAAACCCACTCTGGGACTCAAAGATTTCTTTTCTAGTTTAGCATCTGACTGTCACCCACCTTTACAATACTTTACCTATACATTTGTTACAGGCTACGGTCAGTATTTATGTACAGACCGTTACAATACTTTGTATGTACCTTTGTTATCAGGTCATTACCTAGATGTTTGTCATTGCTGTGTCACATACTATACATGTACCTGTCTTGACAAGTTGAGCTACAGTGTCATTGACACTTTCATTACATATATTAGCTACACTTTGATGGTCCAGATCCTGTGACATTGCTGCTATACAGGCAGCCAAGACTTGCCTAAAAGCTGCTACCACAGTGCTAGGAATGTAACTTGTGAGTTAATCCAAAGACTGCATGTTGAGCCGCCAAAGTTTAAAGGCCTATTTCAGGATTTTGCAATTTCTTAGCATTAGTCCTTAACATGCCATCATTAGGAGGTCCTGCTAATAATAGACAAATCACCTCAGCAATGATTTCAAGTCAAGTTTTGGTTAATAGGTAGCCAAGACTTGGCTAAAAATCACTCCAAAGCAATTGAACATGTACAGGTTGTAGACAAGTTTAAATTCAGAACAATTTCCCTTGCCCTTAAGGGTTAACACAGCACCACTGTACTCTATTAACTGAGTAGTGGGCTCCACTTTGACGGTCCACATCCTGTGACATTTTAGCTACACTTTGACGGTCCACATCGCGTGACATTGCTGCTGTTTTTTTGGCAAGTCTTGGCAACCTATACAGGCTGCGTGGTTGGCTCCACTATGTATCATTGATAGAGCTCTGTTTTCTTTATTTTGTTTACAGCAGTGGACACCTGATGAAGCCGAGATTGAACAACTACAGCAGGTGATTGATCGTGATATTCTTGATTTACATGAACAAGATATGGATATTATTTGGTTGCACAGATTTATAATTCCTGAGAAATATCCTCGTGCTCTGGCAAAGCTCTTGTGGTCAGTCAATTGGAACAATCATGTTGATGTAGCAAGGGTAAGATATAGCTGAATATAGAGTTATTTTCGGTTGTGTTGTGTTAACAACTGAGACCTATGGCTTGGCTATGGTCGGTGTGCATCCGGGCAGACATCCAGGCATCCTCCCATTGTCAGTACAATAAATTGGAACAAACATTTTCCAATTTGACTAATATTTTCCATACCAGTCTTTTGCAGTAACAGCTCAAGTGCATTCGAAAACTGACCGGGCCAGCCCGATTTCTTGTTACAGAATTATGGCACTTAATTAGTCAATTTTTACGAATTTTTAGCTTGTTAGTGCAATAACTTGAACAAATGTTCTCCGATTTGACTAATATTTGCTATACAGGTTGTTTGCAATAATATCTCCCATGAATTTGAAAACTGGCCCAGCCTGATTTTTCATTACAGAGTTATGGGTCTTAATTAATCAATTTTTACGAATTTTGAACTTGTTAGCATTACGTGTACACTCCATATAAAACCGCACTTGGCATACCCCACTTTTTGTGTAGAAAAGTGGGGTACCCAAGTGCGGTTAGGAGAGAAGCATTACATAATCAATTAGTGATCGACGAGAAATTTCTTCCAGAGTCAGAACTTGATTAGCAATATTAGTCTTCAGTCAGCGAATTTCTAAAACCCGCATTTCATAAAATAATGACATAAAAATACCATATCTGTCTTTTCCAGATCATTGTACCCCGGAAAAATGTCCAATTTTAAACAATCAGCCCAGTATTTTTCGAGATATTGAACTTGTTTCCGTATTAAAATAAAATGTTTTGCCGATATGTCATTTGGATTCCCCCCCTGTATAATTAAAGGTAAGTTTGTTGCCATCCGAGTCGAACATGATCTTGTCCATCCTTCATTCTCGAAACAGTTCGTCGAGACATTTTTAAATAAAATTACCCAATAGAAGAAGAATTTTAAAAATAAAACTTATTCCGTGCGTTGTTATGTTTTTTAGAACAATAATGTGACAGTCTCGGTGATACATCCTGTCTTCACGAAGTGCGGTCCCTGTTTTTCACTGAGACTCCGAATCATTAAGAAACCGGCATATGTTTTAATATTGTAGATTTCTAAGCTGTTTCGCTGTTTCGCGTTTACATCAGTAATTATTTTTGACGAACTAAATTGAGAATGGAACAGAATTAATAAATAAATAAATCCATCTACTCCTTCCAGTCTTTTTCGTAACAACTCTGGCGGATTTTTCAAATTAAGTTCAGCCTTCGGAATCATGAAAATTTAGAAGCAAGGGACGGACGAATCATGGCCTACGGTAAACAAATTCAAGTTATAGTGGGATTTTCTTGTCACGTTCCAATATCTCAAAAAAGGCATGGAAAATTGGTGACGTCTCTGAGGGCTGGAGGGGGCGGGGGGGGGGGGGGGGGTTGTAGGCATTTGCTCTTTAAACGTAGATTTTGCCCACATTTCCTTCCCACGTCCCCTTATCTTGCAAGTGCCACCTTGTCCAGTAGGCCGGTAGAGACTAATGGATCACCATGTTTATCTTCCTAGCATTTGGTACGTTTTTTTTCTTGGAAATAGTATGTTTTATTTCGTGGCTGGAACAGTGGCGGCACCAGAAATTTTTTCGTGGGGGGAGGGGGGCAAGTAGGGGGACAGACTCCCCAAGGGGGGCAAATACGTAAAGGATCATATCATTACTTTATTATGAGGTAGTCCAAACTTGGACCCAAAGCCCGTAATATACCTTCAAAAAATCCTGGATCCGCGTCTGGTGGGTCTGTGCGTGGGAGAGAGAGAGAGAGAGAGGGAGAGGGAGAGAGAGAGAGGAGGGGATGGAGAGAGAGATGGGAGAGATATAGAGAGTTGAGGGAGAAGGAGAGGGAGAGAGAGGGGGAGAGAGAGTGTGTGTGTGTGTGTGTGTGTGTGTGTGTGTGTGTGTGTGTGTGTGTGTGTGTGTGTGTGTGTGTGTGTGTGTGTGTGTGTGTGTGTGTGTGTGTGTGTTTGGTGGATGGGGGGGCAAGTGGGGGGCAGAGCACACATTTGGGGGGGGGGGGGGGGGCAAATGCCCTCATGCCCTCTGTAGCGCCGCCACCGGGCTGGAAACGGTCGGAGTACTAGTAGACTGAAAACATTTTGGCCAGACGCTGTCATCTGTTGGTGTTTTGGTAATAATAATCCTCCCCAGCCAGCATGGGTTTCTTTTCAATAGATGCATCAAATGCTCCGGTCCTTTGACAGATTAATAAGTAAACTAGCTGCCGTCCTTGGAAGATATGACATACCAGTATACAATTAAGCTTAATTAGTTGCTTCTGTTCAGTGGCGTGTTAAATTAAATCCTTTGTCTGTTGTTAATCCCCAAAGCCTACGCGAACTTGACATTTAAAAAGAATCTATATATTTTTTGCCGGCAAAGCACATTTGATGTACTTTTGGGCGTAAAATTTTTGTTACAGACGGGCCAATTCCAACCAATTAAATCTTGCGCTGAACAACAACTGTTTTAATTAGCTACTTGGTGGGCTAGATTCTGAATAAAAAACACATTTGCATTAATGTTATATCATTGAATTGGAAAGGTTATTCATTTACACTTGTTCACACCAAAGAATGTTTTTAGGGGGGAGAAGCATTAATTATCCTCATCATAGTACGATGCCGCAACATTATCACCGAGTTAGGGAGAGAACGGTTTGAGTTCGACCGAATTCAACTGAATTGAATAGAGCATGCATTTTGGTCCTAATCTTTTCAACCCCCCCCCCCCCCCCCCCCCCCCAAATGGGAGCCAAAACTCGTTTTATCACCTGTATCAGTCACCGCTGAGATGACTGATTCCCCAGGTTGAATAAGATGTCACGGCGGTGTCACGGTTCTCGTGACCATAAACTCAAGTATTCCTGGGTGGCGACGTTTCGTTCCGTGGGGACACACTTCATAGCCTGATCGGACAAATGCCGAGTTGAATTTTTATACCGTGTTTTAAAGAAGCTCCGTAAAAAGAGAAGAGAAGCTCGGTCCGGTTTTAATCGAATTGGATCTCATCCGTGTTTTGAAGATAATTTCCACCGTGCTTGGGGTTAAATAGCGGCTGTCAGAAAGAATAAAAAGTGCGTTTTAATTTAACATTTGGGCGGATTATGATGTTATATCCCAGGCGAAAAGCAGATAAATTGCCATGATGTCCAAAAGAAAAAATGTATAGTTATCTGTACCCGTCCGCTTCGGCTGAGAATCAGAATGTTTTTTCAACAACAATGACCTCGATTTAGCGAGTTCAGACTAATTTATGTCATGTAAATCCAATAGATGGAACAGCCACACTGCTTCATGGGATAGTCAAAATTCACATTTTTTTCCAAGATTTATTTAAACACAAAACGTGAATTATTGGACCGATTTTCACGTTTAAAGGATTTTTTTGACATAGAAAATCGCCCCCCAAAATATTTCAGGCACAGAAAAGGGATTTAGTGAAGAGAACTTTTTATGTAAATTGCGAGGTGTTTTCCCAATCAACACTGATTAGTGAGTAAATGCCTGCTGTTATATAATCATACATAACACACTCAGTCAATATTGGGATATTTTTTTATATGGAATGTACACGTAATGGCATTATAACGTGAACAAAAGTGCCAGATTTGACAATTGGGATATGATTGATAACCGGGTTATGGACATGCAACACTATGATGGGCACCACAACTCGACACCTTAATCTCTCATATACACCTTTTGTATATATGGTACATTTGTGAATTGAAAGCATTGTCTAAGTCACTTTAGAACTGTTTTTTTATGATAGGAGCCCATAATTAAGCTTTATTATTAAAATAGGGACTAAATAGGAATCGCCTGAATGTCCTTTTATCATTCTGTCCCATCCATTCCATTTTGTTCTTGTGTACATTTCTACTAGGTTTATGAACAGTTTTTGTTGAAACACCTTGTATATGTTTATTGGCACCATACATACAAATGCTCCCACATTTTAAAGTTGACATACTTTTTCACTCTATTGACGCAAAGCTCTGTCAAGCAAGGTTGAATTGGTTAACTTCGTATAGTTGCATTATGGGGAAATTTTGTAGGTGAAATATTTGATATTTTGATGTCAGTGTGCAAAGGATTAATGGAATTATGTCCACTGCAGCTTAATTTTTTTTTTTTATTGATTTCTATAAGTAGTTTCTGTGTGCAACCCCCACAAACATATATTTTTATACTGTACCAATGACCCAGACATAGCTGGTGCTAACTCTTAAAATATAGGGCCAAACACAAATTTTGCCCCCCAATCCCCAAAATTTGCATCTAAAACTAAAGAAAACATGTCCTGAAAGGCCCTCCACACTTCGCCCCTACTGCGCATGCGCAGTGTCAAGGACGTTCCGAAATTGGCGCCATTTATCATTCTAAGTTTGGCCCTTCATCAGTTAACATCTGACTGATCTTTGTGCTTTTAAATCTCAGTTTAAATGATGCCAGACACATAAATATTAGTGAAATGGTGATTCTAAGGAGGATAGAAAAGGAGGAGAGGAAAAGAATGTGTGACAGAATATTATCAGGGCTGTAACTTAAAATTTTTTAATGAAATTATGTTAAGTTACCTATTTTCAAGGCAGCAGCCATTTTGTTGTCATTCTGATTATTTAGTTACACTGTTTTTTCAAGTGTTTTCCTCTCTCCCTGTCCTTTAAGTTCCCCCTTGCTATTCTCCCATGCTTTTGGCATAGTTTCTGTAATTATTATTACTAAAATTTCTTGGGAGTTTTAGCTGAATAACAGAATGAATTCTGTTCTTTCCCCATGTTTACGTCTTCACCTACGGGTGGTTAGGCGTTGTGTTCTGCATCTACCATCTGATGTTCTGCAGTTTCTTCCCTGGAAGTCTCTGTTTTGCATCAGATGGTGTATTTTTGGTAACTGATTTCGGGCCTGGGTGCCTGGAGTCTTATTTTAGTGTTTTTACACTCATTGTTTACATTTACAACAGCCCTCTGTGTGAGGGGGGGATTTCTAAATAATAATATCTTTATGTTATTTTAATCATAACTAGATACATTATTATTGTTCGTAAGTGTTGAATAAATTGTTTAACATATTTTTAAAATTTTTGTCCACACTTAGGCTTGGGATCCATTGGGGCTCAACGTTACTTTTCAGAAACTTGGGCTGTTCTGAAAAAATATTTTTTCAAAATATTTTGATTTCAATTATTTTTTCTATATTAATGGATCATATTATTATTATGTATTTTGATTGCCAGGGGTTAGTGCGAGTACCAGGACTTGTTTTCTTTTCACATTGAAAGGATATTGATCAATTGTTTTAAGAGGAAGTCTTCCTCTGACCTTATTATCATTCTATATGTGGTCAGTGTACTCGCATTAACTCCTGTTCTGTATCGTATGATTTCGATGACAATATGGGAAGCGTATGTCACGGTATGTTGTTGGGGATTTGGACACTCTGGTCCTTTCCCCGCAGGGTCACTCTACTTTATCAATTTCTATTTCAGACGATCAAGATTAGGGTGATGTATCTGTGATGTCTTCCAACAGTGTGCCTCCGTCGTCACAATTAATGAAGGGCTAGCGGAAAAGTGCTCATGTAATACGCCAATTGCCTAAGAGGACCCTAGTAGGTTCGACGGCCTTTGACGTCCACTAGCTCGCCCGGTGTAGCGTCCATTCACCGAATGGTTCGGCAGCCGGGTTCGTCCGTTGCGGTCTAGAAGGAATTTTGGGGTGATGCGAGCACTATAAAATTAACTTAATGCACACCCAGTGACGGCGGATCGGAGGGAGAACGGAGGAAGCCTTTTAGTCCGGTTCATAGCTCGTTCCGGTCCATCCGGACGGCAAGCGAGAGAGGCCCCTCTCTCGTTCAACAACATCTGGCCCCAGATGTTGTGGTACAAATGTGTCGCTAGCGGAGCATACGTCCGTCGCTCGGGACGCTCCGTTGTATAGGCAGTCCGCTGAGACTGCTAAGGCTTCCTCTTCTCGTCAGCGCACACGACCGCACCTTGGCTGCGTGACCGCCGATATATTACCAGCTTCGCCGATCAAGGATTCTTCGGCGACCAGGTCACACCATCCGGCAGCCAGGGATTCGAGACCGATGGACTCCGGACGTTCGCATAGGAAAAGTATGCGGGAGCCATCTGATGCGGAGCTGCCCTCGGCGAAGCAGCGATAGACTGCGCCTCCGCAGGTCTCGACGCCGGACATTCTTGTGCACATAGCACAGCTTATCGCAGCATCCCAGCAGCCGACAGAAACGGTGTCGGATCGAGAATTATCCGACAGCGCTGGGTCGGTAGCCGGGGACTCGAGGCCTGCAGACTCCGGACGTTTGCATAGGAAGTGTGCGGGAGTCAACGTACACGGAGCTTCCAGCGGCAATGCATCGTAAGTCCGCTACTGCACAGGCCTCGGGAACGGACATGCTTTCCTTAATAGCACAGTTTATCGCAGCATCCCAGCATCAACTGAATCTGTCGCATATATTTTATCCGACGATGCTGGGTCGGGACGCTCCGCGGAAGCGGGTACGGACGTCCGAAAGTTTCATCCGGTCCGACGGGATACCGAAAGGGATTCGGAGGATTTCAAGCTTTCCCTTTCGGAACAACATATGCTGCGATGCCGGATAAGAAACTGATAGCGTCGGTGGACTTAGAAATTTTTGGTTCGGTTCAGGGACATCGTTCCTCAGTTCCGACATAGTCCAATAATGTCACACAAACTTTCGAATTATTGAACGACGCTATATATATTATTATTTTATGCTTGCTATCCAAGCATTTCTGGTTTCTTGTTCGAAGAGTTATGGACATGTCTTTCAAAAGTGTGCCTCTGTCGTCATAGTTAATGAAGAGTTAGCGGCAATAAGTGCTCATGGAATATGTCTATCGCTTACGGAGTGACATTCGCTAGCTCACCCGGTGTAGCGTACATTCATCGAATGGTTCGGCTGCCGGGTTCGTCCGTTGCGGTCTAGGAAGGAGATTTGGGTGATGCGAGCACTTTAATTACTTTAGTACTCACCCAGTGACGGCAGATTGAGGACAGATCGGAGGAAGCCAACAACATAGGGGACCGCATGTTGTGGTTCAGATATTTTACATTCGGAGCATATGTCCGTTGCTCGGGACGCTCCGTTATATTGACAGTCCGAGAGACTGTCTTTAATGCTTCCTCATCCTCACAGCAGGGCACACGACCGCACATTGGCTACGTGACCTCGAGTATCCGATCAGTTTCGGCATTCAGTGATTCCACAGCGAATAGGTCGCGCCATCCGGTAGCCAAGGGACACGAGGCCTATACACTCCGTTCGCTCGCATATTGGAAGTATGCACGGGGTAACGATCTCGGAGCTTCCTGCGGCAATGCATCGTAAGACCGCTGCTCCTCAGGCCTCAGTGACGGACGTGCTATCCGAGTTAGCACAGTTGTTTCGCAGCATCCCAGCAATTGACAGTTTCTCGGTCGAATCAGGAATTATCCGACGGCGCTGGGTCGGTGCGGTCCGCGGTTGCATCAAGCTACGGACGACCGAACGCTTTATAGGGTCCGACAGGATGGCGAAAGGGATTCGAAAGATTTCGAGTTTTCCCTTTAGTAGTATCGGAAGATGCCTTTCATATCTTCTGGCATTTCTTCCAGTGATTATTTTTCGGACTTCATTGCTGCGATCTTGGATAAGAGACTTATAGCGTCATTGGACTCGGATTTTTCGATCGGTACAGGGACTTTGTCCCTGACTTACCGACGCAGTCCAATATTGTCATTACAACATGTGTTTTATTTTTCGACGCTATATATTTATATATATATACAAGCCTGCTACTAAGCATGATAGTTTAGTTTCTTGTCCGCGTGGCTCATTTCTGCCATTTTATCTTTTTTACAAATAGTTTATTTTGGCAGAGCAGGGCATACCGAGAGTTCATATGCGTCTAGACGGTGTGATTAAAGACTGCATATATTCTTTTTCGCCGTTTATGTCTTTTCCAATTTCAATGTTGGGAACGACATTATGTATAGTAGACTTAACTTAGACGCTTTATTATACGTAATCCGCCTTACTGAGGCGTTATCATTACGTCTTCAAGAAAAGATTTACGGGATATTTTTCTCAATGTAATTTCTTTTGAGGGCAGTAGTTTGTTCACGTATAACTCCGCCCTTCAGTGGCTGATTGGAGTTGGTTAGACGTGATGCAGCCCTAGCTACATCCACGCGTGGATAGTAGGTTAAGAACTCTCTCAGAGTCGCTTCGTTCTCGGAGGAGCTTCTCTTCGACGGCAACTTTCCGGCAATACATGAATTGCTTGATTTATACATTCTCTTGTCTATCTAGTGTTACAAGAGATTCAGACTGGGGCAAACATTCGGTGGTTGACTCAGAGAGTGCCGCCGCAGTTGCCAGACCCGAGTGTGGCTGTTATGACGGTTGCCAGTCAAACAGATTGGGATATATACTGATCCCTACGGATTCGAAGTGCCAGGGTCTTTGGGTTCCGCAGTCTTTTAGCTATCAGTTTAACTTCCGCGGAATAATGTTTTTTAGGCTTGCTTTATGTCATTGCATGAACATTATTCAGAAACGCATGCCCAAATTCCTGTCCTTTAATTCGACAGTAGTGGCGTATCTCCGGAACCAGGGAGGCACTCTTTCGTTTCCGTTATTCAATTTAATGGAAAGAATCCGTCTGTTGGTTATAGTACACCAAGTTCAGTTTTGGTCCGTCATATTCTGGGTCGTCTGATTGTTTTATCGCACTCCCGTTCTCTTATGGGTCGCTTGTTGCTGTCAGAATGGACTCTCAACAAACAAGTATTCAATCAGATTTGCTATCTATGGGAGCGCCCAATGATGTTTTATTTATGACACAGCTTGCTAATCAATTGCAGACGTATGTGTTGGCTTGTCCAGATCTCTGAGCTAATACTGTTAACGCTCTATTGATCTATAGGACGGAATGATAGGATACGCGTATCCTCCGGCGCTGTTGTTTTAGCAGGTATTGCTAAGATAACAACCACAATACATTTCTGTTGATAGCATCTCTATCTTCACAGAGATCATGAGTAATTTACTCTCTTGTCTACTGTGGATCTTAACGTGAAATCTTCCTCTATGTGAGGATCTTTTTTCACTGGGTAAATCGTGTCATCTTTATCACAACCAGCAAGGTCGCAACCTTCATGTATTCCGTTGTGTGGTCCGTATTGCATTGTAAGCACTGTACTGGACGAGCTTTGGACGCGATTTCTTACTATAGGAGATCCTCTTCTTCGCTATTCTATGCGACTAAAGTGGAGGCTCTTCCGTCGTGGTGTAGGGATCATTATGTTCATATTGTTGATCCCTCCATACTACTCATTGCTATTTTTAAGTATACTTGTTTCACAAGATCTACTGCAGCCTGTTGTTATTTAGGTTATAGGTTTATGTTACCTCATACCTATGCACTCTACGATAGTTTACAATTGAGTCTTTTGTCTCTTTATCTAAGTCAGTTAGTAACTTTTTGATAAATAGACTTAGAATCTTTAGATTAAATTCCTATACGGATTTTAACTTCGGTTCTTATTTAGCTAAGTAATCATTTGAGCCTCTGGAAACAGTAGTTTTCAAATTCTGACCTTTTAGACAGTAATTCTGTTGTTTTCTCTTTTACTGTAGAGTCAGTGAGTTTCATGCACTATCGATGGATGATTTTCACTTTCATAGTTTCGGAATCAATACTTCCGTTACTATTTAGGTTGGATTGTTGCATAAGAGTTAGGCTCCTATTATCCGGAACCTATTATTTTAAGGTCCTTCCGTCTTCGTATGGGCATAGGCCTTTACTCTTTCCGGGTACAGTTTATGTATTTATAAACAGATATCTGTTTATTACAAGGGCGTAAGCTTCTTCTGTCTTTGATGTCTAGTAGAAGGACGTTACGCTCCATTTTATTGTTAATGGATTCTATTAACTAGCGTACTGCTTATGGTATATCATTGACTTAGCAGTTGTGCTTAAGATTTCGGCTCATGAAGTAAGAGTTCTTCTACTTCTTGGGCTTACATTAATAGTGTTGCTATTATAGATTTTGAAGGCTGCTCATTGCGCTCAGCCATCCACATTCATGAATTTTATCTCAGAAATATCGAGTCCATTTCTGGAGGCCTCTATTGTTAGGTCTATTATCTACTGCTCAGAATGTCATTCACTTAACAGTTGCTACTATAGCTAGGTAGGCTGTCTGTTTCGGCAGTGTCTCCGTTTGGCTGCCCTCTTCGCTCTGGGCTATTTGACCCAGGGCAAGAAAAAGGGGGGGGGGGGGGAGGGTGTTCCCTTGGGTCACCTGTTTTTACTATGAAAACAAGGGGATACCTCCTCCGGAGTTAGTAATTCTGAGCTGTTATTGGGATGGTTGTTTAGTGAGAAGTTTAAGTCTTAGTTTTTAAAGTATAGCTTTTGAATATTGCATATGTCAACGGACATGATTATGCAATTCTCACACACTTTTAGGAGTATAAGAGTCTCTATTCTCTAGACTTACTTTATTATTGGCTTACTTTAAAAATTATTAGTATAAGGATTATTGGATATTAATAGAGTACATGGATGTATGAAGCTCAATTTTTGGAAGGTGTTGTATCTTTCTAATTTATCATAAATAAGAAAGATACATGTAAGGCCTATTACTTCTTTTCCCTACAGGGGATGACTCTATTTTATTTTATTGAGCGTATTCCATTTTGCTCTATGTCCTTGGCCCTCCAGCCTTTTTACTATTCAGCTATGTCTGGGTCATTGGTACAGTATAAAAATGTTAAAAAATTTATAGTAATTTATATATTTTTTATACTTACCAATGACCCAGACGGGGATGGCCCTCCCAAGAGTTGGGAACTCTTGCCTCCCCGCTGAGTACATAGCGCTTACCAGGCACTGGTTATTAGAATGATAAATGGCGCCAATTTCGGAACGTCCTTGACACTGCGCATGCGCAGTAGGGGCGAAGTGTGGAGGGCCTTTCAGGACATGTTTTCTTTAGTTTTAGATGCAAATTTTGGGGATTGGGGGGCAAAATTTGTGTTTGGCCCTATATTTTAAGAGTTAGCACCAGCTATGTCTGGGTCATTGGTAAGTATAAAAAATATATAAATTACTATAAATTTTTTAACTTTTCGTCAAGTTGTGTTAACAACCTAGACCTGTGGTTTGCCGATGGTCGGTTTGCATCTGGGTGGGCAAACGTTCTCTGATTTGACTAATATTTGCCATACAGGTCTTTTGCAATAAAATCTCAAGTGACTTCGAAAAACTGGCCCGGCCTGATTTTTCGTTACAAAGTTTTGGGCCTTAATTAGTCAATTTTTTCAAATTTTGATCTCATTAGTTCAGTAACTTGAACAAACGTTCCGATTTGACTAATGTTTACCATACAGTTCTTTTGTAATAATATCTTGACAAGTGAGTTCGAAAACTGGCTCGGCTCAAACTTTCGTTACAGAGTTATGTGTCTTAATTAGTCAATTTTATAGAATTTTGAGTCTGTTAGCACAATAACTTCGATAAATGTTCTCCGATTTGACCAATATTTTGCAAAAATATCTCAAGCATGTTTGAAAACTGGCCCAGCCCAATTTTTTGTTACAGAGTTATGGGCCTTAATTAAATAATTTTTACAAATTCTGAACTTGTGAGCCTTATAACTTGAACACAAAGGTTCCAGATTTGATACCCGGCATATGATTGATAACCGGGTTATGAATATGCAACACTCGCCGATTGTTGCCACAACCCGATGCCTACATCTCCAATGCACACCTCTTGTTATTGAAACTTCTCATAAATGATCATCAACAAGTGGACATCTACATGCTTCTTAGATTTGAGATTGCAACAATTTTTGACTGAATTATCTCCACTTGAACTCAGATTTACTGTTGATTTCTATATGAAATACACAAATTTGTGTATTGAATACACCCCTGGCTCTTCATAAATCAAGTAAATGTGAGTATTAATTCTTTGCATGCTGCTCGTGGATATTCCTGCCCAAGATACAAAATTCCTTGCCAATGAAATAAGTAAAATTTAGGCATATTTAACAAACATTTTCCCTCTAAATTGAATGAACTGATTTCTTTAGTAAATTTAGATGAAATTTTCATCATTTCTAGTCATGGCTGCTTCACAGCAACCATGACGAGATTTGATGATAAATATTTTGGAAAACACTCAGCGGGCTAAGAGTTAATCACCCCAAGGTGATAGTTCTATTTAATGTGTAGTCTGCATGTTAATAAGATAGAACCCGATGATGTTTGAGTACAGGGGCTGCAGTCAACAACCCAAGTTGGAGTTCTTCCTGTATTTTATGAATGCTGAAACCGCCCATGAATTACAAGTTCATTCCTATCCCCCATTCCCCATACCTTATCCATCATCTGTCTGTCCGTTTATAGTACATTAAGTTTTGCATTTTAATCTTCTTCATCAGAGCCACTGCCACCAAACCAACCAAATTTGGCACAAGTTATCTCTGTTGGATAAAGTTTCAAGTTCGTTCGATAGAAGTTGCTAAGCTTGATGGGCTGATGGCTTTGCCACAAATGCCCAAAATTCTTTTAAAAATCTTCTCATAAATCACTAATCACATTGCTTTGAAACTTGGAATGCAACTTCCTTATGTACTCGAGATTCAAGTTTGTTCAAAGAAAGTTTCTCAGGCAAGATTTATCCTCATGCTGAGAGAGGCAGAGTTTTGTCCCCATCCAAAATTTCTATTTTCCGAGGCGGTCAACCAATTTGAACCAAATTTGATATTTTTATACTGTACCAATGACCCAGACATAGCTGGTGCTAACTCTTAAAATATAGGGCCAAACACAAATTTTGCCCCCCAATCCCCAAAATTTGCATCTAAAACCAAAGAAAACATGTCCTGAAAGGCCCTCCACACTTCGCCTCTACTGCGCATGCGCAGTGTCAAGGACGTTCCAAAATTGGCGCCATTAATCATTCTAAGTTTGGCCCTTCATCAGTTAACATCTGACTGATCTTTGTGCTTGTAAATCTCAGTTTAAATGATGCCAGACACATAAATAATTGTGAAATGGTGATTCTAAGGAGGATAGAGAAGGAGGAGAGGAAAAAATGTGTGACTGAATATTATCAGGGCTGTAACTTAAAATTTTTTAATGAAATTATGTTAAGTTACCTATTTTCGAGGCAGCAGCCATTTTGTTGTCATTCTGATTAATTAGTTACACTGTTTTTTAAGTGTTTTCCTCTCTCCCTGTCCTTTAAGTCCTCCCTTGCTATTCTCCCATGCTTTTGGCATAGTTTTTGTAATTATTATTACTAAATTTTCTTGGGAGTTTTAGCTGAATAACAGAATGAATCCTGTTTCTTTTCCCCATGTTTACGTCTTCACCTACGGGTGGTTAGGCGTTGTGTTCTGCATCTACCATCTGATGTTCTGCAGTTTCTTCCCTGGAAGTCTCTGTTTTGCATCAGATAGTGTATTTTTGGTAACTGATTTCGGGCCTGGGTGCCTGGAGTCTTATTTTAGTGTTTTTACACTCATTGTTTACATTTTCAACAGCCCTCTGTGTGAGGGGGGGATTTCTGGAAAATAATATCTTGATGTTATTTTAATCATAACTAGATACATTATTATTGTTCGTAAGTGTTGAATAAATTGTTTAAAATATTTTTAAAATTTTTGTCCACACTTAGGCTTGGGATCCATTGGGGCTCAACGTTACTTTTCAGAAACTTGGGCTGTTCTGAAAAAATATTTTTTCAAAATATTTTGATTTCAATTATTTTTTCTATATTAATGGATCATATTATTATTATGTATTTTGATTGCCAGGGGTTAGTGCGAGTACCAGGACTTGTTTTCTTTTCTCATTGAAAGGATATTGATCAATTGTAATAAGAGGAAGTCTTCCTCTGACTTTATAATCATTCTATATGTGGTCAGTGTACTCGCATTAACTCCTGTTCTGTATCGTATGATTTCGATGACAATATGGGAAGCGTATGTCACGGTATGTTATTGGGGAATTGGACACTCCGGTCCTTTCCCCGCAGGGTCACTCTACTTTATCAATTTCTATTTCAGACGATCAAGATTAGGGTGATGTATCTGTGATGTCTTCCAACAGTGTGCCTCCGTCGTCACAATTAATGAAGGGCTAGCGGAAAAGTGCTCAAGTAAATACGCCAATTGCCTAAGAGGACCCTAGTAGGTTCGACGGCCTTTGACGTCCGCTAGCTCGCCCAGTGTAGCGTCCATTCACCGAATGGTTCGGCAGCCGGGTTCGTCCGTTGCGGTCTAGAAGGAATTTTGGGGTGATGCGAGCACTATAAATCAACCTAATGCACACCCAGTGACGGCGGATCGGAGGGAGAATGGAGGAAGCCTTTTAGTCCGGTTCATAGCTCGTTCCGGTCCATCCGGATGGCAAGCGAGAGAGGCCCCTCTCCCGTTCACAACATCTGGCCCCAGATTTTGTGGTACAAAATGTTTCGCATTCGGAGCATACGTCCGTCGCTCGGGACACTCCGACATATAGTCAGTCCGGAGTAGACTGTCAATAAGGCTTCCTCATTCTCATAGTTGCGCACACGACCGCTCTTGGCTACGTGACCACGGATATCCAGTCAGCTTCGCCAGTCAGAGATTCATCGGCGACCAGGTCACACCATCCGGTAGCCAGGGACACGAGGCCTGCAGACTCCGGATGTTCGCATAGGAAGTGTGCGGGAGTCAACGTACACGGAGCTTCCGGCGGCAATGCATCGTAAGACCGCTACTGCACAGGCCTCGGGAACGGACGTGCTTTCCTAAATGGCACAGTTTATCGCAGCATCCCAGCATCAACTGAATCTGTCGCATATTTTTTATCCGATGATGCTGGGTCGGGACGCTCCGCGGAAGCGGGTACGGACGTCTGAAAATTTCATCCGGTCCGACGGGATACCAAAAGGGATTTGGAGGATTTCGAGCTTTCCCTTTCGGAACAACATATGCTGTTGTGTATGTCATCTGACTTGGTCTTCTACAGCTTCTTTCGTCGGACCAGAATGCTGCGATGCCGGATAAGAAACTGATAGCGTCGGTGGACTTAGAAATTTTTTGTTCGGTTCAGGGACATCGTCCCTCAGTTCCGACATAGTCCAATAATGTCACGCAAACTTTCGAATTATTGAACGACGCTATATACTATTATTATATGCTTGCTATAACCAAGCATTTCTGGTTTTTTGTTCGCAAAGTTACGGAGATGTCTTTCAAAAGTGTGCCTCTGTCGTCATAGTTAATGAAGAGCTAGCAGCAATAAGTGCTCATGGAATATGTCTATCGCCTACGGAGTGACATTCGCTAGCTCACCCGGTGTAGCGTACATTCATCGAATGGTTCGGCTGCCGGGTTCGTCCGTTGCGGTCTAGGAAGGAGATTTGGGTGATGCGAGCACTTTAATTACTTTAGTACTCACCCAGTGACGGCAGATTGAGGACAGATCGGAGGAAGCCTGTTAGTCCTGTTCTTGGCTTGTCCAGGTCCGTCCGGGCTGTGAGCGAGAGAGGTCCCTCTCTCGTCCAACAACATAGGGGACCGCATGTTGTTCAGATATTTTACATTCGGAGCATATGTCTGTCGGTCGGGACGCTCCGTTATATTTACAGTCCGAGAGACTGTCCTTAATGCTTCCTCATCCTCACAGCAGGGCACACGACCGCACATTGGCTACGTGACCTCGAGTATCCGATCAGTTTCGTCATTCAGTGATTCCACGGCAAATAGGTCGCGCCATCCGGTAGCCAAGGGACACAAGGCCTATACACTCCGTTCGCTCGCATATTGGTAGTATGCACGGGGTAACGATCACGGAGCTTCCAGCGGCAATGCATTGTAGGACCGCTTCTCCTCAGGCCTCAGTGACGGACGTGCTATCCGAGATAGCACAGTTGTTTCGCAGCATCCCAGCAATTGACAGTTTCTTGGTCGAATCAGGAATTATCCGACGGCGCTGGGTCGGTGCGGTCCGCGGTTGCATCAGGTACGGACGACCGAACGCTTTATAGGGTCCGACAGGATGGCGAAAGGGATTCGAAAGATTTCGAGTTTTCCCTTTAGTAGTATCGGAAGCTGCCTTTCATATCTTCTGGCATTATCTTCCAGTGATTGTTATTTCGGACTTCATTGCTGCGATCTTGGATAAGAGACTTATAGCGTCATTGGACTCGGATTTTTCGATCGGTTCAGGGACATTGTCCCTGACTTACCGACGCAGTCCAATAATGTCATTACAACATGTGTTTTATTTTTTTCGACGCTATATATGCATACAAGCCTGCTACCAGGCATGATAGTTTAGTTTCTTGTCCGCGTTGCTCATTTCTGCCGTTTTATCATTTATATGATTAGTTTATTTTGGCAGAGCAGGGCATACCGAGAGTTCATATGCGTCTAGACGGTGTGGTTAAAGACTGGAAATATTCTTTTTCGCCGTTTATGTCTTTTCCAACTTCAATGTTGGAAACGACATGATGTATAGTAGATTTAACTTAGACGCTTTATCATACGTAAACCGCCTTACTGAGGCGTTATCATTACTTTTTCAAGAAAAGATTTACGGGATATTATTCTCAATGTAATTTCTTTTGAGGGCAGTAGTTTGTTCACGTATAACTCCGCCCTTCAGTGGCTGATTGGAGTTGGTTAGACGTGACGCAGCCCTAGCTACATCCATACGCGTGGATAGTAAGGTTAAGAACTCTCTCAGAGTCGCTTCATTCTCGGAGGAGCTTCTCTTCGACGGCAACTTTTCGGCAATCCATGAATTGCTCGATTTACACGTTCTTTTGTCTATCTAGTGTTACAAGAGATTCAGACTGGGGCAAACATTCGGTGGTTGACTCAGAGAGTGCCACCGCAGTTGCCGGACCCGAGTGTGGCTGTTATGACGGTTGCCAGTCAAACAGATTGGGATATAATACTGATCCCAACGGATTCGAAGTGCCAGGGTCTTTGGGTTCCGCAGTCTCTCAGCAACCAATTTTCTTCCGCGGAATAATGTTTTTTAGGCTTGCTTTATGTCATTGCATGAACATTATTCAGAAACGCATGCCCAAATCCTGTCCGTTAATTCGACAGTAGTGGCGTATCTCCGGAACCAGGGAGGCACTCTTTCGTTTCCGTTATTCAATTTAATGGAAAGAATCCGTCTGTTGGTTATAGTACACCAAGTTCTGTTTTGGTCCGTCATATTCCGGGTCGTCTGATTGTTTTACCGGACTCCCGTTCACTTACGGGTCGCTTGTTGCTGTCAGAATGGACTCTCAACAAACAAGTATTCAATCAGATTTGCTATCTATGGGAGCGCCCAATGATGATTTATTTACGACACAGCTTGCTAATCAATTGCAGACGTATGTGTTGGCTTGTCCAGATCTCTGAGCTAATGTTGTTAACGCTCTATTGATCTATAGGACGGAATGATAGGATACGCGTATCCTCCGGCACTGTTGTTTCAGCAGGTATTGCTAAGATAAACAACCACAATACATTTCTGTTGATAGCATCTCTATCTTCACAGAGATCATGGGTAATTTACTCTCTTGTCTACTGTGGATCTTAACATGAAATCTTCCTCAATGTGAGGATCTTTTTTCACTGGGTAAATCGTGTCATCTTTATCACAACCCGCAAGGTCTCAACCTTAATGTATTCCGTTGTGTGGTCCGTATTGCATTGTAAGCATTGTACTGACCGAGCTTTAGACGCGATTTCTTACTATAGGAGATCCTCTTCTTTGCTATGCTATGCGGCTAAAGTGGAGGCTCTTCCGTCGTTGGTGTAGGGATCATTATGTTCATATTGTTGATCCCTCCATACTACTCATTGCAATTTTTTAGTATACTTGTTTCACAAGATCTACTGCAGCCTGTTATTAGTAAGGTTATAGGTTTATGTTACCTCATACCTATGCACTCTACGATAGTTTACAATTGAGTCTTATGTCTCTATCTAAGTCAGTTAGTAACTTTTTGATATATAGACTTAGAATCTTTAGATTAAATTCCTATATGGATTTTAACTTCGGTTCTTATGTAGCTAAGTAATCATTTGAGCCTCTGGAAACAGTAGTTTTCAAATTCTGACCTTTTAGACAGTAATTCTGTTGGTTTCTCTTTTACTGTAGAGTCAGTGAGTTTCATACACTATCGATGGATGATTTTCACTTTCGTAGTTTCGGAATCACTACTTCCGTTACTATTTAGGTTGGATTTTTGCATAAGAGTTAGGCTCCTAATATCCGGAACCTATTGTTATTAAGGTCCTTCCGTCTTCGTACGGGCTTAGGCCTTTACTCTTTCCGGGTAGAGTTTATATATTTATAAACAGATATCTGTTTATTACTATGGGCGTAAGCTTCTTCTGTCTTTGATGCCTAGTAG
Organism: Pictodentalium vernedei; assembly: GCA_031216915.1. Taxonomy (NCBI): domain Eukaryota; kingdom Metazoa; phylum Mollusca; class Scaphopoda; order Dentaliida; family Dentaliidae; genus Pictodentalium; species Pictodentalium vernedei. The sequence goes on from CM062290.1 coordinate 377,126,735, forward strand.
AAGGACGTTTCGCTCCATTCTATTGTTAATGAATTCTATTAACTATCGGTACTGCTTATGGTATATCATTGACTTAGCAGTTGTGCTTAAGATTTCGGCTCATGAAGTAAGAGTTCTTCTACATCTTGGGCTTACATTAATAGTGTCGCTATTATAGATTTTTGAAGGCTGCTCATTGCGCTCAGCCATCCACATTCATGAATTTTTATCTCAGAAATATCGAGTCCATTTCTGGAGGCCTCTATTGTTAGGTCTATTTTCTACTGCTCAGAATGTCATTCACTTAACAGTTGCTACTATAGCTAGGTAGGCTGTCTGTTTCGGCAGTGTCTCCGTTCTGCTGCCCTCTTCGCTCTGGGCTATTTGACCCAGGGCAAGAAAAAGAGGGGGGGAGGGGGAGGGTGTTCCCTTGGGTCACCTGTTTTACTATGAAAACAAGGGGATACCTCCTCCGGAGTTAGTAATTCTGAGCTGTTATTGGGATGGTTATTTAGTGAGAAGTTTATGTTTTTAAAATTCATTCAAGTCTTACTTTTTAAAGTATAGCTTTTGATTATTGCATATGTTAACGGACATGATTATGCAATCCTCAGACACTTTTAGGACTATAAGAGTCTCTATTCTCTAGACTTACTTTATTTATTGGCTTACTTTAAAAATTATTAGTATAAGGATTATATTGGATATTAATAGAGTACATGGATGTATGAAGCTCAATTTTGGAAGGTGTTGTATCTTTCTAATTTATCTTAAATAAGAAAGATGCATGTAAGGCCTATTACTTCTTTTTCCCTACAGGGGATGACTCTATTTTATATTATTGAGCGTATTCCATTTTGCTCTATGTCCTTGGCCCTCCAGCCTTTTTACTATTCAGCTATGTCTGGGTCATTGGTACAGTATAAAAATGTTAAAAAATTTATAGTAATTTCTATATTTTTTATACTTTCCAATGACCCAGACGGGGATGGCCCTCCCAGGAGTTGGGAACTCTTGCCTCCCCGCTGAGTACATAGCGCTTACCAGGCACTGGTTATTAGAATGATTAATGGCGCCAATTTCGGAACGTCCTTGACAGTGCGCATGCGCAGTAGAGGCGAAGTGTGGAGGGCCTTTCAGGACATGTTTTCTTGGGTTTTAGATGCAAATTTTGGGGATTGGGGGGCAAAATTTGTGTTTGGCCCTATATTTTAAGAGTTAGCACCAGCTATGTCTGGGTCATTGGTAAGTATAAAAAATATAGAAATTACTATAAATTTTTTAACATTACAGTCAGGCATGTCAACTGGTACTTGTACCAGTACCACCGGTTCCCTCATGCTCCAACCGGTACTAGTACTGAAGCTCTTGTCCTGCCGGTACCAGGACAAAATTATTTTATGGGGAAATTCCTAATTGAACGAGGGTAAACAGGCTCATAATCGTGTATGACACACTTGTATGACATTCTTTTAACTTAATTGTGAATGAACATATCAAAACACTCTACAGATGCATGTTCTGTCTGCACCACGACCTTGATGAAGCCAACCATTTTGACTTTTTAAATGTCGTATCAAAGACAAATAAAGAGCCGACATCAGCTAATTCAAAGAAATTATTCTGTGGTGACATTAAAGTAATCATAAAGCACGATCTTCGTGCTTTATGATTACTTTGATGTCACTTCAGAATAATAGGCACAATGCCATCTTTGTCTTGCAGACTGATCTTGATCTTGGGGACTGGGGTGGTTTGAATGCGAATTTATCCCATCTGATTGCGATATGCCATCCAATTTTTTATTTGTCCCAGTACCGGTTTTGGTAAGACAGGCTCTGTCCCATCTCAGTACTGGTTATGTTGGTACCGGCGGTACTTTGACATGCCTGATTACAGTACATGTACATTATTTATGTTGGAAATTTCTCCCCCCCCCCCCCCCCCCCATCCCACCCTTGCAACACCACAAGATAAAAAGACAAAAAGTCCCAATGCTTATATGTCCAAACCTGCCGAGAATTGTTATGTGAATAAGAAGCATCTTTTGGACCAGTAAAATCATATGGGCCAAAAGTCATTTCGGCACTTTTCCAAAAAATTTAAAAAATCTCCTGCAGAACTAAGAATCAAAATCTTTGTATAATTGGTATACAAAATCTTTGGGGAATCTGATTCAAGTCCCTGTGGGAGCCCAAATTTTACCATAGTGCAAGAAAATTTACAATTTATTGAAAATTTTCCTCTTAGGTTCCACCAGATAAAATGATTTTGATATTTGGTATGCAACATTTTTTGGAAGATCAGATTCAAGTTTGTTCCAATCAAGTCCCTGGGTTTATATTTGGGCTCCCTATGGGAGCCCAAATTTTAACTTAGTGCAATTTTACGAATATTCTTTAAATATCTTCTTCTTCAGATCCACCAGTCAAAATCTTTTGATATTTGGTGTACAACAATCTTAGGGGTAGGTGTAGGGGAGATCTGATTGAAGTATGTTCCAATAAAGTCACTGAATTCATAAAAAAGTTTGTTTTTCTAAATAAAATATAATTTTTTCTGTGTTGCAATAATAAGTTTACATAAACATCAGAAATTTTCCAGAAAAATATTGGCCATTACTTCTTCAACAATTTCTGTTTCCATTTTCTCATCCAAATTTGTTCTATCACTATTGATAGAATCAGTGCAATAAATCCTTTCTTTGGGAAGAACAGAAAAAATTGCTGGGAGGTTGGTTTCATATAATTATAAAATGTATAAAAATGTAGCTATTATGGTGTTGAAGGTTAAGTAGTTGAAATGAGGTATTACCCTTTTTCTCTTTATTTTTTCTTTTCAAGATGCAAGCTCTTCTCCAGATTTGGCCAAAAAGCAAGCTTCAAACCGAAGATGCGCTTGAATTGTTAGATTTTGCATTTCCTGATGTGAATGTTCGAACATTTGCAGTTGACTGTCTCTCATCATTAACGTAAGTACAATACTTCTTCGAAGGATCAATGCTTAATTCTTTACTGGCATTGTTTAAGGAAAAATACTGCTTGCGTGCTTCATTTGTGTCAATGCATGTCAAGGCAAGTAAAAAATAGTGCACCCACTTTTTTTAGGATATATATTAATATATGGAAGCCCAAATTTTAACATAGTACAATATGGGGGATAATTTTAAAAAATCATCTTCTTCAAATCCACCAGTCAGAATCCTTTCATATTTGGTATACAACATCTCTAGGGGGATCAGATTCAAGTTTGTTCAAGTCGGGTCCCTAGGTTAATATTTGAGCTCCCTGTGATATCCCAAATTTTAACTTCGTGCAATATGAGGAAATTTCTTTTAAACATTTTTCTTCTTCAAATCCACTGGTCAGAATGCTTTCATACTTGGTATACAACATCTCTAGGGGGCTCAGATTCAATTTTGTTCAAATTGAGTGCCTGGGTAATTATTTGGGCTCCCTATGGTATCCCAAATTTTAACTTAGTGCAATATGAAGACATTTCTTTAAAAATCTTCTTCTTCAGATCCATGAGTTGGAATGCTTTAACTTGGTGCAGTATGAGGGAATTTCTTCAAAAATCTTCTTCAGATTCACCAGAATCCTTTCATATTTGGTTTACAACTTAACTAGGGGGAGTCAGATTCAAATTTGTTCAAATTAGGTCCCTGCATTAATATTTAGGTGCCCTATGGTAGCCCAATTTTAAATTGGTACAATGTGAGGAAATTTCTTTAAAAATCTTCTTCTTCAGTTTCACCAGGCTGAATCCTTTTATATTTGGTTTACAACATCTCCAGGGGAGTCATATTCAAGTTTTTTCAAATTGGGTCCCTGGGTTAATATTTAAGCACCCTATGGTAGCCCAAATTTTAACTTAGTGCAATATGATGAAATTTCTTTAAAAATCTTCTTCTCAGATTGACCAGTCAGAATGCTTTCAGGGGAGCTGCACTTTTTACATTATGATTAACCCCCTTCACTCGGATGTCAAAATACCAAAATTTCAGGAAGCTGTTTTTTCCCATAATGCATCTTGACATTTAACCAATTCAATCTCGTTTGACAGAGCTCAATGAGCTCTGTCAAACGAGATTGAATTGGTTAAATTTCTAGTTGCATTATGGGAATTTTTCTCTGCCTGAAATTTAGATATTTTGACATCAGTGTGCAGGGGGTTAACTGAAAAAACGGCATGATGCTTGGACTATTTTTGTCACTTCTGAGGGGTTCAAGGATTGACAATGGATCCTATGGAGATTGATTGCTTAAAGTTGATTCATTCTTAGACTCTGTTTTTATCGGGATATGTTCAAGGTGAGCGCTTCAGGCCCTGTAGGGCCTCTTGTTTTAGCTCAGCTTCACAACGTCAAGTATGAGCTATTGGGATGGGTTGCAATCCGTTGTCCATCCATATGTCCATCCATACATCCGTCTGTCCATCTGTACATTCCTCTGTCCATCCACAATTCCTTTAATACACCCTACAGGCCACATCTCTCCCAATCAGTTCGAAATTTGATACATGGCTTTGGGGCAATGTCTAGATGGGACAAAGATCAAGGTCACATGATTATGAAAATTCAACTCTTTGAAGAAATTTGTCTGTCATCCAGAAATTTGCATCTAATCGGTCATAACTCTGTAATGAGTCTGTAATGGGTTATCATGAAACTTCACACATGGGTAAAGGACAAATGGTGTCTTATACAGCATCATCAAGTTTGAATGACAAGGATCAAGGTCACATGATAATGAAAACTCAGATCCTGTTCTGTTGTCTTTTCATCTGGAAAATTGTGTCTTCGTCTTAACTCTATCATGGCTGTGTGGATATTTTTATACTGTACCAATGACCCAGACTTAGCTGGTGCTAACTCTAAAAAATCCAGGGCCAAACACAAATGTTGCCCCCCAATCCCCAAAATTTGCATCCAAAACCAAAAGAAATCATGTCCTATAGGACCTCCATACTTCGCCCCTACTGCGCATGCGCAGTGTCAAGGACGTTCCGAAATTGGCGCCAATTATCATTCTCTGTTTGGCCTTCATCAGTCAACATCTCACTGATCTTTGTGCTTGTAAATCTCAGTTTAAAGGATGCCAGACACGTAATTATTGGAGAAATGGTGATTCTAAGGAGGATATAGAAGGAGGAGAGGAAAAAGAAGTGACAAAAAATAATCAGGGCTGTACTTAAATTTTTTTATGAAATTATGTTAAGTTGCCTATTTTCGAGGCATGGGCCTCTTGTTGTCATTCTTGCTAAAAAGTTGCACTGCTTATTCAGTGTTTCCTCTCCCCTGGTCTTCTAAGTCCCCCCTTGCAATTCTCCCATGCTTTTGGCATATTTTTGAGAAAGATCATTTCTAAATTCTCTTGGGAGAGTTGCTTGGTTACAGAATGTTTTCTGTTATTTTCCCCATAGTTACGTTTTCACCCATGGGTGTATAAACGTTGTGTTCTGCATCTTCCATCTGATGTTCTGCAGATTCTTCCCTGGGAGTCTCTGTCTTGCATCAGATAGAGTGTAATTTTGATGACTGATTTCGGGCCAGTTTTGTCAGTGCCTGGAGTCATGTTTTCTGGTGTTTTACACTGTTTGTTTACATTGGCAACAGTCTCTTTTGAGGGGGGCTGTTTGCTTTTGGTGTAGTTTATCTCACTATAAGATACATTTTTATTATCTGTAAGTGTTGCATTAATTATTTAATATAAATTTAAAAATTTTTTACCACACTTAGCCATCGGATCCATCGGGGCTCAACGTTACTTTTCAGAAACTTGGGCTTCGCTGAAAAAATATTTTTCAAAAATTATTTTGATTTGCAATTGTTTTTTCATTATTAATGGATCATGTTATTATGTATCTTTGTGTCGGGTTTGTGCGAGTAACCAGGACTTGTTGTTGACTTTTCACAATGAAAGGATATTGTTCAAATTGTAATAGGAAGAAATCTTCCTCTGACTTTCATGATCATTGCATTAATTGTAGTCAGTGTTCTCGCACTAATCCCTGTTCTATATGTCAATATTGGGATGACAAACATTGGAAACGTGTGTCACGATATGTTGTTAGTGGAGAAAGGGCTATGCCGGCTCTTTCTCCGCAAGGTCACTCTACTCTCTCAGTTTCTATATCAGAGGAACAAAAACAGGGTGATGTTTCCATGTTATCTTCCGCAAGTGCGCATCCGTCGTCACAAATGAATACAGAGCTAGCGGCAAAAGTGCTCATGGAGATTAAACAAATGTCGTCCGCTAGCTCGCCCGGTGTAGCGTCCATTCACCGAATGGTTCGGCAGCCGGGTTCGTCCGATGCGGTCCAGGAGGAAATGTTGGGTGATGCGAGCACTATAAACATTCAACGTGCACACCCAGTGACGGCGGATAGTAGGCGAGATCGGAGGAAGCCTTTGAGTCCGGTTCCTAGCTCGTCCAGGTCCAGACGGGCCGCGAGCGAGAGAGGCCCCTCTCTCGTACAACAACATCTGGGACCAGATGTTGTGGTACAAAATGTGTCGCAAGCGGAGCATACGTCCGTCGCTCGGGACGCTCCGTTGTATAGGCAGTCCGCGGAGACTGCTCAGGCTTCTTCCTCTCGTCAGCGCACACGACCGCACCTTGTTTACGTGACCGCCGATATTTTACCAGCTTCGCCGATCAGGGATTCTTCAGCGACCAGGTCACACCATCCGGTAGCCAGGGACACGAGGCCGATGGACTCCGGACGTTCGCATAGGAAAAGTATGCGGGAGTCATCAGATGCGGAGCTGCCATCGGCAAAGCAGCGAAAGACTGCGCCTCCGCAGGCCTCGATGTCGGACGTACTTGTGCAGATAGCACAACTTATCGCAGCATCCCAGCAGCCGACAGAAACAGTGTCGGATCGGGAATTAGCCGACGGCGCTGGGTCGGTACGCTCCGCCGAAGCATCGGGGGCGGACGACCGGGAGCATCATGAGGTCCGACCGGATGGTGAAAGGGATACGGATGACTTGGAGCTATCCCTTTCGGAACAACATAAAGCTGCCGTGGACTTCATCCGGCACTTTCTCCCTCAAGTTGTTCCGTCGGGCCAGACTGCTGCGGTTCCGGACAAGAGAATTATAGCGTCATTGGACTCTGATTTCTTTGAGCGGTTCAGGGACATCGCATCCCGAGTTTCCGTCTCAGTCCAATAATGTTGCAAGAACATTTGAATTATTGAATGACGCTATATTCAAACTTGCTTCCAAAACGGGGAAAGCAGGTTTCTTGTCCGCCAATACTCTCAACCTGCCTTTTAATGCAAGGAATAAATTCGACACGGCAGGACAGGGTATCCCGAGAGTTCCTCTGCGTATGGACGACGAGGCGGAAGACTTAGAGTTATCATTACCGTCGTTGGCGTCTATTCCAACCGCGGTGTTGGAAACAACTATTTCGTCTAACAGAGCCAGTTTAGATGCCTTATCTTACGCAGATCACCTTACTAAGGCGTTATCACTGCGCCTTCAAGGGAAAGAATTTCAGGATATACAATCCTCTTTAAGACTTCTTTCAAGGGCAGTAGCTTATTCCACGTGTAACTCCGCCCTTTCAGTGGCAAACCTGGAGTTGGTTAGATGTGACGCAGCCCTAGCTACATCCACACTCGTGGATACTAAGGTGAAGAACTCTCTCAGAGTCGCTTCGGTCTCCGGAGAACTCCTCTTTGACGGCAAGCTTTCTGCAATTTACGATAAAATTACAAAGAAAGCTTCGGATTCTCTGCTGTTCAAATCTGCTTCTAAGAAGTCGGACACGGCAGACAAGAATAAGACAGGCACTTCTGGGTCTAATGCACCCAAGAGAGGTTCCTATAGAGGTTCCGGTGCGTCCTCTTGGTCTTATTCAAGAGACCGTCAAGGTAGCGACTCACGTTCGGGACGTCCTTCGGGCCGGGACAACTGGTCGGACGCCCCAAGGTCGACGGGATGAGGTGCGGGTCGTGGAGGACGTGGTTTCTCCTACCGCAGGCCTCGCAGGTCCAGGAGGTGATGGCTTAAACCTCTATCGCGTACTGGTTGGCGGAAGGTTGTCAAGTTTTTCACAGGAGTGGGCGTCGATAACGGACGACCCTTGGGTGAGAGGGGTGACTTCGGAAGGTCTAAAGATATCCTTCAAACGAAAGCCTCCATTAACTCGAAGTCCAAAATGGACTCAACTTCCGTCAAATCCGCAGAAAAGAGACGCTCTATTATCAGAGGTGCAGTCTCTTTTAATGAAGAACGCAGTAGAGGTCATAGAAAACCAGGAGACTCCGGGATTCTACAGCCATCTGTTTCTGGTTCCGAAACCAGACGGCTCGTTCCGTCCAGTCATAGATTTGAGCTGGATAAACAAGCTGATCGTCGATCCGAAGTTTTATATGGAGACGATTCGGTCGGTCAGAGCGAGTATTCGGGTGAACGATTATGCAACGAGCATAGATCTCAAAGATGCGTACTTTCACGTCATGGTACATCCGACATTCAGAAAGTATCTACTCTTCGCAGTCCTAGGAGTGGTGTATCAATTCCGGGCGATGTGCTTCGGATTGAATCTAGCACCCTGGGCTTTCACTCGGGTAATGAACTCGGTAATGATCTATTTCCGAGCTCATTCGTCTGCGGTAACGTCGGCCTACCTGGACGACATTCTTCAGAGGTACAGCAACAAGTTAACGCTTCAGAACGATGTTCAGAATCTACTTCTATTGCTCCGACGTCTCGGTTTTATAGTAAATGAGGAGAAGTCGGATCTGGTGCCGTCCAAGTCATTCACACATCTGGGAATGAGCTTCGAGACGCACAACAATCTCGTTAGTCTGCCGTTAACCAGAGCGAAATTAGTCAGTTGTTACGCTCGCTATTGTCTGCACGCAGACAAAGTCACGGCGAGAGAATTTATGAGACTGATAGGTCTGTGCGGAGCTGCTGCGGATCTCATTCCGATGGGGCGGTTACGCACGCGTCCTCTCCAAATTTTCTTGACTCAGAATTGGAGTGTGAAAATTCATTCGCTCGACATAGACGTTCTCTTGTCAGATCAAGTGAAACGAGAGATTCAGACTTGGGCAAACATTCAGTGGTTAACTCAGGGAGTTCCGCTGCAGTTGCCGGATCCGAGTTTTACCATTATGACGGATGCCAGTCAAACAGGTTGGGGTGCATCATTGATCCCAACGGATTCGAGATGCCAGGGTCTTTGGGATCCGCAATTCCTGGGCAAGCACATAAACATCAAGGAAATGATGTCAATTTGGCTTGCGTTACGTCATTGGATGGACATTATTCACAATGCTCATGTCCAAATCCTATCCGACAATACGACAGTAGTGGCGTATATACGGAATCAGGGAGGCACTCATTCAGTTCCGTTGTTCAATCTAACGGAAAGAATCCTTCTGTTTGCGCTAGAACATCAGGTTCTTCTTTCGGTCCGTCACATACCGGGTCGTCTGAATGTACTAGCAGACTCCCTTTCACGAAAGGGTCGCTTGTTGCCGTCGGAGTGGACTCTCAACAAACAAGTATTCAATCAGATTTGCTGCCAATGGGAACGGCCAATGATAGACTTATTTGCGACACATCTCAACAATCAGTTGCAGACGTATGTGTCTCCGTGTCCGGATCCAAGAGCATTTGCAGTAGACGCTCTGTCGATCCCTTGGGATGGAATGATAGGATATGCGTATCGTCCAGCGCCGTTAATTCAGCAAGTATTGCTAAAGATAAAACAATCTCAATGCAAGATTCTGTTGGTAGCATCTCTGTCTCCACAGAGACCGTGGATAAATCTACTCAGGTGTCTGTTGTGGGACCTACCACGAAAGCTTCCTCCACGGGAGGATCTTCTTTCGCAGGGGAAATCACGTCAACTCCATCACAACCCGCAAGGTCTCAACCTTCACGTTTTTCCGTTGTGTGGTCCTTCTTGCATGGCAAGCACTTTACAGGACGAGCAGTGGACGCGATTTCTAACTGTAGGAGGACCTCCTCTTCGCTAAGGCCAAAAAAAAAAAAGGAATTGATTCTCAGGCACCGCCGCGTTGAGAAAAATGGCCCGCGTTGGGCCTTTTTATTTGGACCGTCATTGCACGAAAATGGGAAACAGGGAAATTGAAAAGGGACTATTGGTTTTAAGGCCCAAAACCAACGAATAAACTGGTAAATATACACAGGCGTCGCCCTCCTAAACTTCCTTGGGAGACATGGCAGTTTACTGTATTTTCTTATGTTTTATTTTTTAAAAACACACGCTTCCGCAAAAATCAGTAAACACGGTTGCTGTTAAAGTCCGTCAGACGGCTATGAAAATAGCCTAAACTAGCCCAATTTTATATTTCTGAAAATATTGCAATGGCGTAGTCGTTCGAACAATTCGCCCCAACTGATAGCAACCAGCACAAAATTGCTATATAAAAACAAAGTACCAGACAAAACAACGAATCACACAAGACACGCATCGAGTTAATTAGAATTTATTAAAGTTAACCACCGTTTCAAAACAAAAAAAATGTATTGGAGGCAGTTCGTCCATATCGAAATTGCTTGCGGTTACGCTCTGTTCCACTGAAAAATTGGCTGCATTGAAATTCGCCCCGCAATTTGCATTGAATGTTTTTCTTTGAAAACTTGTGAAGTTTGTTGGAAGGGGGTTAAATGTAATAAGGCTACAATAGAAATCACAGGTATTTGGATGGATAAGAATGGCAGACCTTCAAAGCACCAATCGCACGTGTCAGTGAAAGATGGTTGGCAGAAATTGTCAGTTTTCTGAACAGTGTATTATTACCCAACGCAGCCGGGAAGGGAGACAACTGAAATGTTTTGTCATTTACCAAAGAAATTAATTAACTCAAATTGTTAATAACGCTTAATTTACGAAGGATATCGAAAACTTTTTTTAACTACGCTTTTCAACTCAGGGTATTCAGAAACCATGAATGACCCAGCTTCTTATATGAACTTGAAATTTATTTTAAACACTTTAAATATTTTTTTAAAAAGAATATACCTTCTGTTACAGAGAAGAACACTCTCACCATGGGTCATACTAAATTTCAAATCCACATCGTTGAGGCAAATACAAAATCAACTGCACAGAAACCTTAGTCATCACTGTTAGGCAAAGAGTTAGGGGGTATTTAGAAACCATGAACGACACAGTTTTTTGTGGGGTGGGGTGGGGGGATTTTAACCTACATTCTGTTATGTAACCATTTGACTTAGTTTTGTGTGTGTTTGTATGTTTGGATAACTTTTATTCATTTTTTTTTCCACAATTGTGTCCTCTATGTTCATTTATTTTGTCACGATGTCATATACGTTTTATGTTTTTTTTTTCTGATTTCTCCTTCATGTCCACTGACTTCTCCCTCCTGGGTCCTGACTTCTCCCTAAAGTCTCTGAAGGGAGAAGTCACTTCTCCCTAAAATCAGCTGCCAGGCTGACCCCTGGCGAGAGGGGAAAGGTTTTCGCCATATTTTCAGGAGATTGGGCGCACACGGCAGGGGAATTCAAACGCAAACTTGACTCGGTCGATGTTGAGCGAGTTGTCCAACACAGGCATAACCCACCTTGTCGAATACTAAACGTTAAATTTGCCATGTACTGGCGTCAAGTAAACCTTTTTTGCTGTGAAAACACGAATGAGAAATAGTGAGAATAATCGGTACAGGTAAGTATATTTTCGGGGTGGGGAATTATCACTTACTAAAGAAATACAAAAGTCCAAATTCTGCTGACGTGTCATGAACATAACGGGAAAGAATGGGCAAACACTGAATGGAATCTGAAATTCAGATTTTTCCAGAGCAGTTGTGCATCAAGGGAGATTACTCAAAACACACGTGCGTTTCCCAATACGAATGACGTCTTCATTCAAAGTAAACAAACGAAGTCTTTACGGGCCGACACGTCCAGCTTATTTTGTGTATTGAGTTGGGCCTATCCATTTATTAATTTCACCCACGGGAGATCGGATAGTGATATGAATGAAAGGGCTTCGCCGCAGTGGAAAAATAAAGTGATGTTTCCCTTTTTTAAATATCAAACTTGATCGCTTGGATGTATACGGGTTCAAACTATTTTTAATAGGCGTGGTCTTTGGGAGGGGCTCTTTGACAGACGGCTGATGACGTTACAAGTGCTGTGTAAGTTCCATGCCGAGTTGACACCGGAAGCTTGCTTCCATTCTAGTTTGTTTTTGTTTCCCTTCTAAAATTTCTATCGTAAAAATGTTAATTTCTATCAAAATAACTCACAATGATACCAAAATAAAATGAGGGTGGTCAATAATATCTAGTATTCATAAAATAGTTCTGCTTTGTAAAAGTTTAAAAGTGAAGTCAGAGTTCTGTTTCTAAATACAAAAAGTGGTGATATCAGAAAATAAAGAAAAACAGTTTTAGTTTTCAATAAAATTAGTTTTATTTGTATATCATTTTACAATATGCACTTTCCATGCTTTTCAGGTAAAAACAGACATCAGAAAGTGACTTTTGCCTCTCAATCCTTTCTCACCATCTGGAAGAAATAAAAAATAAAAATAAAATCCTCCCTCCCTCATTGATTTGAAAAAAAAATTGCCTGAGAATCAATTGATTTTTTTTTTTTGGCCTAAACTATGCGGCTAAGTGGAAGGTTTTTCGTCGTTGGTGTAGGGATCATTCTGTGGATATTTTTGATCCCTCTATACCAGACATTGCAAACTTTCTAGTATACTTGTTTGACGAAATCAAACTGCAGCCTGTTACTATTAAGGGTTATAGGTCTATGTTATCTGATACCTATGCACATCATGATAGTTTACAAATTGGATCTAATGTCTCTTTATCTAAGTTGGTTAGAAACGTCTCGATAAATAGACCCAGAACTCTTAGGTTAATTCCTAAATGGAATTTAGCTTGGGTTCTTCTTAAACTGAAGGAAAAGCCATTTGAACCTCTTGGGACAGTAGATTTCAAATTCTTATCTTATAAGACAGCTTTTCTCTTAGCTTTCTCTTCTGCTAGAAGAGTCAGTGAGCTTCATGCACTGTCGGTGGATGATTCTCACTATCGTAGTGTCGGGAACACTATCACCTTCACTGCTAATGTGGGTTTTTTAGCTAAGAATCAGGCTCCTAATAAATATCCAGAACCTATTGTTATTAAGGCTCTTACGTCTTCAGACGGGTGTAGGCCTTTACTCTGTCCTGTTAGAGCGTTACGTATCTATAAACAGAGATCTCAGTTTATCAGAAAGGGACGAAAACGTTTCTTTCTGTCTCTGATGCCTAATAGAAGGGACATTTCGGTCCATTCTATTGCTAGATGGATTCAATTAACTATCCGTACTGCTTATGAGAGTTTATCTTCTTCTCAGCAGTCTGTGCTTAAGATTTCGGCTCATGAAGTAAGAGCTCTTGCTACTTCTTGGGCTTACGCTAATAGTATTGCTATTACAGATTTAATGAAGGCTGCTTATTGGTCTCGGCCATCCACATTCACAAATTTTTATCTCAGAAATATTGAGTCCATTTCTGGAGACCTGCATTGTTTAGGTCCGTTATCTGTTGCCCAGAATGTCGTCCACTAAACAGTTGCAACTATAGTTATGCAGGCTTTCTGTTCCGGCAGTGACTCCGTCCGGCTGCCCTCTTCGCTCTGGGCTATTTGACCCAGGGCAAGGGGAAGGGGGGTAGGGTGTTCCCTTAGGTCACCTGCTTTATAGTGAAAAGCAAGGGAATGCCTCCTCCGAAGTCAGTATTTCTGAGTCGTTTCCGGGATGGTTTTAAAGTGTAATATTAATGTTAAAAATTCATTCATGTCATATTTTTAAAGTGTAGCTCGGTGTGAAGCATTTGTATATGTCAAGTGTCAAACGGGCATTAATATACAATCCTCGGACACTTTTAAAAGAATATAAAGAGTCTCAATTCTCTGGACTAACTTTATTTATTGGCTTACTTTAAAAATAATTAGTATATGGGTTATACTGGATGTTAATAGAGAACATGAATGTTATTGTGCTCAATTATGAAGGGTATTGTATCTTTCTAATTTAACATAAAATAAGAAAGATACATGTAAAGCCTAATACTCTTTTTCTCCTTGAGGGGTTGCCTCTATATTATATAGTTGAGCTTATTGGATTTTCCTCTATGTCCTAGGCTCTCCAGCCTTTTTACTATTCAGCTAAGTCTGGGTCATTGGTACAGTATAAAAATGTTAAAAAATTTATAGTAATTTATATATTTTTTATACTTACCAATGACCCAGATGGGGATGGCCCTCCCAGGAGTTGGGAACTCTTACCTCCCCGCTGAGTACATAGCGCTGACCAGGCACTGCCAGTAAGAATGATAATTGGCACCAATTTCGGAACGTCCTTGACACTGCGCATGCGCAGTAGGAGCGAAGTATGGAGGTCCTATAGGACATGATTTCTTTTGGTTTTGGATGCAAATTTTGGGGATTGGGGGGCAAAATTTGTGTTTGGCCCTGGATTTTTTAGAGTTAGCACCAGCTAAGTCTGGGTCATTGGTAAGTATAAAAAATATATAAATTACTATAAATTTTTTAACTTTAACCAAATTTCACATATGGGTACAGGACAAGGGAAAGGTGTATTGTGCACCACAGCCAGGTCCAAGGTCATACGATTATGAAAACTTAAATCTTAACCAAATTTTATCTCTTCATCTGGAAAACTCTCTCTTGGTCATAACTCTTTAATGACTGTGTGGATTTTCACAAAACTTCACACCAGGGTAAGAAACAAATATAAGGTGCGTGTGCAGTAACATCAAGTCTGAATGATAAATGAAAAGTGCACATGATTATGAAAACTCAACATTACAGAACAGTTTTGTCCATTGCAGTCCTTTGTCCAGAAAATTGTGACTTTGTTATAACACTGTAATGGCTGGGCAGATTTTCATGAGGCCTAAAATGACAATCGTCAAGGTTAAACAATTATGAAGACTGAAATTTTTAGAAAAATATTGTCTAAGTCACCACTTTGTGGATGTGGGGGCTTCAGTGGCCCGATGGTCACAGTGTGCCTTGTTTTATTATTAAAATGGATTTCCAAGTAGAATATTCTCATAATGAATCTTATATTTACCATACACCAGGAAGAATTCAGGATTCCTTTTTCTGAACATTTTTGTCTTTTCCAGGGATGATGAAGTCTCATTGTATTTACTACAGTTAGTCCAGGTGTTGAAGTTTGAAACATTTTTACAGTGCCCACTGGTAGAATTTTTACTCAAAAGAGCTATTTGTAATCGGCACTTGGGCCATCAGTTATTTTGGCTGCTCAGGTATTTATCCAGTTTGTGTCTTTATTGAGTGGACAAATTTGATTTTAACTGTATATATGTATGATGGTGGTAAATGTATCCATATTTTTTTATACATCCATGTCTTCAGTCAAAAACTAATTTAAGACATGGCCTTCAGGCTTCACATATTTTATTTCATTACAATAATTGGTTATAATTCAGTCCAACAGTACTACAGGACAAAAGGATTATATAATCTGTCATCCCTGTTGGACTATAAACAGGGTTCATTGTGGTTCTTTAACCCTTAAGGGCCTAATTCCGACTTGAATCACTTTTTTCTATAAAAAAAACAAGTGTTCCAACTTGCAGTCTTTGGGAAAATGTGCAAGTTACATTCAAAGTGCCATGGCAGTTGTTCTAGACAAATCTTGGCTAGAAACAACTGAAAAGTCACAGGATGTGGACACTATCAAACTGTAGCAATATGGTGTAACAATCTCCCAGCCCTAAAGCATTAATGAATACATTGAAAGTCCTTAAGTTGAAAAATAGGTTCTTAAGGTCTTGAAAATACTTGAAATTTTTGCATTTGCCTCGAAGAACTTGATTTCTTCAAATTTTTGACTCATAGAAACCTGGGAATTAACTCTTAGAAGCCAGGAGTCGAGTTTTCTTGCCTGTGATGTAATAGGGCAGGTAATCTGGCCGTGACGGTTTGGCTATCTTTGGGCTGGGGGAGAATTAAACACTGAGCAGGTGCTTCCAGTCAAGTGTCGTGTGCCTGAATAGGCAGACAACACTTGACTGGAAGCACCTGCTTTATTGTAAGTTATTTGCGGTATGTCATGTTCAATAAATTCATTCTGATTCCCCGGCTGCTAAGAGTTAAGATATAGAGGTATGAAGAATTGTAGTCTAGCAGTTGTTATGCCCCCGACTTGGTCGGAGGGGATATCTAGTGGAGAGCTGCGTACATTGGTACGATCATGCATGATGCGAATGTGTCCGTCCAACATATTTGCTGCTCTAGCACGGTCATTATTTGTCGGATTCAAATAATTTTTGCCTCGAACGTTTGTGCGTAACGCAAATGGTCCGTCCAACATACTTGCTACTCTAGCATGGTCATTATTTGTCGGATTCAAATAATTTTTGCCATGCTTGTCCGTCAACATGGGGGAACAGATCCTACAGCAGAATTAACATCTTTGCATAAACATTTACAGAGTTATTTTACTTGTTTAACTTAGGGGATTATACACCAACACTTGCTCACATATGCAAATCTAATAATTGTTTACAATAGGTAACTAAGGATCTTGTTACGGTTTTATTTTCTTCATGTCTTTTATTTACTTTGGACATGGGTGTCTTTAAAAATTTATTCAGCTATGGTTTGAACTTTTTTTGTAGGTCGGAAATGAATGATCTCTCTGTATCTGTAAGGTTTGGTTTGATATTGGAAATTTATCTGAAAATTGCCTCGGATCATTTGCCAATTTTAATACAACAGAACACTGCCTTGAACAAGCTGAGTTCGATTAATCAGCTCGTAAAAAGTGAGAAGTATAATTTCAATGATGTTGTAAGTATATATTTTCACAGGCCTTTAACCCTTTACCTAACCTGAAAAGCAGACGACACTTGCAAAAATAATTCTTCAAAATCTAATTTTTTTCATTTTTTGTCTCAAAAACATAGGTTATGACCCCTCGTTGGAACGAGCTCGTTCCAATGAGGGGTCATAACCTATGTTTTTGAGACAAAAAAATGAAAAAAATAATGAAAATTAATTGGCGATTTTTGAGAATAGCGCTGGCCGGTTTTGGCCGTTACGTTAGGTAAAGGGTTAACTTGTAAAGTGCTATATTATTTTTATACGCCCGTTTGAAAAATGGGACGTATTATAGTATGGCGTTGTCCGTCCGTCTGTCCGTCCGTCCGTCCGTCCGTCCGTTTGGTTTCCGAACAATAACTTTAGTATTTGTTTTCCGATCGGCTCCAAATGTGGTATGTGGTTTAATCACAACAAAATACAGGTCAAGTTCGAATATGTAGTCGGTCCGAACATTTTTCACCTGAATTATGGCCCCAGTTGGACTTAGAATTCGTCAAATATTTGGTTTCCGGATGATAACTTTAGTATTTGTTTTCCGATCGGCTCCAAATTTGGTATGTGGTTTAATCACAACAAAATACAGGTCAAGTTCGAATATGGGGTCGGTCCGAACATTTTTCGTCTGAATTATGGCCCCTGTTGGACTTAGAATTCGTCAAATATTTGGTTTCCGGATGATAACTTTAGTATTTGTTTTCCGATCAGCTCCAAATTTGGTATGTGGTTTAATCACAACAAAATACAGGTCAAGTTCGAATATGGAGTCGATCTGAACAATTTTTGCCTGAATTATGGCCCCTGTTGGACTTAAAATTCGTCAAATATTTGGTTTCCGGATGATAACTTTAGTATTTGTTTTCCGATCGGCTCCAAACTTGGTATGTGGTTTAATCACAACAAAATACAGGTCAAGTTCGAATATGGGGTCGGTCTGAACAATTTTTGCCTGAATTATGGCCCCTGTTGGACTTAGAATTCTTCGTCAAATATTTGGTTTCCGGATGATAACTTTAGTATTTGTTTTTCGATTGGCTTCAAACTTGTTAGTCTTTTTCTCAAATGACTGAAAAATTTAGTCATTTCACAAAATCACTGATTTCAAAGTCTGACCGTAACATATATTTATATGCCAGTATAAATTTCTTGCACTCTAAAAAAATTGCAAATGTGTTAAAATGGTACAATTTGAACAGTTCACGGGCGTATGATGCAATGCCCAGCGGTGCTCTTGTTTGAAAATGATTTGTAACAGTATTCTATTTCAAAGATACTACACTAGCAGCAAGGGAAACCTTAGTTAACCCTTTACCTAATGAATTGGATGCATCCATCCCCATATTTTGCAAATTAAGCAGTTGAAAAAAAGTATTGTTTTCCAAAAATTTCAACAAAACCATATCATGTGACCTCTCATTGGAATGAGCACATCAAGCTCATTCCAATGAAGTGTCACATAATATGGTTTTGTTGAATGTTTTTGAAAAATACAAAAAAAAATAATTAAATTTGTAAATTTTGATATCATCTGCCTTGGGTGAAGCGTTAAGCAAGATTTTGTTCAGATATAATTGTTTTTTATAATTTATAAGAGAATGCCTACTTGCATTCTCCAAACAATTGTAACAAAACAATTTCACATGAATATTTTTGAAGGCACTTTCCCATTACTTGTAACAAATCCAAGACATATGAACAAATTTGAGCCACTAAAATAATTTAGATTTTTACCATTTAACCCTTTACCCAACACAGACGATATCAAAATTTATTATTTTAAATATCATTTTTTCAAATTTTTCAAAAGATTTCAACAAAACCATATCATGTGACCCCTCACTGGAATGAGCTCGACGAGCTCGTTCCAACGAGGGGTCACATGATATGGTTTTGTTGAAATTTTTTGAAAAATAATATTTTTTCAACTGCTGAATTTGCATATTACGCTGGCGGATGCAGGCGATTTGTTGGATAAAGGGTTAATAATCATGAATGTGTATGATTATGCCAAATTATGTTGATTATGTTAACAAAAATGATATTGAATTTACTAGCTTTCTCCATGTAGGCACCTTCCAGAAGGTCTTGAACAGATGGACTATAAGGTTACAACTCTTCAACATTACTTCTTAACAACTCCACCAAAGCCCTTCTGTGGTCCTAGTACCATAAATAGGTTGTTTTTTTCAGATGAAATACATTTCAAACTGTTACAGATGTAATATATGCTGATCCATGGGCCTGTAAACTTCTCTGTAATAAAATGTACATGGTGACGAAAGAAAAATAAGTGTTTTGGCCTTCTCAGAGCAGCAATAACCACTCTACCCCCCCCACCCACACCCCCCTCGGCACACGTCCCTGCAAATTTTTGTTGAACTCATTCTTTTGAGGGAGTCACATGATGGCTTTTTGTTGAAATTTTTTTTTAATCTGCTTAATTTGGGAATTACATGGGAGGATGTGGTCGATTCATTAGGTACATGATTAAGAGTTTCTAAAATTTTCAGATATTCGGTTTCTTTTCCGAAATGCAAAAACTGTATTGACTTTCGCTTTGTATAAAGTCTTGGTAATTTTTTTTTAGAAATCAAAGGACATGGCAAAGGATGACATGATTACACTAATGAAACAGAAATCATACACAGAAGTATTAACTGACCTACACAGCCCTCTCTGTCCTTTGCATAAAATGAAAAATATCAGGTAAGTACTCCATTGAACTGGATGGTCTACTGGAAATTCTATACGGTGTTGGGATCATGTCACTACAGAGGAACCATGTTAATTGAATAGCCACTTTGCCAATGAAAATTATTCAGTTAACAGGAGTATTCAATTAACAGGGTTTGTGTAACTTTCCTGTATTCTAGAGGTAAACATAGTATTTTGGCCCCGAAAAATTTTCGAGGGGGTATATAGTCGAGGTCTCCGTCCGTCCGTCCATCCGTCCATCTATCCGTACATCCGTATGCCCGTCCGTCCATCTGCACAGCTGCCCGTACGAACATTTTGTATTATAACTCAAGCATCAGTTGTCGGATTTGGATTTTAATGTTCTTTGGTATGATGATAGGACAGCTTGGGGGAACAGATGCCCTCGTACCTAGCATTTCGTCCATTCATTTTTGGTAGAGTAATGGCCCCTGTTTGTTTTTGGCCTCTGTTTCTGACGGAGGTAAATTGTACCATAGCCTATAGGGCAAAGTGCTACCCAATTTATTTTTAGTTCATTATTTTTCTGCAGCCCAGAGCTTGCAGGAGAGGTTGCATGACATTTTAACCCCTGCATATCAATATATCCATATAAATATAGATGACACAAGAATTATAGCAATTTTTATTCCAGACCATTTCAAATTGTACCACCGCACCACTCGATTTCAAATTTTATTTGCTTATTACTAATGTCAAAATACAGGTCAAGTTCGATTTGGAGGTTCACTCTGACTATTCTTGCAAGAGTTAAGCCTCTTTTTGAATTAAAAAAATCACAAATGTCCCAAATTCAGCTTTATTCTTACTGTCCATTGCCTATAGGGGAAGTGCTGCCCAATTTTTTTTTAGTCCACTATTTCTGTGCTGCCCAGTGCTTGGTGGGGAAGTTACATGTCATTTTAACCTACTACATATCGATATAACCATATAAATATGGATGCCAATTACAGCTTTATTCTTACTGACCAGTGTCTTACAGGGGAAGTGCTGCCCAATTTTTTTGTTAGTCCACTATCCCATATCAATATAACCATACAAATATGGATGCCAATTTCAGCTTTATTCTTACTGGCCAGTGCCTATGGGAGAAGAGCTGCCCATTTTTTTTTGAGTCCACTATTTCTGTGCTGCCCAGTGCTTGGTGGGGAGGTTGCATGACATTTTAACCTACTACTTATCGATATAACCATATAAATATGGATGCCAATTACAGCTTTATTCTTACTGACCAGTGTCTTATAGGGGAAGTGCTGCTGATGTAAAATGGGATGCACAGTCGAATGACCCTTCCTAAACCCAATCTGATACTTATATATAGCATTCTGCTCGTCAAGGAAAGTGTATAATCGTGAGTACATTAATTTTTCAAGTATTTTTGAGAATGTTGGAAGGATACTGATAGGGCGATAATTTGTGAAAAGTTGAGGATCTCCCGATTTAACCCTTTACCTAACATGAAAAGCAGACGACACTTGCAAAAATAATTGTTGAATAACTATTTTTTTTCATTTTTTGTCTCAAAAACATAGGTTATGACCCCTCGTTGGAACGAAAAAAATGAAAAAATAATGAAAATTAATTGGTGATTTTTGAGAATAGCGCTGGCCGGTTTTGGCCGTTACGTTAGGTAAAGGGTTAAAGACAGGAATGATTTTGGCTAACTTCATTCTGTCTGGTACTCTACCTACTGCGAAAGATAGATTGATAATATGAGACAAAGGGTCTGCTATCTCGTATATAACCTTTTTCAGCAGTTTGATAGACATATCAATAATATCGGTACTTGGTTTGCCTTTTAATTTATTAACACAGGTGACTATTTCTTGTGCGTTAGTAGGTGTTATAAAAAATGAATCCCCATTATTACGATTGCAGAGAAATTCTGAGAAGTGACGTTGTGTCGGGGGCACTTGGACACTTATATTCATACCAATGTTAGCAAAAAATGTGTTAAATCTGTCTGCAATTATTCTTGGGTCAGATAATTCAATATTCCCGTCCATGAAGGAAGGCAGAAGTTGTCGGTTGTTATTTGACTTGTATATTGCCTTTCGCAAGATGTCCCATGTTTTTTTAATATTATGTTTGTTTTCAAGTAGTACTTGATTGTAATAATCTGCTTTGCACTTTCGCCTTAAGCGATTATACTCCTGGTGGAATGTTTTGTAATCCGATGTGTTTTGGGTGGTAGGAAATTTTATTTTTTTAACATACAATTTACTTTTAGTTTGGGACGACTGCAATAAGCCAGAGGTCATTATGGTTCTCGTTTTATGTGTTTCTTTCGACAGAGAGTTGCATTCAGGGGAAATGCTTGTTCAAATACTATGTGAAATTTATCCAGGAACCGATTGTATGCCGAGTTAGGACAAACGTCATTGATAATTAATTTATACCACAGAAACTACTAAAAACCATTGTGGCCGCCCAAAACGAAAAACACACCTCAAAAAAAAAATGTGGCCGCCAAAAATCAACTACCGAATGTGGCTGCCATAAATAACAAAATCATTGTGACCGCCAAAAAACACTATTTAAGTGTGGTCAGAAAAAATCCATCACCTATTGTGGCCACGAACCTCTGTGGCTGCCAACACGTTTTAAAAAAATACCTGTAAAAGGAGAGCCAAACAGTAGTTTGTTCGCCTCTGATGAAGTTCAAATTTAGAACGAAACCGGTTAGGCAACACTAGAGTTTTATACAGGATCTCTGAAGCATCAGGCCCTCTCGTACTCAGAGTCATTTTTAAGTATAAAAAATATACAAATTACTTTGAATTTATAATTTTCTGAACCAATAGTCCGATTTGAACAAAATTTGGTATGTGGTATTATTGGGTCATAAGTACTTGTCTCAAGCCAAAAAAAAAAATTCTGTGGCCCCATCAGAACCCCAGAAGCTGAAAATAGAAATATTTTCAAACAACCATATTTCCCAAACCACATGGAACAGAGAACTGTTATTTGGTATAAAGCATCCTTAGAAACCTCAGGAGCTAAAAATAGAAATATTTTCAAACAACCATATTTCACAGACCACATGGAACACAGAGCTGTTATTTAGTATGAAGCATCCTTAGGACCAATAGAAAGGAATGGTAAAAAAATTTTGTCATTCTGTTGGGGTGTTCTGTAAGAGGCATCGAAAAAATGCTGAGTCAGCATATTTGCAAAAATTTTAAAAAATTTTCTCCAGAACCAATGATCAGAATCTTTTGATATTTGGTATACAGCATCCATAGGGGGGGTCTGATACAAGTTTGTTAAAATTAACCTCATTGGTTCATATTTGGGCTCAATACAGAAGCCCAAATTTTTAATGTGGGCGATATGGGGAATAATCTTTAAAGATCTTCTTCAGAACCACCAGTCAGAATCTTTTAATGTTTGGTACACATCATTGTTATGAGGGTAAGATTCAAGATTGTTCAAGCTGAGTCCCTAGGTTAATATTTGGGCTTCCTATGGAAGCCCACATTTTAACTTAGTTCAATATGGGGGATAATTTTAAAAAATCTTCTTCAGATCCACCAGTCAGAATGCCTTCATATTTGGTATACAATATCTATATGGGGGTCACATTCAACTTGCTAAAATCGAGTGCCTGGGTTAATATTTGGGCTCCCTATGGGAGCCCTAATTTTAACTTAGTGCAATATGAGGAAATTTTCTTTAAAATCTTCTTCAGATTCACCAGTTAGAATCTTTTCATATATGGTTTACAACAACTCGAGGGGAGTCAGCTTCAAGTTTGTTCAAACTGGGTCATTGGGTTAATATTTGGGCTCCCTATGGTAGCCTGAATTTTAACTTAGTGCAATATGAGTAAATGTCTTTAAAAATCTTCTTCAGATCCACCAGTCAGAATGCTTTCATATTTGGTATACAACATCTCTAGGGGTGTGTGAGATTCAAGTTTGTATAAATTGGGACCATAGGTTAATATTTGGGCTCACTATGATAGCCCAAATTTATCTTAGTGCAACATGAGGAAATTTCATCAAAAATTGTCTTCTTCAGATCCCTCAGTCAGAATGCTTTCATATTTGGTATACAACATCTCTAGGGGGGGCGGGGAGGGCGGGGGATACAACATTGTTCAAATCGAGTGCCTGGGTTAATACTTGGGCTCCCTAGGGGAGCAGGAATTGGCTAATAGCTGAAGAATTAGAAATGTCGGATTCAGTACCCTCTAGAGGTGTGGGGAAGTCCACTTTGTACATTATGATCAACTGAAGAATAGGCATGATGCTTGAACTATTTTATTCACTCTTGAGGGCTCAAGGATTGACAATTTATCCTATGGAGATGTGTCACTTAATGTAGATTCATTCTTGGACTCTGTGTATATCGAGTTCTGTTCAAGGTGAGCACTTCAGGCCCCGTGGGGCGTTTGTGATTTTTAAAAAATAGCTTACTGTCCAGGGGTATTTTGTTTATATTTATGCTGTTTACTATTTTAAAGCACTTGCCTTCTGACATATCATTGTAATTGGCTTGAATTCTGTACTAGCTTACTCAATGCAGATCATTTTGCAAGCTTTCCAGGCTTTTTGCTGATATGTCACTAGCATCTCGGGTGACTACAGGCCTTAAAAAATTATTGAACTTGGCTTTTGTTCGGGCCTTGGAAAATGCTGAAATATATCAAGAAACTGCCTTGAATCGCCTTGAATTTGATAAGTCCTTGTAAGCAGGAACCCTGCTTAGTCTATTTTTTATTTATAGGGATTTTCAGTAATTATTTAATCCCACAGCAATACACAGATGTGGGATTCAAAATTATGATTTATTCTCTTCATCATATGTCATTTCTTCTGTTGTCAGATGATTTCAAGATTTTTGGTTCAAAAAAATGTATACATGTTTGGCTAAAAAGGTTAACTTGATTGATCTGTTATTTAGCCCACCTGAAAGGAAAGCTTGGTGAGGTCATGTCAATGGAAAAGATTAGTGGTTGTGTAGTTTAAATGGGAAAGGTTTTCTTTTGCCTCCAAAATGTAGAAAATCAAAACACAGAAGACTTTTTAAAAAGAGGATTTGCACAAAATCAGGTGTGAATAATTCTGGTTTCTGTTTTTCCTTTGTCCCATCTCCCAGGAGTGTGCATGTGTGTTGTGGGGGGGGGGGGGGGGGGGGGGGGGGGGGGGGGGGGGGTTATAGCTCAGGGCTCTGTACATGTATATGCATACAAACATTTTGGCTTGTGGCTTAGTTTGGACTATCAAATTTAGTTATCCTTTAGCAATAGACCAGCATGGTGAAATGATTTTCACACAGGATGGGTTCTGTTCACACTTTTGACCCTGGTTGGACTTAAAAAAGTACTGATATTGCATTAGTGTGAACATGCTTTGTGTTTCACTTGTTTCCATTCATCATTCAGTCCCTACGGGATGCCCGGTCCCTACGGGATGCCCGGGAAGTGTAGCAGTGCCTGTTCACTGTGGTAAACAGGCTCTGTTTTACTGGTAAAATAGGACCCAAACACCAAATACTTAGGAGGTGCAAACCCTCTCTAAAATGGGCAACATGGCTTATTAACGCTCTCCCCTGGTCTTGAGTTGATAGTCATGTTGTAGTCATGATTATCCATTGTGCAAAAATATGTGACCTTGAACACGAATAAATAAATAATAAATAAATAAACTCGCTCATTCAAAGATTATGGCAAGTACATGTTTAACTTCAAGTCTAACACCCTGAAAAACAAATTAAACATCAGGACATTTATTGATGTTGGTACAGTAAAACCTGTCTTGAGAGACCGCCCTTTGGGCCACACAAAAGTGGTCTCTCAAGACAGGTGGTCTCTCATAACAGGTTTCAGGTTTTCTCAAATCAGTGAATAACCAACCACAAAATTCAGAAATGGAGAAGAATGGATTTTTGTAATTACTTTGTATTTGTTCTTTTTTATGAAGTTTTTGTAACAAATTGAAATGGACTGTTATAAAAATTATAAAAATAAATTAGTGTTGAAAATCTTCATTGAAGATTTTCAACACTAATTTATTTTTATAATTTTTATAACAGTCCATTTCAATTTGTTACAAAAGATTTTCAACACAAATTTATTTTTATTCCTGTCTGTCACATTTCAGGTATGTATGAAATTGTTTATTCAGAAATAATCCTAATCTTTTCACAGGGGTCTTATAAAAAACATCTCAATCTTTAATGAGTTAGCAATTGAAACCCAATTAAGAGCTTTTAATACTTTTCATTATGTTAGTATAGCCACAATGGATTTTCCAATTCCAGAACAGGTAAAAAGTTTTTGTCATGGTTTCAGTCTTCAAAGGGGCGGTCTCTCAAGACAGGTCTATTATGGCATAAAAATACAAGTTGGTACCCAGGTCACAGTGGTCTCTCAAGACAGGTGGCCTCTCAAGACAGGTGGTCTCCCATAGCAGGTCCATTATAGAGTAAAACCAGCCGGTGCCTGGCAGATGTGGTCTCTCAAGACAGGTGGTCTCTCAAGACAGTGGTCTCTCAAGACAGTTTTTACTGTATGAACATTTGAGTACTTTGTACATGTGTTAGAAAGTAACAAATTGTTTTTTCATACAGGTATGAAAAATTTAATATCATGAATTCTAAAATGAGACCTCTATGGTTGGTTTGGAAAAATGGTGATGAACAAGGTGAAGACATATATGTGATATTCAAAAATGGAGATGGTAAGTACAGTGAAACCCTGTTAATAGAATAGCTACTTTGCCAGTGAAAATTATTCAGTTAACAGGCATATTCAATTAACAGGGATTGTGTCACTTTTCTGTATTCTAGGGATAAACTTAGCATTTATGCTATTATATCTTGTTTGACAAAGCTCCATGAGCTCTATCAAACAAGATATATTAGATTAAATGCCTGTATTGGATGTACTGAGGCCAAATAGGTCTATAAACAAAGGAAAACTGGGGAGAGTCAGCGTTATTTCTGGACAGGTTACAAGATTTTTTTATTCAATTCACAGAAATTTACTCTTTTAACCCATATTCAATTAACAGGACAAATTTGTACTGGAGATATGGTAAACGGTTTTGTGAAGGGAAATTATATCCAATTATCAGGCTTATTCTGTTAAGAGATATCCAATTAAGTGGGCTCCACTGTATTGTATAAAGTACAAACAGGTAGTTTTATTCTCTCCATTACTCTAACAAAAGTTATTCATAATGAACTCGGAGCACTGCTGACCAAGAAACTCTTAAGCTTGTTATTTCGGAGCCAGTTCATATGTCTGATAAACTAGTTTGAAACAACTTCAGTGTATATATTGTTTTTCATCTTCCAGATATGGGAAATGCATAGCCACCTGAAAAATGTGAAACTGTGAAAAATCAGAATTGATTTGTTGGCCCTTACTTCATAACTGATGAATTTCTAGAAAGTTATCAATTTTTCAAATAAAGCCTGATACTAACAGATGTAAAGAATCTAAAATATGTAATACTGCCTTCTAAAAAAAAATTTCAATCAGCCATTTTTTTTTTAATAAAAAAGAGTACTAGTAAAAGAAATGTTTATTGGTATACACAGAACTGCATGTTGTTAGTTAATTTTTGATACCTTATTGCCTTTATGCAGATGCATTAAAGGAAGGATGAAACATTGGAATTTTGTTGACCCTTTTCCTGATACTAATTAGCAGACGACACATTCACAAACTATTCTTGAATAACTGAAGAAATGTTTTGCCTAAAAAATATTGCTTATGCCCCCTCATTCAATTTAGGTCAATAAACTCATTCCATTGAGGTACCAAACAATATGTTTTTGAGGCAAAAATTGAAATGGGCTATGGCCATTAAACTTGGAAAAGAGTTAACTTCAAGTTACCTCTCCACCATATGTACCTACCAATATTTTATTACACACCTATGAAATCCCCATCCACAGCAATACTAAACCATGCTGAAAATGAAAATCTGATCCACACATATGTGCGGAACGGAAATCGTTAACTGGTAGAGTGCTGGAAGCCCATATTTGGGCTTTATCTGAAGTGCAGATACCACAACTTGAAGGCTCATATTCAATGGATGTGCTTTGTATTATCTTTGAAATTATATTATTTAGTCCTGTAAAGGTTTGCCTTGTTACAATTTATGGGAGAGTGCCCATTGGCACTCTCCCATAAATTGTAACAAGGCAATGACATGTGTACAAGATTTGATGACCAAAAATAATTTAGCACTTTACTAGTTAAGGGACTATTTTTCATTAGAAGTGAAATTTCACTGGAATTTTTTACAAATCGTGCACCACAATTTCAATTTAAGTTCCTAGCGATAGCTAAAAATTGTCCCCTGAGTTCCAATGTGTTCGATGTACCAGTAGGCATATAGAACACATTGGAACTTCCCGGACGAAATAGTAACACAGGTTCCCCTTGTAAATTTGGTTGCCGATAAAATGTGTTCTTTTTGTTAATAGTTGTCAGATGAATTGTTTTTATATATGTGAAGGGGGAGCACGGTGGCTCAGTGGTAGACTGTTGGACTTCTATGCTAGAGGTCCCAAGTTCGATCCCCATCCACGATGACCCGTGTTGTGTCCTCGGGCAAGGCACTTTATCCCGGTTGCCTACATGGGGGCATGATGACACCGTGTACCAAGGTGTACTCCACGTCGATGGTGCACATGTCTTCAACCGCTGTAACCCCTGCTTGAGAGGAGCTTGAACAGAGTTAGAATGTTGAGGAACTGACAATTGCTCATCGATGCTCATTGGTTCTCTCTGGGTACTTTGGCTTCCTTCACCCATAAAACTGTCACAGTCACGATTAGCCATTGTGCATAAGTATGTGACCTTAAACACCAATAAATAAATAAATATAAATAGATGTGAAGTTAAGGGGTTAATCGATATGGCACTTGTGCCATCGCAGAAGGATAAAACCTGTGGCCTCTCGTTCTATCCTCCCACGCCAGTACTCGTGCATATCGATTAACCCATTTACACATGTGTGTCATTCTGTGTAATTCTGTGTATTGATATGTGGAGTGCTAGATTAATTTTGAAAACCAATTGACACATGTTTCTGGTAATTTGATATCCCTCCCCCCCCCCCCCCCCCCCCCCCCCCCCCCCCCCCCCCCCCCCCCCCCCCCCATACAAATTAACTATTCATCATTTGGTGGTTAAATGGGGGTAGATGGTCATGGATGAAGGGGATTTGGAATGGGAATGATTTCATTTATCAAAGAAACATGAAAATGTTATCACAAGCCAAACACCAGGGCCTAAACATCCAGTTTCCAGTTTATGTATTTATAGGCCAACTTTCAAGGATTTATTTCATGAAAAATACAATTTCATTCATAGTCCACCTTATAAGACTTTAAATCTGAATTTTTTTCCCCAATTTATCTGAATTTATTCCAATTACCAGAACTTATTTGAACCAGTTTTTCATCTGTAAATATTATTTTTGCTAAATTCGAAAACTGACTGGAATGTTTTCATTTTTATATCAAGCTTCGACTGCACATAATTAGTAATTTGTGCCCTATCATCAATTACTACTGTTTATTTTATATGAAGTAAATATTTTTTATACAGTGTCACTTCCAACAACTATCCTGTGTCCCAAATTTATATAATATAACTCTTTACCTAACATGAAAAGCAGGCGTCACTTGCAAACAAAATTCTTCAATATCTAATTTTTTCATTTTTTGTCTCAAAAACATAGGTTAGGCCACACAAAGTAGACCTTCTGTTTCTCAGGCCATTATTTGTAAAATTACATGCGGGCGAGCGTTTTTTTTATTTTATTTTTTATTTCAGTAATTACTTCTTTGCCATCAAAAGTCCATGTTCTTGGTTCAAGTTTTAGGCCTCATAATCTGCAGAATAGCATGGGTGGTAGTGTATTTTATCCCTTGAGTGCAAGAAGGCTTTGCAATGCTAAAGCATTGCAAAGCCTTCTTGCACTCAAGGGACAAATTCATCAATTTTTTTAACTTGGGTAAAATATCAGACATAAATCATTTAATTTATATTTTTTTTTAAGTCTAAATTGGTTATAAAAAGAGAGCATGCGGCAGCCAAAAGGACCATGCAGGAGGGCCTGAGAAACAGATTTTTTATTTTTTTAGGCCTTATGACCACTCATTGAAACGAGCCGTTATATCAAGCTCGTTCCAATGAGGGGTCATAACCTATGTTTTTGGGACAAAAAATGAAAATATAATGAAATTTAATCGGCAATTTATGTGAATAGCACTGGCAGGTTTTGGCCGTTATGTTGGGTAAAGGATTAATTATATCAAATTATAAAAATAAGAACATTTGCAGGAGACAGAATTTTAGCAGAACTTTCATCCGCAATGACATTTTACACAAATGTGTATAATCTTGAGCACACCACTTGATTTCAGAATTTGTAAATTGAAAAATGTGAAAGTACTGAATAACTTTTGAAAAGTGTCAAAGCAGAAGAAAATAGGATGTTACCATGAGAGCGGGAGAGTTAACAGGTGTGATTGAAATGTGTACTCTCCATTAATATGTAACACTACAAATCATGGTCTATCTGAAGATGAAACACATCTAAATAATTTTCACCTTTATCAATCCGATAAAGGCTTCCACTGTTGAGACTGTTAAAAGAATACACAATTTTTGTTAGTCCGTTTTTAAAAAAAATGGGATTATTATGTTATGACACTGTCTGTCCAGACATCCCAGCAGCCAGCCTTTAACATTTCGTGTCTGGGCCATATCCATTTTAATGGGAAGTGATATCACATTGAATCTCGAACAATATATGGACACCAGCAAATGAATCTCGAACAATATATGGACACCAGTAAATGGTGTGTCACTTGAAATATTCATGACCCTCTCACCAAAGTCAAGGTCTCAGATAGAGCTTTATAGATGGAATCAGCATGCACATTAACTTTTTCGTGTCTGGAACATAACTTTTTAGTAAAAATCCTCTATTTTTATACTGTACCAATGACCCAGACATAGCTGGTGCTAACTCTTAAAATATAGGGCCAAACACAAATTTTGCCCCCCAATCCCCAAAATTTGCATCTAAAACTAAAGAAAACATGTCCTGAGAGGCCCTCCACACTTCGCCCCTACTGCGCATGCGCAGTGTCAAGGACGTTCCGAAATTGGCGCCATTTATCATTCTAAGTTTGGCCCTTCATCAGTTAACATCTGACTGATCTTTGTGCTTTTAAATCTCAGTTTAAATGATGCCAGACACATAAATATTAGTGAAATGGTGATTCTAAGGAGGATAGAAAAGGAGGAGAGGAAAAGAATGTGTGACAGAATATTATCAGGGCTGTAACTTAAAATTTTTTAATGAAATTATGTTAAGTTACCTATTTTCAAGGCAGCAGCCATTTTGTTGTCATTCTGATTATTTAGTTACACTGTTTTTTCAAGTGTTTTTCCTCTCTCCCTGTCCTTTAAGTTCCCCCTTGCTATTCTCCCATGCTTTTGGCATAATTTCTGTAATTATTATTACTAAAATTTCTTGGGAGTTTAGCTGAATAACAGAATGAATTCTGTTTTTTCCCCATGTTTACGTCTTCACCTACGGGTGGTTAGGCGTTGTGTTCTGCATCTACCATCTGATGTTCTGCATCTACCATCTGATGTTCTGCAGTTTCTTCCCTGGAAGTCTCTGTTTTGCATCAGATGGTGTATTTTTGGTAACTGATTTCGGGCCTGGGTGCCTGGAGTCTTATTTTAGTGTTTTTACACTCATTGTTTACATTTACAACAGCCCTCTGTGTGAGGGGGGGGATTTCTAAATAATAATATCTTTATGTTATTTCAATCATAACTAGATACATTATTATTGTTCGTAAGTGTTGAATAAATTGTTTAAAATATTTTTAAAATTTTTGTCCACACTTAGGCTTGGGATCCATTGGGGCTCAACGTTACTTTTCAGAAACTTGGGCTGTTCTGAAAAAATATTTATTCAAAATATTTTGATTTCAATTATTTTTTCTATATTAATGGATCATATTATTATTATGTATTTTGATTGCCAGGGGTTAGTGCGAGTACCAGGACTTGTTTTCTTTTCACATTGAAAGGATATTGATCAATTGTTTTAAGAGGAAGTCTTCCTCTGACCTTATTATCATTCTATATGTGGTCAGTGTACTCGCATTAACTCCGGTTCTGTATCGTATGATTTCGATGACAATATGGGAAGCGTATGTCACGGTATGTTGTTGGGGATTTGGACACTCCGGTCCTTTCCCCGCAGGGTCACTCTACTTTATCAATTTCTATTTCAGACGATCAAGATTAGGGTGATGTATCTGTGATGTCTTCCAACAGTGTGCCTCCGTCGTCACAATTAATGAAGGGCTAGCGGAAAAGTGCTCATGTAATACGCCAATTGCCTAAGAGGACCCTAGTAGGTTCGACGGCCTTTGACGTCCGCTAGCTCGCCCGGTGTAGCGTCCATTCACCGAATGGTTCGGCAGCCGGGTTCGTCCGTTGCGGTCTAGAAGGAATTTTGGGGTGATGCGAGCACTATAAAATTAACTTAATGCACACCCAGTGACGGCGGATCGGAGGGAGAACGGAGGAAGCCTTTTAGTCCGGTTCATAGCTCGTTCCGGTCCATCCGGACGGCAAGCGAGAGAGGCCCCTCTCTCGTTCAACAACATCTGGCCCCAGATGTTGTGGTACAAATGTGTCGTTAGCGGAGCATACGTCCGTCGCTCGGGACGCTCCGTTGTATAGGCAGTCCGCTGAGACTGCTAAGGCTTCCTCTTCTCGTCAGCGCACACGACCGCACCTTGGCTGCGTGACCGCCGATATATTACCAGCTTCGCCGATCAAGGATTCTTCGGCGACCAGGTCACACCATCCGGCAGCCAGGGATTCGAGACCGATGGACTCCGGACGTTCGCATAGGAAAAGTATGCGGGAGCCATCTGATGCGGAGTTGCCCTCGGCGAAGCAGCGATAGACTGCGCCTCCGCAGGTCTCGACGCCGGACATTCTTGTGCACATAGCACAGCTTATCGCAGCATCCCAGCAGCCGACAGAAACGGTGTCGGATCGAGAATTATCCGACAGCGCTGGGTCGGTTGCCGGGGACTCGAGGCCTGCAGACTCCGGACGTTCGCATAGGAAGTATGCGGGAGTCAACGTACACGGAGCTTCCAGCGGCAATGCATCGTAAGTCCGCTACTGCACAGGCCTCGGGAACGGACGTGCTTTCCTTAATAGCACAGTTTATCGCAGCATCCCAGCATCAACTGAATCTGTCGCATATATTTTATCCGACGATGCTGGGTCGGGACGCTCCGCGGAAGCGGGTACGGACGTCCGAAAGTTTCATCCGGTCC
The DNA here is from genome assembly GCA_031216915.1 of Pictodentalium vernedei. Taxonomy (NCBI): domain Eukaryota; kingdom Metazoa; phylum Mollusca; class Scaphopoda; order Dentaliida; family Dentaliidae; genus Pictodentalium; species Pictodentalium vernedei. The sequence goes on from CM062290.1 coordinate 377,159,678, forward strand.
GACGGGATACCGAAAGGGATTCGGTGGATTTCAAGCTTTCCCTTTCGGAACAACATATGCTGCGATGCCGGATAAGAAACTGATAGCGTCGGTGGACTTAGAAATTTTTGGTTCGGTTCAGGGACATCGTCCCTCAGTTCCGACATAGTCCAATAATGTCACACAAACTTTCGAATTATTGAACGACGCTATATATTATTATTTTATGCTTGCTATCCAAGCATTTCTGGTTTCTTGTTCGAAGAGTTATGGAGATGTCTTTCAAAAGTGTGCCTCTGTCGTCATAGTTAATGAAGAGTTAGCGGCAATAAGTGCTCATGGAATATGTCTATCGCTTACGGAGTGACATTCGCTAGCTCACCTGGTGTAGCGTACATTCATCGAATGGTTCGGCTGCCGGGTTCGTCCGTTGCGGTCTAGGAAGGAGATTTGGGTGATGCGAGCACTTTAATTACTTTAGTACTCACCCAGTGACGGCAGATTGAGGACAGATCGGAGGAAGCCAACAACATAGGGGACCGCATGTTGTGGTTCAGATATTTTACATTCGGAGCATATGTCCGTTGCTCGGGACGCTCCGTTATATTGACAGTCCGAGAGACTGTCTTTAATGCTTCCTCATCCTCACAGCAGGGCACACGACCGCACATTGGCTACGTGACCTCGAGTATCCGATCAGTTTCGGCATTCAGTGATTCCACAGCGAATAGGTCGCGCCATCCGGTAGCCAAGGGACACGAGGCCTATACACTCCGTTCGCTCGCATATTAGAAGTATGCACGGGGTAACGATCTCGGAGCTTCCTGCGGCAATGCATCGTAAGACCGCTGCTCCTCAAGCCTCAGTGACGGACGTGCTATCCGAGTTAGCACAGTTGTTTCGCAGCATCCCAGCAATTGACGGTTTCTCGGCCGAATCAGGAATTATCCGACGGCGCTGGGTCGGTGCGGTCCGCGGTTGCATCAAGCTACGGACGACCGAACGCTTTATAGGGTCCGACAGGATGGCGAAAGGGATTCGAAAGATTTCGAGTTTTCCCTTTAGTAGTATCGGAAGATGCCTTTCATATCTTCTGGCATTTCTTCCAGTGATTATTTTTCGGACTTCATTGCTGCGATCTTGGATAAGAGACTTATAGCGTCATTGGACTCGGATTTTTCGATCGGTACAGGGACTTTGTCCCTGACTTACCGACGCAGTCCAATATTGTCATTACAACATGTGTTTTATTTTTCGACGCTATATATATTATATATATATACAAGCCTGCTACTAAGCATGATAGTTTAGTTTCTTGTCCGCGTGGCTCATTTCTGCCATTTTATCTTTTTTACATATAGTTTATTTTGGCAGAGCAGGGCATACCGAGAGTTCATATGCGTCTAGACGGTGTGATTAAAGACTGCATATATATTCTTTTTCACCGTTTATGTCTTTTCCAATTTCAATGTTGGGAACGACATTATGTATAGTAGACTTAACTTAGACGCTTTATTATACGTAATCCGCCTTACTGAGGCGTTATCATTACGTCTTCAAGAAAAGATTTACGGGATATTATTCTCAATGTAATTTCTTTTGAGGGCAGTAGTTTGTTCACGTATAACTCCGCCCTTCAGTGGCTGATTGGAGTTGGTTAGACGTGATGCAGCCCTAGCTACATCCACGCGTGGATAGTAGGTTAAGAACTCTCTCAGAGTCGCTTCGTTCTCGGAGGAGCTTCTCTTCGACGGCAACTTTCCGGCAATCCATGAATTGCTTGATTTATACATTCTCTTGTCTATCTAGTGTTACAAGAGATTCAGACTGGGGCAAACATTCGGTGGTTGACTCAGAGAGTGCCGCCGCAGTTGCCGGACCCGAGTGTGGCTGTTATGACGGTTGCCAGTCAAACAGATTGGGATATATACTGATCCCTACGGATTCGAAGTGCCAGGGTCTTTGGGTTCCGCAGTCTTTTAGCTATCAGTTAACTTCCGCGGAATAATGTTTTTTAGGCTTGCTTTATGTCATTGCATGAACATTATTCAGAAACGCATGCCCAAATTCCTGTCCTTTAATTCGACAGTAGTGGCGTATCTCCGGAACCAGGGAGGCACTCTTTCGTTTCCGTTATTCAATTTAATGGAAAGAATCCGTCTGTTGGTTATAGTACACCAAGTTCAGTTTTGGTCCGTCATATTCTGGGTCGTCTGATTGTTTTATCGCACTCCCGTTCTCTTACGGGTCGCTTGTTGCTGTCAGAATGGACTCTCAACAAACAAGTATTCAATCAGATTTGCTATCTATGGGAGCGCCCAATGATGTTTTATTTATGACACAGCTGGCTAATCAATTGCAGACGTATGTGTTGGCTTGTCCAGATCTCTGAGCTAATACTGTTAACGCTCTATTGATCTATAGGACGGAATGATAGGATACGCGTATCCTCCGGCGCTGTTGTTTTTAGCAGGTATTGCTAAGATAAACATCCACAATACATTTCTGTTGATAGCATCTCTATCTTCACAGAGATCATGAGTAATTTACTCTCTTGTCTACTGTGGATCTTAACGTGAAATCTTCCTCTATGTGAGGATCTTTTTTCACTGGGTAAATCGTGTCATCTTTATCACAACCAGCAAGGTCGCAACCTTCATGTATTCCGTTGTGTGGTCCGTATTGCATTGTAAGCACTGTACTGGACGAGCTTTGGACGCGATTTCTTACTATAGGAGATCCTCTTCTTCGCTATTCTATGCGACTAAAGTGGAGGCTCTTCCGTCGTGGTGTAGGGATCATTATGTTCATATGGTTGATCCCTCCATACTACTCATTGCTATTTTTTAGTATACTTGTTTCACAAGATCTACTGCAGCCTGTTTAGGTTTATGTTACCTCATACCTATGCACTCTACGATAGTTTACAATTGAGTCTTTTGTCTCTTTATCTAAGTCAGTTAGTAACTTTTTGATAAATAGACTTAGAATCTTTAGATTAAATTCCTATACGGATTTTAACTTCAGGTTCTTATTTAGCTAAGTAATCATTTGAGCCTCTGGAAACAGTAGTTCTCAAATTCTGACCTTTTAGACAGTAATTCTGTTGGTTTCTCTTTTACTGTAGAGTCAGTGAGTTTCATGCACTATCGATGGATTTTCACTTTCATAGTTTCGGAATCAATACTTCCGTTACTATTTAGGTTGGATTGTTGCATAAGAGTTAGGCTCCTATTATCCGGAACCTATTATTTTAAGGTCCTTCCGTCTTCGTATGGGCATAGGCCTTTACTCTTTCCGGGTACAGTTTATGTATTTATAAACAGATATCTGTTTATTACAAGGGCGTAAGCTTCTTCTGTCTTTGATGTCTAGTAGAAGGACGTTACGCTCCATTTTATTGTTAATGGATTCTATTAACTAGCGTACTGCTTATGGTATATCATTGGCTTAGCAGTTGTGCTTAAGATTTCGGCTCATGAAGTAAGAGTTCTTCTACTTCTTGGGCTTACATTAATAGTGTTGCTATTATAGATTTTTTGAAGGCTGCTCATTGCGCTCAGCCATCCATTCATGAATTTTATCTCAGAAATATCGAGTCCATTTCTGGAGGCCTCTATTGTTAGGTCTATTATCTACTGCTCAGAATGTCATTCACTTAACAGTTGCTACTATAGCTAGGTAGGCTGTCTGTTTCGGCAGTGTCTCCGTTCGGCTGCCCTCTTCGCTCTGGGCTATTTGACCCAGGGCAAGAAAAAGGGGGGGGGGGGGGGGGGGGGAGGGTGTTCCCTTGGGTCACCTGTTTTTACTATGAAAACAAGGGGATACCTCCTCCGGAGTTAGTAATTCTGAGCTGTTATTGGGATGGTTGTTTAGTGAGAAGTTTAAGTTTATAAAATTCATCCAAGTCTTAGTTTTTAAAGTATAGCTTTTGAATATTGCATATGTCAACGGACATGATTATGCAATTCTCACACACTTTTAGGAGTATAAGAGTCTCTATTCTCTAGACTTACTTTATTATTGGCTTACTTTAAAAATTATTAGTATAAGGATTATTGGATATTTATAGAGTACATGGATGTATGAAGCTCAATTTTTGGAAGGTGTTGTATCTTTCTAATTTATCATAAATAAGAAAGATACATGTAAGGCCTATTACTTCTTTTCCCTACAGGGGATGACTCTATTTTATTTTATTGAGCGTATTCCATTTTGCTCTATGTCCTTGGCCCTCCAGCCTTTTTACTATTCAGCTATGTCTGGGTCATTGGTACAGTATAAAAATGTTAAAAAATTTATAGTAATTTATATATTTTTTATACTTACCAATGACCCAGACGGGGATGGCCCTCCCAGGAGTTGGGAACTCTTGCCTCCCCGCTGAGTACATAGCGCTTACCAGGCACTGGTTATTAGAATGATAAATGGCGCCAATTTCGGAACGTCCTTGACACTGCGCATGCGCAGTAGGGGCGAAGTGTGGAGGACCTCTCAGGACATGTTTTCTTTAGTTTTAGATGCAAATTTTGGGGATTGGGGGGCAAAATTTGTGTTTGGCCCTATATTTTAAGAGTTAGCACCAGCTATGTCTGGGTCATTGGTAAGTATAAAAAATATATAAATTACTATAAATTTTTTAACTTTTTAGTAAAAGAAGATATTACAATGAAAGAAGGCATCCCTGCTCTTGGTTGATGGGCTCTTCTTTCTTCTCTTCGATCTCTTTTCAGGGCCTCCAGACTCCCTCGGGTGAGGACCAGTGTGAGAAGGGGTCCTCTCACTAAGGGTACTACCTCTCCCCGGGGAAGGTGGGATGGTGCTCTTTATCTCAAACTCTAGGGTCAGCTGGACATTCTTGTCTTTCATCTGGATAATCCTGTTGAGAGGACCAGAGATGTCCACAACTGACAGGGCTTTCTTGAGTTGAATTGGGATTGCCAAGTTCTCCATGGTAAGCGAGTAACCAGTTAACACATCTCACTCTGAAGTCAGAGGTGTGAATAAGTGGAGTCCAAAAATGAGAGTGAAGTCTGATAGACAAATTCTCTTTCTCCACTTTAATAGGACCCAATAACCAGTACCTGGTGTGTGATTCTTCTGAAACTGACAACAAAATTTGATGAACTTGTGTTATGCAAAGGTTAATGAGAATGCTTTCTTTGCTGTCCATTACTTGTGGATATGGTGCTGAGAGTGTTTCATTGTGTATAAACAGTTCACAGGTTTTTATATTATATTTCAGATTTGAGGCAGGATATGTTAACCTTACAATTGATACAAGTTATGGACAATATATGGCAGATGGAAGGACTAGATTTGAAGTAAAACAATTTTGCATTATTATTTAACACTTTGATGCGAGAGCCTTTTTTTCAGTCAGGATCAACATACAACCTGCATTCCAGCAGTAGATGGTTGCTGCATGAATTTGTATGGTAGACCAATAAATATTTTTCAACATGCAGCCCCAATTCTGCATGTTGAAAAGATTAACTGGTCTAATCCTAAATAATGTATATGGACTCATCGGATTGATGGCACCAAGCCTGGAAATAAGCAATTTGTCATTTTTAGATGGAGGTCTGCAGAGGTTGAAATTGCTGATGCTATCCCATACAGTGAGCTAGAATCTCCCAATATATCCTTTGGGTTTCTCTTTATGTTTAGGCCTGAGACCTTGATTCAGATTAAGGTTCACAAAAGGTAGATTTAGTGATGCTACCCTTCTGTGCAGGGTAGCATCACCATATTCACGTGCTTCAGACCTCATTCTGCCGATGACAGTCTGCTTATTTCCAGGCTTGGATGGCACTGAACTGGCATGGAAGATACCATCAGTGTTTAAATGGTTAAGAAATACCGGTACTACCCTTTTTTTATTGTAAACTCACCATAACTGGGTACTTGTAAACAATGTTGATGTAGGCCTTTGCAGTAATTCGGTATTTTATCAAAACTTAGTATTTTTTTTAATAGTGGGTGAATATCGAATACAATTTCAACTGAACTCAGTTGATATTCCAACTTTCACAGTATTATTGATTAACTGGTAGAGTGCTAAATTATTTTTGGTCATCCATATTTGTCCATGTCTCTTTGCCTTGTTACAATTTATGGGAGAGTGCCTAGTGGCACTCTCCTATAAATTATAACAGGGCAAATACTCCCAGACTAAATAATTTGAATTCAAAAAAAATATGAAGAACATCCACAGAATATGAAACCATTAAGTTGTACCACCTGCACTTCAGAATAAAGCCTAAATATGGGCTTCCAGCACTCTACCAGTTAAGAATGTCCATGATCTCATACTGCTGAATAAATTTCAATTTTTTGTTTGAACGTCATCCATGTTAACACATACAGCAAAAATGCGATCTACAATACATATAAAGTTAACCAATTATATTGAGGATAAAATCTACCCCAGTAAATGATTCCTTGCCTTTTTATTCCTGGACATATCAGTAGTTAACAACTTCATTAACCCTTTACCCAATGAATCGGCCGCATCCGCCCGTGTAATATGCAAATTCAGCAGCTGAAATTTTCGAACAATTTCAACAAAACCATATCATGTGACCCCTCTTTGGAATGAACTCGTCAAGCTCATTCCAAAGAGGGGTCACATGATATGGTTTTGTTGAAATTTTTTGAAAAAAATTCAAAAAATGATATTTAAGGCCGCACAAAGTAGATCTTCTGTTTCTCAGGCTATTATTTGTAAAATTGCATGCGGGCGAGCGTTTTTTTTATTTTGTGTAATTATTTCTTTACCATTAAAAGTTCATGTTCTTGGTTTATGTTTTAGGACTCATAATCTATGGAAAAGCATGGGTGGTGGTGTATTTCATCCCTTGAGAGGAAGAAGGCTTTGCAATGCTGAAGCATTGCAAAGCCTTCTTGCACTCAAGGGACAAATTTATCAATTTTTTTTAACTTGGGTAAAATATCAGTCATAAACCATTTAATTTTTATTTTTTTAAAGTTTACATTAGTTATAAAAATAGAGCATGCAGCAACCAAAAGGACCATGCGGGAGGGCCTGAGAAACAGATTTTTATTTTTTTTAGGCCTAAAATAATAAATTTTGAAATCGTCTGCTTTGGTAAAGGGTTAATAAGTTTCCTCCATGTGGTGAGAAATTGGTAATTGATAGCACACCAAATTCAATGTTCTTCTATTATCAAACATCCTGTGTAGTGCCTGTTAGATAATTTATAGCATACCAAACTCAATGCTTGATTATTAATGTACATGCTGTTCTAATGCATATCACATTATAAGGTGTCAGGATGAGCTATTCTGATCACTTTTTGTCTGTCGTCGCAAACCACTGGCCACATTTTAATGAAATTTCACATGAGTAGTGGTTATATACGGTCATTTGGGTTTTTCTTCAAATTGGGTTTCTGCTCATATTGAGGAGGGGGTGGGGGCCAAAATGCCTCAATTTTTAGCTCAACTTTGGTGAAGACAAATTTGAGCTTATGCCATGGCCAGTCGTCTGTCTGTCCGTCAACAATTCAATACGGCTCGGGCTAGAGGCCGTGTTTATGAACCGATCTTTATGAAACTTCTTGGGTACCTTTGATATCACCGTGGGACGAGAACGAGTGTTTTTGGGTTCGGTCTGAAATTCAAGATAGCAGCCAGCCACCATTTTGTACCGACGATGCAGAAATCTGTTTTTTGCACAGAACTTCCATATGAAAGCGCTGATTTGAATAATTTTTTGTATGAATGTTTAGTACCATGGGATACATCACATATAATACGGGTTTTTTTCTCATACGTAAATTATGCAAATTAGACTAACATTGATGTATTGAGTGTTACTGTCAGCACTGTCAGTGCAAATGCCAATACGCCTCGGGCTAGAGGCCGCATTTATGAACTGATCTTTACGAAACTTCTTGGGTACCTTTGGTATCACCGTGGGACGAGAACGAGTGTTTTTGAGTGCGGTCCAAAATTCAAGATGGCCACTGGCAGCCATTTTGTTCAAAATTAGAGGCAATCAGATTTTTGCGCAGAACTTCCACATGAAAGTTCAGATTTGAATAATTTTTTGTGTGAATGTTTAGTACCATGGGATACATCACATATAATACAGGTTTTCTTCTCGTGCAGAAATTATGCAAATTAGATGAATTTTGATTTTTTCAGTGCTACTTACACACAGTAAGTACACACGTCAATACGGCTCAGGCTAGAGGCTGTATTTATCAACCGATCTTCACGAAACATTTTGGGTACCTCTGCTATCACCTTGGGACAAGAACGAGTGTTTCTGAGTGCGGTCCAAAATTCAAGATGGCTGCCAGTGGCCGTTTTGTACCGAAATTAGGTCTAATCAGTTTTTTGTACACAACTTCTATACGGCTCAGGCTATAGGCCATATTTATGAACCGATCTTTACGAAACGTCTTGGGTACCTTTGTTATCACCGTGGGATGAGAATGGGTGTTTTTGGGTGTGGTCCGAAATTCAACCTGGCCACCAGCAGCCATTTTGTACCAAAATTAGTGCAATCAGTCTTTTGTACAAAACTACTGTATGAAAGTTCTGATTTGAATAATTTTTTGTATGAATGTTTAGTAAAATGGAATACATCACATACAGTAGGGTTTTTTTCTCGTGCAGAAATTATGCAAATTAGATGAATTTTGATTTATTTAGTGCTGTTTATACACTGTAAGTGCACATGTCAATACGGCTTGGGTTAGAGGCTGTATTTATCAACCGATCTTCATGAGACTTCTTGGGTACCTTTGTTATCACCTTGGGACGAGAACGAGTGTTTCTGAGTGCGGTCCAAAATTCAAGATGGCTGCCAGTGGCCATTTTGTACCAAAATTAGTTCCAATCAGTTTTTTGTCACAACTTCTATACAGCTCGTATTTATGACCTGATCTTCACGAAACTTCTTGGGTACCTTTGTTTTCACCTTGGGACAGGAATGAGTGGGTTTTGGGGTGCCTTTGTTATCACTGTGCTATGAGAACAAATATTTTTGGGTTCAGTCAGACCCACTCTGGGACTCAAAGATTTCTTTTTTTAGTTTAGCATCTGACTGTCACCCTCCTTTACAATACTTTACCTATATATTTGTTACAGGCTACGGTCAGTATTTATGTACAGGCCGTTACAATACTTTATATGTGCCTTTGTTATCAGGTCATTACCTAGATGTTTGTCATTGCTGTGTCACATACTATATACGTACATGTCTTGACAAGTTGAGCTACAGTGTCATTGACACTTTCATTAAAAAAATCTTCTCATCAACCAGCTGTAGCAGAGACTTGATATTTGGTATACAGCTTCCTTTTGAGGTGTAGACTCAAGTTTGTTCAAGAGAAGTTGGAGGGGCAATATTTGTCATCATTATGGGAGGTGCCCGCCCAAAATTTCTATTTTCCAAACCGAGAGGTCAATTTGAACCAAATTTGATATGAAATATTTATGGGTCATAAGTACTTGAATTATGCCAAAAAGATTTCTGAAAATTCCCCGTGGGAATCACAGGAGCTAAAAATAGAGAAAATTTCAAACGCCCATATGTCCAAAACTACACTGCTCTAAGAATTCCTATTTGGTGTGAAGCTTCCTTAGGACCAACAGAATGGAATGGTTCAAAAGAATTACTTTACTATCAGTTTTATCATAGGGTACTTTTACGGGATTTAAAAAAAAATGCTTCGTCAGAATTTTTTAACACTATGGGTAATAGGGAAAACATTTAGGACTCATCTTCTCCCAAACCACTGCTCTAAAAGCTTTCAAATTTCAAATATAACATCTTTGGAAGATTGTTTCACATGTTTGTTGAAATAAAATCCCTGGGTCCATATTTGGGCTCTCTATGGGGGCCCAAATGTTTAAATTAGTACAGGATAAGGAATATTCATTAAAAATCTTCTTCAGATCCGCCAAACAGAATTTTTTTAGCTCAACTTTGGCGTAAGTCAAATTTGAGCTTATGCCATGCCCTGTCGTCTGTCTGGTCGTCTGTCCGTCAACAATTCAATACGGCTCGGGCTAGAGGCCGTATTTATGAACCGATCTTTACGAAACTTCTTGGGTACCTTTGTTATGACCGTGGGATGAGAACAAGTGTTTTTGGGTGTGGTCCGAAATTCAAGATGGCCACCAGCAGCCATTTTGTACCAAAATTAGTGCAATCAGATTTTTGTACAGAATTTGTGTATGAAAGTTCTGATTTGAATAAATTTTTGTATGAATGTTTAGTAATGTGGAATACATTACATATAGTACAGGTTTTTTTTCGTGCAGAAATTAAGCAAATTAGATGAACTTTGATTTATTCAGTGCTACTTGTACACAGTAAGTGCACATGTCAATACGGCTCAGGCTAGAGGTTGTATTTATGAACCGATCTTCCCGAAAATTCTTGGGTTCCTTTGTTATTACCTTGGGACGAGAACGAATGTTTCTGTGTGCGGTCCAAAATTCAAGATGGCTGCCAATAGCCATTTTGTACTGAAATTAGTTCCAATCAGTTTTTTGTCACAATTTCTATACGGCTCGTATTTATGAACTCATCTTCACGAAACTTCTTGGGTACCTTTGTTATCACCTTGGGACAGGAACGAGTGTGTTTTGGGGTGCCTTTGTTATCACTGTGATGTGAAAACAAATATTTTGGTGTTCAGTCAGACCCACTCTGGGACTCAAAGATTTCTTTTCTAGTTTAGCATCTGACTGTCACCCACTTTTACAATACTTTACCTATACATTTGTTACAGGCTACGGTCAATATTTATGTACAGACTGTTACAATACTTTATATGTACCTTTGTTATCAGGTCATTACCTAGATGTTTGTCATTGCTGTGTCACATACTATACATGTACATGTCTTAACAAGTTGAGCTACAGTGTCATTGACACTTTCATTATATTTAGTTTGCAGCATCCTTAGGGGATTGAGATTCACGTTTGTTCAAACCAAGTCTCTGGGTTCACATTTGGGCTCTCTGTGGGAGCCCGAATTGTGGGAGCCCGAATTATAACTTAGTTCAATATGAGGAATTTTCTTTAAAAATCTTCTTGTTCAGATCCAACAGTATGAATGTTTTGATATTTGGTATGCAGCAACCTTAGGGAGGTGTGATTCAAGTTTGTTCAAGCCAAGTCTCTGAGTCCATATTTGGGTTCCTTGTGGGAGACCGAATTGTAACTTAGTTCAATATGAGAAACCTTTTTTTAAAAATCTTCTTCTTCACATGCACGAGTATGAATCTTTTGATATTTGGTATGCAGCATCCTTTGGGAGGTGTGATTCATGTTTGTTCAAGCCACATCTCTGAGTCCATATTTGGGCTCCATTTGGGAGACCGAATTGTAACTTAGTTCAAGATGAGGAACATTCTTTAAAAATCTTCTTCACATGTAAGAATCTTTTGATATTTTTTGTACCAAAATTAGTGCAATCAGATTTATGTCATCTGTATGGTTAGGGAGGTGAGATTCAAATTTGTTAAAGCCTAGTCCCTGAGTTCATATTTGGGCTCCCTGTGGGAGCACAAATTTCAACTTAGTTCAATATGAGGAATATTTAAAAAAAAAAAAATTTCAGATCCACCGGCCAGAACGTTTGAAATTTGGTATATGGTTTTCTTAATGGGGCAGATGCAAATTTGTTCAAATCAGGACCCTCAGTTGATAGTTGTCAGTGTCAGGTGAGCATTCTCAAGCCCCTTGGAGCCTCTTGTTTTTAGCTCACCTGACTTTCAGTCGGGAGAGCTATAGTGATCACTCACCATCCGTCATCCGTGAACATAGTGTTTGCATCTTCTCCTCCCAAACCGCTGAACCAATTTAATTGATATTTGAGATAATAGTTTGTTATAACATCGCAATTTGATTTTGTTCAAATCAAGTTGTCTCGCCCCACGGTAGGGCCACGCCTAAAAAGTGTGCTTTAATCTTTAAAAATCTTCTTCTCATGAACCAGCAGTAGCAGAGACTTGATATTTGGTGTTCAGCTTCCTTTTCAGGTGTAGACTCAGATTTGTTCAAGAGAAGTTCGAGGAGCTATATTTGCCTTCGCTTTGCCCCGCCCAAAATTTCTATTTTCCAAACTGACAGGCAGATTTGAACCAAATTTCATATGAGGGCTTATTGGGTCATAAGTACTTAATTTATGCCCAAATTGTTTTTCCCATCGCCCCATGGGAACCACAGGAGCAAAAAATAGAAAAAAATTAAAATGCCCATATCTCTAAAACTGCACAGCACTGTTAATTCTTATTTGGTGTGAAACTTCCTTAGGACCAATAGAATGGAATGGTAAAAAAAAATTGCTATCGGTTTTATCATGGTGTACTTTTTTGGGACTTTGAAAAATTGCTGAGTCAGCATTCTTTAACACTGTGGGTAATAGGAAAAAAAAGACTACTTTTCTCCCAAACCAATGCTCCAAAAGCTTTCAAATTTCACACATAACATCTTTGGAAGATTGTTTCTCATGTTTATTGAAATCAAATCCCTGGGTCCATATTTGGGTTCTCTATGGGAGCCCAAATGTTTAAATTAGTACAGAATGAGGAATATTCTTTAAGAATCTTCTTCTTCAGATCCAGCTGTCAGAATGTTTTGATATTTGGTATGCAGCATCCTTAGGGTGGTGAGATTCAAGTTTGTTCAAGCCATGTCCCCAGGTCCATATTTGGGCTCACTGTGGGAGCATGAAATGTAACTTAGTTCAAAATGAGGAATTTTAAAAAAAAATCTTCTGCGTCAGATCCAGCAGTCAGAATGTTTTGATATTTGGTTTTATTTGGCATTCTTAGGGGGTGAGATTCAAGTTTGTTAAAGCCAAGTCCCTGGGTTCATATTTGGGCTCCCTGTGGAAGCCTGAATTACAAGTTAGTTCAATATGAGGAATTTTTCTTTTAAAATCTTCTTCAGATTCAGCAGTCGGAATGGTTTGATATTTAGCATGAAGCATCCTTAGGGGGGTGAGATTCAAATTTGTTCAAGCCAAGTCCCCGGGTTCATATTTGGGCTCACTGTGGGAGCCCAAATGATAACTTAGTTCAAAATGAGGAATTTTCTTTAAAAATCTTCTTCTTCAGATCCAGCAGATGAATGCTTTTGATATTTGGTATGCAGCATCCTTAGTGGGGTAAGATTCAAGTTTGTTCAAGCCATGTTCCTAGGTCCATATTTGGGCTCACTGTGGGAGCTCGAATTGTAACTTAGTTCAAAATGAGGAATTTTCTTTAAACAATCTTCTTCTTCAGATCTAGCAGTCGAAATGTTTTGATATTTGGTGTGCAGCATCCTTTGGGGGGTAAGATTCAGGTTTGTTAAAGCCAACTCTCTGGGTTCATATGGGAGCCCAAATTATAACTTAGTTCAATATGAGGAATATTCTTTAAAAATCTTTTTTTTAGATCCACTGGTCAGAATCTTTGAACATTTGGTATAAGCTTTTCTTAGGAGGGGCAGATGCAACTTGTTGAAATCAATTCCCTGGGTTGATATTTAGTCTGCCTTGTCAGGTGAGCACCCCCAGGCCCACTGGGGCCTCTTGTTTATTGTTATTATTATATTTGTTTGATGGTGTTTGCTTTCCGTACCCTGTTTAAAGTTGCCATGATAAGGGATAGTGTATATAAACAAGAATTACCAAATCAAATCAGATTCGTAATGCAATTTACCCTCTTGTCTTCTGTGAGTTTTCCAAGTTCTAAGCAGCCAATAATAACATTGCATACAGAAGCGACAAAAGTGTAATAGCCGAGCAATCCTTTTTTCACCAACACTTTTGCAGTTAAAAAATAAAAAATGGTGTTGATACAGTGTTTTCGATGCAAAATGATCATGCATGTTTTTTATGTTATAGTGCACTAATGTAGAAACATTTGACCAAAGTTTTGATGAAACTATGGTCAGATATTTGTATATTTCAGCACTATTCATTATTCAATTATACCGTGGTACATGTACTAATGAAATAAAATACTGAAACTCGGTCTCAACATTTTGGTACCATAAAGGCTTATGCCTATGTTCATTCTTTTAAACATGCTTTATCGCACAGGGACAGTTCCTGTTCCTTGAATTTGCAGTGGTTTCTAGACAAGTCATATTTGTCTATGAATGCAGCCAGGACTTGACTAGATACCACTAAGTTAGCACTTGAATATAACTAGCTTGTTTGACCTGACTACATGTTGTTGACACCTGTTCTAAAACTGTAGAGTTGATCAAAGTTGGAATAAAACCTTTAGCGGTCATTCACATATATTTTTACAGTCCCAGATCATTTAGAATAATTGATAACATTCAGTAGATATTTAACCTGTGAGCTTCATAGCTCAGTATTATGTCCCTGGTAATTGCATTTATTTCAAACATGATCCATTTACCATGCATGCAATAAAATATAAATTTGTCACTGCCCTTGTGATCATAAAAATTCCTGATTACTCAGGTTTACTGAATATAATATTTTGTGTGTCTGTGATATTTATACAGATATATTATAGTAATATTTATAAGAACAAGAATATTCAAATCATTCTGATTTAGTAAACATAGCAACTTGAATTATGTCAACAGGACATCTTGAATCAAATAACTGGTTCAGTACCAGAACAGGAAGTAACAAAACTTGGAGTACTCAAGTCAACTGAATATACAGTGTTGACTATTAACCCTTTACCTAATGAATCAATGCATCTACCCGCGTAATATGCAAATTCAGTAGTTGAAAAAATATTATATTTAAAAAAATTTAAACAAAACCATATCATGTGACCCCTCATTGGAACGAGCTCATCGAGCTCGTTCCAATGAGGGGGCACATGATATGGTTTTGTTGAAATCTTTTGAAATGATATTTAAAGCCAAAAAAAAAAATCAATTGATTCTCAGGCAATTTGTTTTTCAAATCAATGAGGGAGGGAGGATTTTATTTTTATATTTTTATACTGTACCAATGACCCAGACTTAGCTGGTGCTAACTCTAAAAAATCCAGAGCCAAACACAAATTTTGCCCCCCAATCCCCAAAATTTGCATCTAAAACCAAAAGAAATCATGTCCTAAAGGACCTCCATACTTTGCCCTTACTGCGCATGCGCAGTGTCAAAGACGTTCCGAAATTGGTGCCAATTATCATTCTCTGTTTGGCCCTTCATCAGTCAACATCTCACTGATCTTTGTGCTTGTAAATCTCAGTTTAAAGGATGCCAGACACGTAATTATTGGAAAATGGTGATTCTAAGGAGGATATAGAAGGAGGAGAGGGAAAAGGAGTGACAAAAAATAATCAGGGCTGTACTTAAAATATTTTTATACTGTACCAATGACCCAGACATAGCTGGTGCTAACTCTTAAAATATAGGGCCAAACACAAATTTTGCCCCCCAATCCCCAAAGTTTGCATCTAAAACTAAAGAAAACATGTCCTGAAAGGCCCTCCACACTTCGCCCCTACTGCGCATGCGCAGTGTCAAGGACGTTCCGAAATTGGCGCCATTTATCATTCTAAGTTTGGCCCTTCATCAGTTAACATCTGACTGATCTTTGTGCTTTTAAATCTCAGTTTAAATGATGCCAGACACATAAATATTAGTGAAATGGTGATTCTAAGGAGGATAGAAAAGGAGGAGAGGAAAAGAATGTGTGACAGAATATTATCAGGGCTGTAACTTAAAATTTTTTAATGAAATTATGTTAAGTTACCTATTTTCAAGGCAGCAGCCATTTTGTTGTCATTCTGATTATTTAGTTACACTGTTTTTTCAAGTGTTTTTCCTCTCTCCCTGTCCTTTAAGTTCCCCCTTGCTATTCTCCCATGCTTTTGGCATAGTTTCTGTAATTATTATTACTAAAATTTCTTGGGAGTTTTAGCTGAATAACAGAATGAATTCTGTTCTTTCCCCATGTTTACGTCCTCACCTACGGGTGGTTAGGCGTTGTGTTCTGCATCTACCATCTGATGTTCTGCAGTTTCTTCCCTGGAAGTCTCTGTTTTGCATCAGATGGTGTATTTTTGGTAACTGATTTCGGGCCTGGGTGCCTGGAGTCTTATTTTAGTGTTTTTACACTCATTGTTTACATTTACAACAGCCCTCTGTGTGAGGGGGGGATTTCTAAATAATAATATCTTTATGTTATTTTAATCATATCTAGATACATTATTATTGTTCGTAAGTGTTGAATAAATTGTTTAAAATATTTTTAAAATTTTTGTCCACACTTAGGCTTGGGATCCATTGGGGCTCAACGTTACTTTTCAGAAACTTGGGCTGTTCTGAAAAAATATTTTTTCAAAATATTTTGATTTCAATTATTTTTTCTATATTAATGGATCATATTATTATTATGTATTTTGATTGCCAGGGGTTAGTGCGAGTACCAGGACTTGTTTTCTTTTCACATTGAAAGGATATTGATCAATTGTTTTAAGAGGAAGTCTTCCTCTGACTTTATTATCATTCTATATGTGGTCAGTGTACTCGCATTAACTCCTGTTCTGTATCGTATGATTTCGATGACAATATGGGAAGCGTATGTCACGGTATGTTGTTGGGGATTTGGACACTCCGGTCCTTTCCCCGCAGGGTCACTCTACTTTATCAATTTCTATTTCAGACGATCAAGATTAGGGTGATGTATCTGTGATGTCTTCCAACAGTGTGCCTCCGTCGTCACAATTAATGAAGGGCTAGCGGAAAAGTGCTCATGTAATACGCCAATTGCCTAAGAGGACCCTAGTAGGTTCGACGGCCTTTGACGTCCGCTAGCTCGCCCGGTGTAGCGTCCATTCACCGAATGGTTCGGCAGCCGGGTTCGTCCGTTGCGGTCTAGAAGGAATTTTGGGGTGATGCGAGCACTATAAAATTAACTTAATGCACACCCAGTGACGGCGGATCGGAGGGAGAACGGAGGAAGCCTTTTAGTCCGGTTCATAGCTCGTTCCGGTCCATCCGGACGGCAAGCGAGAGAGGCCCCTCTCTCGTTCAACAACATCTGGCCCCAGATGTTGTGGTACAAATGTGTCGTTAGCGGAGCATACGTCCGTCGCTCGGGACGCTCCGTTGTATAGGCAGTCCGCTGAGACTGCTAAGGCTTCCTCTTCTCGTCAGCGCACACGACCGCACCTTGGCTGCGTGACCGCCGATATATTACCAGCTTCGCCGATCAAGGATTCTTCGGCGACCAGGTCACACCATCCGGCAGCCAGGGATTCGAGACCGATGGACTTCGGACGTTCGCATAGGAAAAGTATGCGGGAGCCATCTGATGCGGAGCTGCCCTCGGCGAAGCAGCGATAGTCTGCGCCTCAGCAGGTCTCGACGCCGGACATTCTTGTGCACATAGCACAGCTTATCGCAGCATCCCAGCAGCCGACAGAAACGGTGTCGGATCGAGAATTATCCGACAGCGCTGGGTCGGTAGTCGGGGACTCGAGGCCTGCAGACTCCGGACGTTCGCATAGGAAGTGTGCGGGAGTCAACGTACACGGAGCTTCCAGCGGCAATGCATCGTAAGTCCGCTACTGCACAGGCCTCGGGAACGGACGTGCTTTTCTTAATAGCACAGTTTATCGCAGCATCCCAGCATCAACTGAATCTGTCGCATATATTTTATCCGACGATGCTGGGTCGGGACGCTCCGCGGAAGCGGGTACGGACGTCCGAAAATTTTCATCCGGTCCGATGGGATACCGAAAGGGATTCGGTGGATTTCAAGCTTTCCCTTTCGGAACAACATATGCTGCGATGCCGGATAAGAAACTGATAGCGTCGGTGGACTTAGAAATTTTTGGTTCGGTTCAGGGACATCGTCCCTCAGTTCCGACATAGTCCAATAATGTCACACAAACTATCGAATTATTGAACGACGCTATATATATTATTATTTTATGCTTGCTATTCAAGCATTTCTGGTTTCTTGTTCGAAGAGTTATGGAGATGTCTTTCAAAAGTGTGCCTCTGTCGTCATAGTTAATGAAGAGTTAGCGGCAATAAGTGCTCATGGAATATGTCTATCGCTTACGGAGTGACATTCGCTAGCTCACCCGGTGTAGCGTACATTCATCGAATGGTTCGGCTGCCGGGTTCGTCCGTTGCGGTCTAGGAAGGAGATTTGGGTGATGCGAGCACTTTAATTACTTTAGTACTCACCCAGTGACGGCAGATTGAGGACAGATCGGAGGAAGCCAACAACATAGGGGACCGCATGTTGTGGTTCAGATATTTTACATTCGGAGCATATGTCCGTTGCTCGGGACGCTCCGTTATATTGACAGTCCGAGAGACTGTCTTTAATGCTTCCTCATCCTCACAGCAGGGCACACGACCGCACATTGGCTACGTGACCTCGAGTATCCGATCAGTTTCGGCATTCAGTGATTCCACAGCGAATAGGTCGCGCCATCCGGTAGCCAAGGGACACGAGGCCTATACACTCCGTTCGCTCGCATATTGGAAGTATGCACGGGGTAACGATCTCGGAGCTTCCTGCGGCAATGTATCGTAAGACCGCTGCTCCTCAGGCCTCAGTGACGGACGTGCTATCCGAGTTAGCACAGTTGTTTCGCAGCATCCCAGCAATTGACGGTTTCTCGGTCGAATCAGGAATTATCCGACGGCGCTGGGTCGGTGCGGTCCGCGGTTGCATCAAGCTACGGACGACCGAACGCTTATAGGGTCCGACAGGATGGCGAAAGGGATTCGAAAGATTTCGAGTTTTCCCTTTAGTAGTATCGGAAGATGCCTTTCATATCTTCTGGCATTTCTTCCAGTGATTATTTTTCGGACTTCATTGCTGCGATCTTGGATAAGAGACTTATAGCGTCATTGGACTCGGATTTTTCGACCGGTACAGGGACTTTGTCCCTGACTTACCGACGCAGTCCAATATTGTCATTACAACATGTGTTTTATTTTTCGACGCTATATATTTATATATATATACAAGCCTGCTACTAAGCATGATAGTTTAGTTTCTTGTCCGCGTGGCTCATTTCTGCCATTTTATCTTTTTTACATATAGTTTATTTTGGCAGAGCAGGGCATACCGAGAGTTCATATGCGTCTAGACGGTGATTAAAGACTGCATATATTCTTTTTCGCCGTTTATGTCTTTTCCAATTTCAATGTTGGGAACGACATTATGTATAGTAGACTTAACTTAGACGCTTTATTATACGTAATCCGCCTTACTGAGGCGTTATCATTACGTCTTCAAGAAAAGATTTACGGGATATTATTCTCAATGTAATTTCTTTTGAGGGCAGTAGTTTGTTCGCGTATAACTCCGCCCTTCAGTGGCTGATTGGAGTTGGTTAGACGTGATGCAGCCCTAGCTACATCCACGCGTGGATAGTAGGTTAAGAACTCTCTCAGAGTCGCTTCGTTCTCGGAGGAGCTTCTCTTCGACGGCAACTTTCCGGCAATCCATGAATTGCTTGAATTATACATTCTCTTGTCTATCTAGTGTTACAAGAGATTCAGACTGGGGGCAAACATTCGGTGGTTGACTCAGAGAGTGCCGCCGCAGTTGCCGGACCCGAGTGTGGCTGTTATGACGGTTGCCAGTCAAACAGATTGGGATATATACTGATCCCTACGGATTCGAAGTGCCAGGGTCTTTGGGTTCCGCAGTCTTTTAGCTATCAGTTTAACTTCCGCGGAATAATGTTTTTTAGGCTTGCTTTATGTCATTGCATGAACATTATTCAGAAACGCATGCCCAAATTCCTGTCCTTTAATTCGACAGTAGTGGCGTATCTCCGGAACCAGGGAGGCACTCTTTCGTTTCCGTTATTCAATTTAATGGAAAGAATCCGTCTGTTGGTTATAGTACACCAAGTTCAGTTTTGGTCCGTCATATTCTGGGTCGTCTGATTGTTTTATCGCACTCCCGTTCTCTTACGGGTCGCTTGTTGCTGTCAGAATGGACTCTCAACAAACAAGTATTTAATCAGATTTGCTATCTATGGGAGCGCCCAATGATGTTTTATTTATGACACAGCTTGCTAATCAATTGCAGACGTATGTGTTGGCTTGTCCAGATCTCTGAGCTAATACTGTTAACGCTCTATTGATCTATAGGACGGAATGATAGGATACGCGTATCCTCCGGCGCTGTTGTTTTAGCAGGTATTGCTAAGATAAACAACCACAATACATTTCTGTTGATAGCATCTCTATCTTCACAAAGATCATGAGTAATTTACTCTCTTGTCTACTGTGGATCTTAACGTGAAATCTTCCTCTATGTGAGGATCTTTTTTCACTGGGTAAATCGTGTCATCTTTATCACAACCAGCAAGGTCGCAACCTTCATGTATTCCGTTGTGTGGTCCGTATTGCATTGTAAGCACTGTACTGGACGAGCTTTGGACGCGATTTCTTACTATAGGAGATCCTCTTCTTCGCTATTCTATGCGACTAAAGTGGAGGCTCTTCCGTCGTGGTGTAGGGATCATTATGTTCATATGGTTGATCCCTCCATACTACTCATTGCTATTTTTTAGTATACTTGTTTCACAAGATCTACTGCAGCCTGTGTTATTTTGGTTATAGGTTTATGTTACCTCATACCTATGCACTCTACTATAGTTTACAATTGAGTCTTTTGTCTCTTTATCTAAGTCAGTTAGTAACTTTTTGATAAATAGACTTAGAATCTTTAGATTAAATTCCTATACGGATTTTAACTTCGGTTCTTATTTAGCTAGTAATCATTTGAGCCTCTGGAAACAGTAGTTTTCAAATTCTGACCTTTTAGACAGTAATTCTGTTGGTTTCTCTTTTACTGTAGAGTCAGTGAGTTTCATGCACTATCGATGGATGATTTTCACTTTCATAGTTTCGGAATCAATACTTCCGTTACTATTTAGGTTGGATTGTTGCATAAGAGTTAGGCTCCTATTATCCGGAACCTATTATTTTAAGGTCCTTCCGTCTTCGTATGGGCATAGGCCTTTACTCTTTCCGGGTACAGTTTATGTATTTATAAACAGATATCTGTTTATTACAAGGGCGTAAGCTTCTTCTGTCTTTGATGTCTAGTAGAAGGACGTTATGCTCCATTTTATTGTTAATGGATTCTATTAACTAGCGTACTGCTTACGGTATATCATTAGCTTAGCAGTTGTGCTTAAGATTTCGGCTCATGAAGTAAGAGTTCTTCTACTTCTTGGGCTTACATTAATAGTGTTGCTATTATAGATTTTTGAAGGCTGCTCATTGCGCTCAGCCATCCATTCATGAATTTTATCTCAGAAATATCGAGTCCATTTCTGGAGGCCTCTATTGTTAGGTCTATTATCTACTGCTCAGAATGTCATTCACTTAACAGTTGCTACTATAGCTAGGTAGGCTGTCTGTTTCGGCAGTGTCTCCGTTCGGCTGCCCTCTTCGCTCTGGGCTATTTGACCCAGGGCAAGAAAAAGGGGGGGGGAGGGTGTTCCCTTGGGTCACCTGTTTTTACTATGAAAACAAGGGGATACCTCCTCCGGAGTTAGTAATTCTGAGCTGTTATTGGGATGGCTGTTTAGTGAGAAGTTTAAGTTTATAAAATTCATTCAAGTCTTAGTTTTTAAAGTATAGCCTTTGAATATTGCATATGTCAACGGACATGATTATGCAATTCTCACACACTTTTAGAAGTATAAGAGTCTCTATTCTCTAGACTTACTTTATTATTGGCTTACTTTAAAAATTATTAGTATAAGGATTATTGGATATTAATAGAGTACATGGATGTATGAAGCTCAATTTTTGGAAGGTGTTGTATCTTTCTAATTTATCAGTATAAAAATGTTAAAAAATTTATAGTAATTTATATATTTTTTATACTTACCAATGACCCAGACGGGGATGGTCCTCCCAGGAGTTGGGAACTCTTGCCTCCCCGCTGAGTACATAGCGCTTACCAGGCACTGGTTATTAGAATGATAAATGGCGCCAATTTCGGAACGTCCTTGACACTGCGCATGCGCAGTAGGGGCGAAGTGTGGAGGGCCTTTCAGGACATGTTTTCTTTAGTTTTAGATGCAAATTTTGGGGATTGGGGGGCAAAATTTGTGTTTGGCCCTATATTTTAAGAGTTAGCACCAGCTATGTCTGGGTCATTGGTAAGTATAAAAAATATATAAATTACTATAAATTTTTTAACTTTTTATGAAATTATGTTAAGTTGCCTATTTTCGAGGCATGGGCCTCTTGTTGTCATTCTTGCTATAAAGTTGCACTGCTTATTCAGTGTTTCCTCTCCCCTGGTCTTCTAAGTCCCCCCTTGCTATTCTCCCATGCTTTTGGCATATTTTTGAGAAAGATCATTTCTAAATTCTCTTGGGAGAGTTAGCTTGGTTACAGAATGTATTCTGTTATTTTCCCCACAGTTACGTTTTCACCCATGGGTGTATAAACGTTGTGTTCTGCATCTTCCATCTGATGTTCTGCAGATTCTCCCCTGGGAGTCTCTGTCTTGCATCAGATAGAGTGTAATTTTGATGACTGATTTCGGGCCAGTTTTGTCAGTGCCTGGAGTCATGTTTTCTGGTGTTTTTACACTGTTTGTTTACATTGGCAACAGTCTCTTTTGAGGGGGCTGTTTGCCTTTGGAGTAGTTTATCTCACTATAAGATACATTATTATTATCCGTAAGTGTTGCATTAATTATTTAATATAATTTTAAAATTTTTGACCACACTTAGCCTTGGGATCCATTGGGGCTCAACGTTACTTTTCAGAAACTTGGGCTTCGCTGAAAAAATATTTTTCAAAAATTATTTTGATTTTCAATTGTTTTTTCATTATTAATGGATCATGTTATTATGTATCTTTGTGTTAGGGGTTTGTGCAAGTAACTAGGACTTGTTGTTGACTTTTCACAATGAAAGGATATTGTTCAAATTGTAATAGGAAGAAATCTTCCTCTGACTTTCATGATCATTGTATTAATTGTAGTCAGTGTTCTCGCACTAATCCCTGTTCTATATGTCAATATTGGGATGACAAACATTGGAAACGTGTGTCACGATATGTTGTCAGTGGAGAAAGGGCTATGCCGGCTCTTTCTCCGCAGGGTCACTCTACTCTATCAGTTTCTATTTCAGAGGAACAAGAACAGGGTGGTGTTTCCATGTTATCTTCCGCAAGTGCGCTTCCGTCGTCACAAATGAATACAGAGCTAGCGGCAAAAGTGCTCATGGAGATAAGACAAATGTCGTCCGCTAGCTCGCCCGGTGTAGCGTCCATTCACCGAATGGTTCGGCAGCCGGGTTCGTCCGATGCGGTCCAGGAGGAAATGTTGGGTGATGCGAGCACTATAAACATTCAACGTGCACACCCAGTGACGGCGGATAGTAGGAGAGATCGGAGGAAGCCTTCGAGTCCGGTTCCTAGCTCGTCCAGGTCCAGCCGGGCCGCGAGCGAGAGAGGTCCCTCTCTCATACAACAACATCTGGGACCAGATGTTGTGGTACAAAATGTGTCGCAAGTGGAGCACACGTCCGTCGCTCGGGACGCTCCGTTGTATAGGCAGTCCGCGGAGACTGCTCAGGCTTCTTCCTCTCATCAGTGCACACGACCGCACCTTGGCTACGTGACCGCCGATATTTTACCAGCTTCGCCGATCAGGGATTCTTCGGCGACCAGGTCACGCCATCCGGTAGCCAGGGACACGAGGCCGGTGGACTCCGTACTTCGCATAGGAAGAGTATGCGGGAGTCACCAGATGCGGAGCTGCCCTCGGCGAAGCAGCAAAAGACTGCGCCTCCGTAGGCCTCGATGTCGGACGTGCTTGTTCAAATAGCACAACTTATCGCAGCATCCCAGCAACCGACAGAAACGGTGTTGGATCGGGAATTATCCGACGGCGCTGGGTCGGTACGCTCCGCTGAAGCATCGGGTGCGGACGACCGGGAGCATCATGAGGTCCGACCGGATGGTGAAAGGGATACGGATGACTTGGAGCTATCCCTTTCGGAACAACATAAAGCTGCCGTGGACTTCATCCAGCACTTTCTTCCTCAAGTTGTTCCGTTGGGCCAGACTGCTGCGATTCCGGACAAGAGAATTATAGCGTCATTGGACTCTGATTTCTTTGAGCGGTTCAGGGACATCGCTCCCAAGTTTCCGTCTCAGTCCAATAATGTTGCAAGAACATTTGAATTATTGAACGACGCTATATTCAAACTTGCTTCCAAAACAGGAAAAGCAGGTTTCTTGTCCGCCAATACTCTCAACCTGCCTTTCATTAATGCAAGGAATAAATTCGATACTGCAGGACAGGGTATCCCGAGAGTTCCTCTGCGTATGGACGACGAGGCGGAAGACTTAGAATTATCATTACCGTCGTCTGCGTCTATTCCAACCGCGGTGTTGGAGACAACTATTTCGTCTAACAGAGCCAGTTTAGATGCTTTATCTTACACAGACCACCTTACTAAGGCGTTATCACTGCATCTTCAAGGGAAAGAATTCCAGGATATACAATCCTCTTTAAGACTTCTTTCAAGGGCAGTTGCTTATTCCATGTGTAACTCCGCCCTTTCAGTGGCAAACCTGGAGTTGGTTAGACGTGACGCAGCCCTAGCTACATCCACACTCGTGGATAGTAAGGTGAAGAACTCTCTCAGAGTCGCTTCGGTCTCCGGAGAACTTCTCTTTGACGGCAAGCTTTCTGCAATTTACGATAAAATTACTAAGAAAGCATCGGATTGTCTGCTGTTCAAATCTGCTTCTAAGAAGTCGGACACGGCAGATAAGAGTAAGACAGGCACTTCTGGGTCTAATGCGCCCAAGAGAGGTTCCTATAGAGGTTCCGGTGCGTCCTCTTGGTCTTATTCAAGAGACCGTCGAGGCAGCGACTCACGTTCGGGACGTCCTTCGGGCCGGGATTACCGGTCAGACGCCCCCGAGATCGACGGGGCGAGGTGCGGGTCGTGGAGGACATGGTTTCTCCTACCGCAGGCCTCGCAGGTCCAGGAGGTGATGGCTTCAACCTCTATCGCGTGCTGGTTGGCGGAAGGTTGTCAAGTTTTTCACAAGAGTGGGCGTCGATTACGGACGACCCTTGGGTGAGAGGGGTGATTTCGGAAGGTCTAAAGATATCCTTCAAACGAAAGCCTCCATTAACTCGAAGTCCAAAATGGACTCAACTTCCGTCAAATCCGCAGAAAAGAGACGCTCTGTTATCAGAGGTGCAGTCTCTTTTAATGAAGAATGCGGTAGAGATCGTAGAAAACCAGGAGACACCGGGATTCCACAGCCAACTGTTTCGAAACCAGACGGCTCGTTCCATCCAGTCATAGATTTGAGCTGGATAAACAAGCTGATCGTCGCTCCGAAGTTTTATATAGAGACGATTCGATCGGTCAGAGCAAGTATTCGGGTGAACGATTATGCAACAAGCATAGATCTCAAAGATGCGTACTTTCACGTCATGGTACATCCGACATTCAGAAAATATCTACGCTTCGCAGTCCTAGGGGTGGTGTATCAATTCCGGGCGATGTGCTTCGGATTGAATCTAGCACCCTGGGCTTTCACTCGGGTAATGAACTCGATAATGATGTATTTCTGAGCTCATTCGTCTGCGGTAACGTCGGCCTACCTGGACGACATTCTTCAGAGGTAAGGCAACGAGTTAACGCTTCAGAACGATGTGCAGAATCTGCTTCTATTGCTCCGACGTCTCGGTTTTATAATAAACAAGGAGAAGTCGGATCTTGTGCCGTCCAAGTCATTCACACATCTGGGAATGAGCTTCGAGACGCACAACAATCTCGTTCGTCTGCCGTTAACCAGAGCGAAATTAGTCAGCTGTTATGCTCGCTATTGTCTGCACGCAGACAAAGTCACAGCGAGGGAGTTCATGAGACTGATAGGTCTGTGCGGAGCCGCTGCGGATCTCATTCCGATGGGGCGGTTACGCACGCGTCCTCTCCAAATTTTCTTGACTCAGAATTGGAGTGTGAAAATTCATTCGCTCGACATAGACGTTCCCTTGTCAGATCAAGTGAAACGAGAGATTCAGACTTGGGCAAACATTCAGTGGTTAACTCAGGGAGTTCTGCTGCAGTTGCCGGATCCGAGTTTTACCATTATGACGGATGCCAGTCAAACAGGTTGGGGTGCATCATTGATCCCAACGGATTCGAGATGCCAGTGTCTTTGGGATCCGCAATTCCGGGGCAAGCACATAAACATCAAGGAAATGATGTAAATTTGGCTTGCGTTACGTCATTGGATGGACATTATTCACAATGCTCATGTCCAAATCCTATCCGACAGTACGACAGTAGTGGCGTATATACGGAATCAGGGAGGCACTCATTCAATTCCGTTGTTCAATCTAACGGAAAGAATCCTTCTGTTTGCTCTAGAACATCAGGTTCTTCTGTCGGTCCGTCATATACCGGGTCGTCTGAACGTACTAGCAGACTCCCTTTCACGAAAGGGTCGCTTGTTGCTGTCAGAGTGGACTCTCAACAAACAAGTATTCAATCAGATTTGCTACCAATGGGAACGGCCAATGATAGACTTATTTGCGACACATCTCAACAATCAGTTGCAGACGTATGTGTCTCCGTGTCCGGATCCAAGAGCATTTGCAGTAGACGCTAGCTATCGATCCCTTGGGACGGAATGATAGGATATGCGTATCCTCCAGCGCCGTTAATTCAGCAAGTATTGCTAAAGATAAAACAATCTCAATGCAAGATTCTGTTGGTAGCATCTCTGTCTCCACAGAGACCGTAGATAAATCTACTCAGGTGTCTGTTGTGGGACCTACCGCGAAAGCTTCCTCCACGGGAGGATCTTCTTTCGCAGGGGAAATCGCGTCAACTCCATCACAACCCGCAAGGTCTCAACCTTCACGTTTTTCCGTTGTGCGGTCCTTCTTGCATGGCAAGCACTTTACAGGACAAGCAGTGGACGCGATTTCTAACTGTAGGAGGACCTCCTCTTCGCTAAACTATGCGGCTAAGTGGAAGGTTTTTCGTTGTTGGTGTAGGGATCATTCTGTTGATATTTTTGATCCCTCCATACCAGACATTGCAAACTTTCTAGTATACTTGTTTGACGAAATCAAACTGCAGCCTGTTACTATTAAGGGTTATAGGTCTATGTTATCTGATACCTATGCACATCATGATAGTTTACAAATTGGATCTAATGTCTCTTTATCTAAGTTAGTTAGAAACTTCTCGATAAATAGACCCAGAACTCTTAGGTTAATTCCTAAGTGGAATTTAGCTTGGGTTCTTCTTAAACTGAAAGAAAAGCCATTTGAACCTCTTGGGACAGTAGATTTCAAATTCTTGTCTTATAAGACAGCTTTTCTCTTAGCTTTCTCTTCTGCTAGAAGAGTCAGTGAGCTTCATGCACTGTCGGTGGATGATTCTCACTATTGTAGTGTCGGGAACACTATCACCTTCACTACTAATGTGGGATTTTTAGCTAAGAATCAGGCTCCTAATAAATATCCGGAACCTATTGTTATTAAGGCTCTTCCGTCTTCAGACGGGCATAGGCCTTTACTCTGTCCTGTTAGAGCGTTACGTATCTATAAACAGAGATCTCAATTTATCAGAAAGGGACGAAAACGTTTCTTTCTGTCTCTGATGCCGAATAGAAAGGACATTTCGGTCCATTCTATTGCTAGATGGATTCAATTAACTATCCGTACTGCTTATGAAAATTTATCTTCTTCTCAGCAGTCTGTGCTTAAGATTTCGGCTCATGAAGTAAGAGCTCTTGCTACTTCTTGGGCTTACGCTAATAGTATTGCTATTACAGATTTAATGAAGGCTGCTTATTGGTC
Organism: Pictodentalium vernedei; assembly: GCA_031216915.1. Lineage (NCBI taxonomy): Eukaryota > Metazoa > Mollusca > Scaphopoda > Dentaliida > Dentaliidae > Pictodentalium > Pictodentalium vernedei. Next base: position 377,187,493 of record CM062290.1, read on the forward strand.
TCAGCCATCCACATTCACGAATTTTTATCTCAGAAATATTGAGTCCATTTCTGGAGACCTGCATTGTTTAGGTCCGTTATCTGTTGCTCAGAATGTCGTCCACTAAACAGTTGCAACTATAGTTATGCAGGCTTTCTGTTCTGGCAGTGACTCAGTCCGGCTGCCCTCTTCGCTCTGGGCTATTTGACCCAGGGCAAGGGGAAGGGGGGGGGGAGGGTGTTCCCTTAGGTCACCTGCTTTATAGTGAAAAGCAAGGGAATGCCTCCTCTAAAGTCAGTATTTCTGAGTCGTTTCCGGGATGGTTTTAAAGTGTAATATTAATGTTAAAAATTCATTCATGTCATATTTTTTTAAAGTGTAGCTCGGTGTGAAGCATTTGTATATGTCAAGTGTCAAACGGGCGTTAATATACAATCCTCGGACACTTTTAAAGAATATAAAGAGTCTCAATTCTCTGGACTAACTTTATTTATTGGCTTACTTTAAAAATAATTAGTATAAAGGGTTATACTGGATGTTAATAGAGAACATGAATGTTATTGTGCTCAATTATGAAGGGTATTGTATCTTTCTAATTTAACATAAAATAAGAAAGATACATGTAAAGCCTAATACTCCTTTTCTCCTTGAGGGGTTGCTTCTATATTATATAGTTGAGCTTATTGGATTTTCCTCTCTGCCCTAGGCTCTCCAGCCTTTTTACTATTAAGCTAAGTCTGGGTCATTGGTACAGTATAAAAATGTTAAAAAATTTATAGTAATTTATATATTTTTTATACTTACCAATGACCCAGACGGGGATGGCCCTCCCAGGAGTTGGGAACTCTTACCTCCCCGCTGAGTACATAGCGCTGACCAGGCACTGCCAGTAAGAATGATAATTGGCGCCAATTTCGGAACGTCCTTGACACTGCGCATGCGCAGTAAGGGCAAAGTATGGAGGTCCTTTAGGACATGATTTCTTTTGGCTTTAGATGCAAATTTTGGGGATTGGGGGGCAAAATTTGTGTTTGGCCCTGGATTTTTTAGAGTTAGCACCAGCTAAGTCTGGGTCATTGGTAAGTATAAAAAATATATAAATTACTATAAATTTTTTAACTTTTTATTTTTATTTCTTCCAGATGGTGAGCAAAGATTGAGAGGCAAAAGTCACTTTCTGATGTCTGTTTTTATCTAAAAGGCATGGAAAGTGCATATTGTAAAATGATATACAAATAAATCTCATTGTTTCTCTCACCATTTTCCAAGAATGGATTCAAGTTCTGTGGTATTGGATCATCGTTGTCATTATCAAACTCACCGGCGAACAGTTTTTTAACCAACTCCCCCAAAGTACTGTCGTCTTCCATAGATATTATTGACCACCCTCGTATTATTTTGGTATCATTGTGAGTTATTTTGATAGAAATTAACATTTTTACGATAGAAATTTTAGAAGGGAAACAAAAACAAACCAGAATGGAAGCAAGCTTCCGGTGTCAACTCAGCATGGAACTTACACAGCACTTGTAACATCATCAGCCGTCTGTCAAAGAGCCCCTCCCAAAGACCACGCCTATTAAAAATAGTTTGAACCCGTATACATCCAAGCGATCAAGTTTGATATTTAAAAAAGGGAAACATCACTTTATTTTTCCACTGCAGCGAAGCCCTTTCATTCATATCACTATCCGATCTCCCGTGGGTGAAATTAATAAATGTGTAGGCCCAACTCAATACACAAAATAAGCTGGACGTGTCGGCCCGTAAAGACTTCGTTTGTTTACTTTGAATGAAGACGTCATTCGTATTGGGAAATGCACGTGTGTTTTCAGTAATCTCCCTTGATGCACAACTGCTCTGGAAAAATCTGAATTTCAGATTCCATTCAGTGTTTGCCCATTCTTTCCCGTTATGTTCATGACACGTCAGCAGAATTTGGACTTTTGTATTTCTTTAGTAAGTGATAATTCCCCACCCCGAAAATATACTTACCTGTACTGATTATTCTCACTATTTCTCATTCATGTTTTCACAGCAAAAAAGGTTTACTTGACGCCAGTACCTGGCAAATTTAACGTTTAGTATTCGACAAGGTGGGTTATGCCTGTGTTGGACAACTCGCCCAACATCGACCGAGTCAAGTTTGCGTTTGAATTCCCCTGCCGTGTGCGCCCAATCTCCTGAAAATATGGCGAAAACCTTTCCCCTCTCACACATAACACACGCCTGTGTATATTTACCTGTTTATTCGTTGGTTTTGGGCCTTAAATACAATAGTCCCTTTTCAATTTCCCTGTTTCCTATATTTTTATACTGTACCAATGACCCAGACATAGCTGCTGGTGCTAACTCTTAAAATATAGGGCCAAACACAAATTTTGCCCCCCGATCCCCAAAATTTGCATCTAAAACTAAAGAAAACATGTCCTGAAAGGCCCTCCACACTTCGCCCCTACTGCGCATGCGCAGTGTCAAGGACGTTCCGAAATTGGCGCCATTTATCATTCTAAGTTTGGCCCTTCATCAGTTAACATCTGACTGATCTTTGTGCTTTTAAATCTCAGTTTAAATGATGCCAGACACATAAATATTAGTGAAATGGTGATTCTAAGGAGGATAGAAAAGGAGGAGAGGAAAAGAATGTGTGACAGAATATTATCAGGGCTGTAACTTAAAATTTTTTAATGAAATTATGTTAAGTTACCTATTTTCAAGGCAGCAGCCATTTTGTTGTCATTCTGATTATTTAGTTACACTGTTTTTTCAAGTGTTTTTCCTCTCTCCCTGTCCTTTAAGTTCCCCCTTGCTATTCTCCCATGCTTTGGCATAGTTTCTGTAATTATTATTACTAAAATTTCTTGGGAGTTTTAGCTGAATAACAGAATGAATTCTGTTCTTTCCCCATGTTTACGTCTTCACCTACGGGTGGTTAGGCGTTGTGTTCTGCATCTACCATCTGATGTTCTGCAGTTTCTTCCCTGGAAGTCTCTGTTTTGCATCAGATGGTGTATTTTTGGTAACTGATTTCGGGCCTGGGTGCCTGGAGTCTTATTTTAGTGTTTTTACACTCATTGTTTACATTTACAACAGCCCTCTGTGTGAGGGGGGGGATTTCTAAATAATAATATCTTTATGTTATTTTAATCATAACTAGATACATTATTATTGTTCGTAAGTGTTGAATAAATTGTTTAAAATATTTTTAAAATTTTTGTCCACACTTAGGCTTGGGATCCATTGGGGCTCAACGTTACTTTTCAGAAACTTGGGCTGTTCTGAAAAAATATTTTTTCAAAATATTTTGATTTCAATTATTTTTTCTATATTAATGGATCATATTATTATTATGTATTTTGATTGCCAGGGGTTAGTGCGAGTACCAGGACTTGTTTTCTTTTCACATTGAAAGGATATTGATCAATTGTTTTAAGAGGAAGTCTTCCTCTGACCTTATTATCATTCTATATGTGGCCAGTGTACTCGCATTAACTCCTGTTCTGTATCGTATGATTTCGATGACAATATGGGAAGCGTATGTCACGGTATGTTGTTGGGGATTTGGACACTCCGGTCCTTTCCCCGCAGGGTCACTCTACTTTATCAATTTCTATTTCAGACGATCAAGATTAGGGTGATGTATCTGTGATGTCATCCAACAGTGTGCCTCCGTCGTCACAATTAATGAAGGGCTAGCGGAAAAGTGCTCATGTAATACGCCAATTGCCTAAGAGGACCCTAGTAGGTTTGACGGCCTTTGACGTCCGCTAGCTCGCCCGGTGTAGCGTCCATTCACCAAATGGTTCGGCAGCCGGGTTCGTCCGTTGCGATCTAGAAGGAATTTTGGGGTGATGCGAGCACTATAAAATTAACTTAATGCACACCCAGTGACGGCGGATCGGAGGGAGAACGGAGGAAGCCTTTTAGTCCGGTTCATAGCTCGTTCCGGTCCATCCGGATGGCAAGCGAGAGAGGCCCCTCTCTCGTTCAACAACATCTGGCCCCAGATGTTGTGGTACAAATGTGTCGTTAGCGGAGCATACGTCCGTCGCTCGGGACGCTCCGTTGTATAGGCAGTCCGCTGAGACTGCTAAGGCTTCCTCTTCTCGTCAGCGCACACGACCGCACCTTGGCTGCGTGACCGCCGATATATTACCAGCTTCGCCGATCAAGGATTCTTCGGCGACCAGGTCACACCATCCGGCAGCCAGGGATTCGAGACCGATGGACTCCGGACGTTCGCATAGGAAAAGTATGCGGGAGCCATCTGATGCGGAGCTGCCCTCGGCGAAGCAGCGATAGACTGCGCCTCCGCAGGTCTCGACGCCGGACATTCTTGTGCACATAGCACAGCTTATCGCAGCATCCCAGCAGCCGACAGAAACGGTGTCGGATCGAGAATTATCCGACAGCGCTGGGTCGGTAGCCGGGGACTCGAGGCCTGCAGACTCCGGACGTTCGCATAGGAAGTGTGCGGGAGTCAACGTACACGGAGCTTCCAGCGGCAATGCATCGTAAGTCCGCTACTGCACAGGCCTCGGGAACGGACGTGCTTTCCTTAATAGCACAGTTTATCGCAGCATCCCAGCATCAACTGAATCTGTCGCATATATTTTATCCGACGATGCTGGGTCGGGACGCTCCGCGGAAGCGGGTACGGACGTCCGAAAGTTTCATCCGGTCTGACGGGATACCGAAAGGGATTCGGTGGATTTCAAGCTTTCCCTTTCGGAACAACATATGCTGCGATGCCGGATAAGAAACTGATAGCGTCGGTGGACTTAGAAATTTTTTGGTTCGGTTCAGGGACATCGTCCCTCAGTTCCGACATAGTCCAATAATGTCACACAAACTTTCGATTTATTGAACGACGCTATATATATTATTATTTTATGCTTGCTATCCAAGCATTTCTGGTTTCTTGTTCGAAGAGTTATGGAGATGTCTTTCAAAAGTGTGCCTCTGTCGTCATAGTTAATGAGGAGTTAGCGGCAATAAGTGCTCATGGAATATGTCTATCGCTTACGGAGCGACATTCGCTAGCTCACCCGGTGTAGCGTACATTCATCGAATGGTTCGGCTGCCGGGTTCGTCCGTTGCGGTCTAGGAAGGAGATTTGGGTGATGCGAGCACTTTAATTACTTTAGTACTCACCCAGTGACGGCAGATTGAGGACAGATCGGAGGAAGCCAACAACATAGGGGACCGCATGTTGTGGTTCAGATATTTTACATTCGGAGCATATGTCCGTTGCTCGGGACGCTCCGTTATATTGACAGTCCGAGAGACTGTCTTTAATGCTTCCTCATCCTCACAGCAGGGCACACGACCGCACATTGGCTACGTGACCTCGAGTATCCGATCAGTTTCGGAAATCAGTGATTCCACAGCGAATAGGTCGCGCCATCCGGTAGCCTAGGGACACGAGGCCTATACACTCCGTTCGCTCGCATATTGGAAGTATGCACGGGGTAACGATCTCGGAGCTTCCTGCGGCAATGCATCGTAAGACCGCTGCTCCTCAGGCCTCAGTGACGGACGTGCTATCCGAGTTAGCACAGTTGTTTCGCAGCATCCCAGCAATTGACGGTTTCTCGGTCGAATCAGGAATTATCCGACGGCGCTGGGTCGGTGCGGTCCGCGGTTGCATCAAGCTACGGACGACCGAACGCTTTATAGGGTCCGACAGGATGGCGAAAGGGATTCGAAAGATTTCGAGTTTTCCTTTTAGTAGTATCGGAAGATGCCTTTCATATCTTCTGGCATTTCTTCCAGTGATTATTTTTCGGACTTCATTGCTGCGATCTTGGATAAGAGACTTATAGCGTCATTGGACTCGGATTTTTCGATCGGTACAGGGACTTTGTCCCTGACTTACCGACGCAGTCCAATATTGTCATTACAACATGTGTTTTATTTTTCGACGCTATATATTTATATATATATACAAGCCTGCTACTAAGCATGATAGTTTAGTTTCTTGTCCGCGTGGCTCATTTCTGCCATTTTATCTTTTTTACATATAGTTTATTTTGGCAGAGCAGGGCATACCGAGAGTTCATATGCATCTAGACGGTGTGATTAAAGACTGCATATATTCTTTCTCGCCGTTTATGTCTTTTCCAATTTCAATGTTGGGAACGACATTATGTATAGTAGACTTAACTTAGACGCTTTATTATACGTAATCCGCCTTACTGAGGCGTTATCACTACGTCTTCAAGAAAAGATTTACGGGATATTATTCTCAATGTAATTTCTTTTGAGGGCAGTAGTTTGTTCACGTATAACTCCGCCCTTCAGTGGCTGATTGGAGTTGGTTAGACGTGATGCAGCCCTAGCTACATCCACGCGTGGATAGTAGGTTAAGAACTCTCTCAGAGTCGCTTCGTTCTCGGAGGAGCTTCTCTTCGACGGCAACTTTCCGGCAATCCATGAATTGCTTGATTTATACATTCTCTTGTCTATCTAGTGTTACAAGAGATTCAGACTGGGGCAAACATTCGGTGGTTGACTCAGAGAGTGCCGCCGCAGTTGCCGGACCCGAGTGTGGCTGTTATGACGGTTGCCAGTCAAACAGATTGGGATATATACTGATCCCTACGGATTCGAAGTGCCAGGGTCTTTGGGTTCCGCAGTCTTTTAGCTATCAGTTTAACTTCCGCGGAATAATGTTTTTTTAGGCTTGCTTTATGTCATTGCATGAACATTATTCAGAAACGCATGCCCAAATTCCTGTCCTTTAATTCGACAGTAGTGGCGTATCTCCGGAACCAGGGAGGCACTCTTTCGTTTCCGTTATTCAATTTAATGGAAAGAATCCGTCTGTTGGTTATAGTACACCAAGTTCAGTTTTGATCCGTCATATTCTGGGTCGTCTGATTGTTTTATCGCACTCCCGTTCTCTTACGGGTCGCTTGTTGCTGTCAGAATGGACTCTCAACAAACAAGTATTCAATCAGATTTGCTATCTATGGGAGCGCCCAGTGATGTTTTATTTATGACACAGCTTGCTAATCATTTTGCAGACGTATGTGTTGGCTTGTCCAGATCTCTGAGCTAATACTGTTAACGCTCTATTGATCTATAGGACGGAATGATAGGATACGCGTATCCTCCGGCGCTGTTGTTTTAGCAGGTATTGCTAAGATAAACAACCACAATACATTTCTGTTGATAGCATCTCTATCTTCACAGAGATCATGAGTAATTTACTCTCTTGTCTACTGTGGATCTTAACGTGAAATCTTCCTCTATGTGAGGATCTTTTTTCACTGGGTAAATCGTGTCATCTTTATCACAACCAGCAAGGTCGCAACCTTCATGTATTCCGTTGTGTGGTCCATATTGCATTGTAAGCACTGTACTGGATGAGCTTTGGACGCGATTTCTTACTATAGGAGATCCTCTTCTTCGCTATTCTATGCGACTAAAGTGGAGGCTCTTCCGTCGTGGTGTAGGGATCATTATGTTCATATGGTTGATCCCTCCATACTACTCATTGCTATTTTTTAGTATACTTGTTTCACAAGATCTACTGCAGCCTGTTGTTATTTAGGTTATAGGTTTATGTTACCTCATACCTATGCACTCTACGATAGTTTACAATTGAGTCTTTTGTCTCTTTATCTAAGTCAGTTAGTAACTTTTTGATAAATAGACTTAGAATCTTTAGATTAAATTCCTATACGGATTTTAACTTCAGGTTCTTATTTAGCTAAGTAATCATTTGAACCTCTGGAAACAGTAGTTTTCAAATTCTGACCTTTTAGACAGTAATTCTGTTGATTTCTCTTTTACTGTAGAGTCAGTGAGTTTCATGCACTATCGATGGATGATTTTCACTTTCATAGTTTCGGAATCAATACTTCCGTTACTATTTAGGTTGGATTGTTGCATAAGAGTTAGGCTCCTATTATCCGGAACCTATTATTTTAAGGCCCTTCCGTCTTCGTATGGGCATAGGCCTTTACTCTTTCCGGGTACAGTTTATGTATTTATAAACAGATATCTGTTTATTACAAGGGCGTAAGCTTCTTCTGTCTTTGATGTCTAGTAGAAGGACGTTATGCTCCATTTTATTGTTAATGGATTCTATTAACTAGCGTACTGCTTATGGTATATCATTGGCTTAGCAGTTGTGCTTAAGATTTCGGCTCATGAAGTAAGAGTTCTTCTACTTCTTGGGCTTACATTAATAGTGTTGCTATTATAGATTTTTGAAGGCTGCTCGTTGCGCTCAGCCATCCATTCATGAATTTTATCTCAGAAATATCGAGTCCATTTCTGGAGGCCTCTATTGTTAGGTCTATTATCTACTGCTCAGAATGTCATTCACTTAACAGTTGCTACTATAGCTAGGTAGGCTGTCTATTTCGGCAGTGTCTCCGTTCGGCTGCCCTCTTTGCTCTGGGTTATTTGACCCAGGGCAAGAAAAAGGGGGGGGGGGAGGGTGTTCCCTTGGGTCACCTGTTTTTACTATGAAAACAAGGGGATACCTCCTCCGGAGTTAGTAATTCTGAGCTGTTATTGGGATGGTTGTTTAGTGAGAAGTTTAAGTTATAAAATTCATTCAAGTCTTAGTTTTTAAAGTATAGCTTTTGAATATTGCATATGTCAACGGACATGATTATGCAATTCTCACACACTTTTAGGAGTATAAGAGTCTCTATTCTCTAGACTTACTTTATTATTGGCTTACTTTAAAAATTATTAGTATAAGGATTATTGGATATTAATAGAGTACATGGATGTATGAAGCTCAATTTTTGGAAGGTGTTGTATCTTTCTAATTTATCATAAGAAAGATACATGTAAGGCCTATTTCTTCTTTTCCCTACAGGGGATGACTCTATTTTATTTTATTGAGCGTATTCCATTTTGCTCTATGTCCTTGGCCCTCCAGCCTTTTTACTATTCAGCTATGTCTGGGTCATTGGTACAGTATAAAAATGTTAAAAAATTTATAGTAATTTATATATTTTTTATACTTACCAATGACCCAGACGGGGATGGCCCTCCCAGGAGTTGGGAACTCTTGCCTCCCCGCTGAGTACATAGCGCTTACCAGGCACTGGTTATTAGAATGATAAATGGCGCCAATTTCGGAACGTCCTTGACACTGCGCATGCGCAGTAGGGGCGAAGTGTGGAGGGCCTTTCAGGACATGTTTTCTTTAGTTTTAGATGCAAATTTTGGGGATTGGGGGGCAAAATTTGTGTTTGGCCCTATATTTTAAGAGTTAGCACCAGCAGCTATGTCTGGGTCATTGGTAAGTATAAAAAATATATAAATTACTATAAATTTTTTAACTTTCGTGCAATGACGGTCCAAATAAAAAGGCCCAGCGTGGGCCATTTTTTTCAACGCGGCGGTGCCTGAGAATCAATTCCTTTTTTTTTTTTTTTTGCCTAAAATAATAAATTTTGATATCGTCTGCTTTGGGTAAAGAGTTAAGTTTACAGTAATTTCTTATGCCAAAAACTGAGAGTTTTGAGTATTGAATTAGAAAAAGATTTCAGCAAGCATGGGTAGTGTTTTTCCATAAAAATGTCATCTAATATTTGAGAACAACTGGAACATTTGTTTATAGCAGTGGTTTGTGGGATGAGGGGGTCTTTTAAGGGAATTATCTAAAAATTGTAGGGATTGGGATTGTCATTTTGTGTTATCTAAAAATGATATTTTTATACTGTACCAATGACCCAGACTTAGCTGGTGCTAACTCCACAAAAACCAGGGCCAAACACAAATTTTGCCCCCCAATCCCCAAAATTTGCATCCAAAACAAAAAGAAATAATGTCCTAAAGGACCTCCATAATACGACTCTACTGCGCATGCGCAGTGACGCAGTCGTCCCGAAATTGGCGCCAAATATCATTCTCTGTTTGGCCCTTCATCAGTCAACATCTCACTGATCTTTGTGCTTGTAAATCTCAGTTTAAAGGATGCCAGACACGTAATTCTTGGAGAAAATGTGATTCTAAGGAGGATAGAAGGAGGAGAGGAAAAAAGAAGTGGCAAAAAATAATCAGGGCTGTACTTAAAATTTTTTGTTAAAATTATGTTAAGTTGCCTATTTTCGAGGCAAACGCCTCTTGTTGTCATTCTTGCTAATTGTTGCACTGCTTATTCAGTGTTTCCTCTCCCCTAACCTTCTAAAGTCCCCCCTTGCAATTCTCCCATGCTTTTGGCATATTTTTGAGAAGTTTCATTTCTAAAATTTCCCTGGGAGAGTTGCTTGGTTACAGAATGTTTTCTGTTATTTTCCCCATAGTTACGTTTTCACCCATGGGTGTATAACGTTTGTGTTCTGCATCTTCCATCTGATGTTCTGCAGATTCTCCCCTGGGAGTCTCTGTTTTGCATCAGATAGAGTGTAATTGAGGACTGATTCCGGGCCAGTTTTTTCAGTGCCTGGAGTCATGTTTTCTTCTGTGTTTACACTGTTTGTTTTCATTGGCAACAGCCTTTTTTGAGGGGGGCTGTTTGTCTTTGAGGTAGTTTATCTCATTATAAGATACATTTATATTATCCGAAAGTGTCTCATTAATTATTTTATATAATTTTAAAATTTTTGACCACACTTTGCCATCGGATCCATCGGGGCTCAACGTTACTTTTCAGCAACTTGGGCTTCTCTGAAAAAATATTTTTTCAAAATTATTTTGTTTTGCAATTGTTTTTTCATTTATTAATGGATCATGTTATTATGTATCTTTGTGTCAGGGGTTTTTGCGAGTAACTAGGACTTATTGTTGTTCCTTCACAATGAAAGGAACTTGTTCAAATTGTAATAGGAAGAAATCTTCCTCTGACTTTCATGATTATTGCATAAATTGTAGTCAGTGTTCTCGCATTAATCCCTGTCCTGTATGTGAACATTGGGATGAGAAACATTGGAAACGTGTGTCACGATATGTTGTTTCTGGAGAAAGAGCGATGCCGGCTCTTTCTCCACAAGGTCACTCTACTCTCTCAGTTTCTATTTCAGAGGAACCAGAACAGGGTGATGTTTCCATGTTATCCTCTTCAAGTGTGCGTCCGTCGTCACAATTAAATACAGAGCTAGCGGCAAAAGTGCTCATGGAGATTAGACAAATGTCGTCCGCTAGCTCGCCCGGTGTAGCGTCCATTCACCGAATGGTTCGGCAGCCGGGTTCGTCCGATGCGGTCCAAGAGGAAATTTTGGGTGATGCGAGCACTATAAAAATAATAGATGCACACCCAGTGACGGCGGATAGTGAACGAGAACGGAGGAAGCCTTTTAGTCCGGTTCCTAGCTCGTCCAGGTCCAGCCGGGCCGCGAGCGAGAGAGGCCCCTCTCTCGTACAACAACATCTGGGACCAGATGTTGTGGTACAAAATGTGTCTTTAGCGGAGCATACGTCCGTCGCTCGGGACGCTCCGTTGTATAAGCAGTCCGCAGAGACTGTTAAGGCTTCCTCTTCTCGCCGGCGCACACGACCGCACCTTGGCTGCGTGACCTCCGATATCTTGCCAGCTTCGCCGAGGAAGGATTATTCGGCGACCAGGTCACACCATCCGGCAGCCAGGGACTCGAGACCGATGGACTCCGGACGTTCGCATAGGAAAAGTATGCGGGAGCCATCCGATGCGGAGCTGCCCTCGGCAAAGCAGCGAAAGACCGCTCCTCCGCAGGTCTCGACGTCGGACATTCTAGTGCAGATAGCACAGCTTATCGCAGCATCCCAGCAGCCGACAGAAACGGTGTCGGATCGAGAATTATCCGACGGCGCTGGGTCGGTACGCTCCGCCGAAGCATCGGGGGCGGACGACCGGGAACATCGGGAGGTCCGACCGGATGGTGAAAGGGATACGGATGAATTGGAGCTATCCCTTTCGGAACAACACAAAGCTGCCGTAGACTTCATCCGGCACTTTCTTCCTCAAGTTGTTCCGTCGGGCCAGACTGCTGCGCTTCCGGACAGGAGAATTATAGCGTCATTGGACTCTGATTTTTTCGAGCGGTTCAGGGACATCGCTCCCGAGTTTCCGTCGCAGTCCAATAATGTTGCAAGAACATTTGAATTATTGAACGACGCTATTTTTAAACTTGCTTCCAGGACAGGGAAAGCAGGCTTCTTGTCCGCAAATACTCTCAACCTGCCTTTCATTAATGCAAGGAATAAATTCGACACGGCAGGTCAGGGTATACCGAGAGTTCCTCTGCGTATGGACGACGAGGCGGAAGACTTAGAGCTATCATTACCGTCGTCAGCTTCTATTCCAACCGCAGTGTTGGAAACAGCTATTGCGTCTAACAGAGCCAATTTAGATGCCTTATCTTACGCAGATCACCTTACGAAGGCGTTATCACTGCGTCTTCAAGGGGAAGAGTTTCAGGATATACAATCCTCCTTAAGACTTCTTTCAAGGGCAGTAGCTTATTCCACGTGTAACTCCGCCCTTTCAGTGGCTAATCTGGAGTTGGTTAGACGTGACGCAGCCCTGTCTACATCCACACTAGTGGATTCTAAGGTGAAGAACTCTCTTAGAGTCGCTTCGGTCTCAGGAGATCTTCTCTTTGACGGCAAGCTTTCCGCTATTTATGATAATATTAAAAAGAAAGCTAGTGATTCTCTGTTGTTTAGATCCGCTCCTAAAAGGTCGGATTCAGCAGACACGAATAAGGCGGGCACTTCTGGGTCTTATCCGCCCAAGAGAGGTTCCTATAGAGGTTCCGGTGCGTCCTCTAGCTCTTATTCGAGAGACCGTCAGGATAGCGACTCTCGTTCGGGACGTCCTTCAGGCCGGGACAATCGGTCGGACGCCCCGAGGTCGACGAGGCGAGGTGCGGGTCGTGGAAGACGTGGTTTCTCCTACCGCAGGCCTCGCAGATCCAGGAGGTGATGGCTCAAACCTCTATCGCGTTCCGGTTGGCGGAAGGTTGTCGAGTTTTTCTCAAGAGTGGGCGTCGATTACGGACGACCCTTGGGTGAGAGGAGTGACTTCGGAAGGTCTAAAGATATCCTTCAAACGAAAGCCTCCATTAACTCGAAGTCCAAAGTGGACTCATCTTCCGTCAAACCCTCAGAAAAGAGACGCTCTGCTATCAGAGGTGCAGTCTCTTTTAATGAAGAACGCGGTAGAGGTCGTAGAAAACCAGGAATCGCTGGGATTCTACAGCCATCTGTTTCTGGTTCCGAAACCAGACGGCTCGTTCCGTCCAGTAATAGATTTGAGCTGGATAAACAAGCTGATCATCGCTCCGAAGTTTTATATGGAGACGATTCGATCGGTCAGAGCGAGTATTCGGGTGAACGATTATGCAACGAGCATAGATCTCAAAGATGCGTACTTTCACGTCATGGTACATCCGACATTCCGAAAGTATCTACGCTTCGCAGTCCTAGGAGTGGTGTATCAGTTCCGGGCCATGTGCTTCGGATTGAATCTAGCACCCTGGGCTTTCACTCGAGTAATGAACTCGGTAATGATTTACTTCCGAGCTCATTCGTCTGCGGTAACGTCGGCCTACCTGGACGACATTCTTCAGAGGTACGGCAACGAGTTAACGCTTCAGAACGATGTTCAGAATCTTCTTCTATTGCTCCGACGTCTCGGTTTCATAGTAAACGAGGAGAAGTCGGATCTGGTGCCGTCCAAGTCATTCACTCATCTGGGAATGAGCTTCGAGACGCACAACAATCTCGTTCGTCTGCCGTTAACCAGAGCGAAATTAGTCAGTTGTTACGCTCGCTATTGTCTAAATACAGACAAAGTCACAGCGAGAGAATTTATGAGACTGATAGGTCTGTGCGGAGCCGCTGCGGATCTCATTCCGATGGGACGGCTACGCACACGGCCTCTTCAAATTTTCTTGACTCAGAATTGGAGTGTGAAAATTCATTCGCTCGATGTAGACGTTCTCTTGTCAGATCAAGTGAAACAAGAGATTCAGACTTGGGCAAACATTCAGTGGTTAACTCAAGGAGTTCCGCTGCAGTTGCCGGATCCGAGTTTTACCATTATGACGGATGCCAGTCAAACAGGTTGGGGTGCATCATTAATCCCAACGGATTCGAGATGCCAGGGTCTTTGGGATCCGCAATTCCTGGGCAAGCACATAAACATCAAGGAAATGATGTCAATTTGGCTTGCGTTACGTCACTGGATGGACATTATTCACGATGCTCATGTCCAAATCCTATCCGACAATACGACAGTAGTGGCGTATATACGGAATCAGGGAGGCACTCATTCAGTTCCGTTGTTCAATCTAACGGAAAGAATCCTTCTGTTTGCGTTGGAACATCACGTTCTTCTTTCGGTCCGTCACATACCGGGTCGTCTGAATGTGCTAGCAGACTCCCTTTCTCGAAAGGGTCGCTTGTTGCCGTCGGAGTGGACTCTCAACAAACAAGTATTCAATCAGATTTGCTACCAATGGGAACGGCCAATGATAGACTTATTTGCGACACATCTCAACAATCAGTTGCAAACGTATGTGTCCCCGTGTCCGGATCCAAGAGCTTTTGCTGTAGACGCTCTATCGATCCCTTGGGACGGAATGATAGGATATGCGTATCCTCCAGCGCCGTTAATTCAACAAGTATTGCTAAAGATAAAACAATCTCAATGCAAGATTCTGTTGGTAGCATCTCTGTCGCCACAGAGACCGTGGATAAATCTACTCAGGTGTCTGTTGTGGGACCTACCGCGGAAGCTCCCTCCACGAGAGGATCTTCTTTGGCAGGGGAAGTCGCGCCAACTGCATCACAACCCGCAAGGTCTCAACCTTCACGTTTTTCCGTTGTGCGGTCCTTCTTGCATGGCAAGCACTTTACAGGACGAGCAGTGGACGCGATTTCTAACTGTAGGAGGACCTCCTCTTCGCTAAACTATGCGGCTAAGTGGAAGGTTTTCCGTCGTTGGTGTAGGGATCATTCTGTTGATATATTTGATCCCTCTATACCAGACATTGCTAACTTTCTAGTATACTTGTTTGACGAAATCAAACTGCAACCGGTTACTATAAAGGGTTATAGATCTATGTTATCTGATACCTATGCACATCATGATAGTTTACAAATTGGATCTAATGTCTCTTTATCGAAATTGGTTAGAAACTTTTCGATAAATAGACCCAGAACTCTTAGATTAATTCCTAAGTGGAATTTAGCTTGGGTTCTCCTTAAATTGAAGGAAAAGCCATTTGAACCTCTTGGGACAGTAGATTTCAAATTCTTATCTTATAAGACAGCTTTTCTCTTAGCTTTCTCTTCTGCCAGAAGAGTCAGTGAGCTTCATGCACTATCGGTGGATGATTCTCATTATCGTAGTGTTGGGAACACTATCACCTTCACTACTAACGTCGGTTTTTTAGCTAAGAATCAGGCTCCTAATAAATATCCGGAACCTATTGTTATTAAGGCTCTTCCGTCTTCAGACGGGCGTAGGCCTTTACTCTGTCCTGTTAGAGCACTACGTATCTATAAACAGAGATCTCAGTTCATCAGAAAGGGACGGAAACGTTTCTTTCTGTCTTTGATGCCTAATAGAAAGGACATTTCAGTCCATTCTATTGCTAGATGGATTCAGTTAACTATCCGTACTGCGTATGAAGATTTATCTTCTTCTCAGCAGTCTGTGCTTAAGATTTCTGCTCATGAAGTAAGAGCTCTTTCTACTTCCTGGGCTTATGCTAATAGTGTTGCTATTACAGATTTAATGAAGGCTGCTTATTGGTCTCAGCCATCCACATTTACTAGTTTTTATCTCAGAAATATTGAGTCCATTTCTGGAGACCTGCATTGTTTAGGTCCGTTATCTGTTGCTCAGAATGTCGTCCACTAAACAGTTGCAACTATAGTTATGCAGGCTTTCTGTTCCGGCAGTGACTCCGTCCGGCTGCCCTCTTCGCTCTGGGCTATTTGACCCAGGGCAAGGGGAAGGGGGGGGGCGGGTGTTCCCTTAGGTCACCTGCTTTATAGTGAAAAGCAAGGGAATGCCTCCTCCAAGACAGTATTTCTGAGTCGCTTCCGGGATGGTTTTAAAGTGTAATATTAATGTTTAATTTCATTCATGTCTTATTTTTAAAGTGTAGCTCGGTGTGAAGCATTTGTATATGTCAAGTGTCAAACGGGCTTTAATATACAATACTCGGACACTTTTAAATGATTATAAAGAGTCTCAATTCTCTGGACTACTTTATTTATTGGCTTGTTTTAATAATAATTAGTATAAAGGTTATACTGGATATTAATAGAGAACATGAATGTTATTGTGCTCAATTATTAAGGGTAGTGTATCTTTCTAATTTAAATATTAAATAAGAAAGATACATGTAAAGCCTAATACTCCTTTTCTCCTTAAGGGGTTATCTCTTTATTTTATAATTGAGCTTATTGGATTTTCCTCTATGTCCTAGGCCCTCCAGCCTGTTTACTATTCAGCTAAGTCTGGGTCATTGGTACAGTATAAAAATGTTAAAAAATTTATAGTAATTTATATATTTTTTATACTTACCAATGACCCAGACGGGGATGGCCCTCCCTGAGTTGGGAACTCTTGCCTCCCCGCTGAGTACATAGCGCTGACCAGGCACTGCCAGTAAGAATGATATTTGGCGCCAATTTCGGGACGACTGCGTCACTGCGCATGCGCAGTAGAGTCGTATTATGGAGGTCCTTTAGGACATTATTTCTTTTTGTTTTGGATGCAAATTTTGGGGATTGGGGGGCAAAATTTGTGTTTGGCCCTGGTTTTTGTGGAGTTAGCACCAGCTAAGTCTGGGTCATTGGTAAGTATAAAAAATATATAAATTACTATAAATTTTTTAACTTTCCATAACAGCACCATATGAGATAAATATAGATCTTAAAATATACTGATTTTTTCATAAAATGTGTTGGATAGAGAGCTGGGAGGTTTTGATTTTACAGATTCAGTTTTTGTTCGGTTTCAGGAAAAAACCTTGGATTTCGGTTTCATTTTTTCTATGTGTTAAGAATATGTAATAAATAACACGTCGGACTTCTTTGCTTGGCAAAATATCTTCAGTAATTTATATGACACTGCTCACCACAAAAAACTTTGTGAGTATCTGGTTACCAGAAAAGGTGAATGGGATGGCACACTGTGATATTATAGAAAGAATATTTTTATGGAATGGGTATTTTCCAACATTAACCCCTAAAGGTTCGAACAATGTTTTCCTGAATTCCACTATACCACTCTCATCTTTCCTGTTGGGTTTGCAGTGATTTGTAGTCATGTCTTGGCTGCATAAGGGGTCGCCAAAACTTAGTGAGAAACCTCTGTCAGTGTAAGTAGATCTTAGCCTGGAAGACTTCCTGATTCAAACAAGCTTTGTCAGAGTTTTGATCTGTAATTATTTTTTAACAATTTGCAGAATGAATCCTTATAGATGTCTTGCATCAGGACCAAAAACAGGTATGATAGAAGTTGTTCTACAGTCTCAGACGATTGCAAAAATACAAAAATGGTACAACAAAAGGGCTTTTGACAAGAAATCATTGTTTGAGTGGCTAAAGCAGTATCATTCAACACCAGAAAGGTAAAGATTTTATAGTGTCAGTGAGGTTTTCCTTTTGGACATTGCATTAGTGATTGGCCCATTTTATCCCTCGCCAAATGGTTTTTAATGGCAATTTTGTGATAGGTCCTGTTCATCCATCCATCCATCCATCTGTCTGGGTTCATATCTTCACAACCGATGGCCGATTTTCCATGAAACTTCACATGCATACTTCCTGTGATAGTCATTCGGTGCCCAGGGAAAATTGACCTTGTTGGTAAAATCTTCTCAAAGTTATTCCCCTTTGACATGGAATTTTTCAGCATTTGAGCAAAAGTTATTTGAGGGTTAATTTCAATTATTACCATCATTTTTTCAAGAAATTCACGACAACAAAACTAACGGACTGAATAAGCTGTGAACCTACAGATTATTTAAACAACATTTTGAAATTGAAAGTTATCTAGCACTCTCCAAATCATACCGAAACAGATCAATATTCTCCCTTCTCAGAATATGTAACCATTCATTGGCTATCAAAAAAGGGCGACATTGTCAACCACCCTTTAAACCTGAAAACTGCAAATGCCAACAATGCAAAACCGACGAAATAGAGGATGAGATCGCAAAAGTTCAAGGAAGCCATATATAGTTTCAACCAAAATGACAAGCATTTTAATGATCCAAAATGAAATCTGAAATTAAAATAATAGTTGACTGATAGAGTGCTGAATTATTTGTGGTCGTCAAAATTTGTTCATGTGTCTTTGCCTTGTTACAAACCTGTAGGCAATCTCTCATAAATTGTAATAAGGCAAATCCTAACAGACAAAATTATTTAACTTGTAAGGTAATATGAAGCTCAGCCACATAAAATGATGCCTTTTAGTTGAATCAGCTGAACTACAGAATAAAGCCTAAATATGGGTTTCCAGCACTCTACCTATTAACTCTTTATTCAACACATTCAATATCACAATTTAATATTTTATTTATTTTTTGTAAAAAATACTTTCCAAAAGTTTCAACAAAACCGTATCATGTTACTCCTCATTGGAACAAGCTTGTCGATATTCTTTCATTTCTTTTTTGATACTTGATGTTCTGCAGTATTGTTGTTAGAAATTGAGCAGATAATCCCACCTGCGGCAACCGCGTTGTGTCCTTGGGCAAGACACTTCACCCCGATTGCCTAAATGGGGGCACGATGACGCTGTGTACTGAGGCGTACTGCACATCGATGGTGCGCATGTCTCCAACCAATCTAACCCTGCCTGTGCTGCGGTGCAGAGTTCAGAGTTACGATGTTGGAGAGCTGACAGCTGCTCGTCGTTGCTCGGTGGTTCTCTCCGGGTACTCCGGCTTCCTCCACCCGTAAAACTGTCACGGTCACGATTAGCCATTGTGCATAAGTATGTGACCTTAAACACCAATAAATAAATAAATAAATAGATAATCCCAACAGATAGTGACCTAGATGCAATCCAGGCAAAATTCTCTCTCTGATTATTTGTAATCACTGTGCAATAGTGGCAATATTGGAACTACTCTTATAATATTGCTTATCAAATGTCATTCTCTTTCAAAATGTGCATTAGGCCTAAAAATGTTAAAAATCT
Organism: Pictodentalium vernedei; assembly: GCA_031216915.1. Taxonomy (NCBI): domain Eukaryota; kingdom Metazoa; phylum Mollusca; class Scaphopoda; order Dentaliida; family Dentaliidae; genus Pictodentalium; species Pictodentalium vernedei. The sequence goes on from CM062290.1 coordinate 377,206,595, forward strand.
GTTTCTCACAATCCCCCTCTCCCTCCCCCACCCACCCCCATCTCCACCTGCATGGTTCTTTTGGCTGCTGCAGCATGCTGTTTTTTTATAATCAATGCGAATTTGAAAAAATAAAAGTTACGTGGTTTTATGTCTGATATTTTACCAGAGTTGATATTGATAAATTTGTCCCTTAAGTGCAACAAGGCTTTGCAATGCTTTAGCATGGCAAGCCTTCTTGCACTCAAGGGACAAAATACACCACCATCCATGGTATTCTATATGTTATATGGCCTCAAAAATAAAACAAACCAAGAACATGGACTTTTGATGGCAAAGAAATAATTACAAAAATAAAATAAAAAACTGCCACCCACATGCAATTTAAAAAAAAAATGGCCTGAGAAACAAGATCTACTTTGTGGGGCCTTATTCAGTTTACTATGCAAAATTGATTTTGTTCTTGAGCAGTGGAATTTTGTTCAGAAGAGGATTTTGTATTATAAGAGTAAAATAAGCAACAAATATATAACATGTTCTTTGTCACAGGAGCAGGTAGGATTTTGTTTTTGCTGTAAAAATATTACAGCTAGGCCTTTTTAAAAAAAAACTCTTTCTCTGGTAAGTTTTCCTCAATTTTATGTTGAAGGAGGGAGGGGTTTTTTTTCTCTTTTTCGGATTATCCACAAAAGAGGCATGAAAAGGAATTAAAAATTAGAAATTTAGCTCCTTCCATTGTTATGTGGAAAAATCAATGTTTCAGCAGGGAAAATTTCCCATATTTCAATTGCAAATTTAACCAACTGTAACTTTTTTGTCAGAGCTCACCCCTATATAGCTAGTTAAAGTGTTATTCATACAAATGCAAAATAATTTCATCAAAAAGATTTTCAGGCCAAAAAAAGAGTGATGAGGCAGATTTTCAATGCCGAGGGAAGTCCCTTACCAGCAATAATTTTTTTTTCAATAGCCTTTGCAGTTAAAAATGTATTGATTTTCACTTTTTCCAGTTTAGAAAAAGCAATAGAAGAGTTTATGTTGTCATGTGCTGGATATTGTGTTGCAACATATGTACTTGGTATTGGTGATCGTCATAATGATAATATAATGATCAAAGAATCAGGCCAGGTTTGTACCTACAAATCTATTTCTTCATAGTTGTTGAAAGTGACATACAATGAATTTTATGGTTTGCATATTGGGAAAGTTGACCCTTAACCCTTTAACTAACATGAAAAGCTGATGACACTTGAAAAAAAATTCTTGAATAACTAATTATTTTCATTTTTTGTCTCAAAAACATAGGTTATGACCCCTCATTGGAATGAGCACGATGAGCTCATTCCAAAGAGGGGTCATAACCTATGTTTTTGAGACAAAAAAACAAAACTTAATTGGCGATTTTTGTGAATAGCGCTGGCCGGTTTTGTCTGTTATGCTGGGTAAAAGGGTTAATGGTCTATTTCTGACTTGATATGCAGTCTTTGGGTAAACTTGCAAGTTACATTCTGAGTACTTTTTATAGGCATCCAATACTTGCCTAGAAAGAACTGCACAGCTGCAGGATATAGACTGTCAATGTATAGCAAAATGTATAAAATTCACCAGTCAAGGAGTTGAATTCCGGCTTAAATTTAGTTCTGTAAGAGTTCACCGACACTTGTCAGTAAAACTTTCAGAATTTACAAAGTTGCTGGTGCTAACGTTGAATTTATTATATCTAGAATGTGTGAAGCAACACTAGCATGCAGTACAGAGCTTCAATCTTGGAAATAATCCATATTCTCTGAAAAAAGATACAAAGAACACCAGCAAAGTTTGAACCTGTAGATCCAGTAGCTGAAACACTGCTTTTGCTTTTTCATATTTTCATAATAATTATCTGAGTGGAATCTTCACTCTCTAGATGTTTTTGTGGTTAACCCTTTACCCAACGCAAACGATTTCAAAATTTATTATTTTAAATATTTTTTATTTTTTTAGCTCAACTTTGGCAAAGCCAAATTTGAGCTTATGCCATGGCCAGTTGTCCGTCGTCCATCTGGCCGTCTGGCCGTCTGTCCGTCAACAATTCAATACGGCTCGGGCTAGACGCCGTATTTATGAACCGATCTTTACGAAACTTCTTGGGTACCTTTGTTATGACTGTGGGACAAGAACGAGTGTTTTGGGGTCCGATCCGAAATTCAAGTTGGCCGCCAGCCGCCATTTTGTACCGACGATGCAGAAATCTGTATTTTTATACTGTACCAATGACCCAGACATAGCTGGTGCTAACTCTTAAAATATAGGGCCAAACACAAATTTTGCCCCCCAATCCCCAAAATTTGCATCTAAAACTAAAGAAAACATGTCCTGAAAGGCCCTCCACACTTCGCCCCTACTGCGCATGCGCAGTGTCAAGGACGTTCCGAAATTGGCACCATTTATCATTCTAAGTTTGGCCCTTCATCAGTTAACATCTGACTGATCTTTGTGCTTTTAAATCTCAGTTTAAATGATGCCAGACACATAAATATTAGTGAAATGGTGATTCTAAGGAGGATAGAAAAGGAGGAGAGGAAAAGAATGTGTGACAGAATATTATCAGGGCTGTAACTTAAAATTTTTTAATGAAATTATGTTAAGTTACCTATTTTCAAGGCAGCAGCCATTTTGTTGTCATTCTGATTATTTAGTTACACTGTTTTTTCAAGTGTTTTCCTCTCTCCCTGTCCTTTAAGTTCCCCCTTGCTATTCTCCCATGCTTTTGGCATAGTTTCTGTAATTATTATTACTAAAATTTCTTGGGAGTTTTAGCTGAATAACAGAATGAATTCTGTTCTTTCCCCATGTTTACGTCTTCACCTACGGGTGGTTAGGCATTGTGTTCTGCATCTACCATCTGATGTTCTGCAGTTTCTTCCCTGGAAGTCTCTGTTTTGCATCAGATGGTGTATTTTTGGTAACTGATTTCGGGCCTGGGTGCCTGGAGTCTTATTTTAGTGTTTTTACACTCATTGTTTACATTTACAACAGCCCTCTGTGTGAGGGGGGGATTTCTAAATAATAATATCTTTATGTTATTTTAATCATAACTAGATACATTATTATTGTTCGTAAGTGTTGAATAAATTGTTTAAAATATTTTTAAAATTTTTGTCCACACTTAGGCTTGGGATCCATTGGGGCTCAACGTTACTTTTCAGAAACTTGGGCTGTTCTGAAAAAATATTTTTTCAAAATATTTTGATTTCAATTATTTTTTCTATATTAATGGATCTTATTATTATTATGTATTTTGATTGCCAGGGGTTAGTGCGAGTACCAGGACTTGTTTTCTTTTCTCATTGAAAAGATATTGATCAATTGTTTTAAGAGGAAGTCTTCCTCTGACCTTATTATCATTCTATATGTGGTCAGTGTACTCGCATTAACTCCTGTTCTGTATCGTATGATTTCGATGACAATATGGGAAGCGTATGTCACGGTATGTTGTTGGGGATTTGGACACTCCGGTCCTTTCCCCGCAGGGTCACTCTACTTTATCAATTTCTATTTCAGACGATCAAGATTAGGGTGATGTATCTGTGATGTCTTCCAACAGTGTGCCTCCGTCGTCACAATTAATGAAGGGCTAGCGGAAAAGTGCTCATGTAATACGCCAATTGCCTAAGAGGACCCTAGTAGGTTCGACGGCCTTTGACGTCCGCTAGCTCGCCCGGTGTAGCGTCCATTCACCGAATGGTTCGGCAGCCGGGTTCGTCCGTTGCGGTCTAGAAGGAATTTTGGGGTGATGCGAGCACTATAAAATTAACTTAATGCACACCCAGTGACGGCGGATCGGAGGGAGAACGGAGGAAGCCTTTTAGTCCGGTTCATAGCTCGTTCCGGTCCATCCGGACGGCAAGCGAGATAGGCCCCTCTCTCGTTCAACAACATCTGGCCCCAGATGTTGTGGTACAAATGTGTCGCTAGCGGAGCATACGTCCGTCGCTCGGGACGCTCCATTGTATAGGCAGTCCGCTGAGACTGCTAAGGCTTCCTCTTCTCGTCAGCGCACACGACCGCACCTTGGCTGCGTGACTGCCGATATATTACCAGCTTCGCCGATCAAGGATTCTTCGGCGACCAGGTCACACCATCCGGCAGCCAGGGATTCGAGACCGATGGACTCCGGACGTTCGCATAGGAAAAGTATGCGGGAGCCATCTGATGCGGAGCTGCCCTCAGCGAAGCAGCGATAGACTGCGCCTCCGCAGGTCTCGACGCCGGACATTCTTGTGCACATAGCACAGCTTATCGCAGCATCCCAGCAGCCGACAGAATCGGTGTCGGATCGAGATTTATCCGACAGCGCTGGGTCGGTAGCCGGGGACTCGAGGCCTGCAGACTCCGGACGTTCGCATAGGAAATGTGCGGGAGTCAACGTACACGGAGCTTCCAGCGGCAATGCATCGTAAGTCCGCTACTGCACAGGCCTCGGGAACGGACGTGCTTTCCTTAATAGCACAGTTTATCGCAGCATCCCAGCATCAACTGAATCTGTCGCATATATTTTATCCGACGATGCTGGGTCGGGACGCTCCGCGGAAGCGGGTACGGACGTCCGAAAGTTTCATCCGGTCCGACGGGATACCGAAAGGGATTCGGAGGATTTCAAGCTTTCCCTTTCAGAACAACATATGCTGCGATGCCGGATAAGAAACTGATAGCGTCGGTGGACTTAGAAATTTTTGGTTCGGTTCAGGGACACCGTCCCTCAGTTCCGACATAGTCCAATAATGTCACACAAACTTTCGAATTATTGAACGACGCTATATATATTATTATTTTATGCTTGCTATCCAAGCATTTCTGGTTTCTTGTTCGAAGAGTTATGGAGATGTCTTTCAAAAGTGTGCCTCTGTCGTCATAGTTAATGAAGAGTTAGCGGCAATAAGTGCTCATGGAATATGTCTATCGCTTACGGAGTGACATTCGCTAGCTCACCCGGTGTAGCGTACATTCATCGAATGGTTCGGCTGCCGGGTTCGTCCGTTGCGGTCTAGGAAGGAGATTTGGGTGATGCGAGCACTTTAATTACTTTAGTTCTCACCCAGTGACGGCAGATTGAGGACAGATCGGAGGAAGCCAACAACATAGGGGACCGCATGTTGTGGTTCAGATATTTTACATTCGGAGCATATGTCCGTTGCTCGGGACGCTCCGTTATATTGACAGTCCGAGAGACTGTCTTTAATGCTTCCTCATCCTCACAGCAGGGCACACGACCGCACATTGGCTACGTGACCTCGAGTATCCGATCAGTTTCGGCATTCAGTGATTCCACAGCGAATAGGTCGCGCCATCCGGTAGCCAAGGGACACGAGGCCTATACACTCCGTTCGCTCGCATATTGGAAGTATGCACGGGGTAACGATCTCGGAGCTTCCTGCGGCAATGCATCGTAAGACCGCTTCTCCTCAGGCCTCAGTGACGGACGTGCTATCCGAGTTAGCACAGTTGTTTCGCAGCATCCCAGCAATTGACAGTTTCTCGGTCGAATCAGGAATTATCCGACGGCGCTGGGTCGGTGCGGTCCGCGGTTGCTTCAAGCTACGGACGACCGAACGTTTTATAGGGTCCGACAGGATGGCGAAAGGGATTCGAAAGATTTCGAGTTTTCCCTTTAGTAGTATCGGAAGATGCCTTTCATATCTTCTGGCATTTCTTCCAGTGATTATTTTTCAGACCTCATTGCTGCGATCTTGGATAAGAGACTTATAGCGTCATTGGACTCGGATTTTTCGATCGGTACAGGGACTTTGTCCCTGACTTACCGACGCAGTCCAATATTGTCATTACAACATGTGTTTTATTTTTCGACGCTATATATTTATATATATATACAAGCCTGCTACTAAGCATGATAGTTTAGTTTCTTGTCCGCGTGGCTCATTTCTGCCATTTTATCTTTTTTACAAATAGTTTATTTTGGCAGAGCAGGGCATACCGAGAGTTCATATGCGTCTAGACGGTGTGATTAAAGACTGCATATATTCTTTTTCGCCGTTATGTCTTTTCCAATTTCAATGTTGGGAACGACATTATGTATAGTAGACTTAACTTAGACGCTTTATTATACGTAATCCGCCTTACTGAGGCGTTATCATTACGTCTTCAAGAAAAGATTTACGGGATATTATTCTCAATGTAATTTCTTTTGAGGGCAGTAGTTTGTTCACGTATAACTCCGCCCTTCAGTGGCTGATTGGAGTTAGTTAGACGTGACGCAGCCCTAGCTACATCCACGCGTGGATAGTAGGTTAAGAACTCTCTCAGAGTCGCTTCGTTCTCGGAGGAGCTTCTCTTCGACGGCAACTTTCCGGCAATCCATGAATTGCTCGATTTATACATTCTCTTGTCTATCTAGTGTTACAAGAGATTCAGACTGGGGCAAACATTCGGTGGTTGACTCAGAGAGTGCCGCCGCAGTTGCCGGACCCGAGTGTGGCTGTTATGACGGTTGCCAGTCAAACAGATTGGGATATACACTGATCCCTACGGATTCGAAGTGCCAGGGTCTTTGGGTTCTGCAGTCTTTTAGCTATCAGTTTAACTTCCACGGAATAATGTTTTTTAGGCTTGCTTTATGTCATTGCATGAACATTATTCAGAAACGCATGCCCAAATTCCTGTCCTTTAATTCGACAGTAGTGGCGTATCTCCGGAACCAGGGAGGCACTCTTTCGTTTCCGTTATTCAATTTAATGGAAAGAATCCGTCTGTTGGTTATAGTACACCAAGTTCAGTTTTGGTCCGTCATATTCTGGGTCGTCTGATTGTTTTATCGCACTCCCGTTCTCTTACGGGTCGCTTGTTGCTGTCAGAATGGACTCTCAACAAACAAGTATTCAATCAGATTTGCTATCTATGGGAGCGCCCAATGATGTTTTATTTATGACACAGCTTGCTAATCAATTGCAGACGTATGTGTTGGCTTGTCCAGATCTCTGAGCTAATACTGTTAACGCTCTATTGATCTATAGGACGGAATGATAGGATACGCGTATCCTCCGGCGCTGTTGTTTTAGCAGGTATTGCTAAGATAAACAACCACAATACATTTCTGTTGATAGCATCTCTATCTTCACAGAGATCATGAGTAATTTACTCTCTTGTCTACTGTGGATCTTAACGTGAAATCTTCCTCTATGTGAGGATCTTTTTTCACTGGGTAAATCGTGTCATCTTTATCACAACCAGCAAGGTCGCAACCTTCATGTATTCCGTTGTGTGGTCCGTATTGCATTGTAAGCACTGTACTGGATGAGCTTTGGACGCGATTTCTTACTATAGGAGATCCTCTTCTTCGCTATTCTATGCGACTAAAGTGGAGGCTCTTCCGTCGTGGTGTAGGGATCATTATGTTCATATTGTTGATCCCTCCATACTGCTCATTGCTATTTTTTAGTATACTTGTTTCACAAGATCTACTGCAGCCTGTTGTTATTTAGGTTATAGGTTTATGTTACCTCATACCTATGCACTCTACGATAGTTTACAATTGAGTCTTTTGTCTCTTTATCTAAGTCAGTTAGTAACTTTTTGATAAATAGACTTAGAATCTTTAGATTAAATTCCTATACCGATTTTAACTTCGGTTCTTATTTAGCTAAGTAATCATTTGAGCCTCTGGAAACAGTAGTTTTCAAATTCTGACCTTTTAGACAGTAATTCTGTTGGTTTCTCTTTTACTGTAGAGTCAGTGAGTTTCATGCACTATCGATGGATGATTTTCACTTTCATAGTTTCGGAATCAATACTTCCGTTACTATTTAGGTTGGATTGTTGCATAAGAGTTAGGCTCCTATTATCCGGAACCTATTATTTTAAGGTCCTTCCGTCTTCGTATGGGCATAGGCCTTTACTCTTTCCGGGTACAGTTTATGTATTTATAAACAGATATCTGTTTATTACAAGGGCGTAAGCTTCTTCTGTCTTTGATGTCTAGTAGAAGGACGTTACGCTCCATTTTATTGTTAATGGATTCTATTAACTAGCGTACTGCTTATGGTATATCATTGGCTTAGCAGTTGTGCTTAAGATTTCGGCTCATGAAGTAAGAGTTCTTCTACTTCTTGGGCTTACATTAATAGTGTTGCTATTATAGATTTTTGAAGGCTGCTCATTGCGCTCAGCCATCCACATTCATGAATTTTATCTCAGAAATATCGAGTCCATTTCTGGAGGCCTCTATTGTTAGGTCTATTATCTACTGCTCAGAATGTCATTCACTTAACAGTTGCTACTATAGCTAGGTAGGCTGTCTGTTTCGGCAGTGTCTCCGTTCGGCTGCCCTCTTCGCTCTGGGCTATTTGACCCAGGGCAAGAAAAAGGGGGGGGGGGAGGGTGTTCCCTTGGGTCACCTGTTTTTACTATGAAAACAAGGGGATACCTCCTCCGGAGTTAGTAATTCTGAGCTGTTATTGGGATGGTTGTTTAGTGAGAAGTTTAAGTTTATAAAATTCATTCAAGTCTTAGTTTTTAAAGTATAGCTTTTGAATATTGCATATGTCAACGGACATGATTATGCAATTCTCACACACTTTTAGGAGTATAAGAGTCTCTATTCTCTAGACTTACTTTATTATTGGCTTACTTTAAAAATTATTAGTATAAGGATTATTGGATATTAATAGAGTACATGGATGTATGAAGCTCAATTTTTGGAAGGTGTTGTATCTTTCTAATTTATCATAAATAAGAAAGATACATGTAAGGCCTATTACTTCTTTTCCCTACAGGGGATGACTCTATTTTATTTTATTGAGCGTATTCCATTTTGCTCTATGTCCTTGGCCCTCCAGCCTTTTTACTATTCAGCTATGTCTGGGTCATTGGTACAGTATAAAAATGTTAAAAAATTTATAGTAATTTATATATTTTTTATACTTACCAATGACCCAGACGGGGATGGCCCTCCCAGGAGTTGGGAACTCTTGCCTCCCCGCTGAGTACATAGCGCTTACCAGGCACTGGTTATTAGAATGATAAATGGCGCCAATTTCGGAACGTCCTTGACACTGCGCATGCGCAGTAGGGGCGAAGTGTGGAGGGCCTTTCAGGACATGTTTTCTTTAGTTTTAGATGCAAATTTTGGGGATTGGGGGGCAAAATTTGTGTTTGGCCCTATATTTTAAGAGTTAGCACCAGCTATGTCTGGGTCATTGGTAAGTATAAAAAATATATAAATTACTATAAATTTTTTAACTTTTTGTACAGAACTTCCATATGAAAGCACTGATTTGAATAATTTTTTGTATGAATGTTTAGTACCTTGGGATACATTACATATAATACGGGTTTTTTTCTTCTCATACGTAAATTATGCAAATTAGACTAACTTTGATGTATTTAGTGTTACTTTCAGCACTGTAAATGCAAATGCCAATACTGCTCGGGCTAGAGGCCGTATTTATAAACCGATCTTTACGAAACTTCTTGGGTACCTTTGGTATCACCGTGGGACGAGAACGAGTGTTTTTGGGTGCAGTCCGAAATTCAAGATGGCCGATGGCAGCCATTTTGTACAAAATTAGGTGCAATCAGATTTTTGCACAGAACTTCCATATGAAAGTGCTGACTTGAATAATTTTTTGTGTGAATGTTTAGTACCATGGGATACATCACATATAATGTGAGTTTTTTTCTCGTGCAGTAATTATGCAAATTAGATGAACTTTGATTTTTTCAGTGCTACTTACACACAGTAAGTGCACGTGTCAATACGGCTCGGGCTAGAGGCTGTATTTATCAACCGATCTTCACGAAACTTCTTGGTACCTCTGTTATCACCTTGGGATGAGAATGAGTATTTCTGAGTGCAGTCCAAAATTCAAGGTGGCTGCCAGTGGCCATTTCGTACCGAAATTAGGTCTAATCAGTTTTTTGTACACAACTTCTATACGGCTCAGGCTAGGGGCAGTATTTAAGAACCGATCTTTACGAAACGTCTTGGGTACCTTCGTTATCACCGTGGGATGAGAACGAGTGTTTTGGGGTGTGGTCCAAAATTCAAGATGGCCACCAGCAACCATTGTGTACCAAAATTAGTGCAATCAGTCTTTTGTACAGAACTTCTGTATGAAAGTTCTGATTTGAATAAATTTTTGTATGAATGTTTAGTAAAATGGAATACATCACATTTAGTACGGGTTTTTTTCTCGTGCAGAAATTATGCAAATTAGATGAATTTTGATTTATTTAGTGCTACTTATACACTGTAAGTGCACTTGTCAATACGGCTCGGGCTAGAGGCTGTATTTATCAACCGATCTTCACAAAACTTCTTGGGTACCTTTGTTATCACCTTGGGACGAGAACGAGTGTTTCTGAGTGCAGTCCAAAATTTAAGATGGCTGCCAGTGGCCATTTTGTACCGAAATTAGGTCCAATCAGTTTTTTGTCACAACTTCTATACAGCTCGTATTTATGAACTGATCTTCACGAAACTTCTTGGGTACCTTTGTTTTCACCATGGGACAGGAATGAGTGTGTTTTGGGGGTGCCTTTGTTATCACTGTGCTATGAGAACAAATATTTTTGGGTTCAGTCAGACCCACTCTGGGACTCAAAGATTTCTTTTCTATTTAGCATCTGACTGTCACCCACTTTTACAATACTTTTACAATACTGGCTACAGCCAGTATTTATGTACAGACCGTTACAATACTTTATATGTACATTTGTTATCAGGTCATAACCTAGATGTTTGTCATTGCTGTGTCACATACTGTACATGTACATGTCTTGACAAGTTGAGCTACAGTGTCATCGACACTTTCATTTAAAAAAATTTCAACAAAACCATATCATGTGACCCCTCTTTGGAACGAGCTTGGCGAGCTCGTTCCAAAGAGGTGTCACATGATATGGTTTTGTTGAAATTTTTAGAAAAATTCTATTTTTTCAGCAGCTGAATTTGCATATTATGCGGGCAGATATGGGCGATTCGTTGGGTAAAGAGTTAATGGATCCAACTTAATAGCATATTGGTTGACAGAATAACCCTGTTGATTGCATATTACCAAACTACAAATTTACAATAGACCATAAAACCTAGGATAACTATTCTTAAACAAAGTCCTTGGAATTGGAAGAAGTCCAACTTAAAGCAGCCCAAATGGGTGTGCTAGTAGGGATTTACTGAATGCAGTAAATGTAAACATGTGGGAAAAAGCACAAACAAATTGATGCAGTCCTTTAAAATGTACCATAGTTTTGTACATGGTTTACCTGTCATCGTTAAATCCACCCCTCCCCACCATCAGGATCGCACAGTTCTTCTCCACACAACAACTTTGATTTATCACTTCATTACTATAGAACTAGTTTACCCCCTATTTTTTGTACACTCAGCAACAAGACTATCAAACACTATTCCCTCTTAGATCTGAGAGAATACTATATTTATTTTTAAAAGAGATAGGTTATTCATTCCAGTTTTTATACTATCACAAATCATAAAAAATCAAATTTGTCATTAAAGACTATGACTAAAATGTAGCAACTTGGACGATGATTTGTTTAACAATCACTGAACAAGCATGCCTCTTTGTAGCTGTGTTGTCCGAGAGACACATGACCGAGAGACAACCACTTTCTTTTCAAGTGTCAGCTGTACTCCACCATAAGAGGAGAAACAATTGAACCCCTTCCCTATACTATCAATACAAAAGTTTTTCCTACAGAAGTCAATTCAGACATTTATACACTTGCATTAAGGTAACAACATTTTTTATGTGTGTTAGTATGGGGATGGCATCATTTGTTGTCCATTGATCTTGCAAGTGCTAGACTAATGGATGACACATCTGCTTGTAGCCACATTTTTTTCTCCTTTTCTATCCTTTCATTAATTCTTATTTTATTTTCACACACCTTGTCATTAAAGGTCACTGTTGAATCTGGGTGGATTCCTTGCAGGTGCACTCAAATTTAATGCAGTCAATTGCAGATACTCATTCAGCCATCCACCCTCGGTATCCTCCATCTTCTAATAATGGATGGATTCTCTTACTTCATAATCTCTGGGAACATCTTCGTGAACCCATGCAAACTCTTAGGTCTCCATGCAAGATTTCTATCTCTCCATTTCTCTACTCTTATTTCAACCTGTTAGTAATGTTCTGACATACTCAACTCTCGTCTTTCAAAAGTTATTCAGTATGCAGAGTTCATCATATGTTTCTGTCCCCAGAACTTACTTCTGTGAGATTTTGTAATCACAGAATTTTTTTACCAAACTGGTAACATAAGCAACAGCTTACTGCTTTCTCCCCTTTCTGTAAATATTCCTAAAATCATTGTAAATTGTATTGTTGTACTTTCAGCATTATTGTGGAAATGAAATATTGTTTAAACTGAACACCAAACCATTTACATTACACATACAGTAAAACATTGGGAGACCACCTGTCTTGAGAGACCACATCTGCCAGGCACCAGTTGGTTTTACTCTATAATGGACCTGCTATGGGAGACCACCTGTCTTGAGAGACCACTGTGACCTGGCACCAACTTGTATTTTTATGCCATAATGGACCTGTCTTGAGAGACCACCCCTTTGAAGACTGAAACCATGTCAAAAACTTTTTACCTGTTCTGGAATTGGAAAATCCATTGTGGTTATACTAACATAATTAAAAGTATTAAAAGCTCTTAATTGGGTTTCAATTGCTATTCAGTTTCAAAACTCATTAAATATTGATATGTTTTTATAAGACCCTGTTACAACCAGTAGGTATAAATTTACCAGTAATGTCGAAATCGACCAGTAATGTCGAAAAAATTAACCAGTAATGTCGAAATCAACCAGTAATGTCGAAAAAATCGACCAGTAATGTAAAAATCCATAATGTCGAAAAATTAACCAGTAGTGTCAAAAAGTGACGACCAAAATGACAATTTTTGCAAAAATTTCAATATTTTTATACTGTACCAATGACCCAGACATAGCTGGTGCTAACTCTTAAAAATGTAGGGCCAAACACAAATTTTGCCCCCCAATCCCCAAAATTTGCATCTAAAACCAAAGAAAACATGTCCTGAATGGCCCTCCATACTTCACCTCTACTGCGCATGCGCAGTGTCAAGGATGTCCCGAAATTGGCGCCATTAATCATTCTTTGTTTGGCCCTTCATCAGTTAACATCTGACTGATCTTTGTGCTTGTAAATCTCAGTTTAAATGATGCCAGACACATAAATATAGAGAAATGGTGATTCTAAGGAGGATATAGAAGGAGGAGAGGAAAAATGAGTGACAGAAAATAATCAGGGCTGTAACTTAAATTTTTTTAATGAAATTATGTTAAGTTACCTATTTTCGAGGCAAGAGCCTGTTGTGGTCATTCTTGTTATCAAGTTACACTGCTTGTTCAGTGTTTTCCTCTCTCCCTTTCCTTTAAGTCCCCCCTTGCTATTCTCCCATGCTTTTGGCATATTTTTCTGTAATATTATTACTAAAATTTCTTGGGAGTTTTAGCTGGATAACAGAATGAATTCTGTTCTTTTCCCCATGTTTACATCTTCACCTATGGGTAGTTAGGCGTAGTGTTCTGCATCTACCATCTGATGTTCTGCAGTTTCTTCCCTGGAAGTCTCTGTTTTGCATCAGATGGTGTATTATTGGTAACTGATTTCGGGCCAGGGTTATCAGTGCCTGGAGTCTTGTTTCTGGTGTTTTTACACTTCTTGTTTACATTGACAACAGCCCTCTGTGTGAGGGGGTTTTCTTGAAAATAATATCTTGATGTTAGTTTAATCATTACTAGATACATTATTATTGTTCGTAAGTGTTGCATTAATTTTTTAAAATATTTTTAAAATTTTTGTCCACACTTAGGCTTGGGATCCATTGGGGCTCAACGTTCCTTTTCAGAAACTTGGGCTTTTCTGAAAAAATATTTTTTCAAAAATTTTTTTTTTGATTTCAATTATTTTTTGTATGTTAATGGATCATGTTATTATGTATTTTGATTGTCAGGGGTTGGTGCGAGTACTAGGACTTTGTTTTCTTTTCACAATGAAGGGATATTGTTCAATTGTAATAATAGGGAATCTTCCTCGGACTTTCATAATCATTCTATAAATTTAGTCAGTGTACTCGCACTAACTCCTGTTCAGTATGTGTTAATTTCGATGACAACATGGGAAGCGTGTGTCACGGTATGTTAGTGGGGAAATGGCCATTCCGGTCCTTTCCCCGCAGGGTCACTCTAGTTTATCAATCTCTATTTCTGACGATCAAGAACAGGGTGATGTTTCCGTGATGTCTTCCAAAAGTGTGCCTCCGTCGTCACAATTAATGAAGAGCTAGTGGAAAAGTGCTCATGAAAATACGTCAATTGCCTAAGAGGTCCCTAGTAGGATCGACGGCCTTTGACGTCCGCTAGCTCGCCCGGTGTAGCGTCCATTCATCGAATGGTTCGGCAGCCGGGTTCGTCCGTTGCGGTCCAGAAGGAGTTTTGGGTGATGCGAGCACTATAAATCAACTAAATGCACACCCAGTGACGGCGGATCAGAGGAGAGAACGGAGGAAGCCTTTTAGTCCGGTTCCTAGCTCGTCCAGGTCCATCCGGACTGCGAGCGAGAGAGGCCCCTCTCTCGTACAACAACATCTGGCCCCAGATGTTGTGGTACAAAATGTTTCGCATTCGGAGCATACATCTGCCGCTCGGGACGCTCCGTTAGATAGACAGTCCGGAGAGACTGTCAATAAGGCTTCCTCATCCTCATGGTAGCGCACACGACCGCTCTTGGCTACGTGACCTCGGATATCCAGTCAACTTTGCCAATCATAGAATCCTCGGCGACCACGTCACGCCATCCGATAGCCAGGGACACGAGGCCTGGAGACTCCGGACGTTCGCATAAGAAAGTATGCGGGAGTCAACGTACACGGAGCTTCCAGCGGCAAAGCATCGTAAGACCGCTTCTGCACAGGCCTCGGTGATGGACTTGCTATCCCAAATAGCACAACTTATCGCAGCATCCCAGCATCGACAGAATCTCTGTCGCATCATCTAATATCCGACGACGCTGGGTCGGGACGCTCCGCGGAAGCATCAGATACGGGCGTCCGAAAATTTCATACGGTCCGACGGGATGCCGAAAGGGATTCGGAGGATTTCGAGCTTTCCCTTTCGGAACAACATAAGCTGCTGTATATGTCATCCGACTTCATCTTCTAGAGGTTCTTACGTCGGACCAGAATGCTGCGATGCCAGATAAGAAACTGATAGCGTCGGTGGACACAGAAATTTTTGGTTCGGTTCAGGGACATTGTCCCTCAGTTCCGACACAGTCCAATAATGTCACAGAAACTTTTGAATTATTGAACGACGCTATATATATTATTTATATGCTTGCTATTTACAAGCATGTCTGGTTTCTTGTTCGCAAAGTTACTGAGATGTCTTTCAAAAGTGTGCCTCTGTCATCATAGTTAATGAAGAGCTAGCGGCAATAAGTGCTCATGGAATATGTCAATCACCTAAGAGGTCCCTAGTAGGATCGACGGAGTTGACATTCGCTAGCTCACCCGGTGTAGCGTCCATTCATCAAATGGTTCGGCAGTTGGGTTCGTCCGTTGCGGTCTAGGAAGGAGATTTGGGTGATGCGAGCACTATAATAGACTTTAGTACACACCCAGTGACGACGGATTAGAGGAGAGATCGGAGGAAGCCTGTTAGTCCAGTTCCCAGCTCGTCCAGGTCCGTCCAGGCTGCGAGCGAGAGAGGTCCCTCTCTTGTACAACAACATATGGGACCGGATGTTGTGGTACAGACATTTCGCATTCGGAGCATATGTCCGCCGCTCGGGACGCTCCGTTATATAGACAGTCTGAGAGACTGTCGATAATGCTTCCTCATCCTCACAGCAGTGCACTCGACCGCACATTGGCTACGTGACCTCGAGTATCCGACCAGCTTCGTCATTCAGTGATTCCACGGCGAACAGGTCACGCCATCCGGTAGCCAAGGGACACGAGGCCTGTACACTTCGGTCGCTCGCATAATAGAAGTATGCACGGGGTAACGAACATGGAGCTTCCAGCGGCAAAGCATCGTAAGACCGCTTCTCCACAGGCCTCAGTGACGGACGTGCTATCCAAAATAGCACAGCTTATCGCAGCATCCCAGCAAACGACATATTCTCGGTCGGATCAGGAATAATCCGACGGCGCTGGGTCGGTGCGCTCCGCTGTTGCATCAGGTACGGACGACCGAACACTTCATATGGTCCGACAGGATGGCGAAAGGGATTCGGACGATTTCGAGCTTTCCCTTTCGGAACAACAGAAGCTGCCATACATTTCTTCCGGCATTATCTTCCAGAGGTTGTTCAATCGGACTACATTGCTGCGATGCTGGATAAGAGACTAATAGCGTCATTGGACATGGAGTTTTGGATCGGTTCAGGGACATTGTCCCTGAGTTGCCGACACAGTCCAATAATGTCTTTGGAACATTCGAATTATTGAACGACGCTATATATAAGCTTGCTACCAAACATGCTAGTCTAGTTTCTTGTCCGCAATGTTCTATTCTGCCTTTCATCAATTCTAGGAAAATAATTTATATTGGCAGAACAGGGCATACCGAGAGTTCCTATGCGTCTAGACGGCGAGGCTGAAGACTGGGAATTTTTTTCGCCGTCTATGTCAATTCCAACCACGACGTTGGAAACGACAATGATGTCTAACAGACTTAATTTAGACGCTTTATCATACGTAGACCACCTTACTGAGGCGTTATCATTACGTTTTCAAGAGAAAGAATTCCAGGATATGATCCTCAATGAGATTTCTTTCAAGGGCAGTAGTTTTTTCACATATAACTCCGCCCTTCAGTGGCAACCTGGAGTTGGTTAGACGTGACGCAGCCCTAGCTACATCCACGCGCGTGGATGGTAAGGTGAAGAACTCTCTCAGAGTCGCTTCGGTCTCGGAGAAGCTTCTCTTCGACGGCAACCTTTCAGCAATCTATGAATTGCTCGATATACACGTTCTCTTGTCTATCAAGTGTAACAAGAGATTCAGACTTGGGCAAACATTCGGTGGTTGACTCAGAGAGTGCCACTGCAGTTGCCGGTTCCGAGTTTTATGATTATGACAGATGCCTGTCAAACAGGTTGGGGTACAATATTGATCCCAACGGATTCGAAGTGCCAGGGTCTTTGGGTTCCGCAGTTTCTAGGCAAGCAATCAACTTCCAGGAAATGATGTTATTTTGGCTTGCACTATGACATTGGATGAACATTATTCAGAAACGCATGTCCAAATCCTGTCCGATAATACGACAGTAGTTGCGTATCTCCGGAACCAGGGAGGCACTCATTCGGTTCCGTTATTCAATTTAATGGAAAGAATCCTTCTGTTTGTTCTAGAACACCAAGTTCTGCTTCGGTCCGTCATATTCCGGGTCGTCTGATTGTATTAGCAGACTCCCTTTCACGTAAGGGTCGCTTGTTGCCGTCAGAATGGACTCTCAACAAACAAGTATTCAATCAGATTTGCTATCAATGTGAGCGCCCAATGATAATTTATTTGCGACACAACTCACTAATCAATTGCAGACGTATGTGTTTCCATGTCCGGATCCCTGAGCTTATGTAGTTAATACTCTATTGATCTAATAGGACAGAATGATAGGATATGCGTATCCTCCAGCACTGTTGATTCAGCAAGTATTGCCTAGATAAACATCCACAATACAATTCTGTTGGTAGCATCTCTGTCTTCACAGAGACCGTGGATAAATTTACTCAGGTGTCTGCTGTGGGACTTACCGCGAAAACTTCCTCCATGAGAGGATTTTCTTTCGTTAGGGAAATCGTGTCAACTTCATCACAACCCGCAAGGTCTCAACCTTCACGTATTCCGTTGTGTGGTCCTTCTTGCACGGCAAGCATTGTACAGGACGAGCAATGGACGCGATTTCTTACTGTAGGAGAACCTCCTCTTCGCTATACTATGCGGCTAAAGTGGAGGCGCTTCCGTCGTTGGTGTAGGGATCATTATGTTGATATTTTTGATCCCTCCATACTAGACATTGCAAACTTTCTAGTATACTTGTTTGACAAGATCAACTGCAGCCTATTACTGTTAAGGTTATAGGTCTATGTTATCTCATACCTATGCACTCCATGATAGTTTACAATTGAGTCTAATGTTTCTTTATCTAAGTTAGTTAGAAACTTTTCGATAAATAGACCTAGAATCCTTAGATTAATTCCTGTACGGAATTTAGCTTGGGTTCTTATTCAGCTAAGTAACCATTTGAGCCTCTGGAAACAGTAGTTTTCAAATTCTGGCCTTTTAAGACAGTAATTCTTCTTAGTCTTCTCTTCTACTGAGGAGTCAGTAAGCTTCATGCACTATCGGTGGACGATTCTCACTTTCGTAGTTTCGGAAACACTATTTCCTTTACTACTTAATGTTGGATTTTTGG
Organism: Pictodentalium vernedei; assembly: GCA_031216915.1. Taxonomy (NCBI): domain Eukaryota; kingdom Metazoa; phylum Mollusca; class Scaphopoda; order Dentaliida; family Dentaliidae; genus Pictodentalium; species Pictodentalium vernedei. The sequence continues at coordinate 377,225,052 of CM062290.1, forward strand.
TTAAGAATCAGGCTCCTAATAAATATCCGGAACCTATTGTTATTAAGGTCCTTCCGTCTTCGTACGGGCATAGGCCTTTACTCTGTCCGGTTAGAGTTTACGTATTTATAAACAGATCTCAGTTTATCAGTAAGGACGTAAAGCTTCTTCTGTCTTTGATGCCTAATAGAAGGACATTACGGTCCATTCTATTGCTAATGGATTCAATTAACTATCGGTACTGCTTATGGTAATCTGTCATTAACTCAGCAGTTTGTGCTTAAGATTTCGGCTCATGAAGTAAGAGCTCTTTCTACATCTTGGGCTTACGTAAATAGTGTCGCTATTATAGATTTAATGAAGGCTGCATATTGGTCTCAGCCATCCACATTCATGAATTTTTATATCAGAAATATTGAGTCCATTTCTGGAGGCCTGCATTGTTTAGGTCCATTATCTGCTGCTCAGAATGTCGTTAACTTAACAGTTGCAACTATAGCTAGGTAGGCTTTCTGTTCGGGCAGTGACTCCGTCCTGCTGCCCTCTTCGCTCTGGGCTATTTGACCCAGGGCAAGGAGAGGGGGGGGGAGGGTGTTCCCTTGGGTCACCTGTTTTATTATGAAAACAAGGGGATACCTCCTCTGGAGTCAGTAATTCTGAGCTGTTACTGGGATAGTTTTAAAGTGATAAGTTTATCTTTTAAAAATTCATTCAGGTCATAGTTTTTAAAGTATAGCTTTTGAATATATCACGTGTCAAACGGGCGTTATTATACAATCCTCGGACACTTTTAAAAGAGTATAAAGAGTCTCATTTCTCTAGACTAACTTTATTTTTTGGCTTACTTTAAAAATTATTAGTATAAGGATTATACTGGATGTTAATAGAGTACATGGATGTTATGATGCTCAATTATGGAAGGTGTTGTGTCTTTCTAATTTATCATAAATAAGAAAGATACATGTAAGGCCTAATACTCCTTTTCCCCTCGAGGGGATGACTCTATTTTATATAGTTGAGCTTATTGGATTTTCCTCTATGTCCTAGGCCCTCCAGCCTTTTTACTATTCAGCTATGTCTGGGTCATTGGTACAGTATAAAAATGTTAAAAAATTTATAGTAATTTATATATTTTTTATACTTACCAATGACCCAGACGGGGATGGCCCTCCCAGGAGTTGGGAACTCATACCTCCCCGCTGAGTACATAGCGCTTACCAGGCACTGGTTATTAGAATGATTAATGGCGCCAATTTCGGAACGTCCTTGACACTGCGCATGCGCAGTAGGGGCGAAGTGTGGAGGGCCTTTCAGGACATGTTTTCTTTAGTTTTAGATGCAAATTTTGGGGATTGGGGGGCAAAATTTGTGTTTGGCCCTATATTTTAAGAGTTAGCACCAGCTATGTCTGGGTCATTGGTAAGTATAAAAAATATATAAATTACTATAAATTTTTTAACTTTTCACACGTCGAACAATAACTTGAAAATACTTAGAGCAATTTTCATGATTTTTTGGTTGCAAGTATATGTTGATTGAAGAAATCTCCCTTTCAATTTGTGTCGCTGTCCGATTTGTCATTCCAGAGTTATGGGACTTTATTCATCAAAATATAGGGAGTTTTCCACATGTTGGACTTTGAGCAATTTTCATGATTTTTTGGTGGCAAGTATATGTAACCTGACAAGTACACATGTATACTCATATTGTGTGGTTCCCTCTTGTAATTAATAACGGGTGTATCATGCTTTCATGGCGCAGCTGTTTATTCATTTGGGGCAAGGTCTACTGAAACTATATGAAGTGATTTCAAATAATATTGGCATTAATTTAACCCTTATCAAAACTGTTTTCGAACTTAGTTTCTCTAAATTTCAAATTAGGGTTCTGCCACATAGTTTGTTACTTTTTATCCCCCCACTAGGGGGTGGGGGGATATAACATAGAGCTCCATCTGTCCGTCAGTCTGCCTGTCCATCCGGTGCACGGACATTTCCCCATCAGACATTTCCCCATCCGGACATTTCCCCATCCGGACATTTCACCATCAGATAATTCCCCATCCGGACATTTCCCCGCCGAGGGCGGACCTTTCCCCATCAGCATTCCCCCATCAGAAGCGGATAATTCCCCATCGGAGGTTGACCTTTTTCCATCAAATATTAACACCTTTCCCCATCGAGGGCGGACATTTCCCCATCAGACTTTACCCATCGGAGGTGGACATTTCCCCATTGGACATTACCCCATGTCGAATATAGCTGACAGCTTCCACATGTGAATGAGTGACAAGTAACTCTTAAAAAGTTTTCATTTTTTATTCTTTTATAACTCCAAAAAACAACATCTCGTCAAATGGTATAGACATTAGCACGTTTTAGCCCAGTCTGAGTTTCACCACAATGAAACACACAACATCAATAATAAAAAAACAAGAATTTTTATTTGGTTACAAGTGTATGTATATATGTATATAAATATGTTTGCTTATAAATCTCTTACACATGCTTCTTGTTGAGTTCTTTGATAAACACTGATGCATTCATTGACATTTACTTCAATGAAGACGCGACTGTTTATCAATCAACTTAACAATATTTTTGACCGAAAGTAGCTTGACAGAAAGAACAAATTTTAAAATTGCAATGAAAACATCCATATTGTTCAATCCACTTGTGTGATAAAAAGTGATGTATTCATTGAATTTCACATCAGTGAAGACATTGCCGTTATCCAAATGTCTTATAAACACTTCTTATAGAGTTGTTTGAAAAAACACTGATGCATTCATTGACATTTACTTTAATGAAGACACCACTGTTTATCAATCAACTCGACAATATCTTCGAACAAAAGTAGTATCTCAGAGAGAACAAATAAAAATATATAAATACTGTTAAATCCTGATTAGGTTTAATCCTGTCTATTATAGTGATAAAAGCACATTAATCTATTTACACCTCATAATTACACTGACACATTCCAAAAACTCTTTAATATTTACACTACCATTAACAAACGGACCCACAAAAAATTAAGAAATGGATGGTGAAAAGTCTGCATGGGGAATTGTCTGTTTTTCTATTAAGCAGAATGGGGTAATGTCCGATGGGGAAATGTCCGGCCTAAATGGGATGGGGTAATGTCCAGATGGGGAAATGTCCGATGGGGAAATGTTCGGCGACTGTCCGTCCATCTGTACAAACTTTCTTTATGGCATAACTCGAACAATAGTTCACAAATTTCAATTTTTTTCAGTGTATGTCTCTACAGCAGCAATGTCTAAATTTTTTTTCAACTCCATACCCTTACCCACCTCCAACACCCCTCCCCCATTGCCAATTAGGCACGTTTTTTTCTTGGGGCCAAAATGCATTTTGAAGGGTTTAGAGTGACTACATGTGAAAAAATTGACTCCTATCAAAGCCCCCCCCCCCCCCACCAGCCCCCCCACCCCTCTCTCCTACCCCACTCCTCCTTCCTGTTAAGCAACATTTTTTCTTGGGTCCAAAATGCATTTTGAAGGATTTAGAGTGACTACATGCGGAAACAATTTTATTCTTATAATGCCTCCCCAATGCCCCCCTCCTCCTCCCCCTCCTCCTCCCCCTCCCCCTCCCCTGGGGTGCCAGTTAGGCATTTTTAGCCAGACTGTTTACAGTCAGGACTATTCATGACTTTCGTTCCTTCGTCTGTCCGTCTGTCCGTCCATCTGTTAACATTTAGAGTTTGGGTTAAAGTTTGTGGTTAAAGTTTTTTTAGTGAATGTTACAGTTTTTTTTCTTTTTAATTAATATTAATTACTGTTGATTGCATCATTCTCATTATGTTTCATGTTATTTTGGGACATATTTAACCCTTTTTTAGAGTCAATTTAACTTCCAGGTTAAAGTTTTTTTATTTACAGAGTTAAACCTTTAATTCTTCAAACAGTTTAGTAGAATGTCACTGTTCTCATTTGGGACAATGTCTATACTGTCTGCTGAAGCTTTCAACAGTCATTTTAATTAATATTGTCAGGATTTGAACCCGTTTTAAACATATTTTCAGACTTAGTTTCATTGTATTGGAAATTAGGCTTTTAACACATACTTTGTTACTTTAATTCTTGCATGGTCAGTACAACTTAATGATTGCATTTACATCAGTGATTTCTTTTATCGGTTTTTGGAAATATTTAACCCTTTTTTTTTTGCAGTCAATTTTACTTAGTATTCCTGCTTAAATTTTCGGATTAAAGTTTTGCTTTTCAAGGTTGTACCTTTTATTCTTCAAACACTGTGTTACAACATCATTGTTTTTCATTTGGGGCATTTCGGTCTACTGATGCTGTATACAGTGGTTTCAATTAATATTTGCGTTAATTTAACCCTTTTCAAAACGTTTTTCAAATTTAGTTTCTTTAAATTTAAAATTAGGCTTCTAATACATACTTTGTCACTTTTTCTTCTTACATGATCAATACAACTTTTAATAATTGCATTTACAGACCTGATTTCTTTTATTTGTGTGCATCTTTTTTTTCTCATTACCTGAGCTTCACAGTTTCAAATATAAAGAAATGCCTTCTGCAGCATACTTCTGTTGTTTTACAAAAGTAATACAGATTGGAAGAAAATGGGAGTGCGGGACTTTGGTGCTGTCTCCAAAACTTCCAGAAGATAAATCCAGTTCTAATTATATGATTCTCTTCAAATTTGATATTCCTTTTTTATACGCCCATTTGTAAAAACTGTCACATTATGTAAATGTTCTGTCCGGCCGCCCATCCTCCCATCCGTCCATCTGTTCATCCGTCAACAATTGGTTTCCGACCGATAACTCCAGTTTAGACAATTATTCCCAAAATGTACTTTGACATTTTTTATACATTTTGAGGGGGTGCAGTGGCTCAGTTGGTAGAGGTGCAGGCTGCAAGCCGAGAGGTCCTCGGTTCGAATCCCACCTGCGGCAACCACGTTGTGTCCTTGGGCAAGACACTTCTACCCGATTGCCTACATGGGGGCATGACGATGCTGTGTACTGAGGCGTACTGCACGTCGATGGTGCGCATGTCTTCAACCAATCTAACCCTGCCTGTGCTGCAGTGCAGAGTTCAGAGTTACCATGTTGGAGAGCTGACAGCTGATCGTCGTTGCTCGGTGGTTCTCTCCGGGTACTCCGGCTTCCTCCACCCGTAAAACTGTCATGGTCATGATTAGCCATTGTGCATAAGTATGTGACCTTGAACACCAATAAATAAATAAATAATAATGTACTTTGAAGGATTGTGAGTTATTACATGCAAAATAAAAAAATTGACTCCTATAGCCCAACAGTGTTTTATGTACTGCATCTTTAACCCTTTACCTAACACAAGTTAAAGCCAACAGTACAAATTATTTATCTGAAACATCAGATTTTTTCATTTTTTACTCCTAACCTTTGCTTATTAGTCCTTATTGGAACAAGCTCATCAAGCTTGTTCCATTAATAGGTCATGAGGTATGTTTTAGGGTAGAGAAATGAAAAAATTAAATTCAAATAGCAATTTTTGTGTCGCCTGCCCCACGAAGTGGGAAGCGACATATAGGGATTACTTTTGTCGCCTTGCGTCGTCTGCGTCACACTTTCTCTTATCCGCCACTCCTCTTTAACCTATGAATGGATTTTGATGAAACTTTCGGTGACTCTTTATCACATAATGGCATTGTGCACCTCCTATTTTATTTTTTGATCCGCTGTATTTTTTCCAGAGTTATGCCCCTTTTCCACTTAGAATTCTGTCTGAAATATTAAAATATAGTGCAGGCGACACACATCTTCCATGGAAGACTCACATCTAAGTTGTATATCACGAGGGCAGATATGGCACATTTGTTAGGTAAACGGTTAACAAAAAATGGCTCAGACTATTTTGTGTCTAAGCATTGCCATTGCTGGGACAGTCGGGCTGTATGCCTGACATCACTAGTTAGACTTATCCCCCTTTTTAATTTTGAAAATTCGCTGTTTGCCTCGAAAAATAGCCAATTTTTTGTCTGTTCACCTCATATTTCAGGTTTGAGTTTTCAGATTTCAATGAAATGTGGAACGAAAATTGTTTATGGGAAAGACTTTCAAATGAGTCATGTCCCTGCAGTAAAACAAAGAAATTACATGTGAATCACCTCCCCACATGCAGTATTATGTCTTTGCTCTATAAGGTTTGGGTTATGAGATTTCAGTGAAATATGCAGTGGAGATTGTTTATGGGAAAGGCTTTCAAATGAGTCCTATCCCTGTAGTAAGACAAGGAAAATACATGCAAATCACCTCCCCACATGTGGCATTATGTCTTTGTTCTACATCTTTTATGTGGATGGTCCAATTGTTACTAGACTCAGTAACATGTGTTTCTGACCTTCACAATTACCTTGCTGTAAAACAAAGACAATAATTTTACTGTTTGCCTCATAAAATAGCCAATTCTTTGTCTGTTTGCCTCATATGTCTGATTTGTGGTTAGTGGCTCTCAGTGAAGTTTGGAATGAACATTGTTTATGGGAATAGCTTTCACAGTATCATGGTTCATTTCTTCTCTTGTCATTGTTTGATGGTTTGCACCATGGAGGTGTGCCCCAGGGCATGGCCCCCTCCCCTCTTGTTTCACCTACCTCATTGAGCTCTGTCAAATAAGATATGGTTGGTTAAATTTGTAACTTCAGACATGGAAATTTTCTCCACTGAAAACATTGGTTTTTTACCAGAATAGTGCAAGGAGTTTCAGAAATAATTCAACCTCTTTTCGGGGTCTGTTTCATGCGGATTAACAATAAAAGAAGCTTCCCTTCCTCATGAAAAACTCGGAAAATTGTCTGAGAAACAAGACGTTTTTTTTTAATTGGACTTATGAAAACTAGTTTTGTATATTTTGCTCACCTGACTGAAAGTCAAGGTGAGCTATTACCATCTCGTGGCCCCCATCGTCTGCCAAACAACTGGACCAAAGCCAACCAAACTTGGCTTGAATTATCTTTGGTGATAACCTTTCAAGTTTGTTCACTAGAAGTAATTAAGCCTAATGGACTGGGACAGTGCCTGAAAACCTGAATTCTTCAAAAAATCTTCTCATAAGCCACCAGTCTCATGTCTTGTAAATTTCTTGTACAGCTTCTTTATATATACTATTCCAAAAAAGTAGGTGATATTTCATAAAAGTGAGATATATGAAGAAATATATTTATATTTTCATCAAAAAGACAGTTGATGCATTGCACTGTGACATCTGGTGAATGATTTCACACACTGTGCTGTAGAAGACATGGACAGTCAGTCAGTCAGAATTTACCACATTCAGTCCAAGACCTCAATACCTAGTAAATCCTCCTCAGTTTGCAAGACACGCATGGATCTGATGTGGCATACTCCTCACCAAACTTACTATGTTAGCTTGACTGAATTATTTCATTCTTCCTGCAGTGCACTGGCGAGTTCCTGGACATTGGTGGGGCTGTTGGAAAGCATATCCCAGGCGTGCTCGATTGAGGAAAGGTCTGGACTTAGTGCTCGCCAAGGCAGTGTTGTGATGTTCTGCTCCTGGAGGAACTCTGCTTGTCATGGTTATGCTTCCCCACACCATAACTGATCCACCACCAAAACGATTGTGCTGCCTAACGGTTATGTCATGGTATCGTTTGTTCTGCTGCCGCCACACTCTGTTTTGCCTGTCATGGAAATCGAGAGTGAACCTCAATTCACCAGAAAACATGATGTTCCTCCAGCTACAATTGTCCCTGTGCTGTCGTACTCCACACCAATTAGGCCTTGCTGCGATGTGACGTTCAGTCAAATGTGGAATTATTCGAGGTCGTTGAGCATACAAATTCCAGTTTTGTAGGCGATTTCAGATAGTCTGACCACGGACTCGCACATCTGTCACTTGGTGCAGCTGCTGTCCAATTTCTGAGGCACTTTGATGGCGTAGGCAGTTACGTAATGCTGTGGTTTAGATGAAGTGATCTTGGTTAGCAGTTGTCACCCTTGGATGACCTGACCGGCATCTGTTGTCAACATTGCCTGTCTGACGGTAGCATGACCACAACCATCTAATCACCAATTGAGTAACGTTAAGAATTTGAGCCACTGCAATCTGTCTATTGCCATCTTCCAACATGCCAACGGCACATAAACGTTTGTCACGTGTCAGTCTTCGTATACTTCAAAAGTTAGGTTTTGACCAGAAACTAATGATGAACAAGTTTATACCAAGAAAAGAATGATGAGACCTCCGAAAAAGCCTGTCCAGTATAAATGAAAATTTCAAAACATATCCCATAGACATTAACGTGGTGCTTGTGCGAAAAACCTGCACAAAGTTTTCAAGGGCAGGTGACATTCAGGATCCACACTAAACTTGGTAACATATTGATGTTTCCAGTCACATGTATCCAATACCATTTTCCGAAAATATCAACATCAGTTTTGATATCCCCTACTTTTTTTGAATAGTATACTTGAGATTCAAGTTTGTTCAAAGAAACTTTTTCTAACAATTTTTGGGCTTGTGATAGAAGGGCAATATTTTGATCCCCACACATCTGCCCCACCCATAGTTTCCTTTTTCTGAATCGGTGGGCCAAATCAGACCAAGTTTGCAATGCAGTAGTGTTAGGGGACATGTTTATGCCTGAAAAAAAAATTGTGTCTCCGTGGTAATCCCAGGAGCTAAAAATAGAATGTTGAAATGCCCATAAGTCCAAACTGCACAAAACAAAGAATTGTTGTTTGGTATATAGCATCCTTATGACCAATAGAATCATTTGGGTCCCAAAAGTTTCAATCAGTTGTTTCGTGGGGTGCCATATGGTGTGTGGGGATACAAAAACGCTGAGTATGCACTTTTCAAACATGAAAAAAAAAAAATTTTTCAAAACAATCGATCAGAATCATTCGAAAATTCTTCCTGACGTAAATCTGATTCAAGTGTGCACAAATAAGTCATTGAGTTCTTATTTGGGCCCCTTATGGGAGCCTGAATTTTAACTTCGTGCAATATGAGGAACATTCTTTAAAATTTTCTTCAGATTCAGCAGTCAAAATCTTTTGATATTAGTATGCAGCATCCTTAGAAGGGGCAGATTCAAGTTTGTTTAAATCAAGATCCTCCTGATTTCATATTTGGACTTCCCATGGGAGCCCAAATTTTAACTTGGTGCAATATGAGGAGTATTTTTTTTTTTAAATCTTCTTCAGATTCATCCGTCAGAATCTTTTTTATATATTTGGTATATATATATTTTTATATATATATTTGAGCCCAAATTGTAACTTAGTGCAACATGAGAAAAAATGTTTAAAAACCTTCGGATCCACTGGTCAAAATCTATTTGGCATACATACCTTATGGGTCATACTCAGGTTTGTTCAAATCAAGTCCCTGGTTCATACCTGGGCTTTCTATGGGGCCATGAATTTTAACTTAGTGCAATATTAGGCAATATGAGGTATAAATATTGAATATTTTTTAAAAGTCTTCTTCCAATCCACCAGTCGGAATGTTGTTTTGATATTTGATATTCCGCATTCTTAAGGGAGGTGGGTATGGAAGAGGAAGTGGTGTTAGATTTAAATTTGTTCAAAGCAAGTTTCTCAATTCATATTTGGGCTTGCTTTTGAAGCCCAAATTTTAACTTGGTGCAATATGTGGAATATTCTTAAAAAAATCTTCAGATCCACCAGTCCAAATCTTCTGATATTTGGTATGCAGCATCCTTATAAGGGTCAGATTCAAGTTTGTTCAAATCATGTTTCTGGATTCATATCTGAGGCTTCCTATGAGAGCAAAAATCTTTATAAGCATTGTCTTCTTCACATACACCTGTCAGATTCAGCAGATATTTGGTATACAGCATCCTTAAGCGAGTCTGGTTCAAATTTGTTCATATCAGGTCTCTGGGTGCTTATTTGGGCTTCTTATGGGTGCACAAATTTTAACTTAGTGCAGTATGAGGAATATTCTTTAAAACTCTTCTTATTCATATCCACCAGGCAGAATCTTTTTATGTTTGGTATTCAGTATATTTATGGTGGGAAAAGGGAGGTCAGCTTCAAATCAAGTTCCTGGGTTCATGTTCATGCTCTGTAATGTTACCTAGCCAAAGATGGTGAATGTTACTTCAAATCCTTTTTTAAGCAGCTTTCACAAGTGAGTAATTAAGGCCCTTGGGGCCTCTTGTTAAAATGACATTCATTCTTTGTTAACTACATAATTCATAATCTTGAAGAAAAAGAAGTTATGAATAAAAATAGGTATTGAATTTTGTATTTTCTAAACCACATACATTTGTATCAGTACTGAAATGGTTAACTGGATAACCGGTTACCTACTTAACCAATTTGAAAAAAATGTCAACCGGTTATCCGAAATATCGAAAGTGATCGTCATATCATGGTTAAAACGTAGTAAATCTGCCGCTTCTCCTTTGGGCTAGATGTATATATTGAGGAATAATTGACTTTGGCATCAAAGACTTCGTTAATGATCGGCAGTTTCTGTGAATACTGAGTAACCGCAGAAACTATTCCATAGTATGTATAAAACTAACGTTGTCGAGTTCTCAACAATGTTCGTTTGTATACACACTACGGAATAGTTTCTGAGAATACTGCTTTCCAATTCCTATAGTTTTGATCCCAGATTCGGTGAAATAATGGCTACGGATAACCAGATATTATCCGGTTATAGCTCTCGGTTAGTCGGTTGTGAAAATGAGCCAACCGTTTCAGCTCTTAATTTGTATGGAGAAATGCAAAAATGATTCATCTAGGTCTGAGTGTTGTTTTATATTGCAGATGTTCCACATTGATTTTGGACATTTTCTGGGAAATTTTAAGAGTAAACTTGGCGTAAAGAGAGAACGAGTGCCTTTTGTTCTCACAACACATTTTGTGTATCTTATTACAAATGGAGACAAGAATAGAAGTAATCATGAAAGGTGTGTATACAAATAAATGTAACCATTAGTGATTTTAACATACCCTTGTAATATTAAAAAGTGACAATTATTTCTGAATTTTTTTTGTTTAATGACAGCTAAGGTGAAAAAATATATTTTTATACTGTACCAATGACCCAGACTTAGCTGGTGCTAACTCTTAAATTCTAGGGCCAAACACAAATTTTGCCCCCCCACCCCCCCAATCTCCCAAATTTGCATCAAAATCTCCAAAATAGACGTCCTATGTGGTCCTCCATACTTTTGTCCACTGCACATGCGCACTGTCCAGGAAGTACCGAAATTGGAGCCAAATCCTCATTCTTTGTTTGGCCCTTCAATCAGTAACATCTCACTGATATCTGTGCTTATAAACTCAGTTAAAATGATGCCAGACACAAAATCCTGAAAGAAATGATGGATCTGAGGATGAAATAAGAGGAAGAAACAGTGGAAGGATGTGTTCAGGGCTGTAACTTACAATTTTTATGCAAATACAATTTTTATGCAAAATTATTTCATGTTCCCTAATTTCAGGGCATGGGACTGATGTTTACATTCTTGTTATGAAATTTCCACAGTTTGTTTCCTCTCTCCCTTTCCTTTATACCCCCCTTGCTATTCTCCCATGCTTTTGGCATAATTTTTGTACTGAAATTTCTTGGGAGTTTTGGCTTGGTAAGAGAATGTTTATTCTGTTTTTCCCCATGGTTACGTCCTCACCCTAGGGTGGTTAGGCGTTTTGGTCATGCATCCACCATCCGATGTACTGCAGTTTCTTCTCAGGAAGCCTCTGTTTTACATCGGATAGTGTTAAAATTGGTTACTGATTTCGAACCATATTTTCAGTGCCTGGAGTCTTGTTTCCAGTTTTTATTCACTTTTGTTTACGTTGACAACGGTTACTTCTGACAGTGATTCCTTGTCTTCTATTAGTTCTGCTCATAGCCAGATACATTAATATTGTCGTAAGTGTAACATTAATTTTTAGACATGTTTTAAAATTTTTGTCCACACTTAGGCTTTTTTGAGATCCATTTGGGTTCATCGTTCCCATTGGGAACTGGGGCTCATTTTGAAATTTTTTCGAAAAAAAAATAATTTTCTTTTGAATTAATTTTCAAAATGTTTGTAATGGATTATTATTATGTATCTTTGTTTTCTATGTATCTTTGTTTTCAAGGGTTGGTGCGAGTATGATGACTGTTTACTATTTTTTCAAAATGAAAGAATATTGTTCAATTGTAAATCAAGGAAGCCTTCCTCTGATTCTTATGTTCATTGTATTTGCTGTAGTCTGTGTACTCGCACTAATTCTTGCTCAGTGTGTGCCAATTCAGATGACAAACGTTGGAGATGTGTGTGTCACGGTATATTGTTAGTTGTGAGAGGTCCATGCCGGTCCTCTCTTCACAGGGTCACACTAGTTTTTTCAGTCTCTTTTTCAGAGGAACAAGAACAGAGTGATGTTTCCGTGATGTCTTCAAAAGTATGCTTCCGTCATCGCAATAATGAGCTAGCGGCAAAGTGCTCAAAGAAATGCGGCAAGTGCCTGAGAGGTCCCTAGTAGGATCGACGGTCACTTGTCGCCCGCTTGCTCCCCCGGTGAAGCAATCATTCACGAATTGGTTGTGAAGCCGGGTTCATCCGTTGCGGTCCAGGAGAGGAGAAGGGGTGTTGCGAGCACTATAATCTCAGACCACGCATACCCGGCAACGACGGGTCAGAGGATGGAACGGAGGAAGCCAGTCAGTCCAGGTCTACCCGGACCGCGAGCGAGAGAGGCCCCCCTCTCACTTACAACAACATCAGGGCCCAGATGTTGTTATATGTTACGTTTGTTAGTCGGAGCATATTTCCATTCCTTCTGCTCGGGACGCTCCGTCGCATAGACAGTCCGACGCGGCTTGTCTATTGGCTTCCTCATCCTCACGTCAGCACAGACGACCGCACCTTGGCTATGTGACCACAGATATCCAGCCTGCTTTGCCAGCCAGGGAGTCCACGTTGACCAGGTCACGCCATCCGCTAGCCAAGGACACGAGGCCTTTCCAGTTGGGATGTTCGCATATGAGAAGTATACAGGAATTAATGTCCCAGGAGCTTCCAGCGGCTAAATTATGTAAGACTGCGGCTCCACAGGCCTCCATGACGGACTTGCTATCACAGATAGCTCAATTCATCGCAGCATCCCAGCAGCTATCAGAAACTTTTTCAGAAAAGAAACTGTCTGAGGAAGCTGGGTCGGTTCGCTCCCCTGCAGAGTCAGAAAGGGACGACCGAGATTCTCATGTGGTCCAGTCGGATGGTAAAAGGGAATCAGCGGAGCTGAAATTTTCCCTTTCCGAAAACTTAAGGTGGCCGTAGATATCATCCGGCATCACCTTTTAGAAGTTGTTTCTCCGGACCAAAATGCTGCGTTACCTGATAAGAAACTGAAAGCGTCACTGGACACAGATTTATTCGGCCGGAATAGGAACATTGCGCCTGACTTTCCGACCCAGTCCAGAAATGTCATTGACATTTGTACTTCTTAATGACGCTATATTCAAGCTGGCCTCTAAGACTGGCAAATCAGGTTTTTTATCATCTCATGCTCTACAGCTGCCTTTCATCAATCATAGAAAAAGATTTGAAACGGTAGGACAGGGCATGCCAAGAGTTCCTCCGCGTTTAGACGACCAGGCAGACGACTTGGAGTTGTCATTGCCGGCATCTATGTCGATTTATTCCAGTACGCTGGTGATGACTATCTTGTCTAACAGAAAAATCAGTTTAGACGCAATTATCTTACACAGATCACCTTACCAGAGCGTTATCATTACGTCTCGAAGGAAAGAATTCCAGGATGTTCAAAACTTCCTTGAGAGTTCTTTCGAGGGCCATAGCATATTCTACGTATAACTCCGCCCTTTCAGTGGTAATATGGAGTTGGTCAGACGTGATGCAGCCCTGGCTGCATCCACAAGAGTGGATAGTAAGGTGAAAAACTCTCTTCCAGTCGCTCCGGTCTCAGGAGAGCTTCTCTTCGATGGTAAGCTTTCTATAATCTATAATCAGATTACTAAGAAAGCTTCGGATTCTCTGCTTTTAAATCCGCTTTGAAAAAGTCAGACTCAGCAGGGAGGAGTAAGGCAGGCACTTCGGGGGCGAATACGTCCAAGGGAAGTTCCTATAGAGGATCTAAGAAAGCCTCTACGTCTTACTCTGGAGACCGTCAGAGTAGCGACTCAGGTAGGGGTCGTAATACTGGCCGAGATAACTGGTCAGACACCCCTAGGTCGACTGGGCGAGGTGCGGGTCGTGGAGGATGTGGTTTCGCCTCCCGCAAGCTTTGCTGGGCCAAGAGGTGATGGTCTAAACCTCTATTGCGTTCCAGTGGGCGGAATGCTGTCGAGATTCTTAACCATTTGGTTGTCAATTACGGGCGACCCATGGGTGCAAGGGGTTATTTCCGAAGGTCTAAAACTGTCCTTCAAGGAAAAACCTCCGTTAACTCGAAGTCCATGCTGGACTCAGCTTCCGTTAAACATTCAGCAGACAGATTCGCTTCTATCAGAAGTTCAATCTCTTCTGGACAAGAACGCTATAGACGTAGTAAAAAACCAGGAATCTCCAGTTTTCTACAGTCACCTGTTCCTGGTTCCAAAACCAGACGGCTTGTTTCATCCAGTAAAAGATCTGAGCTGGATAAACAAGCTGATCGTGACTCCAAAATTTTATATGGAGACCATCCGATCGGTCAGAGCGAGCATTCGAGTGAACGATTATTCCGCAAGCATAGATCTCAAGGATGTGTACTTTCACGTCATGGTACATCTGGCATTTAGAAAGTATCTTCGCTTTGCTGTCATAGGAGTTGTTTATCAGTTCTAAGCAATGATGCTCTGGTTTGAATCTAACGCCTTGGGCCTTCACTCAAATAATGAACTTGGTAATGACTCATTTCTGAGCTCATTCGTCTTTGGTAACGTCGGGCTACTTGGACGACAATTCTTCAGGGTTACGGCAGTAAGCTAATGCTTCAGAACGATGTTCAGAGTCTGCTTCAATTGCTCCGACGTCTCGGTTTCATAGTAATCAAAAAGAAGTCGCATCTAGTGCCGTCCAAGTCATTCACCCACGTGGGAATGAGCTTAGAGATGCACAACAATCTCGTTCGTCTGCCGTTAACCAGAGCGATATTAGTCAGTTGTTACGCTCGCTTTTGTCTTCACTCAGATGTAGTAACAGTGAGAGAATTCATGAGACTGACAGGTTTTTGCACACTCGTCCACTCCAGATATTTTTTAATCAGAATTGGAGTGTGAAAACTCATTCGCTCGGAACGAACATCGTCTTGTCGAATCATGTGAAACATGAGATTCAGACATGGGCAGATATTCAGTGGTTAACTCAGGGAGTACCACTGCAACTGCCGGATCCGATTTTTACGATATTGACAGATGCGAGTCAAACAGGTTGGGGCGCAACTTTGAACCCATCAGATTCGAGGTGCCAGGGTCTTTGGGATCCGCAGTTCCTAAACAAGCACATAAACATCAAAGAGATGATGTCAATTTGGCTTGCACTACGTCAGTGGATGAACATTATTCAGAATTTGCATTTTCAAATTCTGTCCGACTATTCGACAGTAGTAGCGTACATTCGGAACCACGGAGGCACTCATTCCATTCCGTTGTTCACTCTAACGGTAAGAATTCTTCTGTTTGTCCTAGAGCATCAAGTTCTTCTATCGGTCTGTCATATTCCAGGTCGTCTGAACGTTCTAGTGGACTCCCATTCTTGGAAAGGTTGTATGTTGCCGTCAGAATGGACTCTCAACAAACGCATATTCAATCTGATTTGCTACCTATGGGATCGTCCTATGATAGACTTATTTCCGATGCATCTCAACAATCAGTTGCAGACGTATGTGTCGTCATGCCCAGATCCTCGAGTGTTTGCAGTAGACCTCCTCTCGATCTCTTGGGACGGAATGATAGGATACACGTATCCTCCAGCTCCGTTGTTTCAGCTGATATTGCTAAAATCAAGCAATCTCACTGCAAGATTCTATTGGTAGCATATCTGTCACCCCAGAGACCATGGATAAATCTTCTCAGGTGTCTGTTGTGGAACATTCCGTGGAAGCTTCCTCCAAGGGAGGACCTTCTTTCGCAGGGGAAATCACACACACTGCATCACAACCTGCTTGGTCTCAACCTTCACGTATTTCTGTTGTGCGGTCCTTCTTGCATGGCAAGCATTTTACAGGACGAGCAGTGGACGCAGTTTCTAACTGTAGGAGGACCTCCCCTTCGCTAAATTATGCTGCTAAGTGGATGGTTTTCTCTCAAGGGTGTAGGGATCATTCTGTTGTTTTTATGATCCCTCCATTCCAGACATTGCTCAATTTTTGGTCTACTTGTTTGACGAGATCAAACTGCAGCCAAATACTATTAAGAGTTATAAGTCTGTGCTATCGGATACCTGTCCTCATCATGAAAGCTTACAGATTGGATGTAATGTCTCTTTATCTAAGTTAGTGTAAAACTTTTTGATAAATAGACCTAGAACCCTTAGGTTAATTCCTAAGTGGAATTTAGCCTGGGTTCTTCTGAAGCTAAAAGAAGCGCCATTTGAACCTCTTGATACAGTGGATTTCAAATACTTATCTTATAAGGCAGCTTTTCTCTTAGCCTTCTCTTCTGCTAGAAGAGTTAGTGAGCTTCATGCACTATCTGTTGATGATTCTCACTATCATAGTTTTGGTAATACTATTAAATTGACAACTAATGTTGGATTTTTGGCTAAGAATCAGGCTCCTAATAAGTACCCTGAACCTATTGTTATTAAGGCTCTTCCGTCTCCAGACTGTCATAGGCCTTTGCTTTGTCCAGTCAGAGCTATCCATATTTACAATCGTAGATCTGAGTTTATCAGAATGGAACATAAGCATTTCTTTCTGTATTTGCTGCCTAATAGAAAGGACATTACGGTCCATTCTATTGCAAGGTGGATTCAATTAACTATTCGTACTGCTTATGATAAATTATCTTCATCTCAGCAGTCTGTGCTTAAGATTTAGGCGCATGAAGTAATAGCACTGTCTACATCTTGGGCTTATGCTAATAGTGTTGCTATTACCGATTTGATGAAGGCTGCATATTGGTCTCAGTGTTCCATGTTCACAAATTTTTATCTTAGAACTATTGAGTCCATTTCTGGCAACCTGCATTGTTTAGGTCCGTTATCTGTTGCTCAGAATGTCGCCCACTAAACAGTTGCAACTATAGTTATGCAGGCTTTCTGTTCCGGCAGTGTCTCTGTCCTGCTGCCCTCTTCGTTCTGGGGTATTTGACCCAGAGCAAAGGGAAGGGGGGGGGGGGATGGTGTTCCCTTATATCACCTGCTTTATAGTGACAAGCAAGGGAATACCTCCTCTGGAGTCAGTAATTCCGAGTCGGTGCCGGATGGTTTTAAAGTGTAAAGCTTTTGTCTATCTCATTTATGTAATATTTTTAAAGTGTAGCTCGGTGTGAAGCATTTGTATATGTCACATGTCATACAAGCGTTGATATACAATCCTCAGACACTTTTAAATGAGTATAAAGAGTCTCATTCTCTGGACTATCTTTATTATCGGCTTTCCTTTAATAAATTAAGTATAATGGGTTATAATGGATGTTAATAGAGATCATTGATGTTATTGTGCTCAATTACGGAATGGTATTGTGTCTTTCTTTTTTTGGTATAAACAAGAAAGATACATGTAAAGCCTGTTCTCCTCTTCTCCTGGAGGGGATAATTCTGTTTACATGTAATTGAGTCTATTGGATTATCCTTTATGTCCTAGACCCTCCAGCCTTGTTTCTATTCAGCTAAGTCTGGGTCATTGGTACAGTATAAAAATGTTAAAAAATTTATAGTAATTTATATATTTTTTATACTTACCAATGACCCAGATGGGGATAGCCCTCCCATGAGTTGGGAACTCATACCTCCCCGCTGATTACATAACGCTTACCAGGCACTGGTTGTAAGAATGAGGATTTGACTCTAATTTCGGTACTTGCTGGACACTGCACATGTGCAGTGGACAAAAGTATGGAGGACCACATAGGACATCTATTTTTTTTATTTTGATGCAAATTTTTTTTTGGGGTGGGGGGGCAAAATTTGTATTTGGTCCTAGAATTTAAGAGTTAGCACCAGCTAAGTCTGGGTCATTGGTAAGTATAAAAAATATATAAATTACTATAAATTTTTTAACTTTCTTAAAGAATCAATATCTTTAAAGTCTTCCAGTTGCAGTGGACAGTTTTCTTACAAAACCAATGTAGAAATTCTTTTTGGTTTTAGTTTAATCTGAATTATTAATGGGAATATTTGTTCAGTGCTGTATTCAGGGGCCCTGTAGCCATTGAATGCCCTGAATTTAGGAACCCCTCACAAAGGACCTAGAATGCCCTTCAATGCTGGAACCTTTATCAGAAACCCTTGAAATATTTTATATCACGTTATCAGAGATGATTCATTTCAGCATTATTCTGTTAGCGTTACACAGGTTTCATAGGCCGTTTTAAATGTATGAAAATTTGTGTCGGTCTGGAAAAGGTCTTAACCCTTTACCTAACATGAAAAGCAGACGACACTTGCAAAAAAAATTCTTGAATAACTAATTTTTTTCATTTTTTGTCTCAAAAACATAGGTTATGACCCCTCGTTGGAACGAGCTCGACAAGCTCGTTCCAACGAGGGGTCATAACCTATGTTTTTGAGACCAAAAATGAAAATATTTTGAAAATTAATTGACGATTTTTGAGAATAGTGCTGGCCGGTTTTGGCCGTTACGTTGGGTAAAGGGTTAAAAAGTATGGAAAAAATATCAGCCAAGCCTTGAGGGTATTGATAAAGTATGAAAATTAATTTCTTCAACAAATTCAATCTTGTTTGACAGGGCTCAGTGAGCTCTGTCAAACAGAATTGAATCAGTTAATTCCTTATTTCATTATGGGAAATATTTGCTACTTGAAATTTGGGATTTTTGACATCATTGTGCAGTGGGGTAAATCATTCGAAATATTAAAACAATACCATACCAATGTTGCAATCATATGAAAAAGGAGATAACAGTACTGAACAATGCCAAGGCACAATGTCCTTATTTCCTTATAGAGTTTGAGGCATGCTGAGGGACGTGGCAACAGGGGGTGTGTCACCAGACACAAATCAATGGTTAATTTGGTGGATCCAAGGACACAACTGGATGAAGGAAGGAAGAAACGGTGGTTTGAAACGTTTAGGGCTGTAACTTTATAATATTTATAAAAATTATTTCATATTCCCCAATTTCGGGACACGGGCCTGACGTCATCATCAATTGCTGATGATTTTTCCACTGTTTGTTAAGTGTTCCTTTCCTATCCTTCCTTGAAGCCCCCCAGTTAAACTCCCCAGCTTTTTGGCTTGTTTTATTGAAATTTTTTTATAAAATTTCTTGGGAGTTTAACGTGTTACACAGAATGTTTATTCTGTATATCCCCATGGTTACGTCCTCACCCTTGGGGTGTTTAGGCATTTTGGTCATGCATCATACATCCGGTGTATCGTTTTTTCTTCTAATGAAGATCTTGCTTTTCATCGGATAGTTCAAAATCTGTTACTGACTTCAGGCTGTGTTGCCTGGGGTCTTGTTTCCGGTTTTCATTCTGACGTTCTTTACATTGACAACGCTCTATTTATATATGTAGTTTTCTATTTATTGTTATGGTAGGACTGTTGTAAGATACATTAAGTATTCCAGTAGTGTAGCAATTAATTTTTTGGATAGTAAAATAATTTTTGTCCACACTTAGGCTCTATCGGGATACATTGGGCTCAGCATTACCTTTGGGGACTTGGGCCCTTATCCAAATTTTTCAAAATTTTTTTTGAGTAAATTATTTTTCAATTTATATTTTGAATGTTATTTGTTATGTATCTTTTTCTAATATTTAATGTGGAGTTGGTGGGAGTACAATCGACTTTATTTTGCAGATAGGATATTGCTCATATGCAAAGCAAGGAAGCCTTTCCTCTGATTTACATGTTGGTTGCCTTGCTTGTGGTCGATGTACTCCCACTAATTTTTGCTCAACATATGTTGGATGGGATGACAAACGTTGGAGACAGGTGTCACGGTAGGTTGTTAGAGGCGAGAGGCCTCTGCCATTCCTCTCGCGTCAAGAGGCCACTGCCAGTCCTCTTGCGGCGAGAGGCCACTGCCAGTCCTCTCGGCACAAAGTCACTCTAGTTTTTCAGTTTCTATTTCAGAGAAACAAGAACATGGTGATGTTTACGTGACGCTGGCAGAGAGTGTGCTTCCATTGTCGCATTCAGATAGTCAAACAGAGCTAGCGACAAAAGTGCTCTTAAATATTAGGCAGGGCTAAACCACACACCCGTGGGTTCAGCTCCCTGTCACCAGCTAGCTCGACCAATGAAGCAGTTACTTCGTCCATAGGTACCATGAGAGTACCTTGTCGAGGAGAGTAGAAAGGGTAGAGCGAGCACTATAAAATAAAATCAGGCTCACCCTGCAGCGACAGAGAGGAAGAAGCCGGGAAACTCGGCGAGGTCTGAAGGACCACAAGAGAGCCCCCCTCTCTTTCACAACAACATCTGGGGCCAGATGTTGTGGTTCGAAACTTGCATCTGTCGGAGCATACGTCTACGCCACCCGTCCAGGATGCTCCATTCAGTTCATAGCTGGGGTCAGTTACAGTTACGGCTTCTTCTTCAGCTTCTACCAAGCACACACGACCGCACCTTGGCTACATGACTTCTGATATCCAGCCTGCATCGCCGGGAAAGGTCCACTCTTCGTCAAAGAAGTCACACCATCCAGTAGCTAAGGGGACAAGGCCTCATTCATCGGGACGTCCGCAGAAAAGAGCCATCTTGGACACACTGTCCCATGAGCAACAGAAGACCGCTGCACCTCAGGCCTCCATAACGGACTTGCTGTCACAGATTGTGCAGTTCATCGCAGCATCCCAGCAAGTGCAGAAGCAGCCGACGGCAGTCTCAGAACCTTAGCTGTCGGATGTTGCTGGGTCGGTCCAGTCATCTGCACGTTCAGATGCCGATGACTGTGAGTCTAATCTGATTCAGTCGGATGGTGAAAGGGATTTGGAGGAGAATTACCCTTCCTTTCGGAACAACACATGGTGGCGATGGATCTATTCATCAATACTTCCCTGAATTTGTTCCTGAAAATCAGAATGCTGCGACTGCTCGAAAGAAGCTCTATTCAGTAGCTAAAGAGATGAGGCCTCATTTATCGGGACGTCGGAGACAAGAGCCGTCTCGGACACACGTCCCCGCAGCTGCCGGCGGCCAGGAACAGAAGACCGCTGCTTCTCAGGTCTCCATAACGGACTTGCTGTTGCAGATTGCGCAGCTCATTGCAGCATCCCAGCAAGTGCAGAAGCAGCCAACGGCAGTCTCAGAACCTGAGCTGTCAGATGGTGCTTGGTCGGTCCAGTCATCTGCAAGTTCAGATGCTGCTGACCATGAATTTCAACTGATTCAGACTGATGGTGAAAGGGATCTGGAGGAAGTTCACCCTTCCCTTTCGGAACAACACATGGTTGAGATGGATTTAATCCATCAACTCTACCCTTAATTTGTTCCAGCAAATCAGAATGCTGCAACTACTAGGAAGAAACCGCTGGCGTCATTGGACGCTGACTTTATCTGGACAAAGAGGAGGTCGTGTCGTTTCCAGTTCAGTCTAGACAGGTGTCGCAGGCCTTCGGCCATTTAGACGATGCCATATTCAACTTTCCAGTGAGCAGAAGAAGGGCAGTTTCTTGTCATCATCTTCCATAACTTTACCGATTGTTGACTACGTTCATTTAAAACGGTCGGGGAAGATGTATAGAGAGTTCCTCTGCGTTTGAATGAGCAGGCTGAGGACCTAGTCATGGCCTTACCTTCGTTATTCACTATTTGCTCGGACACAATTGAGATGGCAATTTCTTCATTCAGAGTGAATTTAGATGCCGTGTCTTATGCAGATCACCTTTATGAACTGAGGCGAACGTCTCAACTGAAAGGAATTTGAGGACGTTCGTACCTCTTTAAGAGTCCTTTCCAGGGCTATTATGTTTATCACGTATAACTCTGTCTTAACAGTGGCTAATTTGGAGTTAATCAGATATGATTGAGCCCTTGCGTCGTCATCTTTAATAGATGACAAGGTGAAAAACTCTCTATGGGTTGCTCCGGTATCCGGACACTAAGTTTTTGACGATAAGCTTTCTTTGGTTTATGACCAAGCTACAAAGAAAGCATCAATACTCTGCTCCTTAAGTCAGCATCTAATCGACCCGCAGCAGCAGAAAAGAGTAAGGGAAGACGTCCTAGACAGAAAATCGTCTAAAAAGGACTCCTCGAGAGGGTATAGGAAACCCTCCTATAATTACTATAGGAATCGTCAATACAGCGACTCGGAAAGGGGGCGTAAGTGTGATCGAGACTACCAGTCAGATGCCCCTAAACCGCTGGGTCGAGGCTCTTCGCGAGGGGAACGTAGTTTCCCCTTTCCGTAAGCTTTGCAATACTACAGGTGAGGGTTAGGACCTCTATTGCTTAGCAGTAGGCGGATGGTTATCAAGATTCACATCAAACTGGATAACTATTACGGAAGACCAGTAGGCGAGAAATGTGGTCTCGGACTTCCTACGGCTATCTTTCTGAGAGAAACCACCACTAACATGATGTCCGTGATGGACAAAGCTTCCGTCAAATCCTTGCATAAGAGTCTCTCCAATCGGAGGTAAAGGTTCTCTTGACAATGAAAGTAATAGAGGTAATCGAGAATCAAGATTCTCTAGGATTCTACAGTCACCTGTTCCTCGTACCGAAGCCAGACAGCTCGTTCCAACCGGTAATAGAATGGAGCTGGATAACAAGTTTATCATGGCTCTAAAAGTTTATTTATGATATTCATTCAGTCGGTAAAAGCGAGCGTCCGAGTGACCGACTATGTGGCAAGCATAGATCTAAGGATCCGTTCTTTCATGTCCTGGTATATCCGGCATTCAGAAAGTACCTACGGTTCGTCGTTCGAGGGATAGTATTTCAGTTCCGAGTGATGTGCTTCGGTCTGAATTTAGTGCCCTGAGTGTTCACTCGAATAATGAACTCGGTAATGTCTCACAACAGTTTGGTTCATCTGCTGTTACCCAGAGCGAAATTAGTCAGTTGCTTGCTTTTGTCTACGCTCAGACGGCGTTGTGCGGAGAAGCTGCGGATCTTATTCCGATGGGTCGCTTATGCACACGTCCCCTCCAGTTATTCTTTACCCAGAACTGGAGTGTGAAGACGCATTTGCTCAAGACCAGTATTGTTTTAACGGATCTAGTAAACAAAAGGTCCAGATTTGGGCAGATATTCAGTGGTTAACTCAGGAAGTTCCAATGCAGCTGCCAGATCCGGCTTTCACGATTATGACGGATGTGAGTCAACAGATTGGGGTGCGATCCTGAGTCCGACAGACTTGAAATGCTGGGGTCTTGGACCCTTGGTTCCTGGAGAAACACATAAACTTTAAAGAATGATGTCAATATTGTTAGTGCTACCTCAATGGATTCACATTATAGCGGACGCGCTTGTTCAGATATTGTCGGACGACTCGACAGTGTTAGCATACATCAGGAACCAGGGCAGCACCCATTCATTTCCGTTACACCAACTAATGGAGAAGATTTTTATTTTTCGTCATGTATCAACATGTTCATCTCTCTATCCGTCATATACTGGGTCGTCGGAACGTACTAGCAGACTCGCTCCTCGGAAAGGTCGTCTGTTGCATTAAGATTGGACGCTCAACAAGCGAGTATTTGGACAGTTTTGCTACAAGTGGAATCGCCCCATGACCGATCAGTTTGCGATGCACCGGAACAATTAGTTACCATCATTTGTGTTGCCATGCCTAGACCATTGAGCGCATGCAGTTGACGCTCTGCCGATCTCATGGGGTTAAATGATAGGATAATAAGCGTATCCTTCAATTCATTTGATTCAGTAGACTATGTTTAAGATCAAACAGTCTCATTGTGAATCTTATTAGTAGCACCTCTGTCGTCACAGAAACCTTGGATCAGTTTTCTCAAGTGTCTGTTATGGGACGCTCCCCAGAAGCTTTCTCCACGAGAGGGCCTTCTTTTTCAGGGGAAGTTTTTGTTCTTCACGTCCTTCTCTGCCCATAGTGGCATAATGGAGTCGGTTAGACGTGAGGGAACCATCGCGGTTCCTATATTATTTGATGACTGGCACAGGAACGATTAAGTAATGCGGGTGAGATTTCAATATGACTTCGAATCCCCCCCCCCCCCCCTCCACACACACACTGCCTATGTGTTTAGAGGCAATTACCAGGCAAGATGTAGTTTTCTTCCCGCAAGCCTCGTATAATTTAATACATACATACTATGCATTTGGGTCATGTTCTATGGTGACCTCATGGGCACATCTGCTTTTTAGTTGGATTAGTTTCTTGTGATTATTTGTTGATTTGTTATATACGAGCGCTTATTAAAAAAAATCATCATAATTAATTAACTACTCTTTGAGTACCATGGAGGCTGCATAACCAGTTAACTGGTATTCAGATGATTGCATGCTGGATTTTAATGCTCTCGCGCATTATAATTATTAGGCTAATGCTTTATTGTATTTTGTGGACCTTGAAATTATAATCTATTTTGGGGGCGGTCTGTGTCGGAGCCTGTTAATCATACCTACTTCCATTTCTAGATCCAGGTTTCTATTATGTCAGTACTCAAATTGCATATTCACATGTGTTTACGGTCATAGATATCGGATAGTACACTTTGGAGAGTGTTGTTACTGGAATTTATTGTACAGAGGTCGCCTGTGTGTTATCTCGGAAGTGTGTTTTCTCTCCAGAGATCGTTCAGTGTGGCTCGATTGTACATGTGTATGTTATATTTTATATCACCGGTTTTTGACGTATCTGTGTATGCTGTCTGCCGTGTAAGTTATATAGAGGGCAGTATTAATTACCAGGATCGTCACTATAGCCTTAACTTCTGAAGTGGCGTTAAGCACCATTTATTAATCATGGATTAATACCTGAATGCCTGTTCAACGATTATTTATATTGTTTTTTGGTACCACTTTTACTGATTTCAGAGCGTGCCCATCTTTCTTTTTGAAGATTCCTTCAAAAGAAAAAGGGGAGGGGGGCCATGTTGGAGTTGCAGTGACCGGTTCTCATCAGATCACTGAAGTTAAGCAACGTTGAGCCCGGTTCGTCCTTGGATGGGTGACCGTCAGCGGTCGATTCAGACTCCCACATTGTGTCCTTGGTCAAGGCACTTCACCCCAATTGTCCACATGGGAGCACGGTGATGTTGTGTACTAAGGCGTACTGCATGTCGATGGTGCACATGTCTTCAACCAATCTAACTCTGCCTGTGCTGCAGTGCGGAGTTACGATGTTGGGGAGCTGGCAGCTGCTCGTCGTTGCTCAGTGGTTCTCTCTGGGTACTCCGGCTTCCTCCACCTGTAAAACTTTCACTGACACTGTATGACCTTGGCTGTTAATGTGTCGTTAAACCCTAATAAATAAATAAATAAATAAATAAATAAAAGAAAAAGAGGGGGGGGATTTTTTACCTCTCCTCCAGCTTAATAAGTACGTAACTATAAGAGAAGCATACAGCTGGAGTTTTATTGTATATGGCGTATGTTTGTGGGGAATACTCTCTCATTCTCAAGTACGCCATCCTAATTTTTTGAGCTTAGTCCGGACTAGCCTTAAAAATTGGGAACACGTAACATCCAGTTAGCATAGTCTTCATGCTAAGTTTACGGAATTACTTGAACTGCGCTCCTTTTTCATGAAACGTCTTCTCTATTACTGTATAGAGAGACATGCATGTAATTCCTAATAATTTTAATTTCCTTTCACCTTGGATTACAGGATTGGAACTAGGTTGATCTACTAATTCTGAAGTCCTAGCCCCTCCACCTTTTTTTATGATTCAGCTAGCCCTCCCATGAGTGGGCACTCATACCTCCCCGCTGAATTTTTATGTAGTACTCTCTTCTACAAAGAATGATGTTGGTGCCAATTCTGGTCACTTCCTGATGCCTGCGCATACATACGTAAATGTATGGAGGGCCAGATAGGACTTTTAATTTTCGGTTTTGCAAGCAAATTTGGGGGATTGGGGGGGGGGGGGATGTGGAGGGGGGGGGTCAAAATTTGTGTTTGGCGCTTAATAACTTTCAGTTAAGCACCAGCTAGTCTGGGCCATTGGTAAGTATAAAAATATACAAATTACTTTAAATTTATAATTTTTCCCTCACTGCATGTAACAGAGAATTGTTATTTGATAGATAGCATCCTTAGGAACAATAGAATTGAATAGGCAGAAAAATTGCAGTCGAATATGTCATAGGGTAGTGTATAGGAAATTGAAAAATTGCCGAGTCACCAATTTTCAAAAAATAAACAAAATTCTTATTGTCCAGAACTACCCATCAGAAATCTTTTAATATTTGGTATCCAACATCCATTGGGTTGTCAGATTGAAGTTTGTTCAAAGAAAGACTGTGGTTTCATATTTGGGCTCCATATAGGAGACACCCAAGTTAATACTGTTGGTAATGGAAAAACACTGAGTCAGCATGCTTTCAACAAAATTAAAAAATCATCTTCATAACCTCTGGTCCAGACCTTTTGATATTTGGTGGACAACATCCTGTGTGGGAAGTGGCAGGGGGGATCGATTTAAGTTTTTTCAAATCAAGTCTCTGGGTTGATATTTGGACTCCAAACAGGAGGCACCCATTTTGATACTGTTGGTAATGGGAAAAAACTGAGTCAGCATGTTTTATATAAATTCAAAAAAATTTTCAGGACCGCTAGTAAGAATCTCTGGATATTTGGTATTCAGTATCCTTAAGAAGTTCAGATTCAAGTTTGTTAAAATCAAGTCTGCACATTCATATTTGGGCTCCATTTAATTTTTCCAAGAGTTATGGTCTTTTTTCACCCTTTCGACTGTGGCCCATCCTTTCTGTAGTTCTAGTTGCAATATGAGGAAACATCTTTAACTAGAGGTCTGACTGTCCAAGATGGGCCTGTCCATACCCACCGCCCCCATCATTATTCTAAGTTGAAAAGTGGCACAACTCTGGTACAGAAAGTCTGATTGAAACTATAATCACAGGTACACAGGTTCCCGTGGTAGTAAACATCCATACCAAGTTTCAAAGGAATCTCCCCATAAACATCTGAGAAAATCTCCGAACAAAATTCTAGGCCTGCTTTTTCAAGTCAAAAAGGGGCCTAATTCTGGCAAAAATAATCCGACTGGAACTATAATCACAGGTGCACAGGTGCACAGGTTTCCATAGTGGTGAACATTCATACCAAGTTTCAAGGAGATTGGTCCATAAACGTTTTGAGAAAATCTCCGGACAAAATTTTGTCTACAGATAGACAGATAGACGGACAAGGTGATTCCAGTATATTACCCAACCTCCCCCCCCCCCCCCCCCCCCCCCCCCCCCCCCCCCCCGCCACACACACACACACACACAACTCGTAGCGGGGGGTATAAAAATCTGCAAGATCTGCAGAAATCTACAAAGATCTGCCACTCAGAATCTGTTGATGTTGCATATACAGCATCTTTAGTTGGGGAAGCGGGGCAGATTCTATTTTTTGTAAATCAGGTCCCTGAATTCATATTTGGGTGCCTCTTAACTTAGTGTAATATGAGGAATATCCTTTAAAAATCTTCTTCTCCAAAACCACCAGTCAGGATTTTTTATATTTGGTGTGCAGGGAGGTGGTGGGGAGGATCAGATTGGTGTTTGTTTAAACCAAGTCTCTGGGTTAATAATTGGACTCTCCATGGAAACCCAAAATTTAACTTAGTGCAATATGAGGAATAATTTTTGAAAATATTCTTCAGATCCACTTGCAGGGTTCCTGCAGGCCTTGAAAAACCATGAAAAGCCTCGAATTTGTAAATCAATTTTCAAGGCCTGGAAAGTCATTGAATTTTGTCAAAACTCCAAAAGTGCCCTGGAAAATCCTTGAAAACAATCTTTCAGAATTCGAAAATTCTTTTTTCTGATGAGCTGCATAAAATGTGGAGGCAGAAACATCCAGGAACTGCATTGATAACCTTGAAAAACCTTGAATTTAACTTCTATGATGCCTTGAAAAACTTGACTATGACATGAAAATGGCCTTGAAAAGCCTGGAATCCACTTACTGATTAGCTTCAGGATCCCTGACTTGTCAGAGTCTTTTGATGATTGGTGTACAGCATCCTTAGTGGGATCAAAATCTCGTTGGTTCAAACCAAGTCCCCAGGTTCATATTTGGGCTCCCTCTGAGTCCAGTGTGAGGAAAAACCATTCAAATTCTTCTTAAGAATATCCTTGTTTTAGTGTTAATGAAAATAATAGAAATACAATGGAACCCTGTTAATTGAATAGCCACTGTGCCAGTGAAAATTATTTGATTAGCAGGAGTATTCAATTAACTGGGATTGTGTCACTTGTACTAAGGCCAAATAGGTCTATAAACAAAGGAAAACTGGGAAGAGTCAGGGTAATTTCTCGACAGGTTACAAGATTTTTTATTCAATTAACAGGAGCTTACTCTAGAACCTATATTCAATTAACAGGACAAATTTGTACTGGGGGTGTGGTAAATGTTTTTGTGTTGGGAAATTATATTCAATTAACTGGGTTATTCAGTTAAGAGATATCCAGTTATGTGGGCTCCACTGTAATATGATGGCATCTGAATCTTGGAAAAATGAATGATACATAGGTTTGGTCAGATTTAAATTCCTGAGCTCCTATTTATGGGAATTTAGGCCTAAAAATTTAAAAATCTGTTTCTCAGGCCCTCCCACATGATCCTTTTGGCTTCCACATGCTCTCTTTTTATAATCAATGTAAACTTAAATAAAATAAAAATTAAATGGATTGATGTCTGATATTTTACCCAAGTTAAAAAAATTGATAAATTTGTCTCTTGAGTGCAAGAAGGCTTTGCAATGCTTTAGCATTGCAAAGCCTTCTTGCTCTCCAGGGACGAAATACTCCACCACCCATGCTATTCCATAGATTATGAGGCCTAAAACATAAACCAAGAACATGAACTTTAGATGACAAAGAAATAATTACAGAAATAAAAAATAAAATTAAAAAAGGCTCGCCTGCATTCAATTTTACAAATAATGGCCTGAGAAACAGAAGATCTATTTTGTGGGGCCCTATGGGAAAATCCTGTCTCTCAAGAAACATTGGTGTTTTGTCAGGTGAGTGCTTCAGGCCCACATGGGAGGTAGGGGGGTGGAGGGGGGGGGAGGTGCTTTCAAATGAGCTTTAAAGGATTTTGATAATTTTTATGCAGAAAAACACATCACTCAATTTTTAATACTTTTAACTGCCTTGTGTACATAATATTTCATTACTGTTTCTGTTTATCCCTTTACCCAACGCAGACGATATCAACATTTATTATTTTAAATATCATTTTTTCAAATTTTTAAAAAAATTTCACCAAAACCATATCATGTGACCCCTCATTGGAACGAGCTCGACGAGCTCGTGCCAACGAGGGGTCACATGATATGGTTTTGTTGAAAGTTTTTGAAAAATAATATTTTTTCAACTGCTGAATTTGCATATTACGCGGGCGAATGCTGGCGATTCGTTGGGTAAAGGGTTAAAGCCTTCCTGTAATTAATTTATTTTGTAAAAGTACAGTACACATGAGGAACTGTGATGGGGGGTCCTTGAACCCTTTGGGTCAGCTTGTTTGACTTTACATGAACTCTTTATGTAATGAATCATAAAGATTTGCCCAGTAATATATGTACTGGTAAAATAGGACCCAGTTACCAATGTTTGGGTTAAAAGTTCTCTGTGTGGGCAGCATAGGTATGCTGACCTCAATTGTAAATATTATCCCTTTACATTAACGCTTTACCTAATGTATCCTCCGAAACAGCAGAGTCGAAAGCACAAAAATAGTCATTTACATCTGGTTATTTTTATGCTTGTTGCTTATAGCCCCTCAGTACAGTGAGTTGTTGAAATAATTCCAGCGAGGAGTCATAGGCTATTTTTTGGAAGCCAGGAATGAAGGATTTTAGTCATTTGAAACAAATGTTTGTTAAGTGTCACCTTCTAGTTGCATAAGGCAGGCCTTTTAGGTTCCGCTCCACAGTTTTCCAGGCATTTCCAAATATGACATGCCATACACTCTCTTCAAATGAAAATATTCTGTAGCTTAGTTATCTAACTCATAACATGTATTACATTTCCCAAATCCACAAAAAAACATATAACTCTATCTGACTAAGTAGAAATAAACAATCTGAATGTGGGTGGAATAATTTATTGTCAAAGGCCAGACTTCAACCTGAAAAATTGCATGAAAAAATGCCGAAACCAGTCATTTTCAGCCACCTAGCAGCCTCAAAAGCAGAATTTCCCCACCAACCCCACCTACCCACCGCTGGAACAGAGCATCCCCTATTTCTAAAATGCAAAAAAAAATTTATATGTTTCCATCTCATTTTTTAGTGACCTGTCTGTTAACAAACCCGTGTAAAAATTACATTTTAAAAAATAGCCAATTTTTCGAAGCCACTGTTTCCCATAATTCATCTGGTACTTTACCCCTATGTATCAGACTCCAACTTTGGGACCAAAACTTCAAATTCTCATATCCAACAAAAAACCTAATGTAATCGTATATCTGATACTTAAAATATATCTCTATTTTACATGGCCTTACTTTCAACATATGCCCTATGTTTAGAATTTCACCCTTGTGCAATAGTGTGAAACTGTAGACTGGAACCTTAACTCTTTCCATGCTGTGGGCAGATATTCCTGCCCAGCACAGGGTTTCTCTTGTTAATGAAATAAGCATAATTTGGGCACATATAATAAAATTTTCACCTGGTAAATTGAATGGATTCTTTCACCAAGGACTTCTTATTTTACATTTGGATTCATTTTTCATCAAATCTAGTCATGGCTGCTGCTGCACAGCAGCCATGACTAGATTTGATGAAAAATATCTTGAAAATACTCAGTGGGTTGAGAGTTAATTCCCCCAAAGTTACATTCATAAATGCTCTGCCCAAAGTACAAAATGTTCTCAAATTAGATTTGTGTTCAAATGAGCTATTCGTTGAAGAAAGACGTGAAGATCTGGCTTCATTGTTTTTCATATCATAGTGGTAATGAAAGCAACAAAATCATAATAATAAAATGCTATTGGGAAGTAACTCTTCCACATATTTCCGGTGCATGAATCACTTTCATTAATTCCCACACTGGAAATATGTGAAAGAGTTACTGTATTATAATCACTGTTTTATTATTATCAGAGTCACCGTTTTATAGTTATAAGAGACTGGATGCTCATATTCAACTGTTAACGCATAATGATGATAAGATGCTGCAGGTTTATCAAATGATGAATGTATTATTTGTGAAAACATTGAAAGTAACACAAGCTCTTACCACCAGTCATTTGTTGTAATGAAAAGGCTGAGAGAAATACCCATTGAGGTATTTTCAGTGATTCATGCACCGTATATATGTGGAAGAGTTACTTCCTGATAGTGTTTTATTGCTCTTATTTCCGTATTTGAAAGGTTCATGGTTCAGTCCCACCAGAGGTAACTGCATTTTGTTCTTGGGCAAGGCATTTCATCCAGATTCCCCACGTAGGGGCACGGTGGCACTGTGTACTAAAGCATACTGCACTTGTCTTCAACTAATGCTCACTCACCTTGTGCGGAGTTAGTACGTTGGGGTTATGACAGTTGCTTGCCTTTGCTCTGTGGTTTTCTCTAGGTACTATGGCTTCCATCTGTAAAACTGTCTGACATGAGGTGACCCTGGCTGTTGGAAGTGTTGTTAAACACCAATAAATAAATAAATTTCCCTGTTATGATTAATATCATTATTTTATAAAAAACATTACCACAGAATATTTGCATCTTTGTTCAGTGAAAAGTCTTACACCGAGCTGAACCACAGTGGGTTGATGGTCGCCCTGTGTGCCCAAATCAAAAAATATATCTGAAGGGCTGCATGATTTTTAGGTATACAGTTAAAACTAGAAGTCCTGTCATGAAATGCGCACAAATAGCACGTTGATATGCGTGTTAATGTATGCGTTATGGCCCAAGTAAAGCTATCAAATTCTGTACATATGGCCTGTGCTCAAGCAATGTTTCAGCCAATGGACCTCCGGGTAACCCGGAGGTCCATTGGCAGAAACATTGCATGTGTTTGCTATGAGTAACCAGGAGAACCTGCCGTGCTTTGGATGCCATTCGATATGGCAATTGCGTGCAATTCCAACGTGCAAATAAGCCTAAATAAGCGCACTATTCGTGACAGGACTTCTAATTTTAACTGTAGGGTTGACAAAATTCTTCAATTGATTCATAAGATGTAAGTGGAACCCACTGAGTAATGCGCCATTTCTTTCTCTTTCAGGTTTAAAGATTATTGCATAAAGGCCTATTTGATATTACGCAAGAGAGGACATCTGTTAATTACATTATTCATGATGATGTTATCTTCAGGCATTCCAGAACTTAGTAGTATTAGAGATGTCAATTACTTACGAGACACACTTGTACTACATTTGACAGAAGAAGAGGCAGTTAAACAGTTTGTGATGAAGTACCAGGAAGCATTACGACACAGTTGGACAACTAGTTTGAACTGGTGGTTTCACATGCAAGCAAAGGAAAATCTGTAACTTTTATCTGTGATTTACTACAAATTCTTTTGGCACAAGGTTCAGGGTTTTACAGTAGTTTTGAAAGTTGGGAGAGTATGGATGTGGTTCATATGGATGCTTGAAAGTACTTCAAATGGCTTGCATTTTCGAACTGAAATTCCAGGCCTTGAAAGTGCTTAAACATCAGACCTGCAAAAAGTCATGCCACGTCCTTGAAAAGTATATTAAGTACAGTGGAACCCTGTTAATTGAATAGCCACTTTGCAAATGAAAATTATTCAGTTAACAGGAGTATTCAATTAACTAGGATTGTGTCACTTTTCTGTATTCTAGAGATAAACTAAGCATTTATTCTATTATATCTTGTTTGACAGAGAGCTTCATGCGCTCTGGCAAACAAAATATAATAGATTAAATGCCTGTATTGGATGTACTGAGGCCAAATAGGTTTATAAATAAAGGAAAACAGGGGAGAGTCAGGTTAATTTCTTGACATCTTACAAGAATATTAATTCAATTAACAGGAATTTACTCTAACCTATGTTCAGTTAAAAGGTCAAATTTGTACTGGAGGTATGGTAAATGGTTTTGTGTTGGGAAATTATATTCATTTAACCCTTTACCCAACGCATTTCAAAATTTATTATTTTAAATATCATTTTTTAAATTTCTAAAAAAAATTTCAACAAAACTATATCATGTGACCCCTCTTTGGAACGAGCTTGTTCCAAAGAGGGGTCACATGATATGTTTTTTTTTTAATTTTTCAAAAAATAATATTTTTTCAGCTGCTGAATTTGCATATTACGCGGGTGGATGCGGGCAATTCGTTAGGTAAAGGGTTAACAGTGTTATTCAGTTAAGAGATAGCCAATTAAGTGGGCTCCACTGTATACACAATTATGCTGACTTTATTTGATCTTTGATATTTCAAGAAATTACCCTGAAAATATTCATCATTTCACCCTTTTTATAGACCTATTTAGCCTCAGTATATCCACTAGCACCATTGAATCTATTATATCTCATTTGACAGACCTCCATGAGCTCTGTCAAACAAGATATAGTAGAATAAATACTCAATTTGTCTCTAAAATACCCAAATGTGACCAAATCTGTATTAATTGATTACTCCAGCTCATTGAATAATTTTCAGTAGCACAGTATCCATTCAATTAACAGGGTGCCACTGTATTTAAGCTGGGCTGTTTTGAAATTTGGGGCTTAGTGTCTGTATCCGTGTATTTGGGATGATTTACTTTGGTATTGGTACAGTATGTGTTATTGCCGAATACTGTACAGTATTTTTGGTAACTGCTCAGATGTGGATCACTATTTTATGGTTATCAGAGACTCTGATGCTCAAAGTCTGCTATTAACTCATAACAATGATAAGATATTGCAAATTTACCAAACGATCAATATATTATTTGTGAAAACATTGGAAGTAACACAGCCACTCACCACCAGTCATTTGTTGTAATGAATAGGCAGAGAGATTTTTTATTACGTTAAATCACCAGTGGTGAGTATTTGTGAAAAAAAAGGTAGTCCATGCAGTCCACTTGTGAGTCATTGTGGTTAAGATTCTGTTTTGTGAACTATTGTTAGCTGATTGTAGGCGTATTTTTCAGCTCCTAAAGTTTGTTATTTTGAGATTCCCAGGGTTTATATTTCATCTAAATTTGGGAGAATCCATTTGGATTCTTGCGAAAATGGTTGCGGGAATCCATACCTTCTATGAGGATCCCATGAGGCAACCTTGGTGGTACCTCTGTTGTATACTGATAACACATGTTAACCCTTTACCCAACACAGCTTTTTAGTT
The DNA here is from genome assembly GCA_031216915.1 of Pictodentalium vernedei. Taxonomy (NCBI): domain Eukaryota; kingdom Metazoa; phylum Mollusca; class Scaphopoda; order Dentaliida; family Dentaliidae; genus Pictodentalium; species Pictodentalium vernedei. Next base: position 377,259,625 of record CM062290.1, read on the forward strand.
TTTAAAACATCAACTGAATTCTTATTTTAAAAAAAAACAAAAAATATTTACCAGTAAAACCTTACAAATATGGATGTCATTGGAACTGGCTTATTTCTACAATTTTATTGACAAAGAGTCAGAATATTCCAGGTCATGCTTGCCTTGTGTTGGTTAATTTGCTGCCATTATGTTAGGTGAAGGGTTAAATTGACTAATTCTTTTCACGCAAATTCTGGCAGAGATGCAGTGAGAATCTACTTGGATTCTCTCTGGTTTTGTTCCATGAACTTTTGCATTCATATCATTTTATCCTCCTGCTCTGGTACTTGTACCATATTGATTAACCCATTCACACGCATGTGTCATTCTGTGTATGGGTTCCGCCCTGATTCTGCAGATAAACTACAAGTGTAGAGTTGTCTGACAGAATTTGTATCGGGTGTTCAATAGTCAAACCTTCCAGTGCATTAAGACTTAGAAGAATAGACAGCATCTCCTTCAGATTGATTTAGAGATCTGACAGATGATTTTTCCACAGACCATGACAATTTAGATTCTCCAGAATCAGAGTGGAACAACCATCCCTGACAAGCCTGAAAATAAGCATTAAGACATTTGCAAAATGAGGTCTCCAGAGGGTGAATTTGATGTTGTTATCCCATACAGTGGGCAAATTTATCCTCTGGGTACCTCTTTCTGTTTAGTTTTGAGATACCTGATTCAGATTGAGGTTCACAGAGGGTAAATTTAGTGATGCTACCCTGCTTTGCAGGTAGCATCACTAAATTCACCCTCTGAAGACCTCATTTTGCAGATGTCAGTCTGCGTATTTTCTGGCTTGATCCCTGACCGCTGGTATCCAACATTAGAGTAAATGATGGAGGAAGAGATACCAGTGGAATTCCCTATATCATCCACCCGTTTCTCGTCCAGATTTCAATTTCCTCCTTGATAGCAGGAGAAAGACAATTTGCATGATCTAACAGCGTTCTTTCAGTTCAAAAAAGCATCCACTACGATGGCTGCACAGGCATGTGACCTAGATTTGTTTACACAGTCTGCATTTCATATTTCTGAAACGATTTCATTGTAACTTGGACAGATAACTCAGTATGATGTGATGAGACTATCCTATTTTGGTCACAATTGGTCAGCTGTTGCTGTCACTTGATCACATGACCTAGATTCCTTTAGTACTGTCTACAGGTTGTTTTTATAAAGGGATTTCATTGTAACTTGGTATGATATCTACACGAGACTGTCCTATTTTGATCATGATCGGTCAACTGTGACTGCCGGACTGTCACATGACCTACATTCCTTTAGCAAAGTGTACGAGTCATATTTATGAAGGGATTTCATTGTATCTTGGTAGGATGACTTGTTTTGGGATGATTTTACTGTAACTTGGTAACTTTAGTTGAGATGTATTAACTGTGAGGGCCACATTAACCCAGGCCTCAATTCTTTAGTACAGTCTACACATCAAATTATTCTTATTGAAAACATTGCGTGTTAGGAACAGAAATTAACATATTCTCAATTATCACAATTATTGTCTTATTTCATAATCCTTTCACAAACATTGAACATTATCCTTTTCATCACACACTACACACAGTCAAGTTAAGCTACAGCATCATTGACACTCCTTCATTCTCCCTAAAACATTGCTTATGACTGGATCATAAACAATGTTTTTGAGACTAAAAATGAAAATTTTGAATTATTCAAGTATTTTTAGGGCTAGTGTCTGCCACAATTTATGTTTATCAGAAAATATTACATAATTTAATTTCTTATTACAAAAATTGCACTTTTTTGCAGTTGCTTATGAATTCCCTCAGATGTCCTCTTGTTCACTAAATTGATACTTCGACCATTTCTAAGCCAAGTTGCCAGTAGACCTGTTGTTAGCCACTCACAATGATTAGCATACAATTTTTGTTTGACTACCTCAGAACAATTTACTGAAGATAAGGTTCTAAGAAGCTCGTAAACTAGAATGGACAATTCCTTGGAATATACTGAATTTCAATTCCAGACACTTGGAAAATTGTGTAGAAATACAGTTGATCTCACACCATTTGATATTAATTGATGGGACAGTCTTAACCCATTACCTACTGTAATACCCAAAACTGGCTAGTGCTATTCACAAAAATACACCATTCAGATTATATAATTTTGGTTCTCTTTGTCTCAAACACAAAGTTTATGACCTATCATTGAAACAAGCTCATCGGAACATTTATTTCCAAATTACTCAATTTTTTGTCCATACATATCGTCGCGTGAGAACCATAAGGTTCTATCTTCCAGTGGAAGATAGAACCTTATGGTTCTCACACGACGATATGCAGTCTGTAGGTTGAACATCCATCATGAAAATGCTTGTTTTATTACTTTTATATGATATGTCTTAACTCTTTACCTAACGAACCGGCAGCATCTGAGAGGGTAATATACAAATTCAGCAGTAGAACAAAATTATCTTTCAAAAAATGACAACAAAACCATATGTACATGTGACCCCCTCATTGGAACAAGCTCATTGAGCTTGTTCCAATGAGATGTCACGTGATATGGTTTTGTTAAATTTTTTTTAACAAATTTGACAAAAACATTCAAATAATAAAGTTTTATATCATCTACATTGGGTAAAGGGGTAGGTAAACAAATAAGTTTAATTATGTTGTTTCAAAGGAACATGATAAAGTTTTATTTGGAAAATTTATAATGATGACATTTAGGCCACACAAAGTAGATGTTCTGTTTCTCAGACCAAGTTTTGTAAAATTGCATGCGGGCGGTAGGTTTTTTATTTTATATTTTATTTTTGTAATTATTTCTTTGCTATCAGAAGTTCATATTCTTGGTTTATTTTATGTTTTAGGCCTCATAATCAACAGAATAGCAAGGGTGGTGGTGTATTTCGTCCCTTGGGTGCAACAAGGCTTTGCAATGCTAAAGCATTGCAAAGCCTTGTTGCACTCAAGGGACAAATTTATCAATTTTGTTAACTTGTGTAAAATATCAGACATAAACCATTTAATTTTTATTTTTTCAAGTTTGCATTGGAATAAAAAGAGAGCATGTGGAAGCCAAAAGGACCATGCAGGAGGGCCTGAGAAACAGATTTTTAATTTTATTAAGCCTTATATAATCATGGTTTGTCATCAATGGCATATTTTTTATTTTGACAGACCTCGTATCCTTACCTTTAAAGGCCTGGGGAGTTTTGATACATTTTTGGCATGCATTGACAGACTATATCCTGTGCTTTTGCAGTTCTTATTGGATAAGTCATTGCTGTCTGTATAGGCAGCCAAGACTTGCCTAGAAATAACTGTCAATGTACTTAATTTGTAACTCCCAAGTTTACCTAACGACAGCATGTTGGGGCACCTGTTTTGTTGCAGTAAAAAGTGAACAGAGCCGGAATTAGGTCTTAAGGCCCAAAGGAATAAAACAAGTACCCACTGCAAGTATGAAAAAATATACCAGACTAGAATACAATTCTGCTGACAGTGGTCTCTGGTCAGATGTTGGTTGTTCGGAATTGTTTACAAATCGCTATCATGTCACTGAACTAACAGATTCTGGAGTGGTCGAATCTGTGCAAAATTGTTCAGTCCCTTGACTCTTTACTCAACTTGAATAGCAGACGACTCTTGCAAACAAAATTCTTGAATAACTAAAAATTGAATTATTTGCCTCAAAAACATAGCTTATAACCCCTAATTGGAGCAAGCTCAGTGAGATCATTCCAATGATGGGACATTAGCTGTACTTTTAGGCAAAAAATTGAAAAATTAAATCTTGAATATTGGTTTTTGTGAATTGTGCTGGCCTATTTGGACCGTTACATTAGATAAGAGGTTGATGGATATACAGTACTTGGAGAGTGGATTGTAACTAAATCCCCCATGGAGTGGAGTTATCACCCAAACTATAACTTTCAAATTCTGTACATATCGACAAAAAACACAAGCAATGTTTCAACCCGAAGGTCCATTGGCTGAAACTTTGCTTGTGTTGGTTATTCTTTGCAACAAATTTGCAAATATTGCTTGGGTGGAATCTCCTCTCTGCAGATGTTTTTGTGATAATACACTCTCTACGTACTGTAAATTAAATTATTTTTTGGATGAGGAATGCTTGCAGATGTTATTAGCAAGTTATATTTCTGATCTCTGTGAAGATTATCTATCATTCAATTGTGTACAAACCTTTCTTGCCTTATTTTTATTTTTGACAATGCAATGTACAAAACTGTGTTTGCCAAAGTGTTCTATCAGTCAGATCACAACAGATCATGCCACATTTGAACTGGTGTACTCAGATTTGATTAATCAGATTTTGAAAAATCAAGATAAACAAATAAAAATTGCATTTAAAATGCAACACTTTCCCATTTCTTTTTTGATGTAGCCAGGAAAATGAACAGAGAATTTTGACAAGATTACAAACCAGTTGTGTTCCAGTCAAAATTCTCAGTCTGCTTATGTAATTATAGTACTGATGAAAGTCCAGAATTTGTGTAGGGGAGCATGAGTAAAGTCAGACAGTGGTTTGGCAGTACTTAGGGACAGATTACAATCCTGCAAAAATTGAATTTGAATCAATTCAATTTACACTGATTTGTTAATGTTTGAATCATCAAGATGTTCACAAAATCCTTCCAAGTGTTTTTTTCTTGGAACTCTTTTTCTATCATCAATTCGATTCTACCTGAAATATGAGACTTGCAGGGTCCTAAACAGATGTTTGTATTAATTTATAGGATGAAACTATTTTCTCATGAGAGACTCATATTTTCTCCTTAGCAAGTGTAGTACAGACGATCTCTGCAGTTGGATAGGTAGATTTTGGGGTTGTGTGGAGGAGAATAACTGCTGCCTCTCCAAAGATTCTGTTTCGAAAACTGAAGGTTTTGTCATATTTTTTTCAGCATTATGGCTCATTGGTGCTAACTGTAACTGCCAGTTTTTATCTTAACTTGATGAAGTCAGGGTAAGCTATTGCCATGGCACATGCAGATGTCTCTTAGTCTGTATATTTGTTTGCCTGAACACAATTTGTTCACAGTCTACAGTATGCAGTTCTTTTCCGATCATTACCAAACTTCATATGCATATTCTGGTCCATGCCAAGATGAACACATCACATTATAGTCACTGTTGGCTGCCCACAGTGGTCACTAGAGCAGCCATCTTGGATTTCTTCAGCACACTCAAAAAGATTGCATTTTGGATCAGCTTTCTTGAAACTTGGTACGATGACATTGTGATGAGTAGATGAGAATGTCATATTTCCATCATGGTTAGCTGCCTATATACTTTTAGTCGAGTTGTGACGAAGTCAAACTCGACTTATAGTTTGATGAATGGTGGGCAGGCGGGCAGGCAGGCGGGCGGGCGGGCGTAAACAATTGGTTTCCGGATGATAACTTGATATCTGTTCAACCCATGTTCATAAAACTTCGTAGGTAGGTTGGTATCAGTGAGAGGAAGAACCCTATTAATTTTGGACGTGCTTGGTCAAGGTCACAGTGACCTTGAACATTGTAAATTGTAAACAATTGGTTTCCGGATGATAACTTGTCTTCGGTTCAACCCACATTCATGAAACTTCATTTGTTGGTTGGCCTTTGTGAGAGGAAGAACCGTATTTATTTTGGACTTACTACATCAAAGGTCAAGGTCACAGTGACCCTAAACATAGTAAATCAAAACAATTGGTTTCCAGATGATAACTTGATAATGGTTCGACCCATGTTCATGAAACTTCATAGTCAGGTTGGCAACAGAGAGAGGAAGAACCCTATTTATTTTGGACTTGCTAGGTGAAAGGTCAAGGTCACAGTGACCTTCAACATAGTAAATCATAAACAATTGGTTTCTGGACGATAACTTGATAATGGTTTAACCCACATTCATGAAACTTCATAGGTAGGTTGGCCTAGGTGAGTGGAAAACCCCTATTTATTTTGGACTCACTAAGTCAAAGGCCAAGGTCCCAGTGACCTTGAACATAATAAATCGTAAACAATTGGTTTCCAGATGATAATTTAACAATGGTTCCACCTACTTTCATGAAACTTCATAGGTAGGTTGGCATTGGTGCAAGAAAGAGCCCTATTTATTTCGAAATTAAAAGGTCAAGGTCACAGTGACCCTTCACATAGTAAATTGTAAGCAATTGGCTTCTGGACGATAAGTTGATAATGATTAAACCTACTTTTGTGCTGTCACAACTCAACATTGGATCGGTGGTCCTATCAGTATTTTTAAGAATTTTTTTTCTGATAACAAAAAGCCAATAATGTTGACACTATAAGTTATCTCTGCCAACATGTATGCTATATGGAGATTTAATACCTATTTGTCAGTTTTTAAACACCAAGCCGCAGGTGAGGTGTTTAAAGGAGACATCCAGGTATTAAATTTCCATATACCTTACATGTTGGCGGAGATAACGTTTTTGTCCCATTTGAAACATAATAGAAACATAGTGGAAACAAATTTGTGGATGCATTTTTCACGTTCCACAGTCAGTTGGACCAAATTCGTGAATAATTGTTTTGTTTTTACAAACACAGAAGACGAAGACAACAGATAGAATTACATCCCTTGGGTCATTAAGGAATCAAGTAAACAGTATTTTGTTGACATATCGTCCCCTGAGTTCCAGTGTGTTCTGTGTGCCAACTGGCACATACAACACATTGCAACTCAGGGGTCAATATTTGCTCTTATTTTATTTTTCTCAAGTTCTTTCTTTTAATTACTCATCTATTTAATTTATAACAGCAAAATATCATCGAATTGTCGAAATCTGATGATACTTGTGACTATTTTCAGGTTTTTTGGTTCGATATTATACCAAGACGATTGAATGCAAAAAGCTTTCATTTAAACCACATACCTCCGATATTTCACATGCCGTTATACCCTGTATGTTGCATGCTCTCATATACCTTGGATGTTGGGTGCATCCTTTGCCAGGGCTATTTGTCCAAGGCATTCTGACCAATCATAAGACGGCATTTATCGGGATATAGGGACAAAAGTTACTTAACTGCTTGAGTGCTGAAAGCCCAAATCGGGCTTTACTCTGAAGTGTGAGTACACAAGTTAACCCTTTACCTAACATGAAAAGCAGACGACACTTGCAAAAAAAATTCTTGAATAACTAATTTTTTTCATTTTTTGTCTCAAAAACATAGGTTATGACCCCTCGTTGGAACGAGCTCGTCGAGCTCGTTCCAACGAGGGGTCATAACCTATGTTTTTGAGACAAAAAATGAAAAAATAATGAAAATTAATTGGCGATTTTTGAGAATAGCGCTGGCCGGTTTTGGCCGTTACGTTGGGTAAAGGGTTAATGGCTTCATATTCTGTGGATGTCTTTCATATCATCTTTGAAGTGAAATAAATTGGTCTATAAGGATTTGCCTTGTTGCAATTCATGGGAGCCTATAGGCACTTTGTCATAAATTGTAACAAGGCAAAGTCGTGAACAAATTTTGAAAACCCAAAAATAATAAAAAAGCACTCTCCAGTCAAGTGCAACATTAACAAGATAGTTATGACTAAATGTGACATAGAGTCAAGGTAAGCTATAATGTCATTGACACATTCATTATTTCGAGTTAACTCTTACTCAGCTCACCACAGGCAATATCAAAATTTATTATTTTAAATATTATTTTTTCAATTTTTTCCAAAAGTTTCAACAAAACCATACCATGTGACCCCCCGTTGGAACGAGCTTGGTGAGCCTGTGCCAAATAGGGATAACATGATATGGTTTTGTTAAAATTTTTTGAAAAAAGTATTTTTTCAACTGCTGAATTTGCATATTACACAGACAGATGCAGCCATTCAGTTAGGTAAAGGATTAAAGAGATTACACTTTTCATACATTCATTCTTCAAAAAATTTCCCAGGCTGAGCAGAGGGTCGCTCCCCTTTATACAATGATTATGAGGATCGAAACTATAAAATTTCAGATAAACATTGCTGTTTGTCAAGCAGGCCTGGCAATCTAGAAAATCAAGGAGTGCAATACAATTGCCCTCCTCAGATTGCTTGGGAGTGCAATTGCACCTGAAATTTTCAATGCAAAAACTTGTATGCTATTTTGGTTATATTCACTTCAAGGTATTAATATTGTGACCGAAAAATAGTACTACATTCAGCTACATTGTGGGAAAATTGGCACACACATCTTCTCATTATTCAAAATGATACAACATTGTGGGAAAATTGGCACACACATCTTCTCATTATTCAAAATGATACATTCAATTCTTATGTGACTGTCTTCTACACTCAAAATGTATCGAAATGCAACACAGAATGGGTCATAAATTATTGCAAATCAATGCAACATTGACAAATCGTCCCCTGAGTTCCAATGTGTTGGCACAGAGAACACATTGGAACTTAGGGGACGAAATGATAATAGATTTTAAAGTCAATCCCATACAGGTTTGGCATTCCTGAAAATCAAGGGGTGTGAAAAATTGCCCTCCTCAATTTTTTCTAGGCGAACAGTAGGCATGCAGCACTCGTAAAGAATGCCAGGCCTGGTCAGGCATGACTTGCATTACTTTGCATTGCTAATTTATGTTTGAAATGTTATGGCTCTGCCCTCTCCTCCCAACACACACCACTAACCAGGAAGAGATGTATGCTACTCCACTGACTGTGCTTCTCTGAATACTATTGTATTGTAAGTAAGAAAATCATATGCAAGTGATATGCAAGCCATATTTGTTAAGTTTATATTTTGAAATGTTAGATTTATAGTGCAAATTTTAATTCATCAATTTGATACACATATATAATGAAGTATTTTTAAAGAAACAAACAGTATAAACTGAATTTTGTGTGATTTATTATATGTTTTTGATTCTTTGATATTCCTTCACAGTTATTCAACAGGTTTGCACAAGTCACAATAGTTTCATGTTTTTTATGAGGTAGTTTATACATTTGGTGTTTCCAGTTGTTGCCCTGTTTAGGCCTAAAAAATAAAAAATCTGTTTCTCAGGCCCTCCCGCATGGTCCTTTTGGCTGCCACATGCTCTCTTTTTATAACCAATTTAAACTTAAAAAAAATAAAAATTAAATGGTTTTTGTCTAATATTTTACCCAAGTTAAAAAAATTGATAAATTTGTCCCTTGCGTATAAGAAGGCTTTGCAATGCTTTAGCATTGCAAAGCCTTCTTGCACTCAAGGGATGAAATACACCACCACCCATGCTATTCTGTAGATTATGAGGCCTAAAACTCAACATGAGAACATGAACTTTTGATGGCAAAGAAGTAATTTCTGAAATAAAAAATAAAATAAAAAACCGCTCACACGCATGCAATTTCACAAATAATGGCCTGAGAAACAGAAGATCTACTTTGTTGGGCCTTATAATACCAGCAAAAACAAAAAAATGACAAAAATAAGGTTGTTGGTTAGCTGATAAGAGACTTCAATACGATAATGTTAGGCCATGTGTCTGAATTATTAGTTGAGTTGTGATGAAGTCAAACTTGACTAATAGTTTGATGACGGTGGGTGAGCAGGTGGGCATACTTCATCTGGGTATCTGTAAACAATTGATTTCCAGGCAGTAACTTTAGTTCTGCTGAATGCAGGTCCATGAATCAAATGTGTAGGTTTGATACCCTCATGGAAGAAAAGAACCATCTTGATTTTTAAGTTTTTTGACCAAAGGTCAAGATCTCTGAAAAGTGCATTATTTGTTTTCCTGCGATAAAATTAGGTCTGTTTACTACAGTTCAAACAAATTTACAGAAAGTGATTGCATATATGCAAAGCAAAGAATCCTATTGATTTTGAAGGTGGTAGCTAAAAGGATAATCATATGATCTACTCACTAAAAATAGAATAGAAATTTTGAAAATTGATTTCCAGTTAATAATTTTGTTGCCGTGCAATAATTTTAGTTTTATTAAATGTAAGCCCACCAAGCCAATAGAGTTTGATAGATAGCCTCATGAAAGGATAAGAACCTTATCAACCCCTAGCACATTTGTCCATAATGTAACAACAAATTTAATAAAATGAATCTTGTTTGACAGACCAAACTCTGTCACTCTGTCAAACAACATTGAATTGATTAAATTCCTAGTTGTTGCTTGAAATTTTGATATTCTGACATCAGTGTACAGAGTTTTAACCCTTTACCCAATGCAGTCGATATCAAAATTTATTATTTTAAATATCATTTACTTAAATTTTTCAAAAAAATTCAACTTTTTTTTTAAAACCATATCATGTGACCCCTCTTTGGAACAAGCTCGATGAGCGCATTCCAATGAGGGGTCACATGATATGGTTTTGTTGAAATTTTTGTAACAATAATATTTTTTCAACTGCATATTACGTAGGTGGATGTGGCCGATTCATTGGGTAGAGGGTTAAACAAATTATTAATCAGTCTTGAATCTGAATTATAAAAGTTCCGATGGACCCAGAGATTGTTTTGTATTCCATAGATTTATGCTCCCATTTTTAGCTCAATTTTGGCGAAGCCAAATTTGAGGTATTGTCATGGCCCATCGTCCATTTGTCCATCCGTCGTGCCATACACACGGCTTGGGCTAGAGGCCGTATTTATGAACCAATCTTTACAAAACTTCTTGGGTACCTTTGTTATCACCATGAGATGAGAATGAGTGGTTTGAGTGCGGTCCGAAATTCAAGATGGCCACCAGCAGCCATTTTGTACTTTAGTTAGTGCAATCAGTTTTTTGTACAGAACTTCTGAATGAAAGTTCTGATTTGAATAAATATTTTTATACTGTACCAATGACCCAGACATAGCTGGTGCTAACTCTTAAAATATAGGGCCAAACACAAATTTTGCCCCCCAATCCCCAAAATTTGCATCTAAAACTAAAGAAAACATGTCCTGAAAGGCCCTCCACACTTCGCCCCTACTGCGCATGCGCAGTGTCAAGGACGTTCCGAAATTGGCGCCATTTATCATTCTAAGTTTGGCCCTTCATCAGTTAACATCTGACTGATCTTTGTGCTTTTAAATCTCAGTTTAAATGATGCCAGACACATAAATATTAGTGAAATGGTGATTCTAAGGAGGATAGAAAAGGAGGAGAGGAAAAGAATGTGTGACAGAATATTATCAGGGCTGTAACTTAAAATTTTTTAATGAAATTATGTTAAGTTACCTATTTTCAAGGCAGCAGCCATTTTGTTGTCATTCTGATTATTTAGTTACACTGTTTTTTCAAGTGTTTTTCCTCTCTCCCTGTCCTTTAAGTTCCCCCTTGCTATTCTCCCATGCTTTTGGCATAGTTTCTGTAATTATTATTACTAAAATTTCTTGGGAGTTTTAGCTGAATAACAGAATGAATTCTGTTCTTTCCCCATGTTTACGTCTTCACCTACGGGTGGTTAGGCGTTGTGTTCTGCATCTACCATCTGATGTTCTGCAGTTTCTTCCCTGGAAGTCTCTGTTTTGCATCAGATGGTGTATTTTTGGTAACTGATTTCGGGCCTGGGTGCCTGGAGTCTTATTTTAGTGTTTTTACACTCTTTGTTTACATTTACAACAGCCCTCTGTGTGAGGGGGGGATTTCTAAATATTAATATCTTTATGTTATTTTAATCATAACTAGATACATTATTATTGTTTGTAAGTGTTGAATAAATTGTTTAAAATATTTTTAAAATTTTTTTCCACACTTAGGCTTGGGATCCATTGGGGCTCAACGCTACTTTTCAGAAACTTGGGCTGTTCTGAAAAAATAATTTTTCAAAATATTTTGATTTCAATTATTTTTTCTATATTAATGGATCATATTATTATTATGTATTTTGCCAGGGGTTAGTGCGAGTACCAGGACTTGTTTTCTTTTCACATTGAAAGGATATTGATCAATTGTTTTAAGAGGAAGTCTTCCTCTGACCTTATTATCATTCTATATGTGGTCAGTGTACTCGCATTAACTCCTGTTCTGTATCGTATGATTTCGATGACAATATGGGAAGCGTAGTCACGGTATGTTGTTGGGGATTTGGACACTCCGGTCCTTTCCCCGCAGGGTCACTCTACTTTATCAATTTCTATTTCAGACGATCAAGATTAGGGTGATGTATCTGTGATGTCTTCCAACAGTGTGCCTCCGTCGTCACAATTAATGAAGGGCTAGCGGAAAAGTGCTCATGTAATACGCCAATTGCCTAAGAGGACCCTAGTAGGTTCGACGGCCTTTGACGTCCGCTAGCTCGCCCGGTGTAGCGTCCATTCACCGAATGGTTCGGCAGCCGGGTTCGTCCGTTGCGGTCTAGAAGGAATTTTGGGGTGATGCGAGCACTATAAAATTAACTTAATGCACACCCAGTGACGGCGGATCGGAGGGAGAACGGAGGAAGCCTTTTAGTCCGGTTCATAGCTCGTTCCGGTCCATCCGGACGGCAAGCGAGAGAGGCCCCTCTCTCGTTCAACAACATCTGGCCCCAGATGTTGTGGTACAAATGTGTTGCTAGCGGAGCATACGTCCGTCGCTCGGGACGCTCCGTTGTATAGGCAGTCCGCTGAGACTGCTAAGGCTTCCTCTTCTCGTCAGCGCACACGACCGCACCTTGGCTGCGTGACCGCCGATATATTACCAGCTTCGCCGATCAAGGATTCTTCGGCGACCAGGTCACACCATCCGGCAGCCAGGGATTCGAGACCGATGGACTCCGGACGTTCGCATAGGAAGTATGCGGGAGCCATCTGATGCGGAGCTGCCCTCGGCGAAGCAGCGATAGACTGCGCCTCCGCAGGTCTCGACGCCGGACATTCTTGTGCACATAGCACAGCTTATCGCAGCATCCCAGCAGCCGACAGAAACGGTGTCGGATCGAGAATTATCCGACAGCGCTGGGTCGGTAGCCGGGGACTCGAGGCCTGCAGACTCCGGACGTTTGCATAGGAAGTGTGCGGGAGTCAACGTACTCGGAGCTTCCAGCGGCAATGCATCGTAAGTCCGCTACTGCACAGGCCTCGGGAACGGACGTGCTTTCCTTAATAGCACAGTTTATCGCAGCATCCCAGCATCAACTGAATCTGTCGCATATATTTTATCCGACGATGCTGGGTCGGGACGCTCCGCGGAAGCGGGTACGGACGTCCGAAAGTTTCATCCGGTCCGACGGGATACCGAAAGGGATTCGGAGGATTTCAAGCTTTCCCTTTCGGAACAACATATGCTGCGATGCCGGATAAGAAACTGATAGCGTCGGTGGACTTAGAAATTTTTGGTTCGGTTCAGGGACATCGTCCCTCAGTTCCGACATAGTCCAATAATGTCACACAAACTTTCGAATTATTGAACGACGCTATATATATTATTATTTTATGCTTGCTATCCAAGCATTTCTGGTTTCTTGTTCGAAGAGTTATGGAGATGTCTTTCAAAAGTGTGCCTCTGTCGTCATAGTTAATGAAGAGTTAGCGGCAATAAGTGCTCATGGAATATGTCTATCGCTTACGGAGTGACATTCGCTAGCTCACCCGGTGTAGCGTACATTCATCGAATGGTTCGGCTGCCGGGTTCGTCCGTTGCGGTCTAGGAAGGAGATTTGGGTGATGCAAGCACTTTAATTACTTTAGTACTCACCCAGTGACGGCAGATTGAGGACAGATCGGAGGAAGCCAACAACATAGGGGACCGCATGTTGTGGTTCAGATATTTTACATTCGGAGCATATGTCCGTTGCTCGGGACGCTCCGTTATATTGACAGTCCGAGAGACTGTCTTTAATGCTTCCTCATCCTCACAGCAGGGCACACGACCGCACATTGGCTACGTGACCTCGAGTATCCGATCAGTTTCGGCATTCAGTGATTCCACAGCGAATAGGTCGCGCCATCCGGTAGCCAAGGGACACGAGGCCTATACACTCCGTTCGCTCGCATATTGGAAGTATGCACGGGGTAACGATCTCGGAGCTTCCTGCGGCAATGCATCGTAAGACCGCTGCTCCTCAGGCCTCAGTGACGGACGTGCTATCCGAGTTAGCACAGTTGTTTCGCAGCATCCCAGCAATTGACAGTTTCTCGGTCGAATCAGGAATTATCCGACGGCGCTGGGTCGGTGCGGTCCGCGGTTGCATCAAGCTACGGACGACCGAACGCTTTATAGGGTCCGACAGGATGGCGAAAGGGATTCGAAAGATTTCGAGTTTTCCCTTTAGTAGTATCGGAAGATGCCTTTCATATCTTCTGGCATTTCTTCCAGTGATTATTTTTCGGACTTCATTGCTGCGATCTTGGATAAGAGACTTATAGCGTCATTGGACTCGGATTTTTCGATCGGTACAGGGACTTTGTCCCTGACTTACCGACGCAGTCCAATATTGTCATTACAACATGTGTTTTATTTTTCGACGCTATATATTTATATATATATACATGCCTGCTACTAAGCATGATAGTTTAGTTTCTTGTCCGCGTGGCTCATTTCTGCCATTTTATCTTTTTTACATATAGTTTATTTTGCAGAGCAGGGCATACCGAGAGTTCATACGCGTCTAGACGGTGTGATTAAAGACTGCATATATATTCTTTTTCGCCGTTTATGTCTTTTCCAATTTCAATGTTGGGAACGACATTATGTATAGTAGACTTAACTTAGACGCTTTATTTTACGTAATCCGCCTTACTGAGGCGTTATCATTACGTCTTCAAGAAAAGATTTACGGGATATTATTCTCAATGTAATTTCTTTTGAGGGCAGTAGTTTGTTCACGTATAACTCCGCCCTTCAGTGGCTGATTGGAGTTGGTTTGACGTGATGCAGCCCTAGCTACATCCACGCGTGGATAGTAGGTTAAGAACTCTCTCAGAGTCGCTTCGTTCTCGGAGGAGCTTCTCTTCAACGGCAACTTTCCGGCAATCCATGAATTGCTTGATTTATACATTCTCTTGTCTATCTAGTGTTACAAGAGATTCAGACTGGGGCAAACATTCGGTGGTTGACTCAGAGAGTGCCGCCGCAGTTGCCGGACCCGAGTGTGGCTGTTATGACGGTTGCCAGTCAAACAGATTGGGATATATACTGATCCCTACGGATTCGAAGTGCCAGGGTCTTTGGGTTCCGCAGTCTTTTAGCTATCACTTTAACTTCCGCGGAATAATGTTTTTTAGGCTTGCTTTATGTCATTGCATGAACATTATTCAGAAACGCATGCCCAAATTCCTGTCCTTTAATTCGACAGTAGTGGCGTATCTCCGGAACCAGGGAGGCACTCTTTCGTTTCCGTTATTCAATTTAATGGAAAGAATCCGTCTGTTGGTTATAGTACACCAAGTTCAGTTTTGGTCCGTCATATTCTGGGTCGTCTGATTGTTTTATCGCACTCCCGTTCTCTTACGGGTCGCTTGTTGCTGTCAGAATGGACTCTCAACAAACAAGTATTCATTCAGATTTGCTATCTATGGGAGCGCCCAATGATGTTTTATTTATGACACAGCTTGCTAATAAATTGCAGACATATGTGTTGGCTTGTCCAGATCTCTGAGCTAATACTGTTAACGCTCTATTGATCTATAGGACGGAATGATAGGATACGCGTATCCTCCGGCGCTGTTGTTTTAGCAGGTATTGCTAAGATAAACAACCACAATACATTTCTGTTGATAGCATCTCTATCTTCACAGAGATCATGAGTAATTTACTCTCTTGTCTACTGTGGATCTTAACGTGAAATCTTCCTCTATGTGAGGATCTTTTTTCACTGGGTAAATCGTGTCATCTTTATCACAACCAGCAAGGTCGCAACCTTCATGTATTCCGTTGTGTGGTCCGTATTGCATTGTAAGCACTGTACTGGACGAGCTTTGGACGCGATTTCTTACTATAGGAGATCCTCTTCTTCGCTATTCTATGCGACTAAAGTGGAGGCTCTTCCGTCGTGGTGTAGGGATCATTATGTTCATATGGTTGATCCCTCCATACTACTCATTGCTATTTTTTAGTATACTTGTTTCACAAGATCTACTGCAGCCTGTTGTTATTTAGGTTATAGGTTTATGTTACCTCATACCTATGCACTCTACGATAGTTTACAATTGAGTCTTTTTGTCTCTTTATCTAAATCAGTTAGTAACTTTTTGATAAATAGACTTACAATCTTTAGATTAAATTCCTATACGGATTTTAACTTCGGTTCTTATTTAGCTAAGTAATCATTTGAGCCTCTGGAAACAGTAGTTTTCAAATTCTGACCTTTTAGACAGTAATTCTGTTGGTTTCTCTTTTACTGTAGAGTCAGTGAGTTTCATGCACTATCGATGGATGATTTTCACTTTCATAGTTTCGGAATCAATACTTCCGTTACTATTTAGGTTGGATTGTTGCATAAGAGTTAGGCTCCTATTATCCGGAACCTATTATTTTAAGGTCCTTCCGTCTTCGTATGGGCATAGGCCTTTACTCTTTCCGGGTACAGTTTATGTATTTATAAACAGATATCTGTTTATTACAAGGGCGTAAGCTTCTTCTGTCTTTGATGTCTAGTAGAAGGACGTTACGCTCCATTTTATTGTTAATGGATTCTATTAACTAGCGTACTGCTTATGGTATATCATTGGCTTAGCAGTTGTGCTTAAGATTTCGGCTCATGAAGTAAGAGTTCTTCTACTTCTTGGGCTTACATTAATAGTGTTGCTATTATAGATTTTTGAAGGCTGCTCATTGCGCTCAGCCATCCATTCATGAATTTTATCTCAGAAATATCGAGTCCATTTCTGGAGGCCTCTATTGTTAGGTCTATTATCTACTGCTCAGAATGTCATTCACTTAACAGTTGCTACTATAGCTAGGTAGGCTGTCTGTTTCGGCAGTGTCTCCGTTCGGCTGCCCTCTTCGCTCTGGGCTATTTGACCCAGGGCAAGAAAAAGGGGGGGGGGGGGGAGGGTGTTCCCTTGGGTCACCTGTTTTTACTATGAAAACAAGGGGATACCTCCTCCGGAGTTAGTAATTCTGAGCTGTTATTGGGATGGTTGTTAGTGAGAAGTTTAAGTTTATAAAATTCATTCAAGTCTTAGTTTTTAAAGTAGAGCTTTTGAATATTGCATATGTCAACGGACATGATTATGCAATTCTCACACACTTTTAGGAGTATAAGAGTCTCTATTCTCTAGACTTACTTTATTATTGGCTTACTTTAAAAATTATTAGTATAAGGATTATTGGATATTAATAGAGTACATGGATGTATGAAGCTCAATTTTTGGAAGGTGTTGTATCTTTCTAATTTATCATAAATAAGAAAGATACATATAAGGCCTATTACTTCTTTTCCCTACAGGGGATGACTCTATTTTATTTTATTGAGCGTATTCCATTTTGCTCTATGTCCTTGGCCCTCCAGCCTTTTTACTATTCAGCTATGTCTGGGTCATTGGTACAGTATAAAAATGTTAAAAAATTTATAGTAATTTATATATTTTTTATACTTACCAATGACCCAGACGGGGATGGCCCTCCCAGGAGTTGGGAACTCTTGCCTCCCCGCTGAGTACATAGCGCTTACCAGGCACTGGTTATTAGAATGATAAATGGCGCCAATTTCGGAACGTCCTTGACACTGCGCATGCGCAGTAGGGGCGAAGTGTGGAGGGCCTTTCAGGACATGTTTTCTTTAGTTTTAGATGCAAATTTTGGGGATTGGGGGGCAAAATTTGTGTTTGGCCCTATATTTTAAGAGTTAGCACCAGCTATGTCTGGGTCATTGGTAAGTATAAAAAATATATAAATTACTATAAATT
Organism: Pictodentalium vernedei; assembly: GCA_031216915.1. Lineage (NCBI taxonomy): Eukaryota > Metazoa > Mollusca > Scaphopoda > Dentaliida > Dentaliidae > Pictodentalium > Pictodentalium vernedei. Next base: position 377,277,422 of record CM062290.1, read on the forward strand.
TTTTAACTTTTGTATGAATGTTTAGTAACATGGAATTCATCTTATATAATACAGGTTTTTTTCTCGTGCAGAAATTATGCAAATTAGATGAACTATGATTTATTCAGTGCTACTCATTCACAGTAAGTACACATGTTAATACGGCTTGGGCTAGAGTCTGTATTTATGAACCGATCTTCACGAAACTTCTTGGGTACCTTTGTTATCACCTTGGGACGAGAACGAGTGTTTCTGTGTGTGGTCCAAAATTCAAGATGGCCACCAGCAGCCATTTTGTATCAAAATTAGTGCAATCAGTTTTTTTGTACAGAGCTTCTGTATGAAAGTTCTGATTTGAATTAAATTTTTGTGGGAATGTTTAGTAATATGGAATACATCATATATAATACGGGTTTTTTCTCGTGCAGAAATTATGCAAATTAGTTGAACTTTGATTTATTCAGTGCTACTTATACACAGTAAGTGCACATGTCAATACGGCTCAGGCTAGAGTCTGTATTTATGAACCGATCTTCACGAAACGTCTTGGGGTACCTTTGTTATCAAATTGTGACAGGAACAAGTGTTTTTGGGTGCCTTTGTTATCACTGTGCTATATTTTGGGGTTCAGTCAGACCCACTCTGGGACTCAAAGATTTCTTTTCTGGTTTAGCATCGAATTGTCACCCCACCTTTACAATACTTTACCTATATATTTGTTACAGACTACGGTCAGCATTTATGTACAGACCGTTACAATACTTTACATGTACCTTTATTAGAAGGTCATTACCTAGATGTTTGTCATTGCTGTGTCATATACTATACATGTACATGTCTTAAACAGGTTGAGCTACAGTGTCACTGACACTTTCATTACTTTTTGATATTTTATCTTTGGAATTATTTCTTTTCCATCAAAGGTTCATGTTCTCGGTGTGTTTTATGTTTTGGGCCTCATAGTAATTAATAATAATATAAGAATAGCATGGGTGGTGGTTTATTTCATCCCCTGAATGCAAAAAGGCATTGCAATGCTAAAGCATTGCAAAGCCTTGTTGCACTTAAAGGACAAATTTATCAATTTTATAAAAATTGGTAAAATATCAGCCATAAACTATTTAATTTTTATTTTTTTAAGTTTGCATTGGTTATAAAAAGAGAGCATATGGCACCCATGCAGATGACCTGAGAAACAGATTTTTAAATTTTTTAAGTATTAGACGCAGACTACGCTCTGTTAATATGAATTTCTATTCTTACAGATTTGTTCACAGGAATGTTCGGCACCAGTCAGTCAATTATAACAAAACTATTTTTTTCAGATGGGTTGTAGATCGAACAACAAATTTTCACAAGCACTTCTTTGAACGATATTGGAAAAGTGTTTAACCCTTAAAGGAGGCTTATTTCCCACTTTTACAACCTCAGAACAGGTGCCCTTAACATGACATCATGAGTCAGTCTTGCTGACAATAAACAAATTACATAGGCAGTGGTATTCTAGTCAAGTCTTGGCTGCCTGTTAAGGCAAACCAAGACTTGACCAGAAATCACTGTTAGGCCAGTGGACATATTCAGGCTGTGGTTAGGTGTGAATTCAGGACATTTGTCCGGGCCCTTAAGGGTTAAGGCTTAAGAATACAGTACCATGAACACAAAGACATACACAGAATTTTGATACAGCACTATAGAGTTTCACCTGTCAAAAAGAAAAGAAAACATCAAATCTGATATGCTATTTTAGTTTGTTTTTCTTTATGAGATGTGAAGTATTTTATGCTGGAAATCTCAGTCCATTGGTATCAGTTTCTTGTGATCAAATAAGGTGGCTGCTTTTGTGATCAGCATTCTGCCGTGACATGATCTGTACTTGCAACTCACTCTGTTTCCCCCCAATTCTTTTCTTATTTTTTCATAATCCTTTCATGAACATTGAATGAACATTATCCTTATCATAAAACACTACGCACACTCAAATTAAGCTATAGTGTCATTGGCACTTTCATTTTACACAGATTGATGTGTTTCATTCATTTCATTACGTGAAGGATTAAAATCCTTCCACTGCCATGCAAAAGCCAGGAAATAAGCCGACTGTCATCTGCAAAATGAGGTTTGCAGAGGGTAAATTTAGTGATGCTACCCTGCACAGCAGGGTAGCATCACTAAATTTACCCTCTGCAAACCTCAATCTGAATCAAGGTCTCAAACCTAAACAGAAAGAGGTACCCAGAAAGGGATACCCAGAGGATAAATGGGCTCACAGTATGGGATAGCATCAGCAAATTCACCCTCTGGGCACATCATTCTGAAAATGACAGATTGCTTATTTTCAGTCTTGGCCATACAAACAGTGCCATGCAATTTTCTCTTTATTTTTAGTCGAGTTGTGACGATATCAAACTCGACTTATAGTTTGATGAATGGCGGGCGGGCGTAAACAATTGGTTTCCGGATGATAACTTGATAATGGTTTAACCCATGTTCATGAAACTTCATAGGTAGGTTGGTATTGGTGAGAGGAAGAACCTTATTAATTTTGGACATGCTTGGTCAAAGGTCAAGGTCACAGTCACCTTGAACATAGTAAATTGTAAATAATTGGTTTGCAGATGATAACTTGACTGTAGTTCAACCCACATTCATGAAACTGTATATGTAGATTGGCCTTTGTGAGTGGAAGAACCCTATGTATTTTGGAATCACTAGGTCAAAGGTCAAGGTCACAGTGACCCTGAACATAGTAAATCAAAACAATTGGTTTCTGGATGATAACTTGATAAAGGTTTGACCCATGTTCATGAAACTTCATAGTTAGGTTGGGATCAGTGAGAGAAAGAACCCTATTTATTTTGGACTCACTAGGTGAAAGGTCAAGGTCACATTGACCTTCAACATAGTAAATCGTAAACCGTTGGTTTCCGGATGATAACATGATAATGTTTCGACCCACGTTCATGAAACTTCATAGGTAGGTTGGCATCAGTGAGAGGAAGAACCCTATTTATTTTGGATTTGCTAGGTGAAAGGTCAAGGTCACAGTGACCTTCACCATAGTAAATTGTAAACAAATGGTTTCCAGATGATCACTTGATAATAGTTTGACCCACATTCATGAAACTTCACCTAGGTAGGTTGGCCTAGGTGACTGGAAGACACCTATTTATTTTGGACTCACTAGGTCAAAGGCCAAGGTCACAGTGACCTTGAACATAATAAATTGTAAACAATTGGTTTCCAGATGATAATTTGACAATGGTTCCACCTCCGTTCATGAAACTTCATAGGTAGGTTGGCATTGGTGCAAGAAAGAGCCCTACTTATTTCGGAAATGACTAGGTCAAAGGTCAAGGTCACAGTGACCCTTCACATAATAAATTGTAAACAATTGGTTTCCGGACGATAAGTTGATAATGATTAAACCCACTTTTGTGCTGTCACAACTCGACATTGGATCGGTGATCCTATAGGGATTTCTCAGTTTTTACATTAGTGTGTTACCCCTTCATTGGAAATAGCATGTTGAGCTGGTTTCATTGTGTAGTCATTTAACTAGGATTTGGATTGGAAAAAAACAAATTTTCAGATTATTTGTTATTTCTAGTTTTTTGTTAAGTAAAGAGTTAATTACACAATGGCAGAGTAATTTAATTTTAATTAATTTAATTTCCAAATAATTTATTTATTAAATTCATATTTCTGTAATGTATAAAAACATTTTTTAGTATTACTTTTTTCATTTTTCATTTGGATTCAGCACTAACTTTATTAATTAGTTGATTAATTTCAGCACAAGCTGTGTTTGGAGTGCATGCACACAAGTGAATGTATGTTGGGGCAGTGATTGTTAGTGTATGATTGTGTGTGGCAGAGGAGGTATGGTTCCATGCCTCCTACAGTTGGAGGGTTTTTTTGTCTGATATGGCCTAATAAAAGTTAAAAATCTGTTTCTCAGGCCCTACTGCAAGGTCATTTTGGCAGGCGTATGCCCTCTTTTTATACCTGAGGCAAACTTAAAAAAATAAAAATTAAATGGTTTATGTCTGATATTTTTTTATTTATTTATTATTCATTTATTGTGGTTTAATGACACTTTTGACAGCCAAGTTCACATTGTGTTGGAGATATTTTTACCTAAGTTAATAAAATATTAATAAGCCAATAAAAATAAATTTGCCCCTTGAGTGCAACAAGGCTTTGCAATGCTTTAGCATTGTGAAGCCTTCTTGCCCTCAAGGGAAGGAGTACACCACCGCCCATGCAATTCTGTGGATTATGAGGCCAAAAACATAAAACAAACCAAGAATATGAACTTTTGATGGTAAAGAAAAAATTACAAAAATAAAAAATAAAATAAAAAAACATTTTCCCACATGCAATTTTCCCAAAAAATGGCCTGAGAAACAGAAGATCTACTTTATGGGGCCTATAGCAGTTCTTTGTTCACTATGGAATGGGTAATCCTGGCTATTCTCAACCATCTGCGCACTGATGTCAAAATTACAGGCTGCACATTGCATAATGCAACTTTGAATTTATCCAGTTTAACTCTTAACCTGCTGAGTATTTTTAAGATATTTTGCATCAAATCTAGTCATAGCTGCTATAAGCAGCCATGACTAGATTTGATAAAAAATTCATCTAAATATAACACAAGAAATCATTGGTGAAAAAATCCATTCAATTTACAGGGGGAAAATGTGATCAAAGGTGTCCAAATTAAATTGATTTCAATGACAAGAGAAACCCTGTGCTGGGCAGGAATATCGGCCAGCAGCATGCCAAGAGTTAATCTTCTTTGATAGAGCTCATTGGGTTTTGTTAAACAAGATTGAATTGATTAATTTTCCCGTTAAATTATGGAAAAAAATTTGCTGCTTGAAATTTTGGTATCTTGACAACATTACGCTGAGGGTTAACAAGAAAAATTCAACTAAAAAATGATTTCTAACTGTGACTTTTCTTTAGTTATTTCTGAATCAAGTGAAGGATGCTCAGCAGCATCTATGTCAATTCTACAAATAATTCAGGAATACTGAGCAGTACAGAACACAACATGAGTAGAGTACGCGGGGCAAGAATCAATGACTCTTGTTGACATTTTTCCTGTATTTCACGCACATTGGTTTCAGTCCCCAGTACTTCACCTGTGTTGTGTTCTGTCTCAGTCACTCGATTTTATGAGTTAGTAAACTTTTTATACATATTGAGTTCATTCCATTAAATAGACATGAGATAGGTTTGAAGGTAAAAAAAAATGTTCTTAAATTTTAGGCATCAGATAATTTTTGTATATTCTGTTGACTTCATTAGTTGAAAATCACATCTTAAATTATGTATTCTTGACTAACCTTTTACCTAACTCAGCGTATAACAAAATTTATTATTTTAAATATTATTTCAATTTTTTCACAAAATTTCAACAAAACTAGATCAATTGACCCCTCATTAAAATGAGCTCAATGAGCTTACAATATTGTTTTGTTGAAATTTTTTGAAAAATGTTTTTTTTCAACTTCTCAGTTTGTGTATCACGTGGCCGAATGTGGCTGATTGGTTAGGTGGAGGGTTGAACTGATTTATTTGGTAAAGGTTTAAAGTTAATTAATGAATCAAACAGAACAGAAAAGTTAGTTTGTTATAAATTATTCCAAGTCAATAATTGTTGTGATTGTTAACATGGTATTCAAAGCTTTGTGATATAATGATATTGTATTATTATTATAGCAGTTTTGTCATATGTCAAAGATATTGGACGTTTTTTGTTGCTTGTTTTCCCCCCATTAAAAGGATGGAGCTGGATATCTTTATACATTTTTGCTACACTTTGACAATCAGTGGCTGTGCAACTCTTTCTTGGCCCAAGACTTGCCTAGAAACAACTGCCACAGGACTGCAAATGTACCAAAAGACTGCCTGTTGGGGCACCAGTTTTGTTGCAGTAAAACGTTATCAAAGTCAGAATTATGCCTTTAAGGGTTAAATTCGTAACTTGTCAGCAGTCATAATTTGTCCATACAGAATTTGGATCAAGAATGAAGTAGCTCTTCACTTTCTCAATGGCATATTCAGGATTTGTTTGCTTGTAATGCTGTAATTATTATATTTATTATTTATTGGTGTTTAAGGTCACATACTTATGCACAATGGCTAATCATGACCATGACAATTTTACAGGTGGAGGAAGCCGGAGTACCTGGAGAGAACCACCGAGCAACGACGAGCAGCTGCCAGCTCCCCAACATCGTAACTCTGCTCTGCAGCACAGGCAGGGTAAGATTGGTTGAAGACATGTGCACCATCGACATGCAATACGCCTTAGTACATGGCATCATCGAGCCCCAATGTGGAAAATCGGGGTTAAGTGCCTTGTCCAAGGACACAATGTGGGAGTCTGAATCGATCGCTCAGACGGTCACCCATCCGAGGACTAACCTCGATGTTGCTTAACTTTGGTGAATGCTGTAATAGTAGGCCAGTGAAGGTATCAACCTTCTAGTGAGAGATTTCTTTCAGCAACCAGTATTTCATTTTTCCATGATTAGTTTGTATAAACTGAGATTGGGGCTGTACACATTTGCAAGAGTACATCCAGGAATTATTTTTTTGTTATAAAGCTATAACATGGGATCTGTTGGGAGCATGAAGGACCTGGAAACGTTAACCCTTTACCCAATGTAGAAGATATTAAAATTTATTATTTTAAATATCATTTTTTAACAAAACCATATCATGTGACCCCTCATTGGAACAAGCTCGTTCCAAAGAGGGGTCACATGATATGGTTTTCTTGCAATTTTTCGAAAAATAATATTTTTTCAGCTGCTGAATTTGCATATTACGTGGACAGATGCAGGCGATTCATTGCGTAAAGGGTTAAGGAGGTATCTTCTTTCCCTTCCTTTGATATGTCATTTTAATTTTTAAAGTCTGAATGTCATTCCTACATTTTAAGACATGGATGCTTGGGGTAGAAGTCCTCTAAAATGAGCAACGTGGGTATAAATGATTGAATAATCTTGACTTTATCTCCATGTTGTAATCATGGTTAGCCGTTGTGCAGAAATATGTGACCTTAAACGCCAATAAATAAATATATATCTCTTAAGAGTTTAGGTATACAGTTAAAACTAGAAGTCCTGTTATGAAATGCGCACAAATAGCACGTTGATATGCGCGTTAATGTACGCGTTATGGCCCAAGTAAAGCTATCAAATTCTGTACATATGGCCTGCGCACAAGCAATGTTTCAGCCAATGGACCTCCGGGTAACACGGAGATCCATTGGCAGAAACATTGCATGTGTTTGCTATGAGTAACCAGGAGAACCTGCCGTGCTTTGGATGCCATTGGATATGGCAATTGCGCGCAATTCCAACGCGAATTAAGCCTAGATAAGTGTACTATTCGTGACAGGACTTCTAGTTTTAACTGTATAATGCAGTATACCCTTGGCACACTGATGTCAAAAAACAGAAATTTCAAGCAGCAACTTTTTTCCGTAATGCAACTAGGATTTTAACTGGTAGAGTGCTGAATTATTTTTGGTCGTCAAATTTTGTTCATTTGCCTTTACCCTGTTACAACTGGCACTCTCCCATAAATTATAACAATGCAAATCCATAAAGACAAAATAATTTCACTTCAGAAATAACATAAAGCATATCAACAGAATATGAAGCCTTTAACTTATGGCACCTGCCATTCAGTGTGAAGCCCAAGTATGGGCTTCCAGCACTCTACCAATAACCAGTTTAGTCTGATTTGACAGAACACATTGAGTTTCAGGTCTGGATGAAATATATTTCCCCAAGCTTGAGTTTCCCTTCCTACCCCCACACCACTTGTGGAGGATTTTTCTCCCACAAAAACCACCGTGCCATCATCAAAATCAAAATACAGCTTGTGCTATGAAAATTTACTATCTTAGGCCTAAAAAAGTTAAAAACCTGTTTCTCAGACCCTCTTGAATGGTCCTTTTGGCTGCTGCATGCTCTCTTTTTATAACCAATGCAAACTTCAAAAAATAAAAATTAAATAGTTTATTTCTGATATTTTACCCAAGTTAATAAAATTGATAAATTTGTCCCTTGAGTGCAACAAGGCTTTGCAATGCTTTCTTGCATTCAAGGGACAAAATACACCACCACCCATGCTGAACATGAACTTTTGATGGCAAAGAAATAATTACAAAAATAAAAACACTGCCCGCCCACATGCAATTTCACAAAAAATGGCCTGAGAAACAGAAGATCTACTTTGTTGGGCCTATCAATTGATTGTAGAATCAATTAATTGCATATTTAAAAAGAGCATCAAGAGGTTCTCTATATACACAAACCTGCATTAGCTCTCAGCAGTGATGGGTGAGCATGTTGAAGCAAGTTGAAATGCCTGCCATTCTGGTGACGTCGCTTTTGAAATTGGTGACTTTGATGGTGTCATGTGGAGTGTGGTAGGAGAAAAATCATCCTCAAGCAGTGTGTGGTTGGGATAGGTAGCTGTGTCAATTGAAGCAAAGTGGGATGTCATGTTTGTTCGTTTATTTATTGGTACGTAAGATCACAGTACATTCACGGTGGATTGATCATAATCCATGGGTGAGTATTGATATCCACGGCGTAATGTATTTTAAATCGGTCAGAAATGTCATCAGTCTGAGGACCTATACGCAGCACCAAGAGAATCAATTGCGACTAGTTAGAATGGTCTTGATATTACTGACATACGTTCTGCTCATGTTCTGAACATGGGGACAGAATGCACATGTTTTCATCACGTGAGATCACATGAGATCGAATGCTCATAAAATAGAACATTGTTTATGTCAGGTAAATAAAGGTTTTTGCAACAGCTGAACATGAAGCCTATTTAATAATTTAATCATGAATTCTTTTAAATGATAAAATAATTATGCATTCTTGGCGAGAATGCATAATTATTTTGTCATTTAAAAGAATTTAATTTTATCGTGACACGAGACTTGTTTTCAATTCAAAACTGAAACTTACTTCTCGTTAGTGTTGCCGATATACCGGTATACCGCAGATTTTTTTCTCAATACCATTACCAGTATTGCAATTTCCAATACCGTGAAGCCCTGATCCATGCATGCGTTTACCAGGTGCAGTACGTGGAGAGTGTATTATCACTAAATCACCCACAGAGTGGAGATTCCACTCGAGCAATAATTGCAAATTCATTGCAAAGCATAACCATCACCAGCAAAGTTTCAGCCAGTGGACCTCCGGGTTAAACCCGGAGGTCCATTGGCTGAAACATTGCTTGTGTTTTTTGTTGATATATACAAAACTTGAAAGTTATAGCTCGGGTGATAACTCCACTCTGTGGGTGATTTAGTTACACTCCACGTACTGTACATGTACATGTAATAAAAATCATCATCAGCAAAATTTTAATTAATGAACACCGGGTTGTACCTGGTGCTTCATCAATTAAATTTTTGGTGATTATTCCCAGAATTATGTAGTGTTTGGTGTATAATAATATCGTGTCCGTGGAAATATTGCCCACCTGTGGAAAGTGACCAGTCCATGGTGGCTGCACTGTTACATTCTGTATCTTTGGCTTCTCATGATGACAACATGGGATGAAGTCGAGTTTAGACAATCATTTTATACTTATGCCACCCACATGAGAGGACTTCTACTACGGGCATTGGTTCTGGGTCCTATCTTACAAGTAAAAGTCCTGGTAATTCATCCTTGTTTCCTCAGCAAAAAAATTGCTGTGAAAAACTGGTGCTTCTACGCAATTGCTGTGAAGCCAGTTCGATTGTGTAAAAATCATCAGGTGACGGGGCAAAGTCTCAGTTGCCATGTATATGTAGTATGCGGTGATGTGAAAACTTTCAAGTAACTTTAACATGTGAAAGTAGTTTGAGATACATGTGTATATAATCACAATCAATGTGCAGAATCTTTCACTCAGATCATGCCAATATCATGAACCATGTGAATGCTGAGAAAAAATCTTGGAAGTGAGCAGGCGACTTGTTCAATATGTATAGTATGAGTGAAAATAAGATGCAGCATAACCACAAGCTACGTATCTCGCTGCTTCTATGTTGATGACACCAGAATCTGACATCATTTTCTGGAAAGCTCTGCAAGAGCTTTCCAGAAACTGATGTTAGATTCTGGTGTTATCAACACAGAAGAAAGAGAACACATAGTTTCTAGTGGTTATGCTGCAACTTGTACTGCAAATGGTAAGATTAGCAATACAGCGTAGTGCAAACCACATGGTTTGATTCCTTGTGTAACCTGGAAGTTGTGCAAATTCTGCTGCCACTAAGGCTTTCTGAAGAAGCCATCCTCGGCAGTATTTTTGCCGTGGATATTTTTAGTTTCCCCGGCACTGCTGATTGCTGAGAGTGAATTACCAGGGCTGAAGTAATGCAAAACGTGTTTACTGCAGTAAACAAGCACTGCTCTGTGGGGAGTCGTGTTTGCTTACAAAATGTAGAAGATGATGAAATAATCTAGTAACCAACTCAGCGTATGAAGTACATTCATATATTCATTATATATATGATGATTTTATCTCAAATGAAACACTTTTCATAACAGCCCTGTGTATCATACATTGTTGATTTGAAGCGATCTCAATTCGAATTTAGTATTTTATTGAAAATAGAATATCATATTGAACCTCAAATTGAATTGGGGGAATCTTGAAGATGACTGATTGGGGAGGGGAAGAAGGGCTTGTAAACCTGATTTGTTCTGACTGTGATGGCTCAAGTCCAGACCAGTAAAATATTCCATCTAAATCATCAAGCATGGCTTTGTTGAAGGCATGCCTTGATGAAGAAGTTGGAATATTACCAACAGATGATTAAAGTTTCAGGAATAGGTGCGAGAGATACTGATAAGGTTCAAAAACAGGAATAGGTGCGAGAGTTACTGGAAAGGTTCAAAAACAGGAATAGGTGCGAGAGTTACTGAAAAGGTTCAAAAACAGGAATAGGTGCGAGAGTTACTAATAATGTTCAAAAACAGGAATAGGTGCGAGAGTTACTGGAAAGGTTCAAAAACAGGAATAGGTGCGAGAGTTACTGATAATGTTCAAAAACAGGAATAGGTGCGAGAGTTACTAATAATGTTCAAAAACAGGAATAGGTGCGAGAGTTACTGGAAAGGTTCAAAAACAGGAATATGTGCGAGAGTTACTGGAAAGGTTCAAAAACAGGAATAGGTGCGAGAGTTACTAATAATGTTCAAAAACAGGAATAGGTGCGAGAGTTACTGGAAAGGTTCAAAAACAGGAATAGGTGCGAGAGCTACTAATAATGTTCAAAAACAGGAATAGGTGCGAGAGTTACTGGAAAGGTTCAAAAACAGGAATAGGTGCGAGAGTTACTGGAAAGGTTCAAAAACAGGAATAAGTGCGAGAGTTACTGGAAAGGTTAAAAAACAGGAATAGGTGAAAGAATTACTGGTACTTGGTACTACACATAGCTAGCTGCTAGTAACAGTCAAGCCTGAAAATAATTTTCATTGTGCTTCCAGACAAAATGTCAGACACCAAATGAATCAAGTCTGTCATTTGAGAATGACCTCTGACATATTACAAAATGGAGTTTGAGTATTCAAAATAATGTGTTTTGGGTGTACATGGACCTTCATCTTAAAACTGCTCAGAATTCATCCAACCATACCTTGTCTGGCAGGGCTCAATGAGCCCTGCCAAACAAGGTATGATTGGTTTCATTCTGAATTGGAACTGAATTACTCTTCAAACAAAATTTAGATTCATGTATGGCTATATCAAATCGTATTCCTTCACATGCTGTTAATACAGATGAGCTGTACAGTCACTTTCCTCACACTTCCCAACTTGCCAGGACCAGAAATCACAATAATCATTAATTGTATGCTTGCTAATTATGTACATGATTTCCAGCATGCATGATGTTCTGATAACTGAACTTCATTGATAATTTTGGCATCAGACATTTTGACTGATGATTTTAAACCACCGTCTGACATTGGCCTTCTTGTACCTGACATTGTACTTGACTGACCACTTATTTTCTGGTATGGTAACAGTTCATCTTCGACATTGTTTTAAAGCTTCACAAAAAGAAAAATACTTTTATTTGAAACATACGATACCAAAATTTTTGAACCACCCCAGTTTTCAAAATGTATTATTGAGCTGAATGTTTTATGAAATGTAAGACATGAACCTCAATATTTTCACAAGAAAATGTTAATTTTCAAGTTGGTCTATGTACATGCTTGCACACCACAATGGCCAATCAGTAGTAGACCATGGGTAGTGCCTTGCAAATTACAAATTGACTAGAAACATGTAATGCAGGAGATCTCTGTGCATGTCATCATTTGATCTGCTTTTTTAGATGACTTTCCATCCTTACACTTCATACACATCTGTACAATGCCCTAGAGTAGAATAGTATCTGCTTATGAAAGAGCTTGTGTCTTTGGGCAATATCAAGCTGGATCATGCACAGAAGGTGGCTAGAAATTTGGTATAACATTCTTGTTCAGGAATGGTATCAAATTGATCGGGAGCAAGTTTATACGCTCATTCACAGTATGTGACTGAGGTGTCTAGCTTGTTTGCAGGAGATGGACACACCCGATACTGACTAGTAAAAATGGTGCATTTTGGATACCAACCCAGGACTTAAAATTGATCGAGAATCCAGTAACTGAATCTCTTAAAAATTCTTTCACCCTGTTGGACTTCCCATAGTGAATTTAGCAGGATTCTCATTTGGATTATCACAAAACTGAATGGAATTTAGATGCTGGAACCTCACATGCACATGGATGGGTGTTTCCCTTGGACATACTTTAAGGAATTTATCGTAAATAATCATCCTCAATAATTGAATTAGCTTTCAAATGACATATTATACAATTATGGACTTTTGTGGTGGTGAATATGATGTGATATGAACCAAAAAACTTACATTGACCGAAGTATTAGCCAAGATCAGTATAAGTTTTTTTGGTTCATATCACATTATATTTACCACTTCAAAAGTCCATAACTGTTTTATATACACCATCCTCAAAAAAAAATCTTCTATTTGTCAATTAAAAGTTCAAGTATATCAACCAGAAATACTTTTATTTTACAATAAAATAGTTATCATCTGCAGAATAACATAAAAACAAGAGGCTCCAGGGAGCCTGAGGGTGCTCACCTGATATGGTAGCCTAAATATCAACCCAGGGAGTTGATTTGAACAAGTTGCATCTGTCCTTCCTTAGAAAAGCTTATACCAAATATCAAAAGATTCTGAACGGTGAATCTGAAAAAAGAGATTTTTAAAGAATATTCCTCATATTGAACTAAGTTATAATTCAGGCTGCAAGGGAGCCCAAATATTAACCCAGAGACTTGACTTGAACAAACTTGAATCTCACCTCCCTAAGGATGCTGTATACCAAATATCAAAAGATTCTGAATACTGGAAAAATATTTTTAAAGAATATTCCTCATATTGAACTAATTTATAATTCAGGCTTCCCTAGGGAGCCCAAATATGAACCCAGGGACTTGGCTTGAACAAACTTGAATCTCACCCCCCTAAGGATGTTGCTTACCAAATATCAAAATATTCTGATTTGTGAATCGGAAGAAGATGATTTTGAAAGAATATTCCTCATATTGCACTAATCTGAACATTTGGGCTCCCATGGAGAGCCCAAATATGGACCCAGGGATTTGCTTTCAACCAACATGTGAATGAATCTTCCAAAGATGTAATATGTAAAATATGAAAGTCTTTGGCGCAGTGGTTTGGGAGAAGATTCTTTAATGTTTTTTCCCAGTACTTGCAGTGTTAACAAACGGTGACTCAGCATTTTTTAAATGTCCTGGAAAAGTACCCTATGATAAAAATGATGGCAATTTTTTTTGGACCATTCCTTTTTGCTTATCCTAAGGAAGCTTAACACCAAATAAAATTCTCAGTGACAAGTAGTTTTGGAGATATGGGCATTTTAATTTATTTTCTATTTTTTACGTCTGCGTTTCCCATGGGGTGATAGGAAAAGTTTTTTTGGCATAAATTAAGTACTTATGACCCAAAAAGCCCTCATATCAGTTTTGGTTCAAATCGGCCTCTCAGTTTGGAAAATAGAAATTTTGGGCGGTGTCAAATTCTCACCCCTCCCATACCGATGGCAAATATAGCCCCTCGAACTTCTCTTGAACAAATCTGAGTCTACACCTCAAAGGAAGCTGCACACCAAATATCAAGTCTCTGCTACTGCTGGTTCATGAGAAAAAGATTTTTTAAGATTTAGGCACACTTTTTGGGCGTGGCCCTACCCAGGGGTGGGACAACTTGATTTGAACATATGTATAAGATCCAGCCAATAGAAATGTGGTTATTTATAAAGTATATAATAATTCTTTTTACATGATCTGACCCTTCTTCCAGTACTTAAGCCCATACATTAAACACAGTAATGCACAGCCCGTCGGGTGGCCAGAGAATAATCTAAGATTCAAACTCTGGGTTGAGGTATGATAAATATCTGTTGTCTGTGACAATACTTGATGTTTATTTGAAAATTATTTTCTTAAATTTGTGTCCTTGAAAACCTTGGCAGTCCATTTTTGGGGGACTGTTTTCTGATGCGGACACTGCAGACAAACAATACATCTTAAGCTGTAATTATTATAAATTCTTTTAATTGGATAGCAGACAACACTTGCGAGCAACATAACTTATGATAACTCTGTTTCTATGCATTTAAAAATAACAGCTCAATGTTGATGCAACAAAGAACCCTTGACAATGAAATAACAAAAATAAGTATATAGTTCTCATTACAATCATAATCATTCCTTCACAGATATGTATGCCATAATTGTTTTCTCATTTTTTTGTTTTATATAATCATTTTATTTTTAAAATAAAAATTTATTGAACTTTAATAATTTCTTGTGGTCTATTTCAGAAAATATGGTACTTCCTTTCTGCACAACTCCTTTATCTACAACAGTTTGAAGATGGCTGTTCCAATTCTTTCAAAATGAGAAAAAATATGTCTTCAGTCTGTATTTCCCTCATTAGAAAAACTTGTGAAGCTAATCTCAAAATAACAAAGTTGAAAGGCCTTTTCAAATATCATCCTGTGAGATTCTAACTTTTTTGCTCATCTGGCCTAAAAGGCCATGTGAGCTTTTCACATCACTTGGCAGCCGTCGTCCATAAACTTTTCACATTTTCATCTTCTTCTCTGTAACCGCTGAGCCAGTGTGAACCAAACTTGACAGGAATGGTTTAAGGGAGGTCCTCTAGGAACGATCCTCATTTTGTTCCCGTCGGATTAAAAACGGCTTCCAAAGGCCAAATGTTTTGAAACTCCCCATAAATGATGACTGGAACCCCCTCTACCAATGATCGGGTTACAAGCATGACCACAATTGTGACTTAAAGTTACTATAGAAACCCTATGAGAAATCACATGTTCATCTTCTTCTCTGGAACTACTGAGCCGTCGTGAACCAAACCTGCCAGGGATAGTCTATGGGAGATCTTCTACAATTGATCCTGATTTTGTTCCCATGGGTTTGAAAACATGGCCGCCAGAGGCATTCTTTGATTCTGAGAGGTGGATTTTGAAAAATCTTCTCTGATGAAACCACAGGGCCAGTAGTTACTATAGAAACCCCATGGGAAATCACATTTTCATCTTCTCATATTCATCTTCTTCTCTGGAACTATCTCAGCCGACATGAACCAAACTTGGCATGAATGGTCTATGGGAGGCCCTCTTCAAATGAATCTCATTTTGTTCCTGTGGGTTCAAAAACATGGCCGGCAGAGACATTCTTTGATTCTGGTTTTGATACTTCACATAAATGATGACTGGGACACCCTCCACAACGATCCTTATTTAATGTTGATCGGGTTGTAAACATGGCCTCAATTGCGGGTTATAGTTACTTTAGAAACCCTATGGGAAATCACATTTTCACTTCTCTGGAACTACTGAGCTGACTTGAACCAAACTTGGCAGGAATAGTTTACAGATGCTCCTCATTTTTGTTACAGTGCACCAAAAAACATTGCTGCCAGAAGCATTTTTAGCTCAACTTGACAAAGTCAAGATAAGCTATTGCCATCACGCGTGCAGAAGTCTGTTAATCTGTGAGTCTGTTCACATTTTCCTTTAGCGCAGGCTACACCCCGTAGCTCTTGTCTGATCGTCACGAAATTTCATATGCAGGTTTGGGGTCATGTCTAGATGAGAACGTCCAATTTTAGTCATGATCGGTCAACCGGTATGCCTGCCAGAGCCCAAAACCCAAAAACCATTCGCACAGTCTATGTGTCGTATTTTTGAAGGGATTTCATTGTAACTTGGTAGGATGCCTCTGTAAATGCCAAGATGAGAACGTCTCCTTTTGTTCATCATCTGTCAACCATGATGGCTGCCAAAGCCCGAAACCCAAAAACTTTTAGCTTAGTCTACAGGTCATATTTAATATGGAGGGATTTCATTGTAACTTGGTAAGATGACTCTGTATGATGTCTAGATGAGAACTCCCCCATTTGGTCGCGATCTGTCAACCGTGACGTCTGCCCGAACCCAAACATGTTTACACAGGCCTGAAGCTCAAAAACCTTTAGCACAGTCTGCAGGACATATTTATGAAGGGATTTCAATGTAACTCGTTTTGGAATAACTTCACTGTAACTTGGTAATTTTCGTTAACATACGTTGAGGGCCACATACATTAACTGTGAGGTCATATTAACCCACCCCTCAGCTCTTTAGTACAGTGTACACCTCATATTATTTTTCTTAAAAACATAGCATATAGGGACCAGAAATTAACATATTCCAAACTATCACAATTCTTGTCTATTTCATAATCCTTTCATAAGCATAGAACATTAACCTTTTCATCAAACATAACACACATACAAGTTAAGCTACAGTGTCATTGACACATTCATTTTTATTCTGATTGGTGGATTTTGAAAAATCTTCTCTGAAACCACAGGTGCCAAATGTTTTGAAACTTTGCTTAGATGGTGACTGAGACACCCTCTATCAACGATCCTCAATTAATGCTGACCGGGTTGCAAACATGGCTGCAATTGTGGCTTATAATTACTATAGAAACCCTATGGGAAATCACATTTTCATTTTTTCTCTGGAACTACTGCGCTGATGTGAACCAAACCTGGCAGGGATAGTCTTTGGCGGGTCCTCTACAAACGCTCCTCATTTTGTTACCGTGCATAGAAAAACAGAAGCATTTTTTGATTCTGATTGGTGGATTTTGAAAAATCTCCTCTGAAACCACAGGTGCCAAATGTTTTGAAACTTTGTTTGGTTGATGACTGAGACACCCTCTACCAACAATCCTCATTTAACATTGATCGTGTTGCAAACATGGCCACAGTTGCAGCTTATAGTTACTATAGAAACTCTATGGGAAATCACATTTTCATCTTCTTCTCTGGAACTACTGAGCCGACGTAAACCAAACATTGCAGGAATGGCCTAGAAGAGGCCCTCTACAAACAAGTCTCTTTTTGTTCCCGTTGGTTGGAAAATAGGGCCACCAGAGACATTCTGTGATTCTGATTGATGGATTTTGCAAAAATCTTCCCCTTTGAAACTACAAAGTTAAATGTTTTGAAACTTCACATGATTGAGGACTGGGACACCTTCTATCAATGATCCTCATGTAATGTTGATGTTATGTTGCAACAACATGGCCACAGTTGCAGCTCATAGTTACCATGGAAAGCCTATGGGAAATCACACTTTTTTTTGTATCGATAACAAGCTCCTTAGAGACTCTAGTTTAAGATTAGTTTTTGGATTAATTTTGGTAGTCAGAATAAGTTCAATGGCTGTTATGTTACAATTTATTGTGTTTATATTACAACACATCCATTTAATCCCCGTCCGGGATGACCCGCGTTGTGTCCTTGGGCAAGGCACTTTATACCGGTTGCTTACATGGTGGCGTGATGGTGCTGTATGCAAAGGCATACTGCACAGCGGTGGTGCACATGTCTTCAACCGCTGTAACCCTGCTTGAGCGGAACTTGAACAGAGATAGAATGTTGAAGAGCTGACAGTTGTTCGTCGATGCTCAGTGGTTCTCTTCAAGTATTCCAGCGTCCTCCACCCATAAAACTGTCACAGTCACGATAAGCAATTGTGCATAAGTATGTGACCAGGCCTGTCATTCTTTAGGAGTGCAGGAGTGCTGCCCACCTACTGCACGCCTAGAAAAAATGAGGAGGGCAATTCTTTGCACCCCTTGATTTTCTGCAATGCCAGACCTGTTTGGGACTGCCTTTAAAATCTTTTATTTCGTCCCCTGAGTCCAATGTGTTCTATGTGCCTACTGGCACATAGAACACATTGGACTCAGGGGACGATTTATCAGTGTTGCATTGATTCGCAATAATTCATGACCCATTCTGTGTGGCATTTCAATACATTTTGAGTGTAGAAGACAGTCACATAAGAACTGAATGCAACGTTTTGAATAATGAGAAGATGTGTGTGCCGATTTTTGGAGAAGATGTGTGTGCTTGATGAAAAGGATAATATTCAGTGTTTATGAAAGGATTATGAAATAAGACAAGAATTGTGATAATTTGGAATACGTTAATTTCTGTTCCATGTATGCTGTGTTTTCAATAAAAATAATATGAGGTGTAGACTGTACTAAAGAATAGAGGGGTGGGTTAATGTGGCCCTCACAGTTAATGCATGTGGCCCCCACAGTCAATGTATATCAACGAAAGTTACAAAGTTACAGTGAAATTCTTCCAAAACGAGTCATCCTCTCAAGTTACAACGGAATCCCTTCATAAATATGGCCTGTAGACTGTGGTAAAGGTTTTTGGGCTTTGGGCCCGTGTAGCTATCATGGTTGACCGATCGCAACCAAGAGGTGACGTCCTCACCTAGACATTATACTGAGTCATCCTATGCCTCTGTATAATGCCTAGATGAGAGCGTCCCCTTTTGGTCATGATCTGTCAACCGTGATGGCTGCCCAAGCCCGAAACCCTAAAACGTTTAGCACAGTCTGCAGGTCATATTTAATATGGAGGATTTCATTGTAACTTGGTAGGATGACTCCTTATGATGTCTAGATGGGAACTTCCCCATTTGGTTGCGATCTGTCAACCGTGACGACTGCCTGAGCCCAAAACCCGAAAATCTTTAGCACAGTCTACATGTCATATTTATGGAGGGATTTCATTGTAGCTTGGTCGGTGTCATATGATGTCTAGATGAGAACGTCCCCTTTTGGACGTGATTGGGCAACTGTGATGGCTACAGGGGCCCGAAGACAGAAAACTTTTAGCACAGTCCACATGTCATATTTATGAAGGGATTTCATTGTAGCTTGGTAGGATGACTCCAAATAATATCTAGATGAGAACGTCCCCTTTTGATCGCGATCATTCAGCCTTGATGGCTGCCCGAGCCCAAAAACCTTTAGCATAGTCGAAAGGTTGTATTTATGGAAAGATTTTTTTGTAACTTGTTAGGATGACTCCATATAATGCCTGGATGATGACATCCCCTTTTGGCCGTGATTGGTCAACTGTCACGGCTACAGATGCCCCAAGCCCGAAAACCTTCAGCACAGTCTTCAGGTCATATTTATGACGGGATTTCATTGTAACTTCGTAGGATCACTCCAGATAATGCCCCGATGAGAATGTACCCTTTTGGTTGCGATCATTCAACCACGATGGCAGTCCGTGGCCGAAGACCGAAAACCTTTAGCACAGTCTGCAGGTCATATTTATGAAGGGATTTCATTGTAACTTAGTAGGTTGACTTCATATAATATCTAGATGAGAACGTCCCCTTTTGGACACGATTGGGCAACTGTGACGGCTACAGGGGCCCGAAGCTCGAAAACCTTTAGCACAGTCTACAGGTTATATTTATAAAGGGATTTCATTGTATCTTGGTAGGATGACTCCAAATAATGTCTGGATGAGAACGTCCCCTTTTGGTCGCGATCATTCAAACTTGATGGCTGCCCGAGCCCAAAACCCTTTAGCATAGTCTGTAGGTCATATTTATGGAAGAATTTCATTGTAACTTGTTAGGTTGACTCCATATAATGCCTAGATGATGACATCCTCTAATGGTCGTGATTGGTAAACTGTGACGGCTACAGGGGCCCGAAGCCCGAAATCCTTGAGCACAGTCTACAGGTCATATTTATGAAGGGATTTCATTGTAACTTCGTAGGATCACTCCAGATGATACCCACATGTGAATATCTCCTTTAGGTTGCGGTCATTCAACCATGATGGTTACCCGAGCCCGAAACCCGAAAACCTTTAGCACAGTCTACTGGTCATATTTATGAAGGGATGTCATTGTACCTTGGTGGGATGACTCGACTCCAAATAATGTCTAGATGAGAATGTCTCGTTTTGGTCGCGATCATTCAGCCTTGATGGCTGCCCGAGCCCAAAAAACCTTTAGCATAGTCTATAAGTCGTATTTATGGAAGGATTTCATTGTAACTTCTTAGGTTGACTCCATATAATGTCGAGATGACGAGATCACCTTTTGGTCGTGATTGGTAGACTGTAACGGCTTTAGTGCCTGAAGCCCGAAAACCTTGACCACAGTCTACAGGTCATATATATGAAGGGATTTCATTGTAACTTCGTAGAATCACTCCAGATTATGCCCAGATGACAACGCCCCCTTCTGGTCGAGATCAGTCAACCATGATGGCTTCCCGAGCTCAAAACCCGAAAAACTTTAGTACAGACTACAGGTCGTATTTGTGAAGGGATTTCATTGTAACTTAATAGAATGACTCAGTATAATGTCGAGATGAGGACGTCCCCTTTTAGTTGCAATCGGTCTACCGTCACGGCTACACAGGCCTGAGGCCCGAAAACCTTTAACACAGTCTACAGGCCATATGTATGAAGGGATTTCAATATAACTTGATAGGATGACTCGTTTTGGAATAATTTAACTGTAACTTGGTAACTTTCGTTGGCATATGTTAACTGTGAGGGCCACATACATTAACTATGAGGTCATATTAACCCATCCCTCAGCTCTTTAGTACAGTGTACACCTCATATTATTAGCTCAACTTTGACGAAGTCAAATTTGAGCTATTGTCATGGCCCGTCTGTCCGTCTGTCCGTCTGTCCGTACGTCAACAATTGGCTATGGCTCGGGCTAGAGGTCGTATTTATGAACCGATCTTTACGAAACTTCTTGTGTACCTTTGTTATGACCCTGGGACGGGAACGAGTGTTTTTAGGTGTGGTCCGAAATTCAAGATGGCTGCCAGCGGCCATTTTGTACCGATGATGCAAAAATCAGTTTTTTGTACAGAACTTCTGTATGAAAGTTCTGATTTGAATAAAGTTTTGTATAAATGTTTAGTACCATGGGATACATCACATATAATACGGGTTTTTTTCTCGTGTGTAAATTATGCAAATTAGACTGACTTTGATTTATTTAGTGTTACTTTCAGAGCTGTAAGTGCCAAGCTGCTATGGCTCGGGCTAGAGGCCGTATTTATGAACCAATCTTTACGAAACTTCTTGGGTACCTTTGTTATGACACTGGGACGGGAACGAGTGTTTTTGGGTGTGGTCCGAAATTCAAGATGGCTGCCAGTGGCCATTTTGTACCGATGATGCAAAAATCAGTTTTTTGTACAGAACTTCTGTATGAAAGTTCTGATTTGAATAAAGTTTTGTATAAATGTATAGTACAATGGGATACATCACATATAATACGGTTTTTTTTCTCGTGCGTAAATTATGCAAATTAGACTAACTTTGATTTATTTAGTGTTACTTTCAGAGCTGTAAGTGCCAAGCTGCTATGGCTCGGGCTAGAGGCCGTATTTATGAACCAATCTTTACGAAACTTCTTGGGTACCTTTGTTATGACCGTGGGACGAGAACGAGTGTTTTTGGGTGCAGTCCTAAATTCCAGATGGCTGCCAGCAGCCATTTTGTACCGACGATGCCGAAATCTGTTTTTTGTACAGAACTTCCATATGAAAGCTCTGATTTGAATAATTTTTTGTATGAATGTTTAGTACCATGGGATACATTACATATATTACAGGTTTTTTTCTTGTGCGTAAATTATGCAAATTAGGGTAACTTTGATTTATTTAGTGTTACTTTCAGCACTGTGAGTGCAAATGCCAATACGGCTTGGGCTAGAGGCCGTATTTATGAACCGATCTTCACGAAACTTCTTGGGTACCTTTGTTATCACTGTGGGACGAGAAGGAGTGTTTTGGGGTCCAGTCTGAAATTCAAGATGGCCGCTAGCAGCCATTTTGTTCAAAATTAAGTGCAATCAGATTTTTGCGCAGAACTTCCAAATGAAAGATCTGATTTGAATAAATTTTTGTATGAATGTTTAGTACCATGGGATACATTACATATAATACAGAGTTTTTCTCGTGAATAAATTATGCAAATTAGTGGTCCGGGTGGGACTTAGAAAATTTTGGACCAAAATCCGGAAATTAGTTTTTTGTGTTTTGATGCATTTTGGTCAATTTTAAGAAGAAGAAAAAATTTTAGTCTGAAAATATTTTGTTTGGGACTGAAAATGTCCACACAAAAATAATAATCTACAATGATTGGTCTTAATCTGTAGTCCATTATAGTCATCTTGTAATTCTTTTATTATTGTTGACTGGGCCAAAACAAATACTAATTCCTGTCATATTCATTATTAAGTTGTCTTGGTCACAGCAAGTACTAATTCCTGTCATACCCAAGTTGAGCTACAGAGTCATTGACTCTTTCATTTTTATTAAAAACATAACATACAGGGAACAGAAATTTACATATTCCACCTCGCTACTTTTTCTAAATCCTCCATCCTGCCCAAGGCACTCAGTCCGGCTGGTTTCAGATCGACCAGACAGGGGCGTTATGTCACAGTGGGTTTCTGTAGGAGGTTCCATCAAGGTCAATCATGCACAGGGTCCTGTGGTTACTCTCACTCCTGGCCAGGTTGTAATCAGTCACACAGCATGCAACACTGCTCCGATCTCGGTGCGAATCGGCAGCCCTTTCGTGGAGGGCATTCCTTTCGCAGAAACACTGACCGAAACATACCCTTTAAAACCTCTGCATCTGCCACTTCCCACACCGGTAAGAACTGACACCCTTCACACTCTTTTAGATGGTTACAACAAGTAACAGCGGGCCTATCTCTGTCAAGGCTTCTCACAAGGTTTTCGACTGGGCTTCAGTGGCACTCCTAATACTCTAGACTCGCCTAATTTAAAATCGGCCTCCGACCATCCCACAATACTACAGGCTAAAATTCTGAAAGAACTTGCAGCTGACTGGGTGGCGGGACCCTTCGACAGCCCCCCATTACCCCACTTTGTGGTCTCACCAGTGGGTGTCGTACCAAAGAAAACTCCCAGCGAATTTCTTTTGATTCATCACCTCTCATATCACAATGGTGAGTCAATTAATGATCACATAGACGAGGAGCTGCGCTCTTTGCAATTCTCATCTATCCAAGATACTATCACCATCATTCGCCATCTGGGTCAGGGCTATCATCTTTCAAAAACTGATATACAATCTGCATTCCGGTTGGTACCTATGCACCCTGACGATTACCATTTGCTAGGCTTCGAGATTCATGACAAATATTTTTTCGATCGTTGTCTGCCGATGGGTTCTTTCTCCAGCTGCAACATTTTTGAACGACCCAGTTCGGCCATACACTGGGTTGCAGTACAAAAGCTGGGTATCCGCCATGCTGTTCATGTGCTGGGTGACTTTCTATTTGCGGCTCCATCCAGAGATCTGTGCGATCTCTATTTGCGTGGTTTTATGACATTATGTACAAAATTAGGGGTGCCGATTGCTCAAGAAAAAACCTTTCCGCCTACCACCTGCATAACTTTCCTTGGAATTGAATTCGATACCTTGGAGATGTGTGTCCATCTACCAGTCGACAAGATCCAAAAGTGCAAGGAACTTTTGTTAGCGTTGCGGTCGCGTCGAAAGACCACCCTCAAGGAGTTGCAGTCTGTGTTAGGACTGCTAAACTTTGCATGCTCGGTCATCGTCCTCGGACGAGCTTTTCTTCGGAGGACGATTAATTTGACCCTTGGTATCAAATCGCCACATCACCGCATCAGCATTACATGGGACGTTCAGGAGGACATTACGCTCTGGCTTCGTTTGCTGGACACATACAATGGTCGAACTCTCTTTCTGGATAATCGCTGGCTCAACAGCATCACCTTACGACTACATACAGATACAACTGCCACAGTTGGGTTTTCAGCAATTTTCCAGGATCGATGGCTGCATGGTCAGTGGACGCAGCCCGGACGAGGTGAGAACATAGCCGTCCTGGAGTTCTATCCCATAGTCCTTGCCATCCATACCTGGGGTGACCTGCTAGCTAATAAATGTGTTCTTGTTTTATTCCGATAATGCAGCCGTCGTCGCCATAATCAACTCCCAGACCACTAAGGACCATAGACTCTGTTTTGTGTTAGCATGTCTTCAACATAGCATAGTATTCAAAGCCAAACACATTCCAGGTAAATTTAATGCAATGGCTGATGCCCTTTCTCGTTGTCAGGTCGACCTGTTCAAGAAACTATGTCCAGCAGCACAGGTACAGCCTACAGGGGTGGACACGACCATGTCTCTTCGGAATTGGTTGACAAAGTGAATCTACTGATTGACAATGCCTTATCGCCAAGTACTCGACGACAATATGAAGCAGCAAAACTTAAGCTGTCTACCTTTTGCCACCGTCTAGCTCTGCCTCTTCCTTGATCCGTCCCACAACATTTGCTGTGCCTCTTTATCGCGTTTCTCTTTCAGGAGCATTATGCACCCCGATCGATCATATCCACAATCAAATTAGCTACTATCACAAAATCACTGGCTTAGTGGACACAACATAGAGTTTCTTAACCCGCAAAATGCCGGCTGGTCTGCAACGCCTTGTCCCTTCTGTGGATGCTCGTTTGCCCATCACCAGGCCACTGATCCACCAATTCGCTGCAGCAAGTCGGCACTGTTGTTCCTTCCTCATCTTATGAAAGCACTCTGTTTGCTGCTATTTTTCTCACAGCCTTCCATACATTTGCACGCCTAGGTGAGCTCTGTCCTGGGGTTGCTCGAGAGTCACATAGAGTGGGCCAGTTGCAGGACTACCAGCCAACTCCTGAGGGTTTTGCGATAACTTTTCGTTATTTCAAACATAGTTTGTTTGCCAGCCCCCATGTAGTGCAAGTCAATCGCTCTAACCTTCCGTACTGTCCGGACTACATTCTGCACTCCTATCTCCAAACTCGGGGCTCTACGCCTGGACCTCTATTTGTGTTCGCGAATGGCTCCCCTGTTCTGCATTCCTGTTTCAATAAAATCCTAACACGCTGTTTGGCTTTTTGTCATCTGGACACTGTTACTTTCAAAGGGCACAGCTTCCGCGTCGGTGCGTCCACATTGGCGGCCAGCCTTGGTTTTTCAGATGCTCAGATTCGGCTCATGGGTCGCTTGAAAAGCAACGCTTTCCACCATTATGTCCGCTGTCATCCCCTCCCCAGCTCATAACTTATGGAACCTCATGGGTCTTTGCCATTGTTCAGCTCTACCGAAACACAATTCTTCACGGGCCGAGCATGTGCCGGCTCGCCATTATGGTCATTTCTTCATTGTTCCTACAGCTATGAGACTTCATCTTGCTACCCAAACACACGTTATATAATACAATCCCCATCCTCCTCGGTTTTCTTTTCCATGGGCAGTGCATGAGCTGGCCCATAACCCTGCAGTTTTCGATTGCCGGTTACCTGTCGTCATTCACAAGCAGATTTCCTGTCACTGCGGTCCGGGTCACACTTGAGCTGACCCGAAGTTTCCAATTCCATCACAGCTGCAACATTACTACATCTTTCACCTGCTGTTCTAATACGATCCCGGACTGTGGGCAGTGCTTGAGCCGGCCCACAACCTATGGTCTACAACCAATGGGAAGAGTTACCAGATGAGGCCATGTAGGCAATGCATGTGCTTGCCTACCCTTCTACAGTCTATGAAGATGGGAGTCGCAGTTCTCTCCCCCCCCCCCCCCCCCACTAGGGGGTTTGATGGGCAGTGCATGAGCTAGCCTGCCACCGATGGGTTGCTTTATTTTCATGGTGCTGCACATTTAGGTACAAACACAGAAACTATATGGATTCTAAATCTGTCATACTGTATACTTCACAGTTTGCGTACACATTGTACATAGTTTTTCATTTCCCACCCTCTGGCTGCAGTGGCGTAGCGGAAAATCTTGTCCCCCCCCCCCCCCCCCCGCGAGATAGAGTCGGGGGCCCTTTCATAATGGTGGTTGCCTTTAAAACGGGAGCAAATTTAGTGTTATTACCGTGCACAGCGTACAGGATTTCATGTAGTATATACGCCATAAATTAAATGAAGGTATAGCCTATAGGATCGATTCTAAAAGTACGACTCTGTAGATTTTTTCATTACATGTTTTAAGTTTCACCCCCACCATCGAACGATACACACATGCACGCCCAACATGTGTGACTTGAGAGGCACCTTGTATGTATATTGTTCATTTCTCACCCCTATCAGTTACAAAGATGTAGCGTTCACTTAACCCTTTACCTACCCTGAAAAGCAGACGACACTTGCAAAAATAATTCTTGAATAACTATTTTTTTTCATTTTTTGTCTCAAAAACATAGGTTATGACCCCTCGTTGGAACGAGCTCGTTCCAACGAGGGGTCATAACCTATGTTTTTGAGACAAAGAATGAAAAAAATAATGAAAATTAATTGGCGATTTTTGAGAATAGCGCTGGCCGGTTTTGACCGTTACGTTAGGTAAAGGGTTAAAAGAATAATACATAGACTACAAAGAATACGTCGTGTGGAAGTGAGAGTTTGAAATTATGTGTATTTGGTACACAGTCTCGCTCTTTTTCTCCCTTTCCCTCTTTCTTCCATCGTTGGGACGTCCTTCAAGACGCACCCCCCCTCTAGCCCCCCCCCCCCCCGCAATGCGGGCCCTGCGGGCCCATCCCCTACGCCACTGTCTGGCTGGGACATTACCAAAATATCTGGCAATATAGCTACCAGGGGCCAGCTGGGCGGGATGGTCCCCATTGTTCACATGGCGGTTCCCTGGTGCATGTGGCATCAGTAATCATTCAGCTACTTGGGGCCAATGGGGACCATCTGTGACGTTCTATCATGTACATGTCATATATATCTCACATAATCATATTTTATATTTTTTCACTTTGTTTAAATTTTGTTGCTTTTCGGTTTTGCTGCCACATAGAAAACATCAGTTATTAAATGACAGCTTAGTCCACTTTCATTCTATTCAGTCTTCCACTGTCTTTTTCCCCAGTACCTAATTTTATGGTGGTTAACATATTCCAAATTATCACAATTCTTGTCATATTTCATAATCCTTTCATAAACATTATCCTTTTCATCAAACACAACACACAGACAGGTTAAGCTACAGTGTCATTGACACTTTCATTCATTGGAAATGTCACAAATTGCACGAAGCATGAGAGATTCGAAAAAAAAAAAATCTTGAGAGTGATTCGGGATCGTTCTCGAAGTTAGCAGACATATGATATCGATATCAAACTAAATCTCAAATTTTTGCAGGACTCTACTGATGGTTACTACCTGCTGCTCAGTGGTTCTCTGGGAACTCTGGGTTCTTCCATCCATAAAACTCTGTAAAACGTAGGCCTGGCTGTTGAAAGTGTCCATAAACTCCCAATAAATAAATATGTATAAATGATTAACCCTTTACCCAACGTAACGGCCAAAACCGGCCAGCGCTATTCTCAAAAATCGTCAATTAATTTTCATTATTTTTTCATTTTTTGTTTCAAAAACATAGGTTATGACCCCTCGTTGGAACGAGCTCGTCGAGCTCGTTCCAACGAGGGGTCATAACCTATGTTTTTGAGACAAAAAATGAAAAATATTGGTTATTCAATATTTTTTTTTGCAAGTGTCGTCTGCTTTTCATGTTAGGTAAAGGGTTAAAAGTATCTTCTGAACCAAATTGGTCCTTCACAGTGCTTCAACCCTTTACCTGACACAATAAGATGACAACATGAGCAAAAACATCTTCAATAACCAATTGGAATAATTTTATTTTTTTTGTTTTTTGACACATGCAAAGAATTGCTTGACTGACTTAAAATATTAACTTTTTGCCCCCAATGATGGGTCATAAGTTAAGTTTTTATTCAAAAAGTGAAAAATATAATTTGAATATAATAAAATTTTGTGTGAATCTTGCTGGCCGATTTTGGCCATTGCATGAGGTAATATGTTAAGATATTGGTTTTAATAATTGGTTTGCTATCAGTGGGGTAGTCATGGAGGGCGAGATGTTTTCACTGTATCTGACAAAAGTCATCATGTACATGCATGAAATGCATGGGCTGGATGCTTGACTGTTTCCCCCTCCCCTCCCCGTTGATCGTGCTTCATGGAAAACAGTTCCGAATCTGAATGACTTTCCTTCCATATGTCATCTCTGTATCAATATGGAAATGGTACTTGCACCTCGCAATTCTTTTATTGCAGAAAAATAACTGGCAGAGTATGTTCATGTTCAGTGTTCAGTACATGTTTTTTTTTTAAAAATATGCTGTGAATGGCAATGTTAATTTGACAAACATCTCACCGAAGGTGTGGTTACAAAATACAGTTCTGGCACATCACTCAAAATGATATCATTTTTATATCCATTGGTGTCATCGTAAGAGATATTAGGGTGTGGGAGAGGAAAACTTGTATCCCACAATTTCGGAAAAAATGTAAACTTTATGTACATTCATGCCTGAAATGCCTAAAACTGATTCATGTACTCTCACCCTCATAATTCTTGGGTTATTTCGACATGATTATTCCTTCACTTTCTGGGTACGTAAGCCTTCAAAAAATACCCAAGATACTTTTCTCAGCATGAGATGTTAATTTTCTTCCCCGGACAAGACCTTGGAA
Organism: Pictodentalium vernedei; assembly: GCA_031216915.1. Taxonomy (NCBI): domain Eukaryota; kingdom Metazoa; phylum Mollusca; class Scaphopoda; order Dentaliida; family Dentaliidae; genus Pictodentalium; species Pictodentalium vernedei. The sequence continues at coordinate 377,306,487 of CM062290.1, forward strand.
CTTCACCTATGGCTAATACAAAATTTTAACCCTTTACCCAAAAGTAACGACCAAAACAGACCAGTGCTATTTGCAAAAATCACCATCAATTTACATTTTTTTTGGTCTCAAAAACATAGCATATGACCCCTCATTGGAATGAGTTCAATGTCCTCCTTCAAATGAGGAGTCTAAGTTATATTTTTGAGGCCAAAAAAAAAAAAGAAAAAAAATGAGTTATTCAAGAATTTCAAGTGACATCTGCCTTTCATCTTAGGTACAGGGATAATCCAGCACAAGGTAATATGAAGAGGGGAGGATAAAATATTTTTCTCTACCATTGCCACTTCATTTTGCCTGGACTCTCCTCTGCTTGCTATACATAGTCAACATCAAGTGCAGGTGTTTGTGACAAGTTTGCTAAAGCTTGATTTAACTGGTTGAGTCATTCATCGCCATGATATAGCCTTGGCTGTTGATGTGGCGTAAAGCACCAATAAATAAATAAATAACTGGTTGAGTGCTAGAAGCCACTATCATGGCTCTCTTGAAAAGTGCTGAGAGTCTCTTTAGTGGCCTAAGTGTTCATGCCAGGCCTGAAAATAAGCAGTCTGACATTTGCAGAATGAGGTTCACAGAGGGTAAATTTGATGATGCTATCTCATACAGTGGTCCAATTTATCCTCTGGATACTTCTTTCTGTATAGTTTTGACACGCTGATTCAGACTGAGCCCCACAGATGGTGAATTTAGTGTGCAGGGTAGCATCACTAAGTACACCCTATGTGGACCTCATTTTGCAGATGGCTGCCTGCTTATTTTCTGGCTTGGTTCATGCTGGCTCAATATTTTAAGGTGCCAAAGCTGGATATTTTTTGTGCCAAATGAAAATTTTTTATGCAAAATGAAATTTGTTTGTGCCATGGGTATTTTACGTGGAGGAACTATAAAAACATTTTTAGCTCAACTTTGGCGAAGCCAAATTTGAGCTTTTGTCATGGCACGTCGTCCGTCTGTCCGTACGTCAACAATTGAATACGGCTCGGGCTAGAGGCCGTATTTATGAACCGATCTTTATGAAACTTCTTGGGTACCTTTGCTATTACTGTGGGACGAGAACGAGTGTTTTTGGGTGCGGACCAAAATTCAAGATGGCTGCCAGCCACCATTTTGTACCGACGATGCAGAAATCTGTTTGTTTGTACAGAACTTCCATATGAAAGCTCTGATTTGAATAATTTTTTGTATGAATGTTTAGTACCATGAGATATATTACATATCATACGGGTTTTTTCTCGTGCTTAACTTATGCAAATTAGACTAACTTTGATTTATTTAGTGTTACTTTCAGCACTGTCAGTGCAAATGCCAATACGGCTCGGGCTAGAGTCCGCATTTATGAACCGATCTTTACGAAACTTCTTGAGTACCTTTGTTATCACCGTGGGACAAGAACAAGTGTTTTTGGGTCCGGTCTGAAATTCAAGATGGCCGCTGGCAGCCATTATGTTCAAAATTAGGGGCAATCAGATTTTTGCGCAGAACTTCCACATGAAAGCTCTGATTTGAATATTTTTTTGTACGAATGTTTAGTACCATGGGATACATCACATATAATCCATATTTTTTTCTCGTGCATAAATTATTAGACTTAGATTTATTCAGTGTTACTTTCAGCACTGTAAATGTAAATGCCAATTCGGCTCGGGCTAGAGACCGAATTTATTAACTGATCTTCACAAAACTTCTGGGGTACCTTTGTTATCACGGTGGGATGAGAACGGGTGTTTTGGGTTCCGGTTCGAAATTCAAGATGGCCACCAGCAGCCATTTTGTACCAAAATTACTGCAATCAGTCTTTTGTACAGAATTTCTGTATGAAAGTTCTGATTTGAATAAATTTTTGTATGAATGTTTAGTAACATGGAATACATCACATATAATACAGGTTTTTTTCTCGTGCAGAAATTATGCAAATTAGATGAACTTTGATTTATTCAGTGCTACTTATACACTGTAAGTGCACATGTCAATACGGCTCGGGCTAGAGGCTGTATTTATGAACCCATCTTCACGAAACTTCTTGGGTACCTTTGTTATCGGTACCAGTACCAGTTCAAGTACCAGTTGACATGCCTGGTTCCTATGGATGTCACATTTTAAGAATTTTTCAAATTTTTTATTCAAAAACACAGCTTATGTCCCCAACACTGAAATCAGCTCATTCCAATGATGGGCTACAAGCTATATTTTTCAGGCAAAAAATAAAAATCTTTAGTTACTCAACAAAGTTTCTTTGTATGTATTGCAGAAACTAGGCAACTATCCATTTAGTTATTAGTTTTTAGGTTCACGTATTTCTGCACAGTGGCTAATTGTGAACGCAACATGGAGATAAAGTCAAGTTTAGTCACTAGTTTATATCCATGTTGCCAATTTTAGAGGTCTTCACCTTTGCGAAATTTTCTCTGGAATTCCAGAGAATTCCGGGAAATAACATGGTCATTTTCATATCCTGAAACCCTGGAAATCCAGGAAATTCCAGAGAATATCAAGTCAAGAACATCAGGAAAACCAGGATTCTGTGTTATTGGCCACCCCAAAATTCCAGAGAATTCTGGGTTTGAAACAAACCTGTTTGAGGTAAACATTCCAGAATTTCCGGATTTCCGGATTTCCAGGAATTCAACTGATGTTTCATTGTAAACAAAATTCCTGATTTTTCCGAATTTCCCAGACTTCAGTTTTATTTTGTCAGAATAGAATTCTGGGTTTCCTGGAATTCAGTATTTGTTACAAATTAAATAATATAATTAAAGTTCCCAGACTGAGAAATTCACACCTCAGTAATGCAATTTTTGCAGCTGATTGGATCAAGAATCTCTTGAAATCATGGACATAATATTTTTTTAACCCTTTACCTAACTTAACTGAAGATGACACTTGCCACAAATATTTTTGTGTAACTAGATATTTCCATTTTTTTGCTTCAAAAACAAAGCTCATGACCCCCTCGGTGAATGAGCACATGTAGCTCATTGCACCAAGATTGCTACAAATATAGATGTGTCAAAGTACATGTACTTATATGCACCATACATCTGAGAAAAATTTATCCTTAGAGGAATTTCCTAAAAAATACAGATAGCCGTACAATATTGTAGAAATGCATTCAAGATTCAATATTTAAAAGGGAATCATCAAAGACTGTTGGGAAAACAAGCTGGAATTGGGAATTATAAATCCAACTGATGAAATTACCCTGACTCGCCCTAGTTTTCCTTTGTTTATAGACCTATTTGACCACAGTACATCCAATACAGGCATTTACTCTATTATATCTTGTTTGACAGAGCTCATGGAGCTCTGTCAAACAAGATACAATAGAATAAATGCTAATATCAAAAGAATACAGAAAAGTGATAAATCTCTGTTATTTGAATACTCCCATTAATTGAATAATTTTCATTGACAAATTGGCTATTCAAATAACAGGGTTCCACTGAACATGTAATTCAAACCCAACATGTTTATATCAACAGTGAAAATAGGTGACAACCAGAAAATGACAATGCTATTTTGTGTTTGAACATTCTTTGAGAACTATTTTACATACTGAGAATACACATCAAAGGCATTTTTCTAGAAAAATGCACTTTTGGGTGAAAAAGTCCATTTTAATTCTTGTCTGAAGAATGGAGTGTATAGTAGTTATCAAAAAACTGTCTTGTTGCCATTGTTGGGGTGCACTCTGTTATGTACCAAGTGTACTTGCTCTAGACAATAATGAATTGGCAACAAGATAAATAGACCCTGAATAAGACACCATGAAGTGTGGGTGATCAGCTCTTCGTAAAAATTATTTGCTAACAGAAATTGTTTTTGCAAAATTTTGTTTTCTTTAACCCTTTACCTAACTGACCGCATCCACCCACAAAATTTACAATTAAGCATTTGAAAAAAACAAAAAAAATTCAGATAATTTCAACATACCGTACTGACTCTGGTATAAGCCCATAACCAAAAATAAGCCCACCAACCAACAGTTCAGTTTCAGATTACCCTCCTTGTAAATAAGTCCAGTCCCTGACTTTGTAATGACAAGATCGATGACAGCCATGCTGGAAATGTAAGTTGCTACAATGAGAAAGTACCTGTTATTCAATGCTCATAACATCAAAATTTGTTATTTTAATTATTTCTTTTTCAAATGTTTCAAAAAAGGAATGAGCTCGACGACCTTGTTCCAGTGAGAGGTCCCATGATATGGTTTTGTTGAAATTATTTTACAAATTGTTTTCAGCTGTTCAATTTGTAAATACGCAGATGCAGGCAGCCTATATGTTAGGTGAACAGTTAACCCTTTACCTAACGAATCGCCCACATCCACCAGCGTAATATGCAAATTGAGCAGTTGAAAATTTTAAAAAAAAATGATATTTAAAATAATAAATTTTGATATCATCTGTGTTGGTTAAAGGGTTAATGCATCTTTATGGGATTGACCAGGTCACCTAACTTTGCATTCAAATTCTCTTGCAGGCTTAACATGTCAAAAATAAGCCCACCCCTATATTTTTCCCTCTTTTACTTCATGCAACCATGGGCTTATTCCTGTTCCAGTACGGTAATCATATCATGGGTCCCCTCATTGCAACCAGCTTATCGAGCTTGTTCCAGTGAGGGGTAACCCAATATGGTTTAGTTGACATTTTTTGAAAAAATTGAAAAAATAATAAATTTTGATATTCTGTGCATAAAAGGTTAATAAATAGAGGATATCTAATGTTTTCTTCTGAATACCGGGATTTATCTCATGAGTGAGTGAGAGAATTCGTATTTTCACGAGCAGCTTGCTGCGAGTGAAAATACAAATTCTCTCACTCACAAATGAGATTAATCCCGGTATTCACAAGAAAACATTAGATTTTCTTTTTATTATACCCCTTTCATTTGAAGCTTCAGCTGAAACGATCCAAACCGACGCCCATCATACGCAAGAAATCTGTTTACACAATCAGCTTATCACTGTTTCCGCTGCACAGATCACATTGGATGTTGTGTGCATCCACACAAAATAGTTTTCGGGATTGTTGCCGAAATGACGTAATTTTTAGCGTAATGACGTAATTTCTGCTGTGTCTTGTTATACTCAATAGTGGAGTGAGAAAAACTTCTGTTTTGCGCTTGTGAAAATTCATTTGTAAATTTCAAGTTCACATGGAATGTTAATCACCGAGGTGTTTGATCTCACTAGTGAGGCCAGAGAACGCAATTTATTTTTTACCGATTCCTATTATAATTAGACGTTAGGGGTGTAACAAATTGCATATATATATTTTTTCTCCTCAGTTTTAGGGAGTTATTTACATTTAAGAAAAATATATAATGGAGCAATCATGCAAAGACTTTTGATGCTCCTCCTTCTTATTCAGTTCTTTCTGTATTCATTTGACTTCTCCCTGAAATACCCCCCAGACTGGTAACTGATGTGTCATCTTCTATTTGTGTTGGAAAAGGGCATATAGACCCTTGGGTTTCTGAAGCAATTTTCCAGTACATTCATGATGGCCTTGAACATTTATTTCTGAACTGAAGGACCTTCAATGATTTCAAAGACTACTAACTAGTGGGAATGCATCACTGAAGTCCATGTTTTTTGGTGATGCTGACTGGAGATGGGCGGTATTGGAATTTTGAGTTTAGCATCAGTTTTGGTAATTTTAGGGGGACCTTGGTATTGGTTCGGTATTCAGTATCTGACTTTACTGAGATTTGCTGATAGTGCCAAAGAGGAATTCACATCAGGAAAAAGACAATAAGTTGTTGTAATATCATTCTACCACAATGCTATAAATGACACTGCCAATGAGCTCAACAGAGGCATTCTTTTAACCCTTTACCCAACACAGACAATATCAATTTATTATTTTAAATATTATTTTTTAAATTTTTATAAAACATTTCAACAAAACCATATCATGTGGCCCCTCATTGGAATGAGCTCGTTCCAATGAGGAGTCACATGATATGGTTTTTCGAAAAAATATTTTTTCAGCTGCTGAATTTGCATATTATGCGGGTGGATGCGGGCGATTCATTGGGTTAAGACCACAAATCATATCTACAGTAATTTTGCGACTTGTTCTAAATGCACCTTAATGTTTAAAGACCTATTTCAGGCTTTTGCGATCTCTAAGCATGCGCCCTGACCATGCCATCTTTACGAGGTCCTGCTTACAATAGACAAAACACCTGGGCAGTGATTTCTAGTCAAGTCATGGCTGCCTGTGACTTCACTAGAAATCACTGCTAAGCAATTGGGCACATACAGATTGTAGTCTAGTGGGAATTCATGACAGTTGCCCAGTCCAGTGGGGGTTATTGGGTTAATAAAACTGAAAACATTCCAGAATTTCCAGATTTCCAGAAATTCAACTGACGTTTCATTGTAAACAAAATTCCTGATTTTTCCGAATTTCCCAGACTTCAGTTTTATTTTGTCAGAATAGAATTCTGGGTTTCCTGGAATTCAGTATTTGTTACAAATTAAATAATGAAATTAAGGTTCCCAGACTGAGAAATTCACACCTCAGTAATGCAATTTTTGCAGCTGATTGGATCAAGAATCTCTTGAAATCATGGACATAATATTGTTTTAACCCTTTACCTAACTTAACTGAAGATGACACTTGCCACAAATATTTTTGTGTAACTAGATATTTCCATTTTTTTGCTTCAAAAACAAAGCTCATGACCCCCTCGGTGAAATGAGCATATGTACCTCATTGCACCAAGATTGCTACAAATATAGATGTGTCAAAGTACATGTACTTATATGCACCATACATCTGAGAAAAAATTTATCCTTAGAGGAATTTCCTAAAAAATACAGATAGCCGTACAATATTGTAGAAATGCATTCAAGATTCAATATTTAAAAGGGAATCATCAAAGACTGTTGGGAAAACAAGCTGGAATTGGGAATTATAAATCCAATTGATGAAATTACCCTGACTCGCCCTAGTTTTCCTTTGTTTATAGACCTATTTGACCACAGTACATCCAATACAGGCATTTACTCTATTACATCAGTCTCTTCTTTCATGAAAATGAACCTTTCAAATATTATCAAGCCTCAACAGGGACTTATAAACAGCGAATGTAGGAAAATTTGAAAATTCAGACAGTTTTGGTATTCAACGATTGGTTCAGTTAGGTTTTTTGGTATCCACATGCTACCTGTATCGGTTCGGTTTTTGTCCATCTCTAATGCTGACCAATATGCTGCCTCGTTAGAATTATTTTCGACAATTGCTCAACAACTCGAGCTGACTTTTTCAAAATGTAAGAAGGCAAGGACAAAAAAATGAGGAGAGATTTCACCATTATTTACATGTACTATGGGCACAGTGAGAGATAAATGAAGAACATGAAACTCAAGACATATATGATGTATTAGTTTTATTTTAGTTCAATAAAACATTAAATAAAATTTTGAAATGTTGAACATAAAATATATAATTTATAACAGACGTCACAACAAATGGAATGAAAAACACCACTTCATACATATTTATGTGTTCAGTTGTGGGTGGAATATAGTGATTTATGTGACAATGTTTGACAAAATTATAAAAAAAACTGAATTATCAGGAGGGTAAACTTAGAACTGTGTAAATTTTGTCCATCACCTCAAAGCGTGAGATAATATTTTATCACCAGATTTTATGTTCACGGCTAAAATAATCTTATTTTTCAATTATGAATTTAAAACTAAGGATTTCATTTCAATACTTCAAAATTTATACATTAAAATCAGCTGAATTAGTCTGGAAATATATTTTAAAAACTATCAAGTTATTTCTTTTCAATTTTCTTCTTTTCAAAATACAGCCTATGACCCATCATTGGAATGACATACCTTACACATTCCAAAAAGAGTTATGTTCTATGTTTTGGACAAACAAAAATGAAATTTTTAACACATTTAAGACAGATGTCAAACAGTAAGTCCAACAGTACTGCAATCACAAAACCTTCTTTCTCGATTTCCATTGTGAAAGGATTGTGAACTAGTAGCAACTATGGTTTAATCTCAGGAATGGAAATTTCACAACTCCCAGTTCTGAAAGTCAGACCCAATACCTAAGAAATTCACAGACCAGAAACAGGAATTAAAGGCTTCATATTAGTTTTTGAGATAAAAATGAATATCAACTTTTTCCAAGCAAAACTTTGGATTTAACTGGTTATTTATTTATTTATTTATTTATTTATTTATTGTGTTTAAGGTCACATACTTATGAACAATGCTAATCGTGACTGCGACAGTTTTATGGGTGGAAGAATCTGAGTACCCAGAGAGAACCACCAAGCATTGACAAGCAACTGTCAGCTCCTCAACATTCTAACTCTGTTCAAGCTCCGCTCAAGCAGGATTACAGCAGTTCAAGACATGTGTGCCATCGATGTGCAGTATGCCTTGGTACATGGCGTCATCGTGCCCACGTGTAGGCAACTGGGATAAAGTGCCTTGCCCAAGAACACAAGGCGGGCCTTCCCAGGCAGGTATTGAACTCGGGACCTCTAGCATAGAAGTCCAACAGTCTACCACTGAGCCATCACGCTCCCAATTTAACTGTTTGAGTGTTAAAAGCCACTGTCAGGGCTTTGAAAAAAATGAGGGTACCAGAGCAAAAGCCAACATTTTCCTTGCTCATGTTTCATTTACAGTCAAACACAAGTAATTTATTGTTTATGTGAATTGGTTTTATTACATATTATTGGAGAGTGCCTGGGGGCACTCTCCAATAATTTGCAATAAAACAAATTTTGAATAACAAATTCAGACCCCACTGAAATAATCTAGCCCTCAAAAAGTTAATCCTAGAAATGGAAAATTCACAGAGCAGAATAGGGAATGAAAAATTGCATAACACAACCTTTGATTTCCAGTTCAAGCATATGAATTTTCCTCATATTGCGACTCACTTAAGAGCTCAAACACAATCTTTGATTCCCAGTTATGGTCAATGAATATTCTGTATATTATTATGCCTTTCAGAACTGGGAGCAGTGAAATTCTCTTTCCCGGGATTAAACACCAAGTAAAACTAATTTACATAGATGGATAGAGATTTCATACATAAAATATTACAAAATCAAGACCAAATCAGGAAAAAAAATAAAATAGATTATTTGTATGTGAGTTGCAACATTTTTGCATTTTTGTTTCGACGGGTGAGATTCTAGAATGTTCTGGACAGAACAGTCAACAGAGAATTTCGACTGGTCACGATCCACTCAAAATTCTTTGTCCGCTTTTGTAATACTAGTCTTGTACATAATTACATACTGATTACCTGGTTGAGAGCTAAATTATTTTTCAAAGGTGATTTTGTAACACAAGTATTTTCTTTCAAAGATACTATGCTTCCAGTAATGGAAGCCATAGTTTAGCAAGAGTTTGTTCAATATAATTCCCTTGTTACAATTTCTTGGAGAGTACCAGTTGGCACTCTCCAATAAATTGCAACAAAACAATTCTATCGGAACATTTTTTTTCTACTGCTGGGAAAACAACAAGGTAATGCATACAGTGTAAAGCAATTCAAGTGGCTCTCATTACTTTTCAGTAGAACTATAATAGTGGCTTCTAGCACCAGACCAGTTAAAAGAATTATTCTGTTCTTTGCATATCACTGACAAATAAATGAAAGTGTCAATGACACTGTAGCTCAACTTGTTAAGACATGTACATGTATAGTATGTGACAGAGCAATGACAAACATCTAGGTAATGACCTGATAACAAAGGTACATATAAAGTATTGAAACACTCGTTCTCATCCCAAGGTGATAACAAAGGTACCCAAGAAGTTTTGTGAAGATCGGTTCATAAATACAGCCTCTAGCCCGAGCCGTATTGACATGTGCACTTACAGTGTATAAGCAGCACTGAATAAATCAAAATTCATTTAATTTGCATAATTTCTGCACGAGAAAAAAACCTGTACTATATGTGATGTATTCCATGTTACTAAACATTCATACAAAAATTTATTCAAATCAGAACTTTCATACAGACTGATTGCACTAATTTTGGTACAAAATGGCTGCTGGTGGCCATCCTGAATTTCGGACCAAACCCCAAAACATTCGTTCTCATCCCACGGTGATAACAAAGGTACCCAAGAAGTTTCGTAAAGATCGATTCATAAATACGGCCTCTAGCCTGAGCCGGAGAGAATTTGTGTACAAAAAACTGATTAGACCTAATTTCGATACAAAATGGCCACTGGCAGCCATCTTCAATTTTAGACCGCACCCAGAAACACTCGTTCTCGTCCCAAGGTGATAACAAAGGTACCCAAGACGTTTCGTGAAGATCAATTCATAAATACGGCCTCTAGCCCGAGCCGTATTGGGATTTGCACTCACAGTGCTGAAAGTAACACTAAATAAATCAAAGTTAGCCTAATTTGCATAATTTACGCACAAGAAAAAAACCCATATTATATGTAATGTATCCCATGGTACTAAACATTCATACAAAAAATTATTCAAATCAGAGCTTTCATATGGAAGTTCTGTGCAAAAATCTGATTGCCCCTAATTTTGTACAAAATGGCTGCCAGCGGCCATCTTGAATTTCCGACCAGACCCCAAAACAATCGTTCTCGTCTCACAGTGATAACAAAGGTACCCATGATGTTTCGTAAAGATCGGTTCATAAATACGGCCTCTAGCCCGAGCCGTATAGGGATTTGCACTTACAGTGCTGAAAGTAACACTAAATAAATCAAAGTTAGTCTAATTTGCATAATATAAGCACGAGAAAAAAACCCATATGATATGTAATGTATCTCATGGTACTAAACATTCATACGAAAAATTATTCAAATCAGAGCTTTCATATGGAAGTTCTGTACAAAAAAAAAATTTCTGCATCGTCGGTACAAAATGGCTGCTGGCAGCCACCTTGAATTTCGGACTGCACCCCAAAACACTCGTTCTCATCCCACGGTCATAACAAAGGTACCCAAGAAGTTTCGTAAAGATTGGTTCATAAATACGGCCTCTAGCCCGAGCCATAGCAGCTTGGCACTTACAGCTCTGAAAGTAACACTAAATAAATCAAAGTCAGTCTAATTTGCATAATTTACGCACGAGAAAAAACCCCGTATTATATGTGATGTATCCCATGGTACTAAACATTTATACAAAACTTTATTCAAATCAGAACTTTCATACAGAAGTTCTGTACAAAAAACTGATTTTTGCATCATCGGTACAAAATGGCCGCTGGCAGCCATCTTGAATTTCGGACCAGACCTAAAAACACTTGTTCCCGTCCCAGGGTCATAACAAAGGTACACAAGAAGTTTCGTAAAGATCGGTTCATAAATACGACCTCTAGCCCGAGCCATAGCCAATTGTTGACGTACGGACAGACGGACGACGGGCCATGACAATAGCTCAAATTTGACTTCGTCAAAGTTGAGCTAAAAATGATTTACTATATTTGTAATACAAATTTGGCCTGTCATTTAAACTGCCTGTAGTTTACATGTATACAGTTAAATCCTGTTAACTGGTTGAGAGCTAGATTATTTTGGGTGGTCTAAATTTGTTTAATTTTGTTTTATCACAAATTATTGGAGAGTGCCTACAGGCACTTTCCAATAATTTGTAATAAAAAAAAAACTTATACAAACAAAATATTATTTGCATTTGCCTGAATAGGAAACAGGAGCAAGAAAAATGTTGGGTTTTGTTCTGGTACATTTCTTTTAAAGCCATGATAGTGGCTTCTTGTACTTGACCAGTTAATTAAATATAGCCATTTGGCCACTGAAAATTAATTAATTAACAGGAGTATACAATTAACAGGAATTGGATCATTTTCTTATCATCTGGTTATAAAAAGAGCATTTATTCTATTATATTTTGTTTGACAGAACTCGATGAGTTCTGTCAAACAAGATATAATAGATTAAAAGCCAATGGTGGATGAATGAGGGACAAAAATGGCTATAAATGTGTGGAATTCAGTGGATGACGGGGTTAATTCTTTGATAGATTACAAAATTCTTTATTCAATTAACAGGTGTTTATTCTGTTATTAATTTATTTATTGATGTTTGAGGTCACAGATTTCTGCACAATGGCTAATCATGACTACAACGTGGAGATAAAGTCAAGTCCAGCCTATCATTTATACCCATGTTGCCTATTATAGAGGACTTAAACCCCAGGCATTGTTTACCGGGTCCTATGTTCTCAGTAAATCAGAGCTTGTTTACCCTAGTAAACAAGCACTGCTTCACTTCCCTGGGTTCTTGAGGAGAATTTACGCTGTGACTTATATGCAATTAACAAGTCATATTTGTACTGAAGCTATGATAAATGGTTTAGTGTTTGTCGGTTATATACAATTAACAGGGTTATTCAATTAAGAGATATTCAATTAAGTGAGTGTCACTGTATTGTACATAATTATGCCCTGGTTAAAATAAGAATTTTTCACTGCATATCACACAACAAACCATAACCATATACTATACATGTAATGCACATTTGCCTTGTTATTTAACCCTTTATCCAACGCAGATGATTTCAAAATTTATTATTTTAAATATCATTTTTTAAATTTGTTCAAAAAATTTCAACAAAACCATATCATGTGACCCCTCTTTGGAACGAGCTCGATGAGCTCGTTCAATGAGGGGTCACATGATATGGTTTTATTGAAATTGTTCGAAAAATAATATTTTTTCAGCTGCTGAATTTGCATATTACTCGGGTGGATGTGGGCGATTAATTGGGTAAAGGGTTAAACTTCTTGTAGATTGTGCAGTAAACTCCTGTCAACTGAATAAAAAAGGTTACAATATGTTCGAAATTTATACTAATGGCAGGAAAATTCCCCTGCACTACAGATATTTTTTACCACAAAACTTCAAAAATAAGCTTTTAAAGCCTAAAAAAAGTTAAAAATCTGTTTCTCAGGAACTCCTGCATGATCCTTTTGGCTGCCGTATGCTCTCTTTTTATAACAAAGGCAAACTTAAAAAAATGAAAATTAAATGGCTCGTGTCTGATATTTTACCGAAGTTAATAAAACTGATGAATTTGCCGTTTGAGTGGAACAAGGCTTTGGAATACTTTAGCATTGCAAAGCCTTCTTCCACTCAAGGAAGAAAATAAACTACCACACATGCTATTCTGTAGATTATGAGACCTAAAACATAAAACAAACCAAGAACATGAACTTTTGATGGCAAAGAAATAATTGTAAAAATAAAATAAAAAAGTGCCCACCCACATGCAAGTTTACAACAAAATGGCCTGAGAAACAGAAGATCTACTTTGTGGGGTCTAATCCATCATACTTTAATGAGATCTTTCAAAAGTAATATGATCATCTCTAACTTTGTCATAAACACAATACAAATCCAAAGTTCAGCCAATTGTTATGTCTATGCTGCCCACCATGGAGAACTGTTTAACCCTTTACCCAATACAGACGATATAAAATTTTTTTTAAATTTAATGGTTTTTAGTTTTTTTTAAATTTCAATAAAACCATATCATGTGACACCTCATTGAAACAAGCTTGACAAGCTTGTTTCAATGAGGGGCTACATGATATGGTATTATTGAAATTTTTTGAAAAATAATATTTTTTCAACTGCAAATTACGCAGGTGGATGAGGCTAATTCATTAGGTAAAGGGTTAACTTCAAAAAGAAAAAAACCCTGATGTTTGTATCAGATTAGTTGGTACAGACCAGTAATTAATTTTTACAGTAAATTTGGGATTAATTCTAAATATAATTTTTGTAATATTTGTTAAAAACAAATGTATTCTCAGTACACTTCATGAGATAAGGACATGGTAATTTTTATTTTCCAGAATATTCTGTTCAACTGTGCTTCAGTGTACTGGAGAGAGGATGTACCTGTCTGAAAACTGCAACAAAAATGGTATGCAGCTGAAAGTTGTGTTTAACCCTCTACCTTACATGAAAAGCAGACGACACTTGCAAAAAAAATTCTTGAATAACTAATGTTTTTCATTTTTTGTCTAAAAAACATAGGTTATGACCCCTCACTGGAACAAGCTTGTTCCAATGAGGGATCATAACCTATGTTTTTGAGACAAAAATGAAAAAAATAATGAAAATTAATTTGTGATTTTTTAGAATAGCGTTGACGGTTTTGGCCGTTACGTTGGGTAAAGGGTTAAAAGAGTAGAAAAGACCAAGTCTGTGTTATAAAAGAATTCACTAAAGTTTAAACAGCAAAATTTTCATGTCGGAACTAATCCCAAGTTATTATTAACAAGCAGCTCTAAAGAGCCGGTAATTACTCACCTGCCAGAACTACATATCCCTCCATTATTCTAATCAAAATCAAAGAAATCAGCTGGCTGCCTGCCATGCTCCTTCATCCGAGTGAAACAGAATGATGATTGTTTTTAGAGGTCTTTCCATACATTATTTGTGCCAAGTTTGGTTCACTCTGGCCAAGTAGTTTCAGACAAAAAGATGAAAATGTGATTTCCCATAGGGTTTCCATGGTAACTATGATCCACAACTATGGACATGTTTACAACCTGATCAACATTAACCCTTTACCCAACGTAACAGTCAAAACTGGCCAGCACTATTCTCAAAAATCGCAAGTTAATTTTCATTTTTTGTCTCAAAACATAGGTTATGACCCCTCATTGGAACGAGCTCATCAAGCTCATTCCAATGAGGGGTCATAACTTATGTTTTTGAGATAAAAAATGAAAAAAAATAGTTGTTCGAGATTTTTTTTGCAAGTGTCGTCTGCTTTTCATGTTGGTAAAAGGTTAAATGAGGCTAATTGGTAGAGGGTGTCCCAGTCATCAATCATGTGAAGTTTCAGAACATTTGACTTTGTAGTTTCAGAGGAGAAGATTTTTGAAAATCAACCAATCAGAAGCAAAGACTGCCTCTGGCAGCCACGTTTTTCATCCAACGGGAACAAGATGAGGATCGTTTGTAGAGGACCTCCCATAGACCATTCTTGCCAAGTTGGGTTCACAGTGGCTCAGTAGTTCCAGAGAAGATGAAAATGTGATTTCCCATAAGGTTTCCATGGTAACTATGAGCCACAATTGCGGCCATATTTGCAACCCATTTAACATTAAATGAGGATAGAGGGTGTCCCAGTCATCAATAATGTGAAGGTTCAAAACATTGGGCCTTGTAGTTTCAAAGGAGAAGATTTTTGAAAATCCACCAATCAGAATCAAAGAATGCCTCTGGCAGCCACGTTTTTCACCAACGGGAACAAAATGAGTTTGTTTGTAGAGGACCTCCCATAGACGATTCCAGCCAAGTTTGGTGCACATCATCTCAGCAGTTCCAAAGATGATAAAAATGTAATGAGTTTATGGATGACGGATGCCAAGTGAAGACAATAGCTCACATGGTCCTTTGGGCCAGGTGAGCTGAAAATGGCTAAATCTTTTTCACTGAAAAATACACATGAATTTTCTTGACACTTCATACTGCACACAAGGCTTAATTTATTAATACAAAAATACTAGCAAGTCAGCAATAGTCACCATGTATTTTTAAAATATTTTTCATAGATCTGCTTGTTGACTGGTAGAGAGCTCGAATAATTTTAGTCATCAAAATCTGTTCACATTCGAGTCAATTTATTGGAGAGTGATAGCTTATGAGCTACACATAGCTTAAGATCCCCTCATTGAGTTCATTCCAATTTAGAGAAATTTTTGTTTGTTGAGGTTTAATGATGCTTTGGACAGTCAGGGTCACCTCAATTGTATGCAGGAAGAAAGCCCGAGTACCCAGAGAGAACCACCGAGGAGTGGCTGTTTGAGACCCAAACATACTAACTCTGCACATGCAGGGTTAGCATTGGTTGAAGACAAGTACACCATCAATGTGCAGTATGCCTTAGCACACAGCGCCACCATGCCCAACATCGGCAATCAGCTACCCCAAGAGGGTACCATACTATGGACCTTCTGGTTTGAAGTCCAATGCCATAATCATGGAGCCACCATGCTCTCTAATAATAAAGAGTCAAAGGAAAAACATAGCTCATGACCCCCTTACTGGAGCTCAATGAGTTCATTCTAATAAAGAGCCATAAGCTTTGTTTTGGAGGTAAAAATTGAAAACAAGAGGTGTGCATCGGAGATGCAGACGTTTACTTGTGGTAGCAATCGGAGAGTGTTGCATGTCCATAACCCTGGTTATCAATCATATTCCGTTTGTCAAATCTGGAACCTTTGTTCAAGTTATAATGCTAATAAGTTCAGAATTCGAAAAAACTAATTAAGGTCCATCACTCTGTAATAAAATTAAGTTCAGAATTCATAAAAATTAATTAAGGCCTATAACTCTGTAATAAAAAATTGGGCCCGCTTGAGATATTATTTCAAAAGATCTCTATGGCAAATAAATATTAGTCAAATCGGAGAACACTTGTTTAAGTTATAGTGTGAATTAGCTCAAAACTCATAAAAAGTTACTAATTAAGGTCCATAACTCTGTAATGTAAAATCAAGCGGGGCCAGTTTTCGAACTTGCTTGAGATATTATTGTAAAAAACCTGTATGGAAATATTACTCAAATCAGAGAATGTTTGTTCATGTTAATGCACTAACAAACTCAAAATTCATAAAAATTGACTAATTAAGGTCCATAACTCTATAACAAAAACTCAGACTGGACCAGTTTTTGAATTTGCTTGAGATATTAATGCAAAAGACCTGTACAGCAAATATTAGTCAAATCGGAGAATGTTTGTTCAAGTTATTGTGCTAACAAGCTCAAAATTCGTAAAAATTGACTAATTAAGGCCCATAACTCTGTAATGAAAAATCAGGCTGGGCAGTTTTCAAACTCGCTCGAGAATTTATTGCAAAAGACCTGTATGGCAAATATTAGTCAAATCGGAGAATGTTTGTTCAAGTTATTGCGTTAACAGTAAGAGGAAGCCCAGACGTCTGCACACCGACCGTCGACAAACCATAGGTTAACATAACTTGTCCAACAAAAAATAATAAAATTATCACTTCAATAATTCTGGCAAGTTTTTACCAGTACTTTAGCTAAAGGGTTAACCCACCCAACTTAACACACAAAAGCCGACATTCCTATTTGTTGTGTTTTCAATTTTCACTTTGAATCATGGTTAATGACACCTTATTGGGACTGGGCTCACTGAGCAAGTTCCAATGAGGGGTCCTAAGCTAAGTTTTTGAAGCAAAAAATATAAATTTATTGTTATTTAGTAAAAAAAAAAAATAATGTGTCATCCCTAATCATGTAAGGTAGGGCAGAATGGAGAAAACTCCAACAATCATCTGGAAGTTAACTGAGGTAAAGGGTTACCAGTTAACTGAGGTAAAGGGTTACCAGTTAACTGGTTGAGTGATGGAAACCACTATCACGGCTCTACTGAAATGTGCTGAAAGACACTTTAGTGGCTTTTCACTGTATCCATTACTCCTTTGCTCAGCAGTTGAAATACAAAACAATGTTTGAATAAATTGTTTATTACAGTTTATTGGAGAGTGCCATGAGGCACTCTGTAATAAATTGTAAAAAAATAATTGTTTATAAACAAAATATTACTAAACTGGGGCTCCTTTTGCTTGAAGCATGGTACCCTTGAATGAAAGTGTCAATGACACTGCAGCTTAATTTGTCTGTGTGTTATGTTTGATGAAAAGGATAATATTCAATGTTTATGAAAGGATTATGAAATAAGACAAGAATTGTGATAATTGGGAATATGTTAATTTCTGTTCCCTGTATGCTATGTTTTCAATAAAAATAATATGAGGTGCAGACTGTACTAAAGAATTGAGGGGTGGGTTAATGTGGCCATCACAGTTAATGAATGTGGCCCTCACAGTTAATGTATATCAACCAAAGTTACCAATTTACAGTGAAATTATTCCAAAACAAGTCATCCTGTCATGTTACAATGAAATCCCTTCATAAATATGGCCTGTAGACTGTGCTAAAGGTTTTTGGGCTTCAGGCCTGAATAGCCATGACAGTAGACAAAAAGGGGACGTCCTCATCTAGACATTATACTGAGTCATCCTTACCAGCTTACAATGAAATCTCTTCATAAATATGACCTGTAGACTGTGCTAAAGGTTTTTGGGGCTTTGGGCCCCTGTAGCCTTCCCAGTTGACCAATCGCAACCAAAAGGGGATGTTATCATTTAGACATTATATGGAATCAACCTACAAAGTTACAATGAAATCCATCCATAAATACGACCTGTAGACTGTGCTAAAGATTTTCAGGTTTGGGGCTTGGGCAGCTGTCGCGGCTGAATAATCGCGACCATAAGGGGACTGTCTCATCTAGACATCATCTGGAGTCATCCTACCAAGTTACAATGAAATCCCTTCATAAATATGACCTGTAGACTGTGCTCAATGTTTTGGGCTTGGGTAGTCGTCACGGTTGACCGATCGTGACCAAACGGGGACGTTCTCATTTAGACATTATATTGAGCCAACCTACCAAGTTACAATGAAATCCCTCTATAAATATGACCTGTAGTCTGTGCTAAACTTTTTGGGATTTTGGGCTTGGGCAGTCGTCACGGTTGACAGATCGCGACCAAATGGGGAAGTTCTCATCTAGACATCATACAGAGTCATCCTACCAAGTTACAATGAAATCCCTCCATATGAAATATGACCTAACGGAAAATGTGAACAGACTCACAGACTAACAGACTTCTGCACACGTGATAGCAGTAGCTTATCTTGACTTTGTCAAGTTAAGCTAAAAATAATACTCACGTTACAAATCACCTTTGAAAAATAATTCAGCACTCTACCAGTGAATAAAATCGAATATACTTACAGAAAAACACTTCACCAAAAATAGTCCTTTATCATCAATTTGGAATGCAAATAACAAAAAACAAAAAAAACATGAAAAAAAAACCCAAAAGAGTAAACAATAATACATTTTGATTAAAAATTAGAGAAACGCTAAAACCTGTTGAATAAAACTGTTCTTTTTATAAACATTTTACAGACTGTGTAAAAATATATATTTTTATATATACCAGTGCATGAAGGCAGTAGAATTTTCACATTAAAACAACCACTTCTGGAACCAATACCAAATCATATACAATATTCACATGATTATAAAACATAGCTTATGATCCCTCATTGGAATGAGCTCATGGACATGATTATGTTGGACGTCAGCCCATACCCTTATTAGATAAACCAGCAAAAAACACAACCCATGCTTCATTAATTAAAATTTTACTGATAATGATTTTTATTACCTGGGAAATGCCTGAATGGACATTATTGCCCACGCATGGAATTATGACCAGTCTATGTCAACTGTAATGTAATAGTTTGTGAACTTGATTGAGCAGTCAACTGAAGGAGTAGCTGACCTTTTGAGGTATATTTTCAAAGAATTGGAGATGATAAATTCAAAGCTTATCCGGATCAAAAGCAACCAACGAATTGCCCGAATCCGCCCGCATAATATGCAGATTCAGCAGCTGAAAAAATATTATTTTTCGAACAAAACCATATCAACATGAGCTCATTCCAATGAGGGGTCACATGATATGGTTTTGTTGAAATTTTTCAAAAAAGAAAAAAAAAAATGATAATTAAATTAATAAATTTTGATATCATATGCGTTGGGTAAAGGGTTAACTGGTTGAGTGGTAGATATATGTTTGATTGTTACCGTTGGTTCATATGGGATTATCTTGTCATCATCTATTGAATATTTCTGCATAATGTCTAATCGTGACCACAACATGGAGATAAAGTAAAGTTTAGTAAAAAACCACTGTGTGCAAAAGTGTTGGGTGCCAGAAGCAACAAGAAATGACTTAAATCTGTGATTAAAAAAAACTTTCATGCTGATGAATTTGCAGAAGATACGACATTGCAAAGATATTAACAAATTGGTGGAAGTGATCAGATTTAAACAGACAACAGCAGATTATAATTTCTGATGTATATGGAAATAAGTAAATACCTCTGCTGCATTCCGAACATTTTACGCCTAAAAAAGTTAAAAATCTGTTTCTCAGGCCCTCCCGCATGGTCCTTTTGGCTGCCACATGCTCTCTTTTTTTATAACCAATACAAACTTTAAAAAATTCAAATATTTTACCCCAGGTAATAAAATTGATAAATTTGTCCCTTAAGCGCAAGAAGGCTTTGCAATGCTTTATCATTGCAAAGCCTTTTTGCACTTAAGGGACGAAATACACCACCACCCATGCTATACTACAGATTATGAGGCCCAAAACATAAAACAAACTTTGAACTTTTATAGCAAAGAAATACTTACAAAAATAAAATAAAAAACTGCCTGCGCACATGCAATTTTAAAAAAAATGGCCTGAGAAACAGAAGATCTACTTTGTGGGGCCTTATTGTAACAAAATGTTCTGTGCATTATTTTAGCATTAACCAATCCACTAACTTGGCATTATCTGATTAAAAACTCATGTTATTTCAAATGAAGCATAGTTATGCCTCCAATAAATTTCACAGAACAAGTTTCAACAATGGCAAACTGAGATTGTTTTCATGGATGAAAATGCTATAAATACAAACAAATGTACACAAACTTCACATCTGACTTTCTTTGAGGCCTAATTTCAATGAATATGAAAAATTGCTGTGTGCTGGAAATTCAGTGAATATGGAAAATTGCACTGTTCTGGAAATTTCTGTGAGTTATTGGGTAACAAGAGCGGGATGAAAAACTATGTTATAGTTTTTCGTTAAAGCCAGTAAATTCTCGACTTCAAGTTAATTTATTTAACCCTTTACCCAACACAGACAATATCAAAATTTATTATTCTAATTTTTGTTTTTTTTAATTTAAAAAAAAAATCAACAAAACCATATCATGTGACCACTCATTGGAACGAGCTCAACAAGCTCATTTCAATGAGGGG
The DNA here is from genome assembly GCA_031216915.1 of Pictodentalium vernedei. Taxonomy (NCBI): domain Eukaryota; kingdom Metazoa; phylum Mollusca; class Scaphopoda; order Dentaliida; family Dentaliidae; genus Pictodentalium; species Pictodentalium vernedei. The sequence goes on from CM062290.1 coordinate 377,327,469, forward strand.
GTCACATGATAAGGTTTTGTTAAAAGTTTTGGAAAAATATACATTTTTCAACTGCTTAATTTTTTAATTACGCAGGTGCTTGCAGCCGATTTGTTAGGTAAAGGGTTAATTGACAAATGATATATGAAACATAAGGGAACTTTTGCATAAAGAAAATCGTGCTTTTGTCAAATGGTCAACTTATTATGCCCCCGACTTGGTCGGAGGGGGTTTCTAGTGGAGAGCTGTGTACATTCATATGTATGTTCGTGTGTAATGCAAATGTGTCACTCCAACATATTTGCTGCTCTAGCATGGTCATTATTTGTCGGATTCAAATAATTTTGGCCTCGTACGATCGTGCGTAATGCAAATGTGTCCACCCAACATATTTGCTGCTCTAGCACAGTCATTATTTGTCGGATTCAAATAATTTTTGACATGCTCGTCAGTCAACATGGGGGAACGGATCCTACAGCAGAATTAACATCTCCGTGTAAACATTTACAGAGTTATTTTCCCTTGTTTAACTTAGGGGATTATTATTGAAAAATGATTGAAAAATGTGTCCGTCCCAACATATTTGCTGCTCTAGCTCTGTCATCATATGTTGAATTCAAATAATTTTTACCATGCTTGTTCCTCAGCAGGGGGAAGGGATCCTACAGTAGAATATCGTCACATGAGCATTTACAGCGTTATTTGCCCTTGTTTAACTTAGGGGATGATTGAAAAATATGTCCGTCCAACATATTTGCTGCTCTAGCTCGGTCATCATACGTTGGATTGAAATAATATTTTCCATGCTTGTCTATGTTAGTACAGATTGTTGCAGGCACATGTCATGCTTTTGATGGCATAATGCTATCCATGGTATTGCAGGAGGGGGCATATGCCACTCTTCGCGTTGCGCTTGTTTTTTCCAAATTTGCAGCTTATTGTCCCATTAAGTAGAGCCCAATTTATTTATTTATTCATTTATCTGTGTTTAATTCCTTGCATGCTGCTGGCGTGCATTCCTGCCTGAGACAGGAAATCTCTTACCATTAAAAGAAATTAAATTTGAGGATATTTCACTAAATTTCCTCGGTAAGTTGCATAGACTTTTTAACCAATGATTGGGGCACAGATCAAAACCACGCATGGGGAATGTTGTTCACAGTCAACAATCAGTTGTTGTCAACAATTATTCAATGAATGGAGTTCCGGGTCATGCACGTTGCCCCATTCATTGAAGCTTTGCTTGCTATTCCATTGTTTTTATGTTATAGATTCACAGCTAAAGCATTGTTTTCATTCTGCTACCTTTTCACGCTTGTGCTCTGCACAAAATGTTTTTGTTGTTCATTTTGTTTACTACGCACAATCGTGAGAGAAATGCTGTATGAATGTGTGTTCATTTACCAGGCAGTCTACACTCGAAGACATAATAGGTCTTAAATCTTTTTCGGAACATCAATTCAATCTAAGGACTTTATCAGAATGTTTTTAATGAGGCATAGGAGTAAATTATGTCAAAAATGGAACACCACGCATTTTTAATGTCGAATAGAAAATAGTATATGTATTGTTAACCCTTTACTTAACATGAAAAGCAGACGACACTTGCACAAAAAATTCTTGAATAACTATTATTTTCATTTTTTGTCTCAAAAACATAGGTTATGGCCCCTCATTGGAATGAGCTTGACAAGCTCGTTCCAATGAGGGGTCATAACCTATGTTTTAGAGACGAAAAAATGAAAAAATAATGAAAATTAATTGGCGAATTTTTAGAATAGCACTGGCCGGTTTTGGCCGTTACGTTGGGTAAAGAGTAAAGAAGAGCCCAATTTATTTATTTATTCATTCATCTGGGTTGAACCCTTTACCCAACACAGACGATATGAAAATTTATTATTTTAAAAATCATTTTTTTAAATTTTTCAAAAAATGTCAACAAAACCATATCATGTGACCCCTCATTGGAACGAGCTCAATGAGCTCGTTCCAATGAGGGATCACATGATATGGTTTTGTTGAAATATTTTGAAAAAATTAATTTTTTCAACTGCTCAATTTGCATATTACGCGGGTGGATGCGGGCGATTCGTTAGGTAAAGGGTTAATTCCTTGCATGCTGCTAGCAGATGTTCCTGCCCAAGGCAGGAAATCTCTTACCATTAAAAGAAGTTGAATTTGAGGATATTTCACTAAATTTCCTCGGTAAATTGCATAGACTTTTTAAGCAATGATTGGGGTCAGTATGTAGTGGTGCCGGCTGCCAGCCGAGAGGTCCTCGGTTTGAATCCCACCTGCAGCAACTGCATTATGTCCTTGGGCAAGACACTTCAACCCCATTACCCACGTGGGGGCACGGTGGCATTGTGTACTAAAGCATACTGCATGTCGAAGGTGCACTTGTCTTCAACCAATGCTAACCCTGCTTGTGTGGAGTTCGTATGTTAGGATCTGACAGTTGCTCATCATTGCTTAGTGGTTCTCTCCTGGAAACAAATTTGACATGTGCCCACCCCATTTGACCAAACATTGGGAATGCTGATAAAGTCTATTATGTGGACATTCTACTTGGAACAGAGTGAGTGCGGTGGCTCAGTGGTTGGCCTTCTATGCTAGAGGTCCCGAGATTGATCCCTGTCTGGGATGACCCGTGTTGTGTTCTTGGGCAAGGCACTTTATCACCGGTTGCCTACATGGGGGCACGATGACGCCGTGTACTAAGGCGTACTACACATTGATGGTGCACATGTCTTCAACCACTGTAATCCTGCTTGAGTGGAGCTTGAACAGAGTTACAATGTTGAGGAGGTGACAGTTGCTCATCGATGCTCGGTGGTTCTCTCCGGATTCTCCGGCTTTCTCCACCCGTAAAACTGTCACTGTCTCGATTGGCCATTTTGCATAAGTATGTGACATTAAACACCAATAAATAAATGAATAAATAAATAAATAAATAAATAAATAAATAAATAAATAAATAAATAAATAAATAATACTTGACACCGAATATCCATTCCAGCAATATTCAGCTCGCCAAAAGGCGAGCTGAATATTGCTGGAATGAATCTCCTTTTATTACATGAAATCACACTTTCTTCAAGGGTTTTCAGGATGGTGCCAATATTCCAGGACTCTCCAAGTGCTTGGCAAGGAATTTCTTAATTCCAGATCTTTCAAGGAATACAAGGCGCCACTTTATCTGCACAGTGGAACATAAACTGCAATTTGCTACTTGTTGGTTCACAACATTTTGCTGGTCTACAAGTAACAGGATGGGTAGATGTCCAACCAGTGGTTGGCCCAAGTACCAAAAGTCCCTGTTCATGCAGTACACGCTACACCTAAACAAAGGCTATTGAAAACATCTTGTTTCTTAAGCCTCTCTATCATTACAATTTTGCCTCATGCGATTTATTTACTGGCATTTGAGGTCACATATTTCTGCAAAATGGCTAATCGTGACCACAACATGGATGTTAAGTCAAGTCCAGCCAATGATGTCAACCCATATTGCCCATTTTAGAGGACTTCCCCCACGCATTGATGACCAGGTCGAAATTTACTATTAGAACAGAACTGGTTTACCATTGAGCTGTAATAAGCTGTGTTTGATATTAAAAAATGAAAATATTTGGTTATTTATTGACTTTTTTTTTACAAGCTTCCTCCTCTAATTTTGTGTTAGGTAAAGAGTTATGATTATTTTTTGGTATTCAGATTTTTTTTTATCAAATACTGTTTTGTTTCAATTTATTGGAAAGTGCATTTTGGCAATCTCCAATAAATTATAACAAAAATAACTTAATATTAAAAAAACATCTCCTTCCAGCTGAACATAAAGCACAAGCTCAAAAAATACGGAGGTGGAGGGGGGGGGGGAATGGTGAGAAACATTATAATATGGAATTTGCAGTGTCAAACAGACTGGATTTTGTCTGAAATTCACAGTGTTATCAGATATTTGATCACATACTAAGAATATATACCAGCTGTTCCAGCTGGGTGTTCATTAGTATCGAGGATATTATTAGTTACCCCATGTCTGATCATGTGGTATGGGTTTTTACCTACCCGAAGCCAGCCGTATCCCATTCGGCCGAGTTTTTGTGAAAATATGCCGATATGACTAGTATAAAAAAATTATGGAATTTCTTTTTTTCTTTTTTGTCTCAAAAACATAGCTTATGAACCCCACATTGGAGGGTCTTCTATGGGGTGTGGACAATTTGTAGATTTCGGAACGAGGCTTCCATTGGGTATGGGAAATTTGTCAGTGGCTGGGCGGACATATCATGGGTTTCAATGAATATGGTCTCATACCACGTATCTATCAACCAATCAAATCAAAAAATTCACTTTAGTCAATAGATAATATGCCTTTCAGACATTCAGTTTTATAAAAAAACAACTTCCTAAGTAAGAATGGGGGCCATACTCTTTTGATCCTTACTTAACATGAATAAGGGGACAATCAACATAACTAAAGATTTCATTTTTTGCATAAACAACAAAGCTTGTGGCCCTCCCTGGAATGATCTTCATAAGCTCATTCCAGTGAGGAGTCCTAAACTATGTTTAAGGATTAATATGGGAGTCATAGCCATGAACAAATTCTGACAGAAATTATATTGAGTGATGCAAAACATCCCTACACAGCACTTGTGGCATTCTGCAATGCTTGCTGGTGGCCCAATGGAATTTGTTTAGCTTTTGTTTTCCATCAGAGGATCCTACACAAGAGGTATCATAATTTCAGGCCTCATAAATTTATTAGGGTTTAATGACACTTTTGACAGCCAGGGTCCCCTTGTGTCGGACAGTTTTACTCGTTGAAGAAGCCTGAGTACCCGGAGAGATCCACCGAGCAATGACAAGCAACTCTCTGACTCCCCAACATACTAACTCCACACACGCAGGGTTAGCATTGGTTGAAGACAAGTGCACCATTGACCTTTCATTACACCTTAATACACAGCGCAACAATGCCCCCACATGGGAAATCACAATGAAGTGCCTAGCCCAAGGACACAACACACTTTCCCCTGGCAGGGATCGAACGGTGGTGAAGTTCAGTCCTGTAACCACTGTGCTCCTGGCCTCATAAATGACAACCACCAAGCATGTAAATAGATGTAACATAATATAGCACACACGGCCTGCATCTGTACAGTAATAGCTGTTTTATCTTTGTATTTATTTATTATTTATTGATGTTTAAGGCCACATATTTATGCACAATGGCTAATCATGACCATGACAGTTTTACGGATGGAGGAAGCCGGAGTACCTGGAGAGAACCACCGAGCAACGACGAGCAGCTGCCAGCTCCCCATCATCGTAACTCCGCATGGCAGCACAGGCAGGGTTAGATTGGTTGAAGACATGCGTACCATCGACGTGCAGTCTGCCTTAGAACACGGCGTCATCATGCCCCCATGCAGGCAATGGAGATGAAGTGTCTTGCCCAAGGACACAATGTGGTTGTCGCAGGTGGGATTCGAACCGAGGACCTCTCGGCTCGGCTCTACCTACTGAGCCACCGTGCTCCCGTTTTATCTTTGTACAAAAATATCGTGGAGATCTGAATATTATTAGTTATCCTTGTGTTTTCCAGGGTGTATGGGAATTTAAACCAGTCTGGAAACTCATACACCCTTCGGCAAAGCCAAAGAAAGTATGAGTTTCCACACCGGTGTAAATGAGAATTTACACCAGTCTGGAAACTCACACAGAAAGCCAAAGGGTGTATGAGTTTCCAGACCGGTGTAAATTCCCATACACCCTGGAAAACACAAGAATAACAGATTTATTTCCAAGAATTTTGGTGTACTTAATACTTTAACCTAAATTGTGGGAAAAACTGACAGAAAATTTGTACTTTGTAAGTTTCTTAATAAAACCAGACAACAATGGATGTCATTGGAACTGGCTCAATGAGCCAGTTCCAATGACATCCATATCTGTAATATTTTATTACACAAAAATATTAAATTTCCTGAATTTTTATTTTTCTTCTAACATAACCGAGCAGAAGGTATGAATTAATAATTAAAAATGGGTACTTTTTAGCCATATACCCTGCTATTGTGTATTCTTGTTTTTACACCGTGGTTAACCACGGTGTAAAAAAAAAGCTACTGTGGATTGCAAGTTACACAGTACCTCTCAGCCAATCAAAATTCAGTATTTTGTTGCATTTGGAAATAATAACCTCTAACACACTGATGTTAAAATATCAAAATTTCAACTTGCAGACATTTCCCACGATGCAACTAGGAATTTAACCAATTCAGTCTTGTTTGACAGAGCTCATTATTGAACAAGTCTGAATTGGTTAAATTTATTCTTGCCTTATGAGAAAAATTTGCTGAAAAAATATTTTTATTTTAATATTGGTGAGCAGAGGGTTAAATTGAAGATTCTCTTAGTGTTGCATCCTGCTAGAATAAGTTCAATTACATACCTCCATAAGGCATGGAAAGAAAAGTTTGTTTTATATGACTAATCAGCACTTGGAATATTGTTAAATGGCATCAGAAATAAGAGTGAACTGTAAAAAGTTCCCAGAGGTGAAGGATCCATATCAAGGTTTGATTAATCAAGGTCAGATAAAACTCAAAGGATTTTAAAGACTTTCCAGAGTTTGAATGCATTTCTCTGGAGTAAAACTAAAAGATGGCTCAATTACAAATATCAATTATTAAAATTAAATCTTTTAAAATGTTTTCACCAACTAGGATACACTGACCACTGTAGAGTTGCACTAATTTCACTAATCAGAATATAGATTAACTGGTAGAGGGCTAAATTATTTTCGGCATTAAAATTTGTTCACGTGTCTTTGCCTTGTTACAATTTATGGGAGAGTGCCTACAGGCACTCTCCCATAAATTTTAACAAGGCAAATTCATACGGATTAAATAATTTATTTTCAAAGATTAAATGGTGCACATCCACAGCATATGAAGCCTTTAAGTTGGGTTATCTGCACTTCAGAATAAAGCCCAAACATGGGCGTACAGCACTCTACCAGTTAAGAAATCTTCATGGAAACAAAATGATGAATTATCTGCAATGTTATGATTTGTGATGAAATTCCCCAAACCACTTTACATAATATACAAGTCTACAGAAGGGATTGTCTGTTCTTCACATAAACATGTTTGAGATCCATTTTTATTTGTAAATAACTGTTTTAGTGCTATGATCTATTCTGGGAAATAGAGATTACGACTTTGTGCACAGTTATTTGTGCTGATGAAATGCTGTTATATAACATACTGATGTAAAGGGCACTATCTCTCAGGTTCCTGCAACTGCGTTAATAGCCAATTCAAGGAATTTCGAGGACCCACTGACCTCTATACATCTGCATTGAGGGAATCCTCATTGGTCAGAAACAAAAAGTGTCCCATCTGTTGCCATCTTGGCTGTGTGTGTGGGGGAGCAACTGTTGCTATAAATAGACAATGTTCAACAAGAATTTTTTTCTCGATAGAGCCTACAAAAAAATTTCTTGTTTCCCAGGCAATTTTTCCTCAAATTTTATTTTGAGGGAGGGAGCCTTTTATTTTCTTTTGTTTTTTCACAAAACAGATCTCAAAATAGTTGGAATCAGAAATGTAACTACCTACACAATTATGTGGCAAACCAACATTTTCAGCAGTGAAAAAAAAAAATTTCCCATAAAGTAACTGAAAATTTAACCAACTATATCTTGTTTGACAGAGCTCTGTGAGCTCTGTCAAAGAAGGTATAGTTGGTTAAATATTTGTCCTACAAGTGCAAAATAGTGTCATAGAAGAGATTTGGTGAAAAAAATTGGTGATGAGGCAGATTTTCTATGACCAGAGAGGTGCCTGAGAAACAAGAATTTTTTTTTAACAGCCTAGTTTTCAATTTTTCAGTGCCTCACAATCGATGACTGGGGAAAACAAATATTTTGATAATGTACACATTTTTCATGGTAATGCAAACTAAATATTCACAACATATCTCAATTATTACGGACACCCACCAACATATCATTATTACTGGAAAAATGTAAGTTCTGATTAGGGACATGCGAATTGCCAATTTTGATCGAATCGAATATTGAATCGAATTGGTGAAAACAAATCAAATTTCAAATCAAACTTCAAATCGAATCACAGTTAATGGATACGTCATCAAAAGAAAAGTTTTTTTCTAAAACTTGGATGTGAGTCTTCCATGGAAGACGTGTGTCGCCTACACTATATTTTAATATTTCAGACAGAATTCTAAGTGGAAAAGGGGTATAACTCTGGAAAAAATACAGCGGATCAAAAAATAAAATAGGAGGTGCACAATGCCATTATGTGATAAAGAAGCACTGAAAGTTTCATCAAAATCCATTCATAGGTTAAAGAGGAGTGGCGGAGAAGAGAAAGTGTGACGCGGACGACGACGCAGACGACGCAAGACGACAAAAGTAATCCCTATATGTCGCTCCCCACTTCGTGGGGCAGGCGACACAATAATACCCCCGATTATTAAAAGACACACAGTCATGTTGTGTGCATTTTTTGCCTCACCACTTCCCACGCTATAAACTGAGATATAAACCAATATACAGTGGAGCCCACTTAATTGGATATCTCTTAATTGTATATCCCTGTTAATTGAATATAATTTTCAAACACAAAACCATTTACCATACCTTCAGTACAAATTCGATCTGTTAATTACATATGGGTTGTAGAGTAAACTCCTGTTAATTGTATATAAATTTTTGTAATATGTCGAAAAAAATTGCTGTGACACGCACCAAATTCCCCTTATTTATCAACCATTTTGGCCTCACACATCCAATACAGACATTTATTCTATTATATCTTGTTTGACAGAGCTCAAAGAGCTCTATCAAACAAGATATAATAGAATAAATGCTCAGTTTACCTACAGAACACAAGAAACTGACCAAATCCCTGTTAATTGTATACTCTTGAATAATTTTCACTGGCAAAATGGATATTCAATTAAGAGGATTCTACTGTACAAGCTATTAATTGAAACTATTCGAATAGTTGACTTTGTAGCTTCGAAACTGCAGCAATAAACATTTTTAAATGAACCTGGCTGATAGGGCTGATACATTACTTTATCACATATTTTCTAAAAAAAAAACTTATTTTAAATCGGATCGACTCCATTCTGGTGATGAAGCCATTTGTTTTAAATAAATAAAAATGTGGAACTTCAAAAACAAAATGATAATGCATCGCCGAATGGAGTTGATCCACTTGTAAATTAAAGCCAGCACTACTTCTGTTTGGATAATAATCACAGGAGTTCTTTTAGAAAACCGTTGCTTTTGATGATGTATCCAGTAAGTATGATCGAATAGAACAATAATACTCAATACAAAATAATGTGATCATGTTGTAGAACAAATCATTTATTGAAGTTGAACAGCTGGATAACTTTTCAAAGTTCAAAAATTAAAATGTTCATAAATGGCCACTGGTCATAATGCACAATAAGTTGAAATGAACAGTTGTAGCAGTAACAGTGTTTGTAGAGATGTAGCTACAACTGTTGTACAGTTGTAGCTATATCGCTACAAACACTGTTACTGCTACAAGTCAGTTACATTTCTACTCAGATCTGTCACAAACTTATGGCCGAAGTATATTCAAAAGTATTCCAATTTCAAATTTCAAACTGAATCGAATCGAATATTGATTGACTTTCGAATCAAATTTCAAAATGAATTTTGAATTTTCGCAGGAGCCTTGTTCTGATCTTGGAATGATTCCAAGTTGTTACTTTGTTACCAATTTTCACTCTACGCTTTTGTTTGATGATGTATGCATAACTCTGTATACATACCAATTAACAATTCTTCTGCGTGCATTAAAAACTAATAATACCTCCAACTCAAACTGATCTTTGGAGATCTCTTCCAGAGAGTGGTGGGAGACATCTGTTTGGTGGATAAAAGTTTTTTCCAACAGAAATCATAATTTACTCAAACATATTTTGATCACAAGTATTTTTCCAAGATTTACCATGAATTTTTCCAAGGAAGACTGATTTTCAAGCACTTTCAAGCACTTTAACTCCTTAACCAATGCACAGGATATCAAAATTTATTATTTTAATTATTGTTTTTTAAACTTTTAAAAATAATTTCAACAAAACTACAACATATGACCCCTCATTGGAATGATCTCGGTGAGCTCATTCCAGTGAGGGTCATATTACATGGTTTGTTGAATTTTTTTTTAAAAGTATATTTTTTCAACCACTTACTTACTTGCCCATGACACTAAACCTTGAGAACCTATCGGAGAGATTTTCCTTTGGATAAGTGTCAGGTGCAGGTATTTTTCAGCAGATAAAAAACCCAGAATTTATGCAACAAAAACATAAAAATCATAAATTTCTTGGATGCATTTTGATCAAAATATGCCCAGTATTTTCCAGGCCTTTTCATTTCTTCTCCCAAGACAGCCTTATATGCAAGCACTTTCAAGGGCCGTAAACATCAGTTTCGACTAGAAGAATGCTGGATTTGGTTGGGTTGTTACAACTGGTTCATATGAAATATGTCAAGACATCAACATGCAAAAAATTAAAATTTCTAATAGAATACAAAGCACATTTATGGAATATAAGGCCACCGGCACTTTTCAGCAGAGAACAAATATGGGCTTCTAGCACTCAACAAGTTTCAATTCAAGCACTTTTAAAACACTACTAATCTTTAAGTCCTCAGACAGCCACAAATTTCCCTTTTTATATTGAATTGAAAAAGTTGTCCTAAGTATATTATTTCTTAAGAACTATACTGGTTGGCTACATATATCTTAACATTGTTTTTACATCATTGTTGGCTGCCTGTAGAGATGGGCAATATACTGAAAAACCGAACAGATATCGATATCATGGGGATACTGAAAACACGAACTGAGAGAATCATTGAATACAGAAACCATCTAAATTTTAAAATTTTCCTTCATTCACTATATAAGGCCTTGTTGATGCTTGATAGCAGTTGAAGGGTTAATTTTCTTGAAACAAATGGCTGATTTTATTTTCAGTTCTGTTAACCCTCAGGGTCATTGGCAACTGTCCTGAATTCTCACTTGACTAAACCTGTATGGATCCAGCTGCTAAACAGTGATTTCTAGCCAAGTCTTGGCTGCCTTAACAGGCAGCCAAGACTTGGCTAGAAATCACTTCCCAGGTGATTTGGTTATTGTCACATTACGTGTACATTGCATACAAAACCGCACTTGTTAATACCCCGTCGTTTGTGTAGAAACGACCGGGTATGAAAAGCTGTTTTAGTGCGGTCACATGAGAAGGATTACATAATCAATTAATGTTTCGCAAGAAAAATCTTTCAGAGACTGTCCCTGATTAGCAATTATATTGTTCAGTCAGAAAATTTCTAAAACCTACATTTAATAAAATATTCAGATACAAATGCCATATCTTTCATTTCCAGAACTCTGTACTGCGGTTTAATATAGGAATTGAAAAAATACGTTCGTTAATTCGTGAGATTTTCGATTTGTTTTCATATTAAAATAAAATTTTTGCTGATATATGACACTTGATCGGCAAAATTCTCATCTTTTGGGTCAAATTTATCACACAAAATAACGGGATTTACCGAACCGATTTTCACCTTTAAAGATTTTATTTGATATACAAAATTCCCAAACAAAACGTATCAGGTACAAAAAAGGATTTAGTGAACAGAAATTAATATGTTAATTGGCAAATCTTTTCCCAATACAGTCCAATCAACACTGATTAGTGAGTGGACGTCTTACATTATGCAATTACACATAACACACTCAGTCGATTTTTGGATAATTGTTTCGTATGGAGTGCACACGTAATGGCAGGATCTCCTGAAGATGGCATGGGCAGGGCACATGCTCTGAGGCTACAAATGCTTCAAATATGCCTTTCAAGGTTAATGTGTGTTAAGAAGTCACAAAATTACAGTAGATATGATTTGTGTTTGCTAAAGAATGCAACGATTGAGCTCACTCGCAGTGGCATTTGTGCAGCTGTGGATAATGTGGTATAATGACAACTTATTCTGTATTTTCGTGATATGAATTTCCCTTTGGTACTATCAGCAAATCTGTCAAGTCAGATACTGAATACCAAACCGCTATGAGGTATACTCTCTTAAAAACACCGAAATCGATACCAAACTCAAAATTCCAATACCGCCCATCTCTACTGTACAAGCCACCTACAGTGATATAGAAACATTGTTAAGTCATCTACATCTGTGTAAAAGTAGATACGGTAGTTGTTATCATAAAATTTATCTAAGGATTTGAGAGTTAATGACCAGTATGAACCCAATAAAAAGATCAACTTCCACACTAAAACAGTTAAATACACATCACAGTTTTGTATCACACTTATTTACTTTCGGTTTATCACTAGCAATACTTTCCGTCCCATCATCTTGCTTTTTAGTATTAGCAACAGCAATATGTAAGCACTGAACCCACTGTTCAACATTTTGTTGTCCCTTTGCTTTGAACATGTATTTCTGTTCATCTGTGAAGATTTCAAATGCCTTTGGTATGTCTCTGATTCCTTTCCGTACTGCTTTTACACTTTGGATTTTACTGACAGGAAGTGTCTCCCTTCTCTGAAAATGGAAAAAATACAAAAGTATGTTTCACTTCAAATTTCACAACACCATTCGGGTTAATATTTATGCATTGCGGGGGCGCAGTGGTGTTGCAGTAACCGGCTCTCATCAGATCACCGAAGTTAAGCAACGTTGAGCCCGGTTAGTCTTAGTCCTTGGATGGGTGACCGTCTGAGCGATCAATTCGGACTTCCATGTTGTGTCCTTGGGCAATGCACTTAACCCTGATTGGGCACAATGACACCATGTACGTCGATGGTGTGCATGTCTTCAACCAATCTAACCCTGCCTGTGCTGCAGTGCGGAGTTACAATGTTGGGGAGCTGGCAGCTGCTTGTCATTCCTCAGTGGCTCTCTCCAGGTACTCTGGCTTCCTCCACCCTTAAAACAGTCAATGACATGATATGACCTTGGCTGTTAAAGTGTCATTAAACCCTAATAAATAAATAAATAATTTATGCATTGCAATTTGTACACAACAGACAAAAAATACTTTTTCCAACTTGGAAAGAAAAGAAAAAGATTTTATTTGGACTGTATCAAAAGTGTTAAATTTTCATGGAATATATGATAATTTCTGCGAAAACCGTTCTTCCACACAAAAGGTTGATGTGATAATAAATTTACAATATATCAAGATTTATCCTTAAAGGCCTGGAGATTTTTTATACACTTTTGCTTCAGATTTACAATCTACATCCTGTGGCTCAGCTCTTGTTCTAGGCATGTCACGGTTGCCTGTATAGGCAGCCAAAACTTGCAGAGAAACAAATGCAAATGTTCTTTCAAGTTTACCCTGTGACTACATTTTGGGGTGTCTGTTCTGTTACTGTAAAAGTAATCAAACTCAGGTTTAGGCTTTAACTCCTTGCATGCTGCTGGCAGATATCCCTGTGCAGGACAGGAAATCTCTTGCCATTAAAATAAGTAAATATTGAGGAGATTTAACCAAATTTCCCCCTGTAAATTGTTTTGACTTTTAGAGTAATGATTACTCAAGTCAAATTTTCATGAATTTTTCATCAAATCTAGTCATGGCTGCTGTGTAGCAGCCATGACTAGATCTGATGAAAAATATTTTTAAATTACTCAGCGGGTTAAGAGTTAAGGGTTAAATTGAGGTGTTTTACACTTTAGTACATGGCACTACCATCCCCCTCCTCCCCTTAGGTTTCTTGACCAAGGACACAATGCCGATGACATGAGTCAGGACTAAACAATTAACCTTTCAACCTGAAGTCCAGTGCACTAACCAATGAGGCATAGTACTCACTCCATTAGAAGTACTATACCAACTTTACATCTCTGAATACATTTTTTCTTCAGTATTTATTTATTTATTTTATTGATGTTTAAGGTCATATATTTCTGCACAATGGCTAATCATGACCATGACAGTTTTACAAATGGAGGAAGCCGGAGTACCCAGAGAGAACCACCGAGCAACAGCAAGGAACTGTCAGCTCCCCAACTCCACACATGCAGGGTTGGAATTGGTTGAAGACAAGTGCACCATCGACATGCAGTAAGCCTTAGAACACAACATCACTGTGCCCACACATGGGCAATGGGGGTGAAGTGTCTTGCCCAAGGACGCAACGCAGTTGCTGCAGGTGGGATTCGAACCAAGAACCTCTCGGCTTGTAGCCTGCAACTCTACCTACTGCGCCACCACACCCCCTTTTTCTCCAGTTCTTTTACAGAGGGATTAACATTTCTATTCAAAATGGTTTTAACACTGTGCCAAACAAATCGACTTAATTTTCATGTGTAATTTATAAATTAACTGGTTGAGGTCTATATTATTTTTGGTAGTCTCAGTATGAAAATCAAACTTTGTTTTATTACAAATTTTTGGAGAGTGCCCACAGGAACTCTTTCAATAATTTACAATAAAACAAATTTATGTAAGGCCACACAAAGTAGATATTCTGTTTCTCAGGCCATTATTTGTGAAATTGCATGCGGGCGAGCGGTTTTTTATTTTATTTTTTATTTCAGTAATTACTTCTTTGCCATCAAAAGTTCATGTTCTTGGTTCATGTTTTAGGCCTCATAATCTACAGAATAGCATGGGTGGTGGTTATTTCATCCCTTGAGTGCAAGAAGGCTTTGCAATGCTAAAGCATTGCAAAGCCTTCTTGCACTCAAGGGACAAATTCATAAATTTTTTTTAACTTGGGTAAAATATCAGACATGAACCATTTAATTTTAATTTTTTTAAAGTTTAAATAGGTTATAAAAAGAGAGCATGCGGAAGCCAAAAGGACCATGTGGGAGGGCCTGAGAAACAGATTTTTTTATTTTTTTAGGCCTAAACAAAATATTATTTGCGTTTGACTGAATATGAAACATGAGCAAGGAAAATGTTGGCTTTTGCTTGGTACCCTCATTTTTTTTTTTTTTTTAAAGCCCTGATAGTTACTTCCAGCACTCAATCAGTTAAGCAGTTGGAAAAAAATTATTTTTACAAAAATTTCATTGAAACTATATCATGTGACCCTCACTGGACCAAACTGGTTGAGCTCGTTCCAGAGAGGGGAACACATGATATATTTTTGCAAATTTTGCAAACAATTTTAAAAATAAAATTATTAAAATCCCCCTCTCATCCAAGCATCCTATGGATGAGATGGATGAGAAGGATTTTTTGAATATAAGCCTGGAGGCTTTGAGGGTATCTACCCTCCCTCTGGCTTGTATTCTGCATATTTATTTTATGTTTATGTTCCAGGGTTTTCACTGTTACCCTCCCGATACTTCACTGCTTGTAGTTCCTTTTCATTTACACTCTACTTTGAATAAGACACTGATTGAGACAGGTCAGGGCCTTTTATACACCTTTTGTTCACTACTGTGAATCGAACGGCAAGCTGCACGAGCGAAGTGATATGCCATATTATACCCGAAATAGCCGGAGGGCTATATGGAAAAGAATAACAAATTTTGTTATTATCTGCATTGGGTAAGTGTACCTCACTTCTAAAAACTGGATTCCTTGTGCTTAACACAGGACCTACTGTATTTCCATTACAAGTTCTCAAGCATCCATACATGTAGTGAAAAGCAGAATAAGTGAATTTTCCATTTACAAATAAATTCTTTCATTTTGCATTTTTCTGAGGGAGGAAGTAAGTTGTCCTGATCTATTGACCCATAACCTTTGAGGGTGTTGAGATTTTTACACCCTTTTGCTACACTTTAATCATTTACCCAATGCAGATGTTATCAAAATTTATTTATTTATTGGTGTTGAAGGTCACATATTTTTGCACAATAGCTAATCATGACCACAACATGAGTATCATCTCAAGACCAGGGGTGAGCATTAATAAGCCATGTTGCCCATTTTAGAGAGGGTTTTCACCTCCCAAACATTAGTGACTGAGGCCTATTTTACCAGTAAAACAGAGCCCTGTTTACCACAGTGAACAGGCACTGTTTCATGTCTTGGGGTTCCCGCAGGGACTCAAAATTTATTATTTTAAATATTATTTTTCCAAATTTTCAAAACAAGTTTGGTCCAAAGAGGGGGTCATTTGTTGAATTTTTTTGAAAAATAATATTTTTTCAACTGCTCAATTTTGGAAGTTATTCCGGCAGATACAGACGATTTATGAGGTAAAGGGTTATTCAGTGTAATATCAGGTAGCTTTCAATTCTTCCGTTTAGCATTTTTGTGTATCTTTACTTACAACAGCTGTTGGCACTCTCCAATACATTGTAATAAAACAATTTTGTTTAAAATATTTTAAATAAATTGTAACAAAACAATTATTTATGAACAAAATCTTACTAAACTGGGACTCCTTTTGCTTGTAACATTGTATACTTGAAAAAAATACTTATGTTCCAGATTCACTTTAAAAAATAATTTAGCACTCAACCAATTAATGCTATTACTTCAGTAGCGCATGAAGTGTTGCTAGTTGAGAGTATTGGAAGCCCATATGTGGAGCAGATAATACAACATGAAGGCCTCATATTCTCTGGACGTACTTCATATTATCTTTGACGTGAAGTTATTTACTTTGTATGGATGTGCCTTCTATTTATTTATTTATTGGTGTTTAAGGTCACATATTTATGCACAATGGCTAATCATGACCGTGACAGTTTTACGGGTGGAGGAAGCTGGAGTACCCAGAGAGAACCACCCAGCAACGGCGAGCAATTGTCAGCTCCCCAACATACTAACTCCACACAAGCTGGGTTAGCATTGGTTGAAGACATGTGCACCATCGACGTGCAGTACGCCTTAGTACACAATGCCACCGTGCCCCCACGCGGGCAATGGAGATGAAGTGTCTTGCCCAAGGACACAACGTGGTTGCTGCAGGTAGGATTCGAACAGAGGACCTCTCGGCTTGCAGCCTGCACCTCCACCTACTGAGCCACCATGCAGCCTGCACCTCCACCTACTGAGCCACCATGCTCACATAAATTGTAACAAGGCTAAGACAGCTGAACATATTTTAACAACTGAGAATAATTTAGTACTCTATCAGTTATTGCATACATATATGTATACAAGAAGCATCTGCTCTTCCTCTCGGTTTAATTTTCGTAACAATAAATATTAAAAATATAGTTCTTCCCCCACCCCCCAATTTAAAACTAGATGTGTCAGAAAGACACATATTGTCCCGCGAGGTCCAATGTGTTTTATGTGCCTACTGGCACATAGAACACATTGGAACTCAGGGGATGATATGTCCCTGCAAGCAAAAACAAGAGCAACACGAAGCATGGCATATGCCCCCTCCTGCCATATCATGGATAGAATTACTAAAAAAAAAATAATGAAAAATGAAGGTCACAGTGACCTTGTCCTTTGGCACATCAAAATCAAAGTGAATATGGTCCTACCTCACACCATACCTAACCTCCATACTGACTTATATCATGATCAGTCTTACAGAACCTTAGTTATATAGAGCGGAAACCAATTTCAAGTGTATTTAACATTGGATGTCACTGTGACCTTGACCTTTGGCACATCATTGTCAAAATAAATAGGCTTCTTCCACTCATCATACCTAACCAATATATGAAGTTTGGTAAAGATCCAGTTGGTAGAACTTTAGTTAATTGATGGAATGCAAAAAGTTAATGGACGACAATGATGACAGACGGTGGATGCCGGACATGGTGATAACTTAAAGCTCCTCAAAGGGGCCCGGGGCGTAAAAAAAAGTCAGGAAAACTGATTCTCTGAGTTTTCAGATCATAAACTAAGGTCACGGTCAATAACTCTGCAAAAAAAAACATCAGACTGGGACCAAACTCGAACGACGGATGGACAAGGGTAACACTATATGCCCCGGCCATTTTATAGCAGGGACATAAACAAAATCTGATGATTATCTAAATATTTAATTTTTATGGCCCTAAACCACACAGCTCAAATTTTATAACTAATCATGAACAGATATTGAAGTTTTTATCTGCCCAATAAGTAATCGATCATAAGCTATCTATCTCACTCTTTGTCATCAACAATAATTCTTACATTTTCACTTTTATTGCATGTTATATGTGCTCCTGATAAGGTAAAATATCGTGTTTTCCACCTCTTCAAAAATGTCCACTTTCCTTTCTTCTCCTTCAGCTGACCCTGCAACACATAAAATACACACAAACTATTTAGTTTAAACTGTATTTAAGTATAATAGTATAATATGAACTATACAAAAGACGCATACAACAAATTTACTCCGAATAAATCAGCATCAAGCTAAACACTACACTAAGCTGTATCCATACTGTTTATAGAAGCTCTTCAAGCAGTACACAATTTATAGCGAAATTCACAAAACATTTTCAGTCAATTAGGCCTGGACTTCATCCTTTTGACAGAAATGAGCAATTTCTTAGTCAAAAAGGCCCATAACTCTTATAAAAATCATTGGACCAAACCCCAATTCGAGCTTAACCTTTATTTTGATATAACTGAGGCACAAACCAAGTTTGGTCCTGATCTTTAAATCCAAACGCAAGTTATCATCCAGAAACCAACATACTGATGGACACATGCAATTTCTAATTCGAAAAGACCCATAACTCTTGTAAAAATCATCGGACCAAACCCCAATTCAAACTGAACCTTTATTTTGATATAACTGGGGCACACACCAAGTTTAGTTCTGATCTATAAATCCAAACTCAAGTTATCATCCTGAAACAGAAAAGTTTATGGGGGGGGGGGGGGGGGGGGATGGACAGATGACGGAAAGACAGATAACATGTGCCATTTTTTCAGAACAGGCAAATAACAAGATGCCCTGGCTTTAATATTTAACAACAAGTGTTTATGTACATACATATTTTTCTAATAATTTATTGAAAAGTGTGTGTTGTCACAACTCAGAAGATTATCTCCCCCAATCCCCCAAATTTGCATACAAAACCAAAAATTAAAAGACCTATCTGGCCCTCCATACTTTTACTCTCTGCGCATGCGCAGTGGTCAGGAAGAGACTGGAATTGGCACCAACACCATTCTTTGTAGATGGGCATACTTATAACTCAGCGGGGAAGGCCATCCCCATCTTGGCCATTGGTAAGTATAAAAAATAAACAAATTACTTAAAATTTATCATATTTTTATATGACAACTAATGGCCCAGACTAGCTGAATCGTAAAAAGGCGGAAGGCCTAGGACTTAAGAATTATCAGACCACATATAGCTCCTAAGCCTGCATTCCAAGGTGAAAGGAACATTAAAAGGAATTACATGTATGTCTCTCTGTACAATAATAGAGAAGACATATCATAAATAAGGAGCCATATCCAAGTAATTCCATATTCTTAGCATGAATGATTAAGCTAAACGGGTGTAATGAGCCCTCAATTTTAAGGCTAGTCTGGACTAAGCCCCAAAAATTAGGATGGCATATTTGAGAGTGAGAGACTAACTCCCACAAACCTATGCCATATAGAAATAATAAACAAGCTGTATCTAGGATCAGACATAATCTACAGACAAAAACAGCTTCACTCATAGTTACACACTTATCAAACCGGAGGAGATTTTACAAGAAAAATCACACACCCCTTTTTTTGAAGGAGTAGATCAGGAATCAGTGCAAAGCGATACTAAATAATCCAAATATATTCACCCAATAAGCACCCTGTTATTAATTATTGGTGCTTAATGTCACTTCAGAAGCTAAGGCTGTTGTGAGATTCCGGTAATTAAAAGAGCACGCTTCTCACGTATACCGGAGTTGGAATACGTAGATAGGATTAAAACCGGTAATATAAAGTGTACGACCATACACTTGTCCAAGTAATACCAACTAAACAGTATCTGAAGGATAAACATGCTTCAAAGGCAACCTACAGACGGGCACGTTCATGTGTACAATTGATTCCAATAATAACACTCCAATGAAACATTCAAATATACGAGAATGTGTACTGTATCTTCATAGAAACCTGGCTTAGAACATGGAACGAGCTATGATTAACAGACCCGTCATGGACCGTCCCCGAAATAATTTATAGTTTCCTAGGTCCGTAATAACCAATGAGAGTTCTGAGAAGAATATATTATTCCGAATAATGATCCCAAAAAATGAGAACATATACACAGACGGCCTATTGGCAGTTCCATAACTGATCCAAATAGCCCCAAAAATTCTCAAGAGCTCTATAAGCAGAGCAAGAATTTATATAGTCTGTCAACAATGCGTCTGCCTAAAAATAGGCATATTATGCACGCCAGCAATGAAATACCACATGTACTCATCTGAATACAGCTTGTAACCACGATATGACCGAGTGATAAAAGTGTAACCAGGAAACTGAATGAATAATCCGATGTTAATATGCAGTTAACTGAGTAATAAACTCATACGTCGTAAGAAAGGCCAGACTGCTCTGAGAGACTTTTCAGATTGGACTAATTGCCACATTGGAGAATGTCGTCCAGATAACCGACATGTCAACCATACAGGTACGCGAAGGCTAGCAATTTTATTGATAAAGAATCATATGCTCGTATGACTTATAAACAAACAACCACAGGAAACAAACCAACTAAAAAGTGGATGTGCCCATGAGGACGCTGTTGGAACACGACCCAACCGCCAATTACTCATGCTCCAGCATGCTCATCTAAATGCAGAGGAGCTCTCTGAACACCTTCTCCAACCATTTTAAATGAACGCAGTCCAAGGAACGGTATATTATTGAAGATGTCGATAAGAAACCACCTTCCTCTTAGAACTAGATAGGTGAATATGGCGTCGATAACATAGCCGAAGGCCTCCGACACCTGTCGAAACGACAGCAGTTTCTCTATAGTAGTCACAGCTTGCTGATCAGGTGTAACAAAGTTGGTATAGTATTGATAAATAAAATTCATCGCTACCATATGCTGTTCCGAAAGGGAAGGGTAATCCTCTTCCTTGTCCCTTTCGCCATCCGACTGATTCAGCTGTGACATTCGGTCATTTGCATCTGCGTGAACAGATGATTGGACCGACCCAGTACCGTTCAACTGCTCACCACCAGAATCTGCGGGGGGCACTAGAGAGGTGAATATGGCATCGATAACATAGCCGAAGGCCTCCGACACCTGTCGAAATGACAGCAGTTTCTCTATAGTAGTTGCAGTTTGCTGATCAGGTGAAACCAATTCAGGGTAGTATTGATGGATTAAATCCATTGCAACCATGTGTTGTTCCAAAAGGGAAGGGTAATCTTCTTCCATATCCATTTCACCAATGGAGAGAATCAGTTGTGAATCTCGGTCTGCTGCATCTGAATGAACAGATGACTGGACCGACCCAGCACCGTCCGACAGATCATGTTCTGAGACTGCCGTAGACTGCTCTTGCATTTACTGGGATGCTGCGATCAGCTGCACAATCTGTGACAGCAAGTCCATTACCGAGGCTTGAGGAGTAGCAGTCATCTGTTTTTTCGCCACTTGCTACTCCTGGGACTAAGATCCGGAAATAGATCTCTTCACCGAATGTCCCGATGAACAAAGCCTCTGATCGCTAGCTACCGGATGGTCTGACTTCACGGGTGAAGACTGGCTCTGTCTTCACACAACTGGCTGGATATTCAAAGTCGGGAAGCTAGCATGTCGTCCTGTGTGCTTTCATAATGTAGTGGAGGAAGCCATGACTGAAGCCGACCATGGCTGCAGACTAGACGCAGCATTCCGAGGGGCAGGCGGACGTATGCTCCGACTCATGCATGTTTCTCAAAACAACATTTGGCCCCAAATGTTTTTGGGTTAGAGAGGGGCCTCTTATCAGACCTTGCTCAGCCTCCTGAAAAGAAAACTTGGTTTCGGCTTGTGGAAGTTTCTCATAACAACCTCTGGCTCCAGAAGTTGTTAGGTAAGAGAGGGGCCTCTCCTGCTAGCGGCCTTGTCAGACCTCCTCCCAACAAGAAACTTGCTGACTTCCTCCCTATTTCAATCGCCGCTGGGTGAGCTTTTCTTTTTAAGGTGCTTGCTCTACCCAAATCTACACTTCCTTCGACCGCAACGGACATACCCGGTGTCACGGCTCCCATGAACGGAGTAACCACTTCACCGGTTGAGCTGGCTGCTTGCAAGGGATTAAGAACACTAACTAGAGGCCTTATCCCTTGCTTAATATTCATGAGCTCCTTGCGGCTAGCTCTACTTGCTCAACAGAGCATGACAATAGTAGCACACTCTGGATGGGTGTCACAACACCAACACCATTTTCATGTTCCTCTGAAATAGAAACTGAAAAACTTGAATTATATTACGGTGAGAGTTCTGGAATAGGAACCTCACCACCAACAATGCATCGCGACACCAGTTTCCAATGTCTGTCATGCCAATATTACACAGTAGGACAAGAATCCGCAGGAGTACGTCGACTACAGGCAAGGTAACTAGGATGTAAATCTGAGGAAGACTTCCTCGCCATTCATTTAAAGCAGTAAGCTTTCACAATTACAATCAAAAGATAAAGTCGATAGCACTCCTACAAACTCCACAATAAATATATGATAAAGATACATGAATAATCGCGATCAAAATTTTGAAAAAATGCCTAAGTTTCCAAAGGGAACATAATGAGCACAAGGGCATCCCGATAAAGCCTAAGTGTGGACAAACTCCAAAAATTATGAGCAACACTACCGGTATAATAATCAATGTATCCTAAAGTAACTCTACAGTAATATAATATGAAATACTACATATATTTAAGGACGTTGCCAATGTAAACAACGTCAAGTAAAAAACTGGAAACAAGACATTGGGCACAAAAAGGCCCAAAGTCAGAAATCAATTTAAATGTTACCAGATGCAAAGCTAGATCTTCACATGAAGAAAAAACGATACATCAGATAGAAGATGCAAGACTAAAATGACCTAATACCCCTAGGGTGAGGATGTAACCATGGGGATAAACAGAATAAATATTCTGTAATACACGTTAAACTCCCAAAAAATTTAATAAAAAATTTCAATAAAAAATAGCCAAAAAGCTTATGAGTTTAACAGGAAGGGTTCATGGAAGAATAGGGAAGGAATACTGAACAAACAGTGGAATAATCATCAGCAAGAATGATGATGTCATGTGTATGTTTATAATTATTATAAAGTTGCATCCCTGAACATCTGAAACCACCGTAGTTCATTTCCATCATCCATTAACAGCCTTGGATCCACCAATTCTTGCATTGATTTGTGTCTGGCATCCTCAAAAAAGGAGATTTTAAGGCACAGATGTCAGCTCATTGTTA
Organism: Pictodentalium vernedei; assembly: GCA_031216915.1. Lineage (NCBI taxonomy): Eukaryota > Metazoa > Mollusca > Scaphopoda > Dentaliida > Dentaliidae > Pictodentalium > Pictodentalium vernedei. The sequence continues at coordinate 377,350,850 of CM062290.1, forward strand.
CTGACTCTAGGGCCAAAAAAGAATGATGTTTGCGCCAATTCTGGTCTCTTCCTGACAACTGCGCATGAGCAGAGAGTAAGAGAGTAAAAGTATGGAGGGCCAGATAGGACTTTTAATTTTTGGTTTTGTATGCAAATTTCAGGGATTGGAGGGGGGGGGGGGGTCTGGCCTTTGATAATTTCGAGTTTGCACCAGCTAGTCTGGGCTATTGGTTGTCGTATAAAAATATAAGTACAGTTTTAAAATGAAAGTAAACAAACCAAGTAAATCCCTCCTATTAAACAAATGCACTGACCTGCTGATAGTGTAATTAGTATCATAATATACTTACAGCAATCACTGGACTGCCATCTTGTAACAACCCTGTCATCTTTTCTGGGTGATTGCACATAAAACATGCCCAATGATTCTTTACATCATTATATTCAAAGACATCAAAATATCTAACCTGATGCAGTTCATGCAGCAAAATATCCTGGTCCTAGACATTTCAAATAAAAAAATGCAGAAATTCCATTAACTCAACACAAAAATATTTCTGTGAAATCGTTAGAAAAAATGAAACAAGTGTGCTCAACCCTCTGTCTCAATTATTAATATTTGCACAAGGGCCCTTCAAATCTTCAAAATTTGAAATGATTCTCATGATTTGATTACAGTAGGAATGATTCAGAAATATTTAAATCATTGAGATATATCTCAAAATCTTATTCAGTATCTCTCCTCTGAACTCTTCATCATGTCTTCTGTGATGATGGAAATGAAAGTGTCAATGACACTGTAGCTCAACTTGTTAAGACAAAGACATGTACATGTATAGTATGTGACACAGCAATGACAAACATCTAGGTAATGACCTGATAACAAAGGTACATATAAAGTATTGTAACGGTCTGTACATAAATACTGACCGTTGCCTGTAACAAATGTATAGGTAAAGTATTGTAAAGGTGGGTGACAGTCAGATGCTAAACTAGAAAAAAATCTTTTGAGTCCCAGAGTGGGTCTGACTGAACCCCAAAATATTTGTTCTCATAGCACAGTGATAACAAAGGCACCCCAAAACACACTCGTTCCTGTCCCAAGGTCAAAACAAAAGTACCCAAGAAGTTTTGTGAAGATTAGTTCATAAATACGAGCTGTATAGAACTTGTGACAAAAAACTGATTGGACCTAATTTCGGTACAAAATGGCCACTGGCAGCCATCTTGAATTTTGGACCGTACCCAGAAACACTCATTCTCATCCCAAGATGATAACAAAGGTACCCAAGAAGTTTTGTGAAGATCGGTTCATAAATACAGCCTCTACCCTGAGCCGTATTGACATGTGTGCTTACATTGTGTAAGTAGCACTGAATAAATCAAAGTTCATCTAATTTGCATAATTTTTGCACGAAAAAAAAACCCTTACAATATGCGATGTATTCCATGTTACTAAACATTCATTCAAAAATTTATTCAAATCAGAACTTTCATACAGAAGTTCTGTACAAAAGACTGATTGCACTAATTTTGGTACAAAATGGCTGCTGGTGGCCATCTTGAATTTTGAACCACACCCAAAAACACTCGCTCTCATCCCACGGTGATAACAAAGGTACCCAAGAAGTTTCGTAAAGATTGGTTCATAAATATGGCCTCTAGTCTGAGCTGTATAGAAGTTGTGTACAAAAAACTGATTAGACCTAATTTCGGTACAAAATGGCCACTGGCAGCCAACTTGAATTTTAAACCGCACCCAGAAACACTCGTTCTCGTCCCAAGGTGATAACAAAGGTACCCAAGACATTTCGAGAAGATCAGTTCATAAATACAGACTCTAGTCTGAGCCGTATTGACATGTGTACTTACTTAAGTCGCACTGAAAAAATCAAAGTTCATCTAATTTGCATAATTTCTGCACGAGAAAAAAACCCGTATTATATGTGATGTATCCAATGGTACTAAACATTCACACAAAAAATTATTCAAATCAGCGCTTTCATATGGAAGTTCTGTGCAAAAATCTGATTGCATCTAATTTTGTACAAAATGGCTGCCATCGGCCATCTTGAATTTCGGACCGGACCCAAAAACACTCGTTCTCGTCCCACGGTGATACCAAAGGTACCCAAGAAGTTTCGTAAAGATCGGTTCATAAATACGGCCTCTAGCCCGAGCCGTATTGGCATTTGCACTTACAGTGCTGAAAGTAACCCCAAAAAACATCAAAATTAGTCTAATTTGCACAATTTACGCACGAGAGAAAAACCCGTATTATATGTGATGTATCCCATAGTACTAAACATTCATACAAAAAATTATTCAAATCAGAGCTTTCATATGGAAGTTCTGTACTAAAAACAGATTTCTGCATCGTCGGTACAAAATGGCGGCTGGCAGCCATCTTGAATTTTGGACCGCACCCAAAAACACTCGTTCTCGTCCCACGGTCATAACAAAGGTACCCAAGAAGTTTCGTAAAGATCGGTTCATAAATACGGCCTCTAGCCCGAGCCGTATCCAATTGTTGACGTACGGACAGACAGATGGCGGACAGACGGACGACGGACAACGGGCCATGACAAAAGCTCAAATTTGGCTTCGCCAAAGTTGAGCTAAAAATGTTCAAGATGATTTCTTTTCGGAAACTATATTTATTCTGTTGCTGGGATATTCCACATTTTTCCATGATTCTCCAAAAAATGAGCCACCACTGAAATGCTTTTCTCATGTTTTGATTTATTTATTTAATGGTGTTTAAGGTCATATATTTGTGCACAATGCCCTCAACATGGATATAAAGTTAAGTCCAGCCAATCATTTATACCCATGTTGCCCATTTTAGAGGATTTCCCCTCCCCCCATGTCAGATGATATTTTATTTTTCTGGCATTGAGATGCTACTGCAGAAATAATGCCCAGATTTCCATTAATGCAAAGCTGGGAAGCCTAAATATCAGCCTAGGGAGATAACTTGAACAATCTTGAATCTGAATCATTCAAAGGCCAATCAGTGCAAAAAGTGATCGGCCCCAACTAAAGTCTGTTTATTCTAATTCAAAATAGTATTAGGAATATAACTGTTTGCAATTATTAACTGGTTGAGGGCTAAATTATTTTTTTGTGGTCTGAATTTGTTATTCAAAATCTAATTTATTACAAACTAGAAGTACTGTGAGCAAGCTCACAAAGTGATAACCCCCCCCCCCCCCCCCCCCACACGCCTGTCAGAACGGAATTATATTGCTTCATGCACATCTTCATATGGAGTTCTTCCATTGTGTAAAGTTTCATGAAAATTCTTCAAACAGTTTAGGAGGAGTTGCGCTTATTAGGATGGACAGACAGACAGACAGACGGATGGACAGACAGGGTGATTCCTATATACTCCCCCAAATTTTGTTTGCAGGGGGTGGGGTATAATTATTGGAAAGTACCCACAGGCATGCTCCAATAATTTACATTTAGACTAATTTATATAGACAAAATATAAACAAAATAAAATATGCGTTTGACTGAATATGGAACATGAGCAAGGAAAATGTTGGCTTTTGCTCTGGTATCCTAATTTTTTTGAAAGCCCTGATAGTGACTTCTAGCGCTCAACCAGTTAACCAAGGACATACCATGCTGATATTATCAATAATAGTGACCCATAAAAATATCTTCAGTACCAACATGCCATCAAAATGTCAGATGAGCAATAACTGCATTTCAGTAGAAGGCTTTGTTCCGAATGAACTATTTGAATTATCTTTGGCGCAATCTCTGACAAGGCTATTACAAAAACAAAAACATGCAAAAATAACCTTTCGTTTCATTTCATTCAGTCAAACTCAAGATATCATCTGGAAACCACATTTGAGATGAACATATGGATGGAGTCACAATTAACTTGACCTTAGGGCCCATGGCCACAAAATAAATAATGTTCTCCCTAATACCCCTTTGCCAAATTGGCAGGGCATAAATATTGTTTTTTCAGGTCCTCCCTTGTCATTGAAAGACTGCCTCATCACTCTCTTTTTAACCTGGAAATCTCTTCACTGATTTATTGGACTTGTAGGACTAAAAATGTAACTAAATATATCTTGCTTGACACAGTTCAATGAGCTCTGTTAGATAAGATATAGTTGGTTAAATTTGCAACTACAATAAGGCAAATTTTCACTGCTGATAATATTTGTTTTTCCAAAGAATAGTGTGAGATGCTAAATAAACAAGAGGCCTTTCAGCTTATACTATAAGCTACAGGACGTTCAGGTGGCGAATACGGTATCATATGAGGCGAGGTGAAAACAATATTAGACAAGGCGGTACGCCGAGTCCAATATTGTTTTTACCGAGCCTCATATGACACCGTATCCGCCACCTGAACGTCCTGTAATGTATTTATTATGCCAGCGAAAACAAAATAACAATCAAATTTGAACGCCGGCACATTTTCAAAACTGGTGCAAAACTCTATGTAAGTTGTAACAAACATGCACAGTTGTCTCCCTGTTTGTGTATAATTTCCTTGACAACACAGACAACAGCGATAGACGCTTTTCTTCGTACTGTCTCTTTGTCTTGAGTGTGCAGAAAATGTCAGAAACGTCCGATTTTATAGAATTCGAACAAAATAAATGTATCTCGCATCTTTTCCTTCATAGCTGTGATTCATTTCTTACAATTTCATTATAGTGCAGTCGCTATTTTTAAAAAATAGCGTTTGGCACTCGACGTGATGGTATTTACCAGAATATAGAGCCGGGATAAAACAATTTTTTATCAGTTTGTTTATCAGTTTATTATCGGTAGATAGAATACAGTAGTATTTCTCACTTCAAATAATTAAATTTACATTTAGAAAATAAATTTCACAATAAATTTATTATAAAACGAGAGAAAATGAGACATATAGATGCGGAGGGACGTTTGATTGTACTGCAATTTCTTCAATATGGATATAAAAGCACCGCGAGGTGAGGAATTTCCACGTCGAAACACGAGTTTCGTATTAGGTCACCTCGGGCTGCAGGTGACCCAATATGGCTCAGTACCATCCCACTATTCAGGGGCTGTGATTGGCGAATTTCATTAGCTGGCATAATAAAGCTCCATGCGGGGTCACTGTTTTAGGGGCAGCTAAATACAGGATGAATACTTTATGATCAACAAAATCAAAATGCTGATGAGGGGCAATCTTGACATTTGATGTTGAAGCCAACTGTGATACACAACACACCACCTACTAAATACCTCTTAAGAAGTTTCCTCAAGTCATGTCAAGTGCCTCTTAAGAACTTTACTCAAGTTAGGTCAAGTCGTAAAGAACTAAGGCCAGGATAAAAAAAAATGGCACTAAGAAATGGCATTTAATGCAAAACTGTGATCTTGACCTTGGGGTATGGAAGGTAAAGATGATGTGCGACATATCAACAACTAATGATATGTATAAGCAAGAAATTTCATCTAGTCATGACAAGAAGTAAAGAAATTGTGATTTGGATAGAAATCTCGCTAAGAAAGGTACTTGCATAATGCAAATGTGGTGTGTGACATATTATCTTCTGAGGAAATATATGTGTTAGATGTTTCATCAATTTTCATCCATTTGTGGTTAAGTTATGTTCAGCAAAAATGTGCCTAAGAAATGACATTATTAACATTCCCGAATCACTATGACCTTGACCTTGGAGAATGGAATGTAAATGTGGTGTATGATACACAGCTACTGATATATATATGTATTTCACCAAGTTTTGTGTCAAGTATTAAGGAAATTATGGTTTGGACAAACAAAATGTTGACGAATCTCACTCTAAGAAATGTATTTTTAGCACTGGACACTCAACTGTGACCTTGACCTTTGGATGTTGAATGCAAATGTGCTTAGCAGTTCTGGTGAAGAATATTTTTGTTACTGAAAAAAAAAACTGGGTGCCCTCTGTGGGCATACCAACTTTATTTGAACAAACTTGAATTGACATATAAGGAACATGCAGTGTGGTGCAGTAGTTTCTGAGAAGTCGATAATGTAATGTTAACAATGGATGATGATGCACGACTCAACAGACCTAAAGAAGAAGTTGTTTAAAGAATTTTCGTCATTTTGCATAAAGTTAAAATCAGGCTCTCATAGGGATCCAAGTATGAATCCGGGAACTTTATTTGAACAAACTTGAATCTGAGCCTTCTGAGGATGCTGTATTCCAAATATCAAAATATTCTTACTGGTGGTACTGGAGTTGAATATTTAAAAAAAAAAAAATCCTCAAGTTGTACTAAGTTACTTCAGGCTCCCATAGGGAATCTAAGTATAACACAGGGACTTCATTTGAATCTAACCCCTCTTAGGATGCTGTGTACAAAATATCAAAAGATTGGGAGTGGTGAGTCTGAAGAAGATTTTTAAAGAATTTTCATCACATTACACCAAGTTAAAATATGAGGTCTCAAAGGGAGCCAGAGAATGCAGAACCCCACTAAGGATGTTTTAAACCAAATATCAAAACATTCTGATTGATGATTTTGGAGAAGATATTTTAATTTTAAAAAAAGTGTTTTGGTGCTAACACCATTATTATCCTTGTGGTGCCACTCCTTGTGTTGCATTTTCATTTGAACAAACTTGAATTGACATATTAAGAAGAACTGCGGTTCAATAAGGTCATGTAATGTCTGAAGAGTCATTGATAATATAAAGTTTATGACAAGCGAAGAGAACAGACAAGAAACGGCAAGCAAGTGATTAGTTAACACACTCAGGTGAGCTAAAAAAAAAGTATAGGCCCAAGATTAATCCATATTAATATTCTGTGGTGAGTTGACAATGCTGAAGATTAAACTATACTTCAAATATGTGTAAGATATAACAATACAGTATTTTTACAATTTTATATACCAACTCACCTTCTGTGATGGGAAAGATGATGTCACCAAAGCCTGGAAACTGATTGCCTTCTCAACCATCAGGGCATCCCAGCATGCCTTAAGTGTACTAACACTAATATCCTTCTGTCCAAGTGCACTAGTAGATTGGGCCTGCAATGGAAATATAGTAGGACACTGTTAACCCCCTCCACACTGATATCAAAATACCCAAATTTCAAGGAACAATTTTTTCACATAAGGCCCCACAAAGTAAATCTTCTGTTTCTCCAGCCATTTTTTTGTAAAATTGCATGTGGATAGGCTGTTTTTAATATTATTTTTTATTTTTGTAATTATTTCTTTGCCATCAAAAGTACATATTCTTGGTTTATTTTATATTAAAGGTGATTAAAAATCCTTCCTGTTCAAGCCAATTGGATTGAGTGTTCTGAGAGTGAAAATCCATTGGATTTCCGTGTGGCGACGTTTAGGGTTTGAGTGTAAGATTTGTATAATTCTGTATTTGATGTTATTCACTCATTGATCAGATTGGTTGAAGTGTAGAGCTATGTTTACTGTTGGTTTCTTGTACATATAGACGTAATTGATCCAGTGTGATTTGCACTATTTGGTTGGTAGCTTGGATTAGAACATCTTGGATTCTGTTTTTAGTGGTATTTGACCTCAAGCCTCTCGACGGTGGGATAATGGTTCTTAGTTCCATTGGGGCCCTGTAGTTTAAGTTTAACTAGTTTTACTGCCAGATTCCAGACTTGCTTGTACAATGGACGGTTCTCGTTAGTAATCTCAGTACATGGAGTATTGCTCTCCATTCTTTGTCTTTTGCGGCTTTGTTCCTCTCTTGTGGTTTGAGTGACAATAACAGTTGTATTACTGGAGCTCGAATCGTGACTGATTTTTGCTACTGGAACTCTCAGCTGTGATCATTGCCTGGTAGTCACAGGAAAAGGCTGGTATAAGTAACACACAATAAAAGGACAAAAGTCCAAGAGGACATATTTCCTGTGGCTATGGGCCTTGGTTGTTGATACAAGCCATACCGGTTTTGTACTGATTTGTCCTCATCAGAGGCCATGGGGAGAGGGCCCCTGCTTTTATATTGTAACTTTTGGCGAGTGACTGGTGTACCTTTTTCGGTGGGTGACCTTAGAATTTGTGGTCGACGGGTTACCAAATAACCCAACAAAAACATTTTTTAGGTTCAATTCTTTTTTGGCGGATGACCTATTGTTTGTTTATACATGGTTGGGTAAAATGGAACAGGTTGTTCATTATGATAATTAGTGGGGAAAGGACAATCATGGGATGGTTAATCGTATTCGTTTGAAAGACATTACCAGAACTGTCAACAGCACAACGAACCAAAATAAATAGCAGTGAACCAGAACCAACCTCATCAAACAACAGTGAACCAGAACCAATTCCAACAGCTGGAACGGAATTTTCATTAATGAGGATATTTGCTCTCCGTACCCCAAGATACATGGTGAATGAGGAAATACGCCTCTGAATAGTGACATAACTTCCCTTTACAATACAGGGAAAGTACTTAGATATGCGGCCAGAATTCTTGAACATTCACAGTATTACAAATGCCAAACCTTTTCCTCATTTCGCAAAAATGACATTTTGCTGTTTTCTACATAAAAAAACTTTAACACTCCAACAAAACATTTTGCATGGTTTCTCCCAATCCTCAATCATTCCAAACGAATATGGATAACCATCCCATGATCATTGTTAACCCACTAATTACCATAATGAACAACCTGTTCTATTCTACCCATCCATGTGTAAACAAACAATAGGTCACGTGCCAAAAAAGAATCAAACCTAAACAAATTTTTTTGTTGGGTAACCCACTACCCACAGGCATTTGCTAAGCTGTCAACCACAAATACTAAGGTCACCTGCCAAAAAAAGGCACACCAGTCACCCGCCAAACTTCACAATATAAAAGGGGAAGAGCCCCCTCCCCATTGCCTCTGATCAGTACAAATCAGTATGCAAACGGTCAGGCTTGTATCAATAACCAAGGTACATAGCCACAAGAAATAGGTCCTCTTGTACTTCTGTCATTTTATTGTTGGTTTGTTTTATGCTTCAGGCCTCATAATCTATAGAATAGCAGGGACGGTGGTGTATTTTGTGTATTTTGTTAAAGCATTGTAAAGCCTTGTTGCATTCAAGGGACAAATTTATCAATTTTATTAACTTGGGTAAAATATCAGACATAAACCATTTAATTTTAAATTTTTTAACTTTGCAACGGTTATAAAAAGAGAGCATGTGGCAGCCAAAATTAACATACGTGAGGACATGAGAAACAGATTTCAACATTTTTAGGCCTAATACAACTAGGAATTTAACGAATTCAAACTTGTTTGACAGAGCTCGGTGAGCTCTGTCAAACTCGTCTGAATTGGCTAAATTCCTAGTTGCAACTTTGGATCTACTGAGGCTGAATAAATCTAGAAATGTGGGGATTTCAGTAGTTGTAAAAGTCATTCTTCAAAACATTACAAGATTTTGTATTTCAATTAACAGGAGCTTATGCTATAATAAGTATGCAATTCACACATCAAATAAGAACTGGTAAATTGTTTAACCCTTTACCTAACGAATCGCTCGCATCCGAACACGTAATATGCAAACTGAGCAGCTGAAAAAATTAAAATTTTTCAAAATTTTTCAACAAAACCATATCATGTGACCCCACATTGGAACGAGCTCATTGTGCTCGTTCCAATGAGGGGTCACATGATATGGTTTTGTTGAAAATTTTTGAAAAATTAAAAAAAATGATATTTAAAATAATAAATTTTGATATCGTCTGTGTTGCGTAAAGGGTTAATGTTTGGAAGTTATATAAAATTGAAAACAATTATCTGTGACTTTATCAGAGTATGAATGAGGGATGGGCATGTTAATTTGTATGTCAAGACTGCACAAACACTGTTGACTTCCTAGTACAGTGGAACCCTGTTAACTAAATAGCCACTTTGTCAATGAAAGGTATTCAATTAACAGGAGTATTCAATTAACCTGGATTGTGTCACTTTCCAGTATTTTAGAGATAAACTTGGCATTTATTCTATAATATCTTGTTTGACAGAGCTCCATGAGTTCTGTCAAACAAGATATAACTGACTGAATGCCTGTATTGGATGTACTGAAGCCAAATAGGTTAATAAGCAAAGGAAAACTAGGGAGAGTCAGGGTAATTTTTTATTCAATCAACAGGAGTTTACTATATAACCTATATTCAATTAATAGGTCAAATTTGTATTGGAGGTATGGTAAATGGTTTTGTATTGGGAAAATATATTCAATTAACAGGGTTATTCAGTTAAGAGATATCCAATTAAGTGGATTCCACTGTAGTAGATAATAGTCAACAACATCAAGAGAGTTACAATTAACCCTAGGAAGATAGATGTCAAAACACCGATATTTCAAGCAACAAGTGTTTAACATAATGCAACCAGGCCTGAAAATAAGCAGTCTGACATATGCAGAATGAGGTCCCCAAAAGGTGAATTTGATGATGCTATCCCATACAGTGGGCCAATTTATCGTCTGGGTACCTCTTTCTGTTTAGTTTTGAGACCCTGATTCAGATTGAAGTTCACAGAGGGTAAATTTAGTGATGCCACCCTGCTGTGCAGGGTAGCATCACTAAATTCACCCTCTGGGGACCTCATTTTGCAGATGACAGGTCTGCTTATGTTCTGGCTTGAATGCAACTAGGAATTTAATATCAATTGAATTGATTACATTCCTAGTTGCATTATGGGAAATCTGAGCTGCTTGAAATATTGTTGTTTTGATGTCATTGTGCAGAATGTTAACCCTTTACCTAACAAAATGCCTGCATCTGCCCGTGTAATTTGCAAATTGAGCAGTTGAAAGAAGTAAATTTTTCAAAATATTTCAACAAAACCATATCATGTGATCCCTCATTGGAATGAGCTCATTGAGCTCATTCCAATGAGGGGTCACATGATATGGTTTTGTTGAATTTTTTCTTAAAATTTAAAAAATAGTAATTAAAATAATAAATATTGATATCGTCTGTGTTGGGTAAAGGGTTAATTTAGAAATCTAAACACAGACATGGTGATAGCAATAGTGATCACAAATTATCAGGGAATGAGCAACATTTTGCTGATTCAAACTGCCAATGGATTGTCTGACAATACTTATTACAGATCACGACTGTCCACTCGTCACAATAATAATTTATTTTCTAGAGCGTAAAACCACAAATAGTGCTCTAAAATGCTTTACAGAAATAAATACACTTTTCTGAAATAAAGAGTCACATCTGTTTTGGTTGCCTCTTACAGAGGTTCAGGAGAATGCTTCAGTGAATAAGAAAGTTCTAAGATTTCTTTTGAAGACATTGAGAGTTTCTGAAATTCTAACACTAATTGGCAGGGAATTCCACAATCTGGGACCCACGATGGAGAACACATGATCATGAGCCTGACTAGATCTGCTAAAAGGTACAACTAGTTGAATTTGGTTTTTAGATCTGAGACTGCATGATGGTTTATATACAGTGAGGAGCTCTTGCAATACTAAACAAAGTCACTGTTGTGTTTATTTTTAATCTGTGAAAATAATCATACCAATTTGCATAGTTGATAATCCTGCTTGATTATAACACCGAAGAGTCCAACTTCATACAGACAAGATATTTCAAGACATCCCACAGGATACAATATGGAAAACTTACCTGTACTGCCAGAAACATCAAATGAACCCATGTCTTCTGGAGTTTAGTGTCCATAGTAAAGCAGTTGTTCCCATATAAACATTGACCAGTTCGAGCAGCACAGATAAAATTCAATTTCAAATACCTTTTATGTTTTCCATCTACAAAAAGTATAAACAAAATTAATTTCTTGAGATCAAATGAAGAAATAAAAAATTATTACATCCCACATACATAAACAGTTCAAAGAGAGATGTGTTGTAAAAACATCAACTCTTTGTTTATCTGAGCCCACTTTGGTTACTGATTCCAACCTTGGTTCACTGACCCTGGGGTGCAATTTACTGCTCTCTCCAAAAGATCTCTGGAAGATAGTAAGTAGAAGGGACAAACAAATGCACAGAGAGGTTTTTTTCAGTCAACCCATATGGTTTAATCAATTCATAGAGGTATTTCCTCTCCTCTCCAGCTTCTACCAGCATCTGAAGTTGGAGATGCGAGTGAGGTCATGGAGGTCTTCACACACCAAACAATTGAAAATAAAGATATCCTTGATGTCTCCATGAGAGCAAAACCATACAACCCTGCTAAACTTTGGCAAAACTTGCACCCATTGCACACTGATGACAAAATACCAAACTTTGAAAAAAAAATCAATCTTCTATGACAAGGCTCAATGAGCTCTGTCAAACAAGAATGAACTGGTTAAATTCCTAGTTGCATTATGGGAAATGTTTCCTGTTTGAAATTTTGATATTTTGACATCAGTGAGAAGAGGGTTAACGGTTAACTCATTGAGATATACAAATTATTACAATAGTTAAATGATCTGGGTTGTCATATTTCTCCGAACTGGTATAAGTACAGATCGTCCAGAACAATGAAGATGTCATTAACATCATGCTGAGAGAGTACGCTGATCTCTATACATTTCGATAGCTGGAATGCTCATTAGTGACATACAGAAAAGTGCCTTTATTGTTAGCATCTTGGAAAAGGGGAGTAAGTTGATGTAAATAAACAATGCTCAACACAAAAAAATTCTCAAAATGTTTTCATTCTCCCAACACCTCACAATCAATTTTTAAAGAGTATATTTTGTTGTCTGTGAAAAACAAATGATGTGCACATTTTTCGTGGCAATGAAAGTTAAAAAAATTTATAGTAATTTATATATTTTGTATACTTACCAATGACCCAGACTTAGCTGGTGCTGAACTCTTTAATTCAGGGCCAAACACAAATTTTGTCCCCCCAATCCACAAAATTTGCATCAAAAACCAAAAATTACATGTCCTATATGGTCCTCCATACATTTACTCCTCTGCGCATGCGCAGTGTCAAGGAGGTCCTGAAACTGGCATCAATTATCATTCTTACAACCAGTGCCTGGTAAGCGTTATGTACTCAGCGGGGAGGTAGGAGTTCCCAACTCATAGGAGGGCCATCCCCGTCTGGGTCATTGGTAAGTATAAAAATATATAAATTACTATAAATTTTTTAACATTTTTATACTGTACCAATGACCCAGACTTAGCTGAATAGTAAATAGGCTGGAGGGCCTAGGACATGAAGGAAAATCCAGTAAGCTCAATTAACTATAACAGAATATTCCCTCCAGGAGAAAAGGAGAGATAGGCTTTACATGTATCTTTCTTATTTATATTAAAGAAGAAAGACACAATACCGATCAGTAATTGAGCATAATAATCATCAATGATCTCTATTAACATCCAGTATAACCTTTTATACTAATATTTTTAAAGGTAAGCCAATAAATAAAGGAAGTCCAGAGAAATGAGACTCTTTATATTCAAGTGTCCGAGGATTGTATATTAACGCTCGTTTGACACATGACATATACAAATGCTTCACACCGAGCTACACTTTAAAAATATTACATGTACCAGTAAACATTAGCTTTACACTTTAAAACCATCCTAACACCGACTTGGAATTCCTGACTCTAGGGGAGGTATTCCCTTGTTTTTCACTATAAAGCAGGTGACCTAAGGGAACACAAGCCCCCCCCCCCCCCTGCCCCCCCCTCCCCTTCCCCTTGCCCTGAGTCAAATACCCCAGAGCAAAGAGGGCAGCAGGACAGAGTCACTGCCGGAACAGAAAGCCTACATAACTATAGTTGCAACTGTTTAGTGGACAATATTCTGAGCAACTGATAACGGACCTAAACAATGGAGGTCTCCAGAAATGGATTCAATATTTCTGAGATAGAAATTAGTGAATGTGGAAGGTTGAGACCAATATGCAGCCTTCATTAAATCAGTAATAGCAATACAATTAGCATAGGCCCAAGAAGTAGAAAGAGCTCTTACTTCATGAGCTGAGATCTTGAGTGCCGACTGCTGAGAAGAAGATACTTTTTCATAAGCAGTACGAATAGTTAATTTAATCCATCTAGCAACAGAATGAACCATAATATCCTTTCTATTAGGCATCAAAGACAGACAGAAACGCTTACGTCCCTTTCTGATGAACTCAGATCTACGTTTGTAAATACATATTGCTCTAACAGGACAAAGTAAAGGCCTACGCCCATCAGATGATGGAAGGGCCTTAATAACAACAAGTTCAGGATACTTATTAGGAGCGTGATTCTTAGCCAAAAATTCAACATTGGTGGTAAAGGTAATAGTATTACCAACACTAAGGTAGTGAGAATCATCCACAGATAGTGCATGAAGCTCACTAACTCTTCTAGCAGAAGAAAAGGCTAAGAGAAAAGCTGTCTTATATGTTAAGAATTTGAAGTCCACTGTGTCAAGTGGCTCAAAAGGCACTTCTTTTAGCTGAAGAAGAACCCAAGCCAAATTCCATTTGGGAATTAATCTAAGGGTTCTAGGTCTATTTATCGAAAAATTTCTAACTAATTTAGATAAAGAGACATTAGTTCCAATCATTAAGCTATCATGATGTGCATAGGTATCGGATAGCATAGACCTATAACCCTTAATGGTGATAGGCTGCAGTTTAATCTCATCAAACAAGTATACTAGAAAGTTTGCAATATCTGGAATGGAAGGATCATAAATATCTACGGAATGATCCCCACACCACTGACGAAAGACCTTCCACTTAGCAGCAAAGTTTAGCGAAGAGGAGGTCCTCCTACAGTTAGAAATTGCATCCACTGCTCATCCTGTAAAATGTTTTCCGTGCAAGAAGGACCGCACAACGGAAATACGTGAAGGTTTAGACCTTGCAGATTGTGATGGAGGATGCGCGATTTCCCCTGTGAAAGAAGATCTTCCCGTTGAGGAAGCTTCCTCGGTATGTCCCACAACAGACACCTGAGTAGATTTATCCATGGTCTCTGTGGAGAGAGAGATGCTACCAACAGAATCTTGCATTGCGATTGTTTTATCTTGAGCAATATCTGCTGAATCAACGGCACTGGAGGATACGCATATCCTATCATTCATCCAAAGAGATCGAGAGAGCGTCTACAGCAAACGCTCGAGGATCCGGACAAGGTGACACATACGTCTGCAACTGATTGTTGAGATGTGTCACAAATAAATCTATCATTGGCCGTTCCCATTGGTAGCAAATCTGATTGAATACTTGCTTGTTGAGTGTCCATTCTGATGGCAACAGGCAACCCCCTCCGTGAAAGGGAGTCTGCTAAGACATTCAGACGACCCGGAATATGACGGACCGAGAGAAGAATCTGATGTTCTAGTACAAACAGAAGTATTCTTTCCGTTAGACTGAGCAATGGAATGGAATGAATATACGCAACTACCGTCGTATTGTCAGACAGAATTTGCACATGTGCATTCTGAATAACGTCTATCCAATGACGTAGAGCAAGCCAAATCGACATCATCTCTTTGATGTTGATGTGCTTGCTTAAAAACTGCGGATCCCAAAGACCCTGGCACTTCAAATCCGATGGGCTCAGTGTCGCGCCCCAACCTGTTTGACTGGCATCCGTCATAATCGTAAAACTCGGATCTGGCAATTGCAGTGGAACTCCCTGAGTTAACCAATGTATGTCTGCCCAAGTTTGAATCTCTTGTTTCACTTGGCTTGACAAGAGGATGTCCGTCTTGAGCGAATGAATCTTCACTCTCCAATTCTGAGTCCGATAGACCTGGAGAGGACGAGTGCATAGCCGCCCCATTGGAATGAGATCTGCGGCAGCTCTGCAAGACCTATTAGTCTCATTAATTCTCTTGCTGTAACTTTGTCTGAGTGAAGACAATAGCGAGCGTAACAACTTACTTATTTCGCTCTGGTTAACGGCAGATGAACGAGATTGTTGTGCGTCTCGAAGCTCATCCCCAGGTGGAAGAATGACTTGGACGGCACCAGATCCGACTTCTCTTCGTTTACTATGAAACCGAGACGTCGGAGCAATAGAAGCAGATTCTACATATCGTTCTGAAGTATTAACTCGTTGCCGTACCTCTGAAGAATATCGTCCAGGTAAGCCGACGTTACCGCAGATGAATGAGCTCGGAAATAAGTCATTACCGAGTTCATTACTCGAGTGAAAGCCCAGGGTGCTAGATTCAGACCAAGCACATCGCTCGGAACTGATAAACAACACCTAGGACAGTGAAGTAAAGATACTTTCTGATCGTCGGATGTACCATGTCGTGAAAGTACGCATCCTTGAGGTCTATGCTTCCAGCATAGTCGGTCACTCGAATGCTCACTCTGACCGATCGAATGGTCTCCATATAGAACTTTGGAGCCATGATCAGCTTGTTTATCCAGCTTAAATCGATCACTGGACGGAACGAGCCGTCTGGTTTTGGAACCAGAAAGAGATGGCTGTAGAAACCTGGAGATTCCTGGTTTTCTACGACCTCTATCGCATTCTTCTTTAAAAGAGACTGGACTTCTGATAGAAGTGCCGTTCTTTTCTGAAAATTTGACGGAAGCTGAGTCCATCTTGGACTTCGAGTTAACGGAGGTTTGCCTTTGAAGGACAGTTTTAGTCCTTCTGAAATAATCCCTCAAACCCAAGGGTCCTCCGTAATTGATTCTCAGTTGCTTGGGAAACTCGACAGTCTTCCGCCCACCGGAATGCGACAGAGGTCTGAACCATCACCTCCTGGATCTGCGAGGCTTGCGGGAGGAGAAACTACGTCCTCCGCAACCCGCCCCGTCGGCCCAGTGGCGTCTGACCGGTTATTTCGGCCAGCATTACGGCCCCTACTCGAGTTGCTACTCTGACGGTCTCTAGAGTAAGACCTAGAGGACGCATTGGAACCTCTATAGGAACTTCCCCTGGACGAACTAGTCCCAGAAGTGTCTGGCCTACTCTTCTCTGCTGGTTCCGACTTCTTGGAAGCAGACTTAAATAGCAGAGAGTCTGAAGCTTTCTTAGTTAATTGATCATATATTGCAGAAAGCTTGCCGTTGAAGAGAAGCTCTCCGGAGACCGGAGCGACTCTAAGAGAGTTTTTCACCTTACTGTCCACGTGTGTGGAAGTAGCTAGGGCCGCGTCACATCTAGCTAACTCCAGATTCACCACTGAAAGGGTGGAGTTATACGTGGAAAAAGCTATGGCCCTGGACAGAATTCTTAAGGACGTCTGTACATCTTGGAATTTTGGTCCTTCAAAGCGTAATGACAACGCTCTAGTAAGGTGATCTGCGTATGAAAGAGCGCCTAAACTAGCTCTGTTAGACGATATTGCAACATTGACGAAGGAAGTGACATGGACGAAGGCATGGATATTTCAAGGTCTTCAGCCTGGTCGTCTAAACGCAGAGGAACTCTCTGGATGCCCTGACCTGCCGTATCAAATTTATTCCTTTGACTGATGAAAGGTAGCTGTAGAGCAGATGCAGATAGGAAGGCTGTCCTGCCCGTCTTGTTGGCAAGTTTGTCAATAGCGTCATCTAATAATTCAAATATCTGAGAGACATTCCTGGACTGTGATGGAAATTCCGGGACAATGTCCCTAAACCGATTAAAAAAGTCGGTGTCCAGTGGCGCTATCACCCTCCTGCGCAGCATTTTGGTCCGGCGGAACAACTTCTGGAAGGTAATGTCGGATGAACTCTACGGCTATTTTATGTTGTTCCGAAAGGGAAAAATCTAACTCATCGGAATCCCTTTCGCCATCCTGCTGGACCTCTTGCAATTCTCGGTTGTCCGCACCTGACCCAGCGCAGAACATACCGACCCAACTTCGTCTGAAACTTCATGATCCGACAGAGGCTCTGCCAGTTGCTGGGATGCTGCGATGATCTTTGCTATCTGTGATAGCACGTCCGTTACGGAGGCCTGGGGAGCCACGGTCTTACTGGATTTAGCCGCCAGAAGCTCCCTGGACGTTGCATCTTGAATACATCTTTTATGTGAACGCCTGGATGTAGAAGGCCTCGTATCCCTGGCTACCGGATGGCGTGACCAGGTCGCCGTGGAATCCCTGGTCGGCGAAGCTGACTGTATATCACTGGTCACGTAGCCAAGGTGCGGTCGTGTGTGCTTCCGTGCGGATGAGGAAGCCTTATAGGTAGCCTCGCCGGACTGCCTATATACCGGAGCATCCCGAGCGGCGGACGTATGCTCCGACTGCGTAACACTACGAACTACAACATCTGGTCCCAGATGTTGCTGTATGAGAGAGGGATCCCTCTCGCTTGCAGCTCGTGCAGAGCTGGACAAGCTAAAAACCAGACTATCAGGCTTCCTCCGATCCATCCTCTTTTTCGTAGTCACTGGGTGTGCACGTGGAAGTTTTATAGAGCTCGCAACACCCGACTCTCTCTCCTGGACTGCAACGGACGAACCCGGGTGCTGACCCATTCGGTGAATGGACGCGACACCGGGTGAGCTAGCGGACGTCAATCCCTTGGATAGAACTTGCGAACTCCCGGGTAATTGACGGATCTCCATGAGCACTTTTGCTGCTAGGTCTTCGCTTGTTTGTGATGACGGAGGCACACTTCTGGATGACATCACGGAAATATCACGCTGTTCTTGTTCCTCTGAAAAAGAGAGTGAAAGACTAGAGTGACTCTGCGGAGAGAGGACCAGCATGGCCCTCTCCCCAGTAACAACATACCGTGACACACGTTTCCAACCAAACTGAAACACACAGAACAAAGATCAGTGCGAGATCATGAGAATCAGAGGAAGATTTCCTCCTATTACAATTTGAACAATAATCATTCATTGTGAAAAAAGGTAAACAATCATAGTACTCGCACTAATCCTTGAAAATAAAGATACATAATAAAACAATCCATTATAATCATTACGAAATAATGATTTGAAAAGAAAAAATTTTTTGAAAAATTTTTTTCAGAAGTGCCGAAGTTCCCAATGGGAACCCTGAGCCCAATGGATCCCCAAAAAGCCTAAGTGTGGACAAAAATTTAAATTCATTTTGAAAAATTAATGTAACACTTATGGACAATATTAATGCATCTTGTTATGAAATAAGTGATGCAGAAGACAAGTAATCACTATCAGCAGTAACTGTTGTCAATCTAAGCAAAAGTGTCAACAAACCGGAAACATGACTCCGGGCACTGAAAAAACCTGGCCTGAAATCAGTTACCAATTTAAAACACTATCTGATGCAAAACAGAGGCTTCCAGAGAAGAAACTGTAGAACATCAGATGGTAGATGCAGACCAAAATGCCTAAACACCCCTAGGGTGAGGACGTAAACATGGGGAAAAACAGAAAAAATTCTGTTACCAAGCCAAAACTCCCAAGAAATTTGAGTAATAAACATTACAAAATATAAGCCAAAACATGGGAGAATAGCTAGTGGGGAATAAGGAAGGTAGAGAGGAAACACTGATCAAACAATGGTACATTCATAGCAAGAATGACAACAACAGGGCCATGCATCGAAAATAGGCAACATGAAATAATTTTGTAAAATAATTATAAGTTACAGCCCTAAACATTTTCTTGCACTATTTTTTCCTCTCCACCTTATATTTCCTCTTTATTTCCACCATTTCTCTCATCAAAATGTGTCTGGCATCATGAAAACTGAGATTTGGAAGCACAAATAACAGTGAAGTGTAACTGTTTTGAGGGCCAAACAAAGAATGATAATTGGCGCCAATTTTGGGACCTCCTTGACACCGCGCATGCAGAAGAGTAAA
This sequence comes from Pictodentalium vernedei, assembly GCA_031216915.1. NCBI lineage: Eukaryota > Metazoa > Mollusca > Scaphopoda > Dentaliida > Dentaliidae > Pictodentalium > Pictodentalium vernedei. The sequence continues at coordinate 377,370,542 of CM062290.1, forward strand.
TGTATGGAGGACCATATAGGACATGTAATTTTTGGTTTTTGATGCAAATTTAGGGGATTGGGGGGACAAAATTTGAATTAAAGAGTTTAGCACCAGCTAAGTCTGGGTCATTGGTACAGTATAAAAATATTGAATATATACAACATATTTTAGTTATTACTGACAAAAAACAACTGCCCAGACTGGAAAGTTGATAGCATTATTAGTTTTCATGCTAAACATCTTGATGTTTGATGACTTGAAAACTGTTATGCTGTGACTACAGTCACAGCACAACAGCTTTCACATCATCAAATGTCATGGATTGGGAGGAGTTACAATGCCGATTGACTTGACACTATCTTAGGTTGGGGGCAGTTTGAAAGGTGACGTTTTTTAATGATATTCCAACAACACGTTTGTATACAGATGAGTGATGACAACCTAGGGTGATTTTGAGTGTTGTAACTAATTGTTTATCATATAACAATATTGGTTTTAAAAACGAACACAAAACCTCAAGTGTATACAGAAAATAAACTATACAAGAGATCTGCATCGCAAAGCACTGCTAGTGCCCTGACCACAAAAAATTTTCTAATTTTTTAACCCTTTACCTAACACAGTATTTTAAAAAACAAAATTTTATAAACAAATTTCACATTTTTTCAATAAAACCATACAAATATGGATATCATTAGAACCTGCTCAATGAGCTGGTTTCAATGTTATCCATATTTGTATGAGAAACTTCCAGGATATTTTAGGCTATGGTATGATTATTCTGGTTAATTTTCTGGCCGTTTTTAGATGCTATGTTAGATAAAGGGTTAAGTTGAAAAAGTGCCATAACTCTGGAAAAAATATGTGGAAGAAACTAACGCTACAAAGGTACCATTCCCCCATGATGCTCTATCGCTACGCCAAATATCATTCAAACTGGAGTAGAAGTGGCTGAGATACAAGGGAAAATGTTGGTATGGAAGGAAGGACGGGCTGACAGACGGTACTACATACAGATGGACGGATGAACAAACAAACAGACCAACAGACAAATAGACAGACAGATGAATGGATGGACAGAAGGAAGAACGGAGGTCTCCACTAGATACCCCAGCGACTTTTCAAGTCAGGAGCATAACAAACCAGATAAAACATTATAACTCTTGTGAAGAAATATCAATACTTACTGACAACTGAACACTTGGCTGGAATGGGAATTCTTGAGGACAGGCTGTTGATAAAGTTTTTTATAGTTGTGAAATGTTTCTCACAAAAATGCTGCACACCATCTCTCTCTGGTTCAAACTAGAAATGATAAATAAAGAGGAAAAAGAAACTACATTTTTCTTCATAATAAGAGGTTTCATTTATTTACGCCTGTATCATGAACCTTAAAAAATTTATAGTAATTTATATATTTTTTATACTTACCAATGACCCAGACATAGCTGGTGCTAACTCTTAAAAATATAGGGCCAAACACAAATTTTGCCCCCCAATCCCCAAAATTTGAATCTAAAACCAAAGAAAACATGTCCTGAATGGCCCTCCATACTTCACCTCTACTGCGCATGCGCAGTGTCATGGATGTCCCGAAATTGGCGCCATTAATCATTCTTACCATCAGTGCCTGGTAAGTGCTATGTCCTCAGCGGGGAGGTATGAGTTCCCAACTCCTGGGAGGGCCATCCCCGTCTGGGTCATTGGTAAGTATAAAAAATATATAAATTACTATAAATTTTTTAAGATTTTTATACTGTACCAATGACCCAGACATGGCTGAATAGTAAAAAGGCTGGAGGGCCCAGGACATAGAGGAAAATCCAATAAGCTCAACTATATAAAATAGAGTCATCTCCTGGAGGAGAAAAGGAGAATTAGGCTTCACATGTATTTTTCTTATTTATAATAAATTAGAAAGACACAATACCTTCTATAACTGAGCATCATAACATCCAAATTCTCTATTAATATCCAGTATAATTCTTATACTAATTATTTTTAAAGTAAGCCAATAAATAAAGTTAGTCCAGAGAATTGAGACTCTTTATACTCTTTTAAAAGTGTCCGAGGATAGTATAATAATGCCCGTTTGACACGTGACATATTCAAATGCTATACTTTAAAACTACGACATGAATGAATTTTAAAAACATAACTTTTCATTTAAAAAACCATCCCAGTAACAGCTCAGAATCACTGACTCCGGAGGAGGTATCCCCTTGTTTTCATAATAAAACAGGTGACCCAAGGGAACACCCTCCCCCCCACCCCTTTTTTCTTGCCCTGGGTCAAATAGCCCAGAGCGAAGAGGGCAGCAGGACGGAGTCACTGCCGGAACATAAAGCCTACATAGCTATAGTTGCAATTGTTAAGTGATCGACATTCTGAGCAGCCGATAATGGACCTAAATAATGCAGGCCTCCAGAAATGGACTCGATATTTCTGAGATAAAAATTCGTGAATGTGGATGGCTGAGACCAATATGCAGCCTACTTTAAATCTATAATAGCAACACTATTTATGTAAGCCCAAGATGTAGAAGAGCTCTTACTTCATGAGCCGAAATCTTAAGCACAGACAGCTGAGTTAAGGATAGATTATCCTAAGCAGTACCGATAGTTAATTGAATGCATTTAGTAATAGAATGGACCGTAATGACCTTTCTATTAGGCATCAGAGCCAGAAGAAGCTTTACGTCCTTACTGATAAACTGAGATCTGTTAATAAATACATAAAGGTCAATCCAGACAGAGTAAAGGCCTATGCCCGTTCAAAGACGGAAGGACCTTAAAAACAATAGGTTCTGGATATTTATTAGGAGCCTGATTCTTAACCAAAAATACAACATTAGTAGTAAAGGTAATAGAGTTTCCGATACTACGAAAGTGAGAATCGTCCACCGATAGTGCATGAAGCTCACTGACTCTTCAGCAGAAGAGAAGACTAAGAGAATTGCTGCCTTAAAAGGCCAGAATTTGAGACTACTGTCTCAAGAGGTTCAAATGTTGCTTTAGTTAATAAGAACCCAAGCTAAATTCCGTATAGGAATTAATCTAAGGATTCTAGGTCTATTATCGAAAAGTTTCAAACGAACTTAGATAAAGAGACATTAGGCTCAATTGTAAACTATCATGGCGTGCATAGGTATCAGATAACATAGACCTATAACCTTTAAAAGTAACTGGCTGCAGTTGATCTCATCAAACAAGTATACAAGAAAGTTTGCAATGTCTGGTATGCAGGGATCAAAAATATCAACAAAAAGATCCCTACACCAACGACGGAAGACCCTCCACTTTAGCCGCATAGTATAGCGAAGAGGAGGTCCTCCTACAGTTAGAAATCGCATCCACTGCTCGTCCTGTACAATGCTTGCCAAGCAAGAAGGACCGCACAACGGAATACGTGAAGGTTGAGACCTTGCAGGTTGTGATGAAGTTGACACGATTTCCCCAGCGAAAAAAGATCCTCTCGTGGAGGAAGTTTCCGCGGTAAGTCCCACAGCAGACATCTAAGTAAATTTATCCAGCGTCTCTGTGGAGACAGAGATGCTACCAACAGAATTGTATTGTGAATGTATAATCCCAGCAATACTTGCTGAATCAACAGCGCTGGAGGATACGCATATCCTATCATCCCGTCCTACTAGATCGATAGAGCGTTAACTACATATGCTCGGGGATCCAGACACGGTGACACATACGTCTGCAATTGATTGGAGAGTTGTGTCGCAAATAAATTATCACTGGGCGCTCCCATTGGTAGCAAATCTGATTGAATACTTGTTTGTTGAGAGTCCATACTGATGGCAACAAACGACCCTTACGTGAAAGGGAGTCTGCTAATACGATCCGACGACCCAGAATATGACGGACCGAAACAGAACTTGGTGTTCTATAACAAACAGAAGGATTCTTTCCGTTAAAATCAATAACGGAACCGAATGAGTGCCTTCCTGGTTCCGGATATACGCAACTACTGTCGTATTATCGGACAGGATTTGGACATGCATTTCTGAATAATGTTCATTCAATGACGTAGTGCAAGCCAAAATAATATCATTTCTTGGAAGTTAAGTGCTTGCCTAAAAACTGCGGAACCCAAAGACCCTGGCACTTCGAATCCGTTGGGATCAAAATTGTGTCCCAACCTGTTTGACTGGCATCTGTCATAATCGAAAAACTTGGATCCGGCAACTACAGTGGAACTCTCTGAGTCAACCACTGAATGTTTGCCCACGTCTGAATCTCTTGTTACACTTGATTGACAAAAGAACGTGTATATTGAGCAATTCAAAGATTGCTGAAAGGTTGCCGTCGAAGAGAAGCTTCTCCGAGACCGAAGCGACTCTGAGAGAGTTCTTCACCTTACTATCCACGCGCGTGGATGTAGCTAGGGCTGTGTCACGTCTAACCAACTCCAGGTTGCAACTGAAGGGCGGAGTTATACGTGGAAAACTACTGCCCCTGAAAGAAATCTCATTGAGGATCATATCCTGGAATTCTTTCTCTTGAAGACGTAATGATAACGCCTCAGTAAGGTGGTCTACGTATGATAAAGCGTCTAAGTTAAGTCTATTAGACATAATTGTCGTTTCCAACGTCGTGGTTGGAATTGACATAGACGGCAAAAAAGATAATTCCCAGTGTTCAACCTCGCCGTCTTAGACGCATAGGAACTCTCGGTATGCCCAGTTCTGCCAATAAAAATTTATTTTCCTAGAATTGATGAAAGGCAGAATAGAGCATTGCTGACGAGAAACTAGACTAGCATGTTTGGTAGCAAGCTTATATATAGCGTCGTTCAATAATTAGAATGTTCTAATGACATTATTGGACAGCGTCGGCAACTCAGGGACAATGTCCCTGAACCGATCCAAAACTCCGTGTCCAATGACGCTATCAGTCTCTTATCCAGCATCGCAGCAAAGTAGTCCGACGGAACAACCTCTGGAAGATAATGCCGGAAGAAATGTATGGCAGCTTCTGTTGTTCCGAAAGGGAAAGCTCGAAATCGTCCGAATCCCTTTCGCCATCCTGTCGGACCCTATGAAGTGTTCGGTCGTCCGTACCTTATGCAACAGCGGAGCGCACCGACCCAGCGCCGTCAGATTATTTCTGATCCGACCGAGAATCTGTCATTTGCTGGGATGCTGCGATAAGCTGTGCTATTTTGGATAGCACGTCCGTCATTGAGGCCTGTGGAGAAGCGGTCTTATGATGCCTTGCCGCTGGAAGCTCCGTGTCCGTTACCCCATGCATACTTCTATTATGCGAGCGACCGGAGTGTACAGGCCTCGTGTCCCTTGGCTACCGGATGGCGTGACCTGTTCGCCATGGAATCACTGAATGACGAAGCTGGCCGGATACTCGAGGTCACGTAGCCAATGTGCAGTCGTGTGCGCTGCTGTGAGGATGAGGAAGCATTATCGACAGTCACTCGGACTGTCTATATAACGGAGCGTCCCAAGCGGCGGACATATGCTCCGAATGTGAAATGTCTGTACCACAACATCCGGTCCCATATGTTGTTGTACGAGAGAGGGACCTCTCTTGCTCGCCGCCCGGATGGACCTGGACGAGCTAGGAACCGGACTAACAGGCTTCCTCCGATCTCTCCTCTAATCCGTCGTCAATGGGTGTGTACTAAAGTCTATTATAGTGCTCGCATCACCCAAATCTCCTTCCTAGACCGCAACGGATGAACCCGACTGCCGAACCATTCGATGAATGGACGCTACACCGGGTGGGCTAGCGAATGTCAACTCCGTCGATCCTACTAGGGACCTCTTAGGTGATTGACGTATTCCATGAGCACTAATTGCCGCTAGCTCTTCATTAACTATGACGACAGAGGCACAATTTTGAAAGACATCTCAGTAATTTTGCGAACAAGAAACCAGACATGCTTGTAAATAGCAAGCATATAAAAAATATATATAGCGTCGTTCAATAAATCAAAAGTTTCTGAGACATTATTGGACTGTGTCGGAACTGAGGGACGATGTCCCTGAACCGAACGAAAAATTTCTGTGTCCACTGACGCTATCAGTTTCTTATCTGGCATCGCAGCATTCTGGTCCGACGAAGAACCTCTAGAAGATGAAGTCGGATGACATATACAGTAGCTTATGTTGTTCCGAAAGGGAAAGCTCGAAATCCTCCGAATCCCTTTCGGCATCCCGTCGGACCGTATGAAATTTTCGGACGTCCGTGCTTCCGCGGAGCGACCCGCCCCAGCGTCGTCGGATACTACCTGATGCGACAGAGATTCTGTCGTTGCTGGGATGCTGCGATAAGTTGTGCTATTTGGGATAGCATGTCCGTCACCGAGGCCTGTGCAGTAGTGGTCTTACGATGCTTTGCCGCTGGAAGCTCCATGTACGTTGACTCCCGCATACTTTCTTATGCGAACGTCCGGAGTCTCCAGGCCTCGAGTCCCTGGCTATCGGATGGCGTGACCTGGTCGCCGAGGAATCTCTGATTGGCGAAGTTGACTAGATATCGGAGGTCGCGTAGCCAAGAGCGGTCGTGTGCGCTACCATGAGGATGAGGAAGCCTTATTGACAGTCTCTCCGGGCTGTCTATCTAACGGAGCGTCCCGAGCGGCGGACGTATGCTCCGAATGCGAAACATTTGTACCACAACATCTGGGGCCAGATGTTGTTGTACGAGAGAGGGGCCTCTCTCGCTCGCAGTCCGGATGGACCTGGACAAGCTAGAAACCGGACTAAAAGGCTTCCTCCATTCTCTCCTCTAATCCGCCGTCACTGGGTGTGCATTTGGTTGATTTATAGTGCTCGCATCACCCAAAACTCCTTCTGGACCGCAACGGACGAACCCGGCTGCCGAACCATTCGATGAATGGATGCTACACCGGGCGAGCTAGCGGACGTCAAAGACCGTCGATCCTACTAGGGACCTCTTAGGCAATTGACGTATTTTCATGAGCACTTTTCCGCTAGCTCTTCATTAATTGTGACGATGGAGGCACACTTTTGGAAGACATCACGGATACATCACCCTGTTCTTGATCGTCTGAAATAAAGATTGATAAACTAGAGTGACCCTGCGGGGAAAGGACCGGAATGGCCATTTCCCCACTAACATACCGTGACACACGCTTCCCATGTTGTCATCGAAATTAACACATATGGAACAGGAGTTAGTGAGAGTACACTGACTACATTATACAATGATTATGAAAGTCAGAGGAAGATTTCCTCTTATTACAATTGAACAATATCCTTTCAATGTGAAAAGAAAACAAAGTCCTAGTACTCGCACCAACCCCTGACAATCAAAATACATAATAACACGATCCATTAACATAGAAAAAATAATTGAAATCAAAAAATTTTGAAAAAATATTTTTTCAGAAAAGCCCAAGTTTCTGAAAAGTAATGTTGAGCCCCAATGGATCCCAAGCCTAAGTGTGGGCAAAAATTTTAAAAATATTTTAAAAAATTAATGCAACACTTACGAACAATAATAATGTATCTAGTAATGATTAAACTAACATCAAGATATTATTTTCAAGAAATCCCCCCTCACACAGAGGGCTGTTGTCAATGTAAACAAGAAGTGTAAAAACACCAGAAACAAGACTCCAGGCACTGATAACCCTGGCCCGAAATCAGTTACCAATAATACACTATCTGATGCAAAACAGAGACTTCCAGGGAAGAAACTGCAGAACATCAGATGGTAGATGCAGAACACTACGCCTAACCACCCATAGGTGAAGACGTAAACATGGGGAAAAGAACAGAATTCATTCTGTTATCCAGCTAAAACTCCCAAGAAATTTTAGTAATAATATTACAGAAAATATGTCAAAAACATGGGAGAATAGCTAGGGGGGACTTAAAGGAAAGGGAGAGAGGAAAACACTGAACAAGCAGTGTAACTTGATAACAAGAATGACAACAACAGGCTCTTGCCTCGAAAATAGGTAACTTAACATAATTTCAATAAAAAATTTTAAGTTACAGCCCTGATTATTTTCTGTCACTCATTTTTCCTCTCCTCCTTCTATATCCTCCTTAGAATCACCATTTCTCTAATATTTATGTGTCTGGCATCATTTAAACTGAGATTTACAAGCACAAAGATCAGTCAGATGTTAACTGATGAAGGGCCAAACAAAGAATGATTAATGGCGCCAATTTAGGGACGTCCTTGACACTGCGCATGCGCAATAGAGGTGAAGTATGGAGGGCCATTCAGGACATGTTTTTTTTGGTTTTAGATTTTGGGGATTGGGGGGCAAAATTTGTGTTTGGCCCTATATTTTTAAGAGTTAGCACCAGCTATGTCTGGGTCATTGGTACAGTATAAAAATATCCCATTTACTTTCCCATTTGTGTGTCTTGACTGAGAGTATGTGTCATCGGGAATGTGTCTTTTAGACTGTACCATCAACCACCCTAGGAAGAAAATTTTCTTATCAGCAAAAAAAGGGTACTGATAACACATAAACAGGTTAACTTTTGCTTTTTCTGATTTCTATTGAAATTAAGTGATGTATAATACAAAATATAAACTAGACTTTTTGGTTTCCAAATACTAAAATTTCTCTCATGACTTGTTTAACCCTTAAGTCCTCAGATTAATTTTAAAGTATTTATGGCCCTTTTCTGCTTACATAGTTATTGATGACTTGT